>OY720201.1:1944021-3144021 GCA_963082885.1 Parascotia fuliginaria | reverse complement strand
GTTTTAGAGGAGGTCGAGAGGTTCTACGGACAGTTATACACGACACAACATGCACCTGTTAGCTCCCTAGCATCAGATCCTAGAGCTAGGTTAACTCGACATTATACCGAAGATATCCCGGTCGTCAGCCTGTGCGAGATTGGTATGGCCCTCAGACAGCTCAAGAACAACAAGGCGCCGGGTGAGGATGGAATCACAGCCGAGCTACTGAAGGCAGGCGGAAATCCTGTCCTGAAGGCCCTTCAGAGGCTCTTTAGTGCCATCCTCCTCGAGGGCAAAACGCCGCAGGCATGGCACAGGGGTGTGGTGGAGCTGTTCTTCAAGAAGGGCGATAAAACCCTTCTGAAGAATTACAGACCTATCACACTCTTAAGTCACGTCTATAAGCTGTTCTCGAGAGTCATCACTAATCGTCTCGCAAACAGGTTCGACGACTTCCAGCCTCCCGAACAAGCCGGTTTCCGAAAAGGTTTAGTACCATAGACCACATACACACGCTGCGGCAGGTTATACATAAGTCCACAGAGTATAACCGACCCCTATGCTTAGCGTTTGTGGACTATGAGAAAGCCTTTGATTCGATCGAGACCTGGGCTGTGCTGCAGTCCCTCCAACGGTGCCATATTGACTATCGATATATCGAAGTGCTAAGTTTTTGTATGAAAACGCCACCATGTCAGTACGAATTAATGGTCAGAGCTCAAGACCTATCCAGTTGCAGCGAGGAGTACGACAGGGAGATGTTATATCTCCGAAACTGTTCACCGCTGCACTGGACGATATGTTTAAGCTTCTGACCTGGAATGGACTTGGCATCAACATAAACGGCGAGTACATCACTCACCTTCGATTCGCGGACGATATCGT
The DNA here is from genome assembly GCA_963082885.1 of Parascotia fuliginaria. Taxonomy (NCBI): domain Eukaryota; kingdom Metazoa; phylum Arthropoda; class Insecta; order Lepidoptera; family Erebidae; genus Parascotia; species Parascotia fuliginaria. The sequence continues at coordinate 3,143,154 of OY720201.1, read as the reverse complement.
GGTCATGGCTGAGACCGTGGAGGACCTCAGTGCAATGCTCGATGACCTCAGTAGAGTCTCTCGACAAGTGGGCCTAAAAATGAACATGGACAAGACTAAAGTCATGACCAATGTCCATGTTACACCCACTCCTATCACGGTCGGAGGCTCGATGCTCGAATTCGTTGACGAGTACATATACCTGGGACAAACAGTCCGATTAGGTAAGTCCGATTTCGAGAAAGAGGTCACTCGTCGAATCCAACTCGGCTGGGCAGCGTTCGGGAAGCTACAACATATCTTCACGTCCGCACTACCGCAGTGTCTCAAGACTAAGGTCTTTGACCAGTGTGTGTTGCCAGTGACGACATACGGAGCAGAGACGTGGTCGCTGACTATGGGTCTTATCCGAAGGCTCAAAGTCGCTCAGAGGTCGATGGAGCGGGCTATGTTAGGCGTCTCCCTGCGCGATCGTTTGAGAAACTAGCTGCAGAGTAGCTCGCAGAATTGCTTCTCTGAAGTGGCAATGGGCAGGACACATAGCTCGCAGAACTGACGGCCGCTGGGGCAGAAAGGTTCTAGAGTGGCGACCACGAACCGGAAGACGCAGCGTGGGCAGACCCCTCACAAGGTGGACCGACGACCTTATAAGGGTGGCGGGCAACCGATGGATGAGGGCGGCGAACGACCGACAACGGTTGCGAAAATTGGGGAAGGCCTATGTCCAGCAGTGGACGTCTTGTGGCTGATATGATGATGATAACGTAACTATATTTTCTGAACATTTCATAAATTCTGGCATGGATAAATTAATAATATTATTACTATTATTATAAATAATATTTATAAAATATAATCATGGAGAAAAAATAAAGGAAAGGAAATGGAAGATTGAAGGAGTATTTGGGCTGCCGGCTCACTCATCGAGCCAAACACATTACTATGGAAGCTAATATTTTACGTCGATCTTCTATGAGAGGGTAGTACTGCCTCGGTCGATCCGACCATAGCGGCTAGCTCAAGGTCAAGGTCACTGAACTGCACCAATGCATTTCAGTGACCTTGAGCACCGGAGGCCCAATTTCTCCCCTTTCCTTTTGCCTCACCTCTCTCAATCCCTTCACCTACCCCACTCCCTTCACAGTAGACAGCGGCTTCGCAGAGACTGAGTCGTCCATGAGCGACAGTTACCGCTTACCATCAGGCTGCCCGTTTGCTTGTCTGCCACAGTCGGCAATAAAAAAAATCGTATCTAATGAGTTCTTATGCTAGCGAATACCAGTATGTTCGTGTCCTTTGCCCTATGCGGTATCTAATCTGAGAGTGACCTACATCTATATATTTTAAAAATATCATTGTGCACATAATCTTTTAAAGAATTCTTTTGATACGGAACATCTACGGCTCGTGCAGTGAGGACATCTGAAATAAAAAATATACACACATTTATACTATAAACAGCGATTCGTCACCATTTTAAATACATTTACGGCAGCTTTCTATATTTGATCTTTAATTTAAGATTTTTGAAGGTCAAGGTCAATGTCTATATGTGTAAATTGAACGATTTATTGCAGAAAATCTAGGATTTAAAGATAGAATATACATAAAAGCGGCCGTTATTTGTTGCGAATATGATGTCCATCTTAAACATATTTGTAAATACAAACTATGTTTAAATATGTCTGCAATTTAGTGTCATATTTCGTGGTTTTAAATTTTTATCATTTAATCTTAGCTATATTATGAAAAAATGTTCTGTTCTGCTAGAATTGATGAAAGCTGTATAAAAGTAGTAACCATAATGCTTAGTTATTTTACTATGAAAATAAAGCAATAGAAGTTTACAATGTTATTAATATTTGCATATAAATAAAACTGTAAGCATTATGGTTACTTACTTTTAATACAGCTTTCATGTAATTGTAAAAAGTGTTCTGAAAACATTTTTAAAAATATATAATAAATGATAAAAATTTAAAATCACGAAATAAGACACTAAAGACACAGAAGGCGTAAACGCTTCTTATTAATTAATTAAATATGGAAGAATACAAACAAATTGTCAATTAATATCAATATTAAATACGTATGTCTATTACGACACTCATATAAGGTGGCTCCATGTAGTACACCATATTATGTGGTCTGGGCCAATTTAAGTAAATGGTTCATAGCTTATTTCTTTTAAAAAGACAGCTTCTCTTAGACTTTACAAACATACAATTAACAAACACAAAATACACCCAGACTCAGAACAAATATTTGTAAATCAAAAAGTTTTGTCCCGTGTGGGGATCGAACCGAACAACAACGTGCACAGCAGTCGCTTGCGCATCCACTGCACCACGGGCAGTCAAAAGCGGCAGCTGCAAAAATTGTGACAATACCTTCACACCTGTTTTTCATTAATGGGGTAAGCAGAGACTACAGAACGCCATTTGCTGTATAATTATAAACTTACCTAGTTAAAAATTGCTTAGATAACATTTGATTTCGTTCCACATGAGTTTGTACGACGTTAGCGAGCGCATTTATAAATATTGGATGATCGTTCGGTGTTGCCGCACGCTCTATTTGTTCTATACCAGCCTGAAAAATAATGGTAGAATTGGTAGGTTCTAATGGTAGGATTTTATATACTTTTTTTTAAACGCACTGTTTATTTCTTTTTTTTTTCTTGAAAGACAGTGAAAGAGTATTAGAGTAGACAGACAGACAGACGGACAGCGGAGTCTTAGTAATAGGGTCTCGTTTTATCCTTTGAGTAAGGAACCCTAAAAAGGAATTAAAATATTTATACTGAGCTACAGTCTATATTAATTTACTACCGACCTACTAAAGCTAAATAAATAAAAAAATATATATACGGTCGAATTGAGAAACATTCTCCTTTTTTTTAAGTCGGTTAAAAAAAAAGAAAACCCATATTTCAAGAATGGCGTCAAAAATTGTTTATAGGGTTGCCAACATTAAACTTCTGGTGTTAAATTAATGTTTGTCATTTAAATTATTTTAACTAAGAAGGAAGGAAGAGGAAAGGAATCATTTACCTCTTTAGCTACATCATTGCAGTACTCTATATCCAATTCATGTAAAGTTTCTATGTGCTCATTTACGAAGGCTATTGGAACTAATATTAAATGTTTTCGCCCCTGCTTTGCATATGCCTGTAAAAAAATGTTTTAAATTAATATATTTATACACATACATAGCTTCGGCTACTTGCTAGGCAAAGGTCCGACTGGCCTGTTCGTCTAGTGGTTAGTGACTCTGATTGCTAAGCCGGAGGTCGTGGATTCGATTCCCACCCAGGACAATCTTTTGTGTGATGAGCATGATTATTTGTTCTGTGTCTGGGTGTAATTTATCTATAATATGTATGTACCTATTTACAAAAAAAAATGTAAAAAAAAAATGAAAAAAAATATTTTGTTTTTTAATTATTTTTTTATTAATTAATTCTTTACCTTACCTTTATAGCATCATCAGTATACGGTTGTAACCAAGGTAACGGCCCCACTTTAGACTGCCAGACCAATCTGTGTGGGTTCTTAGTGTTTAATTGTAACATGGTAGCCGCTACTGTCGCTGATACTTCATGAGGATACGTATCTCCACGGGAGACTGCCTAAAAAAGCAATAATATATTTGTATTATAATATTAAGTATTCACTGTTTATTTTCTTTATGGTTAAACTTTTAATTTAGATCAAATTTAGCTTAAATTTATAACACTCTGCTTCAATAACAGCACCTACTTCGTTTATCTATGCGTCACGGTAAGGTTGACTGGTAGAGAATGCTTATAGCATTAAGTCCACCTCTATACCTATGTGTATGTGTATGAAGTTTAATAAATAATATGGTGATAAGATGGTAGCAAAGAAAGCATGGTCGTAGCCCAGCGAGGTACAAGCAAAAGGGGGCAGCTCCTCCCCCCTTGAAATGTTATAGTAATAATTTTGAGCATTGACGTATATAGTAGAGGGCAGCTTCCCCCCTCTCCTTCTAGAAGAGTTCTGGTTCTTGTAGTAGCGTCATCTATCTGGCCAATAGTGACACACAGAAATCAACATAAGCGATAACGACGACTACGAGTTTACAGCATAAAAACATAGATGGCGACGGAGTAGCAACTTCTATACAAATACGTCAAAATGTATGGAAACCTGACTCGCGATATCGAATTGTTAACACTAAATATATTAAACTATTAAATAACCTACCTTTAAAGGTAAACTATGTGCTGTAAACAATATTAACACGTCATCTCTATCTTTTTCTTTGAACAATGCCAGTTTCTCTCTTATTCTTTCAGCAAACACTTCTGCTAGGTACGGGTTGGTAGGCCATCGTTCTATCATACTGAATTTTACGTTTTTTGGTATTTCTCTAGAAAAATACAAAAAAAAATTAAAAAGAAGAATATACGAAAATTTCTTAAAATTTAAAATCTACAAATTTGGTTCTAAAGACCCTGTGACAGACAAACGGACAGCAGGGCTTAAGTAATCCTTTAACAACCTTTTATTGACATAACCCTGACTTTAAAAAAACCGATTTCTGTATAGTCGACCATAAAATTGCTTTACCACCCGTAGTAAATATCGTTTGCACATCACAAAACAATAATGTCTATTTTTGCTTACAAGTTACCTCAGTACAGTAACAGTTGTCACTGTCAAAATGAGTCTTATTGAATTTTAATTTTGATGGAATTTTTGTTAAAAGTGGTATAGCAAATGGTCGACTATACATTATGTTAAAATACCTAAAAAAAAAGTTTAAGAAAACATAAAAAATTTATACCTTAACATTTAAAAGCGATAAAAATAATAAAAGATATACTTACCGATTTTTATAAAAGTCCGCAATTGCGTTTAAACTAGATCCAGTAGTAGCACAACTGTATTGCGGGTATTGGGAGAAAATTATCACTCGTTCTACTCCGTCGCTAAAAATATTAATAAAATTCATTTTATTATAAACACGATACTATAATAACACTTAACAGCATTAGCTTTTTTTCACGCCCTTCTTTGTTTACTGCTATGCTCCCGTCGCCTGTAGCGTGATGTTACATAGCCTATAACCTTCCTCTAGAACTGGGCTATCATACGCAAAAATTAAAAATTATTGAAATCCGACTGAAAGTTTTAAAGATTAGCGCGTTCAAACAAAGAAACAAATAATAATAATAATAATAATAATATTCTACCACATTCACACAGATATGAAATGAAATATGTTTATTCATATAGGTTAATTAAATTAACACTTATGAACGTCAAAGTTTACGAAATGTCAGCAAATTAACCTACAGCCAGTTCACCGACGAAGTAGAACCATGAGAAGAACTGGCAAGAAACTCAGGCCACTCTTTTTAATCGCCAGGTTATTACAATTTTTGTAAGTCACAGTTTCAAGTAGCATGCAAAGTGACGCAGGCAATACACTTAACTCTATAGATACTTAATTACTTACAGCTTTCTATGTTGTAAAGAAAAATTAAAAAGTAAAATGTGTGCTTTACAGGCTGCCTCTTGCAATTTGCATATTGCTACAAAAGGTAAAGGCAACATGTGAACTGTGATAAATGTTTCTATGTAGGTATTATATAAACTCTTTCCACTCTAAATAACAGTATAGACATAAGACATCTACAGATGACTCACCTTTCAACTTGCGCGAACGTATCAGGTGTGAACGGTGGCACGTATCTAAACGCCACGTAGTGTTTGTGTGGTGCATTCTCTGGCATCAGCTGATCCAATTTTTGTACCAATAACTGTCCTGGAAAGACAAACAATCATTATTATACATGAATTCACGCCTTAGTTAACAAAAGGGTAGGCAGAAGTTTCGCCAGTAATATAGAGTCCCATGTACCTAACAAAAATCATTCCTTTTTTTTATTGCTGATAGTGGAAGACGAGAAAACAGCCCAAATGATGGTAAGTGGTAACTGTCGCTCATGGACGTCTCAGCGACTCTGCGAAGCCGCTGCCTACCGTAAAGGGAGTGGAGTAGGTAAAGAATTGAGGAAGGTGAGGAAAACGGAAAGGGGGAGAAATTGGGCCTTCGGCACTCTCACTCACCGAACGAAACGCAATAGTACGGATACTATTACTTTTACGTCGATCTTCTATGCGAAGGTAGTACTTCCCTGATCGATCCGGCACATTCATGCTGAAACCAGCGTGGATCTACTACCGTAAAACCATTTCTTATACAGCTTCGATGACATACATGAAAAAACATCTCACTAAGCCGCCATAGTGGAAGCTACCACCAGTAAGTCTGGCTTTGGGAATGGTGTCCAACACTTTTGGATTCCACTGACTGCTTACAGGCAGAGTGGAGTTACTTTGGCAGGCTAATATAAAAAATAAAACAAGCATACTGTCCACCATGCTGAGTTGTAACCGTTGTGCGTCAATTACATAAAGTCAGCTAATTAACCTACAGCCAGTTCGCTGACGAGGTAGAGCTGTGAGAAGAACTGGCAAGAAACTCACGCCACTCTTTTCAATCGCCAGATAATTACAGTTTTTTGTATGAGTTACAATGTTAACAATCAACGCAACCAAAGAACCATACAAAGTAATTATTACAAATCAACCAACTAATATAATAACCAAGAATAAAAAAAAACGGATTTCAATGAGTGTGTTTAGGAAAATTATCAGTTTGCGCACTTTGGTAAAAGGTCTTTCATTGTGACAGCGCTATCAAAACAAATATTTTTCAGTGTTCATTTCGGAATTTTAATGTTTAATTTACATAATGGATAATTAACGTGCTTAAGGACAAAAGAAAATTGTTGAGAGGGTTTTCTAAAATGGCGCCCACGAGGTGGCAGCACCGATGCGTCAGATCTAGCTGTCAAGCGCTTTTTGAAAGTTAACCCCTGATTGGGCCATTATGAAAGTTTAAATGGCGCCAACTAGTGATGAAAATTTTCCTTTTTCATTATTTAGTTACAATTTAATTTGACAACGTATTTTAATTAAAATGGTATATGCACTTCTCGGTCATATTGTACGACAAGAATTACTGGATTAATTAAGTATTAGATGTATGCCATGCCAAGATTGACCAGTCATTCCAAGTAGCATCTATTCTCCCTAGCCATGTATTTTCTGTACACTTATAAAACAGAGCCATGTCTATAGATTACGAAAACCACTTACTTGAGTGTGCCGTATGCTTGTGTACCTAAAAAAGTCTATGGATAATCTATGGTCACCTACCTTGTAAATTTGTCCACTTCAATATAGGAGAACCTCCTCCAATCTCTTCATATTTTTTCTGTACTTCCTCCGTTCTTCGTGAAGCTATCCACGGTCCTAGCTTGCTTTGTATTGGAAGTTGTATCATGTCCCTATCTGTCATTATACGGAGAAGGTATCCACCTACCTGAAAATTTAAAAATAGGGCTTGTATATGTATTAGCTTTCTAGTATCAGTTACATATTTAGTTACTGCTCTGCTCCCGTCGGCAGTAGCGTGATGTTACATAGTTTATGACCTTTTTCAAGAACTGGGCCATCAAGCGCAAAAATAATTATTCAAATGACTGGCAGTTCCAGAGATTAGTGCGTTCAAACGAACAAACTAATCCGCTTTGTATACTTGCTTCCCGCAGCGATATTTCTGCAGCGTCATTGCTTATAGTTCTGCTCCCGTCGCCAGTAGCGTGATGTTACATAGTTTATGACCTTTTTCAAGAACTGGGCTATGAAACACAAAAACAATTGTTCAAATCCGACTTTTATATTATAGCCTACCAAAGTGACTCCACCCCGCCTGATGGTAAGCAGTCAGTGGAATCCAGAAGTGGCGGCCACTATACCAAAAGCCATTGTGTTAAACGGCTGGTATGGTGGTCTCCACTATGGCGGCTGGGAATGGGGTTAGGGGAAGGGAATGAGGGAGGTGAGCCAAGAGGAAAGGGGGGAAATTGGGCCTCCGGCGCTCTCACTCACCGAACGAAACGCAGTAGTACGGATACTACTACTCTTAAGTCGATCTTCTATGAGAGGGTAGTACTTCCCCGGACGATCCGGCCCATTCATGCTGAAATCAGCGTGGATCTACTACCGTAAACTGACTGTTACTGCCTTACAAAGGAAGAACACCGCAACTACATTTAACTGGTTACAGGAAAAACACTCTTCTAACGTGTACATCTAGGTTCAGTGTCGCAAAACTTCTACTATGTAGTTACGGCGTTCTTGATTAGTGAGGCAGGTTAGTTCCAGAGATTAGCGCGTTCAAAACAACCTCTTCCGCTTTATATAATAGTACAGATAGATATAAATTAGGTCTAATGCAGTTTATTGATAAGAGCATCACTTGAAAACAGCTTAACAAATTTCACAATAAAATTTTGATTTAACATAAAAAAAAAGGCTTTTTATATATAAAAAGCTCAATTTTTTCGTCGGTCCTGTTCCTATTCCCTTTTCCTTCCTCAACCCATTCCCTACATGGTCGATAAGGGCTTGGTTGTGTTTTCTTAGCATTATATACGGGTAGTGGGTAGGCTAGGGTACAGTTACCGAGTCCACATACAAGTAAATAGTTGATGCAACATTTGTAAGGATAACAGTTGTGTAAACATCTCTACCTACCTCTTCGGGGAAAGAGGCGTGATGTTATGTCGTAATTTATTATCTTTTGTTTGCTACTAAAGGTGCATTTCAAAAATTCATGGAAGTACCTTATCTATTATGGTTTAATATATTGTGATATTTATAATTGAAATATTCTTAGAAATTTCATTTTATCGATAAATAACATAATATATTTCATTATTATAAAAGACTAGTTGTTGCCCGCAGCTCCGGAATGTCGGTTATAGCGTTTTTTATACAAATTTTCATCCCCTATTTCAACCTCATCAAGTCATTTTTTTTTTTTAATATAGCTTATGTTGTACCCCAAGGTCTATTCTATCTCTATATCAAATTTCATCAAAATCGGTTCAGTAGTTTGGGCGTGAAAACGTAACAGACAGTTACTTTCGCATTTAAAATTAGTATGTTAGTATGGATTTCTTATCAATTATGTAGAAGTTGTATTGCATTGTTACTTTGATTTCCAATTAAAGCTATTACTCAAGCTGTCACAGTCCACTGGTGGACATAGCGTCATGATCGTAGAATAATGACGGTTTTAAAAAAAATACGAAATTCACTTTTTACAATATTTGGATACAACAATATTTAAATATTATTAGTATTATTACATTTAAAAAAAATTACATGTAATTCAGATTTCAAATTAATCAGTCTGTAAACTGACGGTTTTGTTTGTCGCTTATAGTAACTTATTATTTACAAATGGCTGCCCTGTAAAGTTTAATAAATGTCAGATCTGTCACTATTACACGGTAATTCACGTTATGACTTTTATTAAGATGACAAGGTTAAAAATAATGTGTATAGTCATGCTTTATACAACAATTATTTGTCTACAAAATTTACATAAAAAAATCAAAAATTTGCAATGTGTACTGACACGCAGTACCAAGCTCAATCCTCAGGTGTTAAAGTTTTCTACTAATAAATTCTCAGTGTTAGTCCAAATTCCAAAGATTAATAAGAAACTAATATTAGAAAGAGAAAAGTTTTGATATTTTGTATGTTTGTTTGCAACGATTTAACAAAAAAGCTACGTTACCAATTTGAAAAATACTTAGAAATCAATAAATTGAGCGGGTAACATAGGCTATGTTTTATTAAGTTTAACATGATATTTTCCGCAGAAGTTTGTTGTGAGATCAATTAAAGCTTTTGATAGCAAAACGAAACGAAGCATGGGCTGTCCTCAAGGGGGGACCTCTTGTACTATTATATAAAGCGTAAGAGTGTATTTCTTTGAACGTGCTAATCTCTGCAACTACCAGAAGGATTTAAATAATTCTTTATGCGTATGATAGCCCAGTACTTGAGAAAGGTTGTAGACTGTGTAACATCACGCTACTGAAACGGGAGCAGAGCAGTAATCAAAGACGCAAATGTAAACGCATTGCGGAAGCTAGTGTCCAATAATCATTAATTGGTGTGCCAGAGTTATGAAGCCAAATATATTTCTGCTTACCCTTTTGGGTTAGGCTTTGAGTAACAAATTAAGTCTAGTAATTGGTAATATTGTAGAGTCCAACATAATTATCTAGTTTTGATCTAAATTGTTTACATATAAACTTAAAATACATTACTGATTATTATTTTAAATGTCAAGAGGTTATCCTATACAACAAATATTTTGGAATTATTTTATCATTCTTTATGCTACACAACTTTTTTCTGAAGGTGAAGGTGAAAATTAACATTTCATTTTCATTTTTTTTTTGTTTCTTTTGTTTATGGCTATGTTGAGTCTTATCCCATGTAACCGAGGGTGCCTGTTGCCATCTATCAGGAACAATTATTTGAAGCTTAGGAGTTTAATAAAAAGAAATTCTGCGCTAAAATTACACCGAATCTATCTACACATAAATACCTTACATACATAGATACACATAAATACCTCTTTTGTAGTCTCAGGACCTCCCATATTTAACATGACTATTGCTGTTTTGGGTTTTTTTGTTTCTGTTGTACTCAAAGCTGCTGTAAACCTCCTTAAAACAGACTTATTTGTGCGATCTAGAAATTAAAATAGTTAAATATAATAATATTATTTAGTTTCAGTAGTATTGCTAGGTATAAATCAAAATATATGAGTTTTGGATGGCTTTTTGGGAGTCTTTAATGTACCATAGTAGGTACTATCAGTATTATACAGGCAGGAAATATTGTTATTATCTTTTAAGCAGTTTCGCTCTTGGAAAGTTCACACAGCCTATAGAAAAGCATGCCATTTTTTTTAATAAACTTCTATGCCCGTATTGTTGTTACGTTTACACGACGTTGCAAACTTGCAAGTATCATTTTCCATTAAAGTTGTAAACTAATGAAAATCAATTTAAATATTTGAAATAAAAAAACAGAACAAACAGGAATTATTTGATTTAAAATAAAATATGGCAACAGGCTCGCCTTCTATTACATGGAGCCTGAAATTTAAAAAATTTTGGAAAATGGGTGGTTAAACCTCTGCCTACCCTTTCGAGGATTAAAGGCGTAAAGCTAGCTAAGCTAGCTATGAAATGAAATAATCTCAGATTGTTTTGAAATAAAATAGATATGACTTGATAAAGATTGTATAATTCTTTTACAATAACAGTAGTGAGATTTCTTCATAAAAATAAAGATAAAGGTTGTAGTGATACGACCATTGCGTGTTTGCGAATTCCCTTTATTAATAAAATTAGGGCTATTTATACTGTATTACCATACAACAACATAAGTGTTGTTTAAACACACATTGATATTTTACATTATACTGAGATCTGCAGAAATGATCGTCAGCAGATTTATGTTGTATATGTACCGGATAAAGTATTGGGGTCGGCTCGATTATATTGCAAATATTACTTTAATATATTAAGTATATTACTAAAAGGCGATAGTAATTTAAGTAACATATTTTAAACAATAATTTTCTTATCAATATTATCATAATTTGTATGGAACTCGTAATAAAATTTAGCAAAACTAAACTTAAAACAATTTTTTATCATTTCTTTAAAGTAAACAAGTAAAATAAAGGTAAAAAAACGTATTATTTACTTACATAATATTGGTAACATTTTGGCCTATGACACAGTTATAGGAATGTATTAAATTGGTTAACAATTATATATTAATTAAATGCAAGCGTAAATAATTTGCCTGACAATTTTGTACTAATTACGCATATTTACTTGCCGGAAAACTAAAACAATTTGACAATTAAATACTGAATAGTGGAAGTGACATGACATAAATGTAAACTCAGAATAGGGATGGCAATCTAAAATCGATTAATCGAACAATCGATTTTTCAGGCTCAAAAGATTATTTTTTGTAATCGATGTGCAGGTGTGAATTTTATTATGAAGAAGCGATTTACATGCAGATATCATTTAAAAACCAATCTTTTCGGTAAGAATTGGCATAAAACTTAAAATATGACACGAGCTTTTTTAAAAAACGATTATTAATAATCCATCTTGTGGACATTGATTTTTTTGTGAATCGATTCTTTGGCATACAAATCGAACCATTTAAAAATCGATTTGGAAATCCCTAGCTAAGAATTATTTTGACATCAAATCAAATGTCAGTCTTACGCAAGTTGTAATCTGTGCAATGGCTTCTTTACACGTAAAGAATAGCACATAAATTAGTTCTTTGTCTCTTCGTGAAAAATAAATCTATTTATTTTCTATATTTATTTTAAGTACTGGACATAATTACTACTTTACTAAAGGTATTTATAATAATTGCCATGCTTGTCTAGTGGATTGGCGAATTTAATGGAGCAGTATTAAGCTGGGCATTGACGAGCAGTTTTTCACGTCAATCTATCCATAACAACTTATTAAACATTAGGTTAGTGACCCCGACGTGATCTGAACATGCATGCACCTACTAGTACCATCTACAATTGTTTATATAATAGTCTTATTATTATTGGTACCGTAACTATAGTTTTCTTGGTTATTAGATCAGTTTCATTTAAAAAGTACTTTTTGGTTATAAAATTGCATTTTAGACCATGGGTCATAACTCATAAGAGCGTCAGAAAAATTGGTTTTGCTCCTAGCACCTTTGCTTAGTTGCAGTGAAGACGACGGACTTTTTGTGCGATCGAGTCTGCGGCGCGGCGTATTTAATCTACCAACCAATATTAAATTTTATGTTAAAAAAAGTATTCGGTGGTTTCTACAATCTTCTGCTACCTCCTGGAAGGAATTAAATTATTAGGCAGTTTTGAAATTAATCAAAGTTTAGAATATAAGTATTGATAGCCGCAGACTCGATGGCAAAAAAAGTCCATCGTCTCTATAACACCTTAATGCTGCTGTCATTTTATTATTTTTGATTGCTATTAAGTTGTGTCCAGTTCTGGTGAAGCGCCGCTCGCAAGCTGCCTGCGACCTGTGCGCGTGCATTTAATGTTCACATGCAACTCTTGCGCCGTTCGCGAGCAGCGCAGGAACTGCCCGCATGTTGGCCACTCAATGCACCCTATTCTGCCTTATTTTAAATAACGGAACCTGCCACCAACGTCGTCTGATTTTCCTTTTTCTCATTAGGCTTATTGTATAAACGCGAAAGAAGCTGTGTGCGCACAATCTGCGTGCGAACTACACGCGCGTTGCGCGCGCTCACTACTCAAGCCTGCCGTGAGTTGCACTAAATATGTACGCTGAACCGCATTCGCAACGCGTTCGGCAGGTCTGGACACACCTTTATATATCTTATCTTTGTCGCACAATAATCTTGTATTTTGTGCCATAGACATTAATAAACTTGTAAAAGTTGACTGTGCAAGTGCTCACAAAGAAAAAAAAAAAAGTATGATCAAGAAGTACTGTCAATGGTGTATTTACATCCTACGTCAAAGTATTATTTTTGTGATTGTGAAAGTAATTACAGAGTTATTTTATAGTTTTGTTATCATTATATTGTTATAAAATATCTATAATGGCCTGTCGCAACGCTTCGCACGCGGGTAGCTGGTATACCGAGAACGGTGAGTTAATAAAGAAATCCTAATAAATCCTTTGTTATATGTCGAGATATCCTTTAGAACAAAAAAAAACCATTGAGGGTTTGTTATTTTGAGATTTCGCTTGAACATGATTGAAAGGAAGAAAGGAAAATGTAAATGTCAGAGGGTATCGAAAAGTCAAAAGGTTAATGACCTATGTTTCGAAAATTATTTTATTTTTATTTCTACAAAGCTCGATCTGATTAGAAACAAAGCATAGATAAGAACTTGATGAGAATGATAACTTCTTTGCCTTTCACTCATAGATTATACACTATAAACTGAGTTTACACCTTTTGGTTTTAGCTGTATTGGGAAATCAATTAATTCGATGTAGGTTCAAAGCTGTATAAAATTAGTGGAAAACTTATATAATTCTATATAAAAATAGTAAATAAATAGTTCTAAAATTAAAACAGAGTTAAGTCATAAATAATTTTGTGTTATTTGTTATTTTCGTATAATCAGTAAATTACATAAGTTGACCTTTACGTCTTATTAAAGGGACAGTCAATTGATTTTGTTGTGTCACGTTCAGAAGCTTTGCACATTGATGCTTTTATCTAAGTTTAAATTAAATATTTTTATTATGTTTCAATATTACAAAAACACTTTTAGTAATGAAGTATGAAACAATTACAAAAACAATAATTAAATATATTATGTTAATTTTTTTATTTGCATTGTCATGCGATTCAGAACGAAACCGGATTTTCGGATTTGGATGCCGGTTGCCATGACAGCAAATTCAAACAAACGTCAAATAGTCAAATCTCAACTTAACGTCATCGTAAACAATTATTTTCTTTAAATTAAACAGAAATATGGCTGACAAAATCAAATCAGCTAACAGTGGACCTAAAACAGTTAAACCTAAGTTTCGTCCATCAACTGTTAGCATTGCAACGTCATCGCGCACGAAGATTATACCCAAAGATAAAACTACGGTCTCTCGCCCAAAGAAAGACTTAGACACCACGATTTTAAAAGATCAAAAGCTACCGGATTTCGATGATGAATACCGCCAAATTGCCTATGGTAGGTTTATGCGCGCCATGCTAGAAGAATGCTTGGTAGAAGAGAAGATTGAGCGGGAAGAAACACATGTTGACTTACAAATGGCACAATTGGCTGAAAGGTTTAAAAAAACCATGGACCATTTGGATAAAACTAATAGACGGCTCAAGGATATATCCTTTGTTGTCGAACAAAAGAGGTGAGTAATACTTTTACTTAGTTTTTGTTGCCTAACTTGTGTTTCTTTTGGAAACAAAGAAATGAAATGGTTAAACTGGGGTATTTTCGAGCGTCTACAGTCTGTATTGTCTTTGTATAGTTCACACCCCTGAGCTGACTTGATTTGTGATGATTTGGTATGCTATAAACTGCTAATCAAGATCTATTTTAAGAGCCAAAGCAGAGTAAGTAGACCACTACTTTATGTGTCTTGCTCTGAGCATTACTTTGAAACAAGATATCACCGCTACACCAGCAATGGTACAATAATGTTTATTTATTTTTTTATATTAACCAACCAAAGTGACTCCACCCTGTCTGATAGTAAGCAGTCAGTGTAATCCATAAGTGGTGGCCACCATACCTAAAGCCATTGTCTTAAACTGCTGTTATGGTGGCTGGGAATGGGGTAGGGAAAGGGAAGGACATTGGGCCTACGCCACTCTCACTCACCGAACGAAATGCAGTATTATTACTCTTATGGGGGGATTTGTGAAAAGTATTTAGACGGGTTCAAGTGTTTTGTCTCTTATGAGGGGCTACTATACTTTCTTATACTACTACTCTTATGTCGATTTTCTATGAGAGGGTAGTACTTCTACAGTCGATCCGACCCATTTATGCTGAAATCAGCACTGATCTACTACTAATTAATGTTATAATGTATCTAACACTGTCAGATCTCACAATACTTACTATCAAGGAGAGTGAAATTATTTTATTTGTATTCTTTTGCCCTAAAAATGTGTTGAATTCATAAATATTTTCTTTTCTAGACTCCTCGACTTAAAGAACACAGACAGCGCTCAATTCTATGAAATGACTGACAAATCAAATGCATTACCATTACTTCAGGACCTATCATCTGCAGAACAAGCATGCTTAGACAAAATAGAACTTCGAAATGTAGACTTTGGTTACGATAAAAATTCAGGCCATAAACAACTTTTAGACGCAGTCACTGATGCTATAGACGGCTTAGAAAAGATTAAAAAAGAATCTAACCTGGATATGAGCAAATTTGCTGAGTATGACAGATCCAAAGAGAACATAGAAGCTATAGATAATGATAGATTTGATTTGGAGACATTAAAGTCGGAGTTTGAAGCTAAGTTTCCGAATTTAAGTGAACAGTTATTGCAAGAGGCTTCAGAGAAAATTGCGAAGATGATTGATAATGATAGTGATAAAGAAGTTGGCGATGATGATTTCTGACCATTATATTATTTAAAAAAAAAAAAGCTGGTAATAGATTTACTGATGACTGCCTCTGTGGTTTGGTGGTATTGCTTATGTACTGCCACGCAGAAGTTGCGGTGTCTAATACTGCTCAGTGCAAATATTTGTGTGCATGAACATGTCTATTTGCATCACTCTGGGTGTTTCTATGTATAGTAATGTATTTACAAAATAAAGTATTTAAGTTTGTATATCCGTATTTTAAAACCCAACACAAGCTATAATATATGCTTACTTTGGGTCTAGATGGCGCTGTGTGTAGATGTTGTGATAAATGAAAGAAAAGATTAGAAGCATCATCTTTTGATTGATCTTATACTCCCCTCTTTTTCTTCCTTTCCTTCCTTCATTCCCTTCACCCTTCATGATTAAGAATGGCATGACTGTGTTTTCTTAGCATTGTTTTTATGATGCTTAGAGGTCAACCATGCTAATAAGGTAATAGTTATCACTTACGGCTCAGTACCGAATCGTTTATGTAGCAAAATGTCTAGCGATTCAAATTGACCAAGACTCGAAATGTCTCGTGTTCTATTAGTATTTTGCCTAAGTAGCATAACATCCATAACACAATATTATAATAGCAATAAGTATTGTAGTATAATGTTCCAACTAGGTAATGTTTAATAAGCTAATAGCAGAAATATCATATTGTGAAATCTAGAAATTTTCCTTTATAGACAACTAGTTTCCTGCAGCGCGGTTTAATACGCGTCTTTGCATACTGCTCTGCTCCCGTCGCCAGTAGCGTGATGTTACATAGCCTATAACCTTCCTCAGGGACTAGGCTATCATACGCAAAAATAATAATTCTTATCCAACTGGTAGTTCCAGATATTAGCGCGTTCAAACAAACTTTCTGCAATAGTATAGATATGCTTAATATATATATATTTTACGACTTAGACATCTTCACAAAATGTTCAATCTATATAAATTGACATACTGCTTCATGAATTGTTGAAAGTTTTGGTCATTTTGATACATGGATGATTCGGTACTGCCACCCATCAGATGGACCATCATACTACCCTTGTCATTGTTTTTTTTTTTCGAGTGGACACTAGTCATTGTTTATGGAAATTTTTGGTAATAAGACCAAAATAACGACTGTTGCTACATAACGAAACCAGTACGTAAAACGCGGTGAATAGGGACGATTTCAAAGTTTGGAGTAGATTTTAACTATTTTGAGCGATAATGTATTATTCGACAGTACTTTAATATCTGTTCCGGTGGCAAAAACTGCACTTAAATCTACTTTTCACACGGTTATAACGCAGATTTCGAGAGAAAAACTAAAAAATGTGGCCGATTTCTAGTCATTTCGTGGTTAGGGTCAATAGGGATGGAAGAGGGATGAAATAGTAATTCAGCTAGGACTGCCTCTTAATTGATTTTTATCTGACATAAAAATAACACAAAGTAAGTTAGGTATTGTCTTCATATAAAAAAAAGTACCTACCTTGCCTGATAAGATAACCGATAATCAGCATAAGTAAGTAGGTATCTACCATTTAAAAAGTTTTTCGTAACCAAATTTTGGCGCTTTTTACAGCTTTACTTTGTTTAGCTTTTTTACTGTCACATTGCGTCTACGACACTCGATATTGCCCGTATGGAGAAAATAAATGTTATACTTTACAAATAAGTCTAAATCAAAAAATTTTCGATGGGTATGCGAGAATACCAGTGAATTCAAAAAAATCCCGAGTTTGTCCCTATTCACCCCTGCATCCCTAATCACCCCGTTTTACCGGTACCCTAGGCAAGTATCTCAGATAGCCTTCATGTCTAGAGATAGGATACTAATTTCAGGCGTACGTCAGTTAATGCCTGTCTGTGTCTGCTAGTCTATAGTACCCTCTTAGAGACAACATAATCATAATGATACTAATCAGGGGCACGGGGCATATCACCACTTTTTCAGTATTATTTTAAAGTCACTTTATATTTTGTCTTTTTCTTTTGTACCATTAAAAACAAGGATAGAAACAAAGTAAGGTTTAATATAATTGCTATAATGAGGTTGTGGTAGTGCCCCTGGGCTGTTTTAACTCAGTGTGTTGAACTTGAGATTTTTGTACTAATAGGAATATATAATTTTTGTATATTAAGTTATTTAATAAATATTAATTCAATGTTTGTGTTTTATTGTCTAATATCTTTTGGTCCTTTTTACCTTTTCAAGGTTGAAATTGATATGAGAGCTCATTTTTAAAAGTTAATTATATTTTTACAAAATTAAGAGAAGATTAATCTAATAATTTTAAAAACTTAATGGTGAAGATAAAAAATTGTGTAAAAATATGGTGAGAAATTCGTGGTCAATTAACTAGAACACTCAATCGGCCTACCTGAGAAGATACTATAACTCGTGTCTAAAAATATACTAGAATGTTTATTATTTTTATGTGTTTTTATTACTTACCTGGTGGTTTTTTTTAACACTCAATCCTCGTATGGCACAGACGGAGTGTTCTCAAACTCTTCGAATTCGGCTGAATAAAACCATAATAAAAAAAAAAAAAAAAAAATATATATATATAAAGAAAATAAAATCAATAGCCAACTGTGGCAGACAAGCAAACAGCGGTAACTGCCGTTCATGGACCACTCAGGGTCTCTGGCATTGCTCCCGCATTGCCAGGGACTCTGTGAAGTCGCTGCCTACCGTGAAGGGAGTGGGGTAGATAGAAATATACTTTTGACTAGCCAATCTGACGTCAGAATGACAAAGTCGAAAATACCGAACGAAATTATTGTTACATAAGGCTTAATTTTTTTTAAATATATTATTGAGGTAGGTAATAATTATTTAATTGTAGGTAGCAAATGGTAGGTAACTTTTTAATCCTTAACTTGATTGTTTGTAGACATTAAGTATTATTTTATAATGTATTTTTTTTTTCTTTAGCATTGCATAGAACATAGTCATGAACTTACATAAAAGCCAATTATTGCTTGCTACCTATTAAGTATATCTGTTTTTGCCTGACTGCCGAAGTTAAGGAGGGTAATGTTTTTCGAGCGTATGTATGTAAGTATGTATGTGTGTCTAGTACTTTGGTACGCTCTACAGCCTAAATGGTTTGATGGATTTTAACGTAGCGTGAGCACGAGAAAAAGAAATGGGTTTCTTTCTTTTTACTTTGTTTGTTTCTTTGTTTAGGCAGGCGGGCTTTTTGATTTTTAATCTTCTTAATGTTATAAATGTGAAAGTTTGTGTGTGCGTGCGTGCGTGCGTGTGTGTGTGTGTGTTTGTTTGTTTGTTTATTTGTTTGTTACCACTCAGCGCCTAATAGGTATGTATATAGATGCGGTGCCGGAGACGGACATAGGCGAAAATCGCTCTGGTATCAGAGTTATACCAATTACCGCGCGGGCAAAACCACAGGGCGCAGCTAGTAATAATAAATATTGCTTGTTTTAGGTAACGAGCTGTCCCGCCAACTGGACCTGTGGTTATCAAAAGCAGACCTCAGTCATGGTCCTGCTAGAGCGATTATTGCACCGTAAGTACCTGAATACATAAGGCTATTCAGTTTCCAGTTTAGAATGTTAAGCCACTCCCCTTTCTGTGCATTAAAATGTCTCGTACTAAATATTAATAACTAGCTTCCTGCAGCGCAGTTTCACCCGCGTCTTTGGTTACTGCTGTGCTCCCAGCGCTAGTAGCGTGATGTTACATAGCTTATAACCTTCCTCAAGAACTGGGCTATCATACGCAAAAAGAATTATTCAAATTCGACTGGTAGTTGCAGAGATTAGCGCGTTTAAAAAAACAAACTCTTCCGCTTTTTATAATAGTACAAATTATTATTTTTAATATGATTATGAATGTTTCAGACATGCCGGTTATTCGTATTGTGGAGCGTGCGCGGCGTTTGCGTATAGACAAATTAGTCCTGTTGTTGCGTAAGTATTTTTTACTAGAGATCCGACCCTGTTTCCCACGTGATAATAAGAATAAGTTGTTTCATGCTTTGGAAGTTAATATTATCGGCTTTTCTTTACTTTAATATGTAATAATACACCTATTTATAAACCTATCGTAAGAAATCTTTTTAAAAATAACAAAATATACTTAAAAAAAAATCTGTATAATTTTAATTAAATAAATAAATAAGAAAAAAATGGTAAATATAGTTTTCACTATCGTTACACTACGTTTATATGTAAATTCCTTTATAAAGACAAGAATTTCAAAAAAAATCTAATTATACTGAAAAAGAAACCTTATTACTTTGTTGCCGAAGCCGCTAGGTACATCGTTAGTTATTGATAAAAGAGTATTTTTTTCCAAACAGCCCAGCATCAATATCTTCTTCATGTAAAAATATACCTAAATAATTGTTTTCTGTGCTTCCATTATTCCAGAAAGCGCATATTCATCTTAGGACCATCTCATCACGTACGTTTGGGAGGCTGTGCTCTATCATCTTTGGATAAGTACCAAACTCCACTTTATGATCTCACTATTGACAAGCAAAGTAAGTACATACAATATAATATTTTGTGTATGAAATGGACTGGTGTGGAAGAGAGTGGTATGAAATGGGTGGTATGAAAAAGAGGGGGATGAAACGAAGTGTTGCCTAATAACAACCAATTATTCCTTTATTTTGAAGTCCATTCAAAGGTTGTCTGGCAGAGATCGCTTTTTTAATAAGACCGCCCATTGTATATACCTAATGTGGTGCTTTCCTACTGTTATTTGTTTTGTATGTACAATAAAGTACTTATATTCTATTATATTTTAATAATAGTATTTATTTGTAGTATATAACGAGTTAGAAGCCACACGTCAGTTTGAATGGATGGACGTCCAGACGGACGAGGACGAACATTCCATTGAGATGCATCTTCCTTATATAGCCAAAGTTATGGAAGAGTAAGTATTTTTTTTTTATTTGGATGAGGTAACTCTCGACCGGTCCAGATTAAAATTGGGTAAAGACTATGTCCAGCAGTGGACGTGTACAAGCTGATATGATAATAATGAAATATATTTTTTTTGATTAGATTAGTGTAATAGAATCTTACGTCAGGATATGGCTCCCAAGCAGATCAAGCACTTAAAAATAAAACTATATAGTATTAATTTGGCGTTATTCATGTATCATACAAAAAAGACAAATTGTCTAAGTTTTCTTTTGCCAGTTTTTCTCACACAGGCTCTATCTTTGTCAACAAATCACTGACATTTCTTTGATTTTGACGACGTCTGTGGTTTGCGAGTTCGATACTCGCTTCAGTGCAAATATTTGCGTGCATGTATTTATATATGTACCTATATGAATATTTGTACTGGTCCTGGGCATTTCTATGTATAATTATGTATGTAACGATGTATTTACAAAAGAAATGGATTTTAATTATTACTATGCTTTTTATCCCCATCAGTGCTCTTTATCAGGCTTTTATTGGTCTGGATAGCGATGTGTAGATAATTATGTTTTAATTATTTACGACACATTGCTGTTAACCCTATACCTAAAACCTATACCATTAGGTACACCATCACGGTTTAACTCTGTTAATCTTCGACAGATTCAACACAGCGTTCACGATAATACCGATCTTAGTTGGGTCGTTAACACCAGAGAAGGAGGCTAAATACGGGGCGATTTTAGCCCCCTATCTAGCAGATCCCCAAAATTTGATGATTATTTCATCTGATTTCTGCCATTGGGGGTCTAGATTCAGGTATACATGGAAGGATAATTCGAGGGGGGCTATACATCAAAGTATTGAATGGCTGGATAGACAGGTTAGTTGATTTTTACCTTTGCGCGACTTATGTTTAAAAAGAGAAATGTCCATCATTGTATACACGACTTTTGTATAATTGGTCAATTTAATCATATTGACATATGTTTGTACATTTATCTTTTTGGACAACTTTATCATCGGCTATAATTATCGTTCGACATTTCTAGGGTTGGGCAATATTATTACTGATCATTTTTGAGTTTGGTCAATTTCATTACAGGATATTTTTATAGTTGGACTATTTTAATTCTGGTAATTTTTATATTTGGGCGATATTATTATTGGAGATTTTTATGGTTAAATATTTTTATCACTTGGACATGCGTTTTTTTGGTCGTTATTCTTTTTAGGCCTAAGTCGTGCAAAGGGATTTTTAGTTATATTTGTGGCATTATTTAGAGAAATTTAAATAAATATTTTTTTAGGGTATGGATATAATTGAGAAGATGGACCCTCGAGCGTTTACGGAGTACCTCAACAAATATGGCAACACCATATGTGGGAGACATCCTATAGGAGTTTTGCTTCAGGTATTTTTTTTTAGAAATTCGTACCCCAATAACTTCCTTCCCCCAAACCCTATTTTCTCTGAAATTAGTATCAATTACCTAAATCTAAAGCAGTAATAATTAAGATTCACTGTGAACGCTATAAAACAAGCATACATATATATTATCAAAAACAAAAAGCAGACTGAAAAGAAAATAAATCTTTTCGTGCTGACGCTACATTGCAATATTGTATACCTTATGTCAGTCCCACAATTAGTCTATCTATTGACACCTCATATGTTAAAATCCATTAAGCCATTTAGGCTGTAGTGCGTGCCATACATACATACGCCATAAGTCAGGCAAAAACAGCTACTTTGTCCAATACTGCTCGTATTTAATAATAATATTCTACGACTTTCATACAGCGCCATCTAGTTCCAAATTAAGCAATTATATTTGCTTGTGTTATGGGTACTAAACAACTGATATACTACTTTTTTTTGTAAATACATACATATTATAGAAAAATTACACCCAGACACAGAACAAACAATCATGCTCATCATCACACAAAGATTTGTCCTGGGTGGTAATCGAACCAACGACTTCCGGCTTAGCAGTCAGGGTTACTAACCACTAGACCAACAGGCCAGTCAAAGAGAATAGATTAATATTTAACTTGGCTGTGATCTACATCCCGACTAACAAACAGTAGCTTATTATTTCTATATAAGTACACAAACTTTAAAGCAAAATTCTTGAAAATCTCGATTTCGACGCTGAAGCGCTGTCATTAATAGACATATTGACTTATTATTAATAATAATAATAATAATAATAATAATATTCTACCACATTCACACAGCGCCATCTAGTCCCAAATTAAGCAATTATATTTGCTTGTGTTATGGGTACTAAACAACTGATATACTACTTATATACATTTTTTTTTTGTAAATACATACATATTATAGATAAATTACACCCAGACACAGAACAAACAATCATGCTCATCACACAAAGGTTTGTCCTGGGTGGGAATCGAACCCACAACCTCCGGCTTAGCAGTCAGGGTCACTAACCACTAGACCAACAGGCCAGTCAATATATTGTAAAAGCGATTCAGCGCTGAACGATGCATTTTTAACACTTTTTCCAACTAAATAAAATACCTATAGCGTAGAGACTTGGTTGATCACGCATCTAAATTTTAATACTATAGGACACCCATTTAAATACTAACCTTGACAAATATGCTTAACTTTTTTTTTTTAACAGGCTATTTCAAAACTACGCAGTCATAGCAACGCCCCAAATATGTCATTAAAGTTCTTGAAATATGCCCAATCCTCACAGTGTATGTCAACTCAGGACTCTTCTGTATCTTACGCCAGTGCGTCCTTGGTTTTTGAATAAACCCATGAATGAGGATTATACCCAAACGTGCTGTTGAGGAAATACAGGCATTTTGCGTATCAGATGACAGTTAATTTTAGAGTAACATAGAATAATTTTTATTTCATGAACTTCTAAATGTCAGCCAATTTAACAATTTCGCCTTTTTTGTATAAAAGGGAAAGGAAAGGATAAATTAAAAATTAATTAATTAATTAATAAAATAAATTATTATTAATTAAATTTTTAATTGTTTTGTTTTCTAAGTAATATTTCTGCGATGCTTAGAAAATATGTAGGTTACGGTTACCACTTACCATCAGGTGGGCCGTATGTTTGTTTGTCACCAACTGTATAAAAAAACTTACATACGCACTGTGCCCGCTGGCAGTAAACCCTTATAAAATTTATGTATAAGTATGTATTTAGTTTGGTGAGTAAAAGCGTTCCCTTCCTTTCCCTTCGCCTTTGCAAACTCAATAACTACTACCATGCATATCTCAGTTTGAGTGATATGTACGTACCGGTAAAACCTTATTTTAAGTGGTAAATATAGTTTATTTATCGAAAAATTCCGGTATTTTGTAAATTGGTTAAATTAAAAAGTTATAAAAATTGGTAAACAGTAGTAAAATATGGTAAATGACAACAGACTCGCTCTCTGTTGCATAAAATAAAAAATACTAACGAAACGTTATTTACTCCTCTGCCTATCCTTTCGGGGAAGCGTGAGCTATGGTAAATAATTACCAGTTATTCTGTAACTAAATCTGCTTTCATAGCACTTTTAAAATGGTCTGAAGAATCTATGTTTAATAACATCTATAACATAATAAAATATTTAAAGCTATGTTATAACTTATGAGCTGTCCTATAAATTTAAAAGTACTGACTCGAGTTCACAACAATAATGAGCGGGATGTAGAAACGTATGCGCTGTAACGTGTGGATATTTCAGTCAAGGTCAAGGTCAGTAGAAATGCACCAATCATAGTGTCTAGTGAGTTGTTATACTAGCGAATGCAGGTATGAGTTGTGTTGCTCTGTATTTTTTTTTATATCAGCCTACCAAAGTGACTCCACTCTGCCTGATGGTAAGCAGTCAGTGGAATCCAGAAGTGGTGGACATCTTTCCAAAAGCCAAAACTACTACTGTATGCGAAATCTATTACTTTGAGCTTAATTCTAAACGAGAGATAAGATAAGACTGATAAAAAATCATCTAAAATCTTAGGCCCTATTTCACCACTTGCTGATAAAATGCGAACCTATTCGAAACTTAACTGACAGATAGTACTCAAAAATCAATTACACAAGTGCCTGATAACCTTGACTGACAAACTCTTTAAAAATATTAGACAGATTTAACTAGAAGATGTTTTATCTGTTACATATATATCAGACACTTTAGCAACTAGTGGTGAAACAGGCCCATAGAGTATTAAACAACGATGACTTCTAATGTTTGACACAAACAAATTGGTCTCCCATCAACTGAATCATGACCCACTCTGCTGATAGAGTTCGTTTAGAACTGCCAAACTTTTAAGATCTATCGTATTTGGCGTTCTGGCGTTTTTAATAATAACATATCAACAGTGTTTTCAATTTAATGTCAGTGTCTAATAAAATAAAATAAAATAATATGCTCGTTGTCAAGGAAATCTGTCTTCAGACGAATTTCGACTCACTTTCAATTGAATTACCAAGAGTAATCATGATTCACTTGGTTTAATTTTACGAAGGGCAATTTTGGCAAGAGGGGAATATACGCGAAGGAATTTTCTTAGTTCCATACACGGAAAATATTATGTACAAAATATGATTCAAATGGTTGTGAAATGGTAGCTTTATCTCAAGTTATAACATAGCCTAAATTGCTTATAAACTTAAGTATAATTTCTTTGATCTATCCTTTTATTCGTTTTATAAAATGCATAGGTTTAGACTTAATATCACAGTTCAAAATAGATCAGCTATAACGTTTTTTACTATAAAAAGTACACAATTATCTCTTTTAATATAGAATGTCTACGAATTAAAATAGCTGTTCTTTTTTAAACTAATATCATACTCATTTTTTTACTGGCAACTATATTTAACAAGAGCATATTAATTGTCACATTTTCTACACGGGCCTTTTATGTCGGACTAAAAGTCCTCGATGCACAAAAGTGCGAACGTATTAATTAGATGCTAAGTTTACATATTTTTTTTGTATAGTACAAACGTGTGTGTTACAGAACTGTTTTGTTTTGCGGACTTTTTGACCGCCCTTTACGGCTATAACCTTAGATTTAACCACGAAAAAGAAATATAAACTCACTAAAAGAATGAATTAAATAAACAGTTTCCAATTTAATTTGGTGTATATATTTTTTATTTTCGTGGTGTACTTTAAACTTACCTATATTTAATACGCACAGTGTAATAAAAATATTCTATATATTTTTTTTGTTTTATTGTAGTTTAAGGTCCTCTCACTCCTCTGTAGCGTAATGGGAATAGATGTGGCCCGCCCCACGTGACACTATAGGAGGCGAAATCGTTTTACTACAAATAACCACCTACTGTCGAGCTGTAGTGAGAAAAAGACTTGATAAACAGTGAAGACATGAGCATTTGATCACCACGCTTCGGATAGGCTACTTCAGATTATTTTATATGTTTCCTGACGATGTTTTCCTTCACCGTAGGTTAATATGTCCAAGGTACCTACACTTGAAGTTATTTGAAAATATCATAGTGGTACTTGTCTTGTCTGTTTTCGAAATCACAACCTTGTGTGCAATAGGCGTTCTACACGGAGGTAATCATGCTTTCCATCAGAGGTGACCTTGGAGGGATAAAAATCAAGGATGATGTAGGTCATAGTACTTATAGTTTGGATTAAATCGGACGTCTTTAAATACGGATGGCATCAAGCAAGGTCACCTTTGATGGAAGGCATGATTACCTACCTCCGTGTAGAATGCTTAAGAAGCGGGAAAATCGTTCACTGCAGAAAACGTCGAAAACTAAACTTCTTTTTCTTTATTCGTGTAAATGTAACAATTTTTACTTACTTACATATAATATAAATATCACTATAAAATAATATAAAAATTATATAGTAAATTCTATGCCCGATCTCATACAAAATCTATGTTCAACCTTTTAAAGAGTTAAAATTTATAAAGCCTGCGCCCTGCGGCTTCGCCCGCAACTCGGGAACCATACAGATTTTCGGGATAAAAAGTCCTAAGTCCGTTTCCGGCACCGAATCTAGTCGTCTACATACCAATTTTCATCGAAAT
The DNA here is from genome assembly GCA_963082885.1 of Parascotia fuliginaria. Classification (NCBI taxonomy): domain Eukaryota; kingdom Metazoa; phylum Arthropoda; class Insecta; order Lepidoptera; family Erebidae; genus Parascotia; species Parascotia fuliginaria. Next base: position 3,116,087 of record OY720201.1, on the reverse strand, counting down.
CGGTTTAGCCGTTTAGGCACTGGGTGGTAAGAAAAACACGTACACACAAACTTTATATTATTATTAATTTATGAACCTATATTTTAATGTAACTGGGATAAAACTTCCCAAAAGCGACACTAGATGGCTCTTTGACCAGAGTTTTGACGAGATACAGACTAGTACAGACTATTCAATTTGTTATTTTTTGATAGAGATCTGTCTGTCTGTACGTGGTCTGTACTTTATAGTACTGTGGTACTATTGTAAACTAAAAACCGCCGTATTAACACGAAAATTTAAAAAAAAGTTAAAATAAACCGCCTTTGTGAATTAGTAATAGTGATAAGGTTCCTTAGAAATGTGAGTGTTATTTTTTTCCTATCTGGGAGTATACATTAAGCAATCTTGAAGTAGGTACCTAAGTAGGCCTAAATTATTAATACTTGTACTAATGCATTTCGTTCGGTAAGTGAGAGCAAGGGTAGTTTGTACAGTATTCTTAATCATGCATGACATTTTTTTATTTGTAAGTAGGTATACGGTACTAAGCTGTGTTCTACCGATATTCAATTTAATAACCGAAGGATAGTCACACTAGACATATCTCCAAACTATCGACACTTTGGACAGTGGCGAGCCGCCGCCATAATCGATTCTATTTGTTATCCGCCACCTTTATCAGATTGACGATCTACCTAAAAGCCGATACAAGGACTTAAAAATAAATAAAACAAAATTTCTTTAACAGCACAATGAAACGCTCATATTACTTTATTTATTACACAGTAGAATACTTAAACATTCTAGATTATATTTCATTTTAACCAACAGAGGTCAACTAGTACAATAATTTTAAATAGCTTACGTCGCGTAGCGTCACGTCGCCGTCTCGTCCCACCCCCAGCTGTGCCGGTGTCGATGTCTTCTACATTTCACTATGTAAAGTTTACAAGGATATTAAGTGTCCATTTCCACACCACCTAGGAGGTAGGACATTGGTGCGTTTTTTTTATAGTGGTATCCCCCGTAGGCCTAATCCACTGTGAAATAAATAAATCTTTTGTTAGGGTAAAACCACTCATAGTAATGTCTGAAATTGCCAATGCATTGAGGCGAACTTATTAAGTAGTAGTTAGGGAGGTATCTCCAGAAGAGCTAATCCACTATTAAATAAATAATTCTTTTATTGGGGAAAAGAAATCCCAGTAGGCCTAATCCAGTAGGGGAAAATCCACTTTTAATGTCTGAAACTGCTAATTGTCAAGGCGATATGCCTTCTCTGTATGGAAAGAGGCCTTTGCCCAGCAGTGAGCTTAGATAGGCATTTCCGTTCTTATATTATATAGATATATTTTGTAATTTCGTATAATTCACAGGCTTTTTATTTTGTTATGGCAACTGAGCCTATTGTGTCAGATATTAAAATTTCTGTCCAAATTTGCGGTTGAAATTGGTCATAAGCCTATGTAACGAAATAACAAAGTATATAAAAAAGTTCTTACATTGTATTAGTGGTAGTCTCCTTTGTATTAGGAAACCATCACTTTACAGAGTATTATATTAATAACTATGCTAAAGTTACCTATCTGTCGCGAATGTGTCATTTAATCTGAATAACTTATCTTATTCTAAAGTTACATATTCGTATTTGTAGAGTAAAATAAGAACCCTCGCGCGGGATATTTTATAATCTTTAAATTATCCTAAATTTAGTATAACAAAGCCTGTTTAATATTAAACTAGTTGGCTAGACAGACAGTAGGGCGAAACGGCGACGCGACGTGATTAATTGCAATGTAAAAGCTAACACAAGACGTCGACGCCGTCCTGTCCGCTGTTTGCCTAGCATAAAATTATAAAGTAATATGTGATAAGCACATTTCTAGTATTAGATGGTATTTTACATATTTTTTTAAATGAACAAAATCCATAATATTTACGTGTTCAGTTTTTCACACATTTATTTAGTTGTTTAATTGTCACAAAAAGATCCGAGGTCATATGTGTGATAGAAAGTATTATCATATTTAAGTAATATATATATATGGCCTTTACATAAATATCAAGGATAATGTTTTACAGATTAAACTATTGACAAACTAGAGATTATTGGTACAAAAATAATCTCGAGTTCGTAATCTTATAATACAGAGACGTCCATTAAAATGTACAACTAAAAACGGCAGGGTATGTCTCATTATAAATTCGTAGATAGATTAAATACTGAAATATATGTTTGATATCTAAACTTTTATAAGTATTTAGTAGAGATATTTAAAACAATAATATTAGAAAGACATTAAAGCTGATTTGCTGAATACGATGTTTGACGTAAAAGATTTCAATGAGAAATTGGAGTGCTGTAGGTCATTCGGCAGTTCAAAGCTGAAAAAAAAAACAACATAGACGTTAATAAATTTATCTGATCTCGATTATTTAATGGTTAACTGCTCTAATAGTAAGCAAAAAAAGAAATTCAATTATGGTCTCTAGTATCTATGTAAAATTTAACCTGTTTTTTTTTTTGAGAAGATTTTATCCTAAAACAGATAATCAGTCTGAGGTCCTGATATAAGCTTGCCTAAAAAATTGTCAAAGTAAAATAATTTTCCCTAAAATGTTCATTTTCTCGATGAAAAAATAAAAATGGGGAAAAGCCCCACCCATGAGACACTACTTTGCGCATGCGTGGTTTGGTTGTCGCGTTGGGCAGACGCTATTTCAGCATCACAAAGAAAATTTTACCGCGCATGTGCAAAACCCTCCGGCCGCCATTACAGGACGACTCTTACCCATGGCTATGGCTATGGCAGCCATATTGTCCGAAACATTTTAGTTAAATAACGTCAAACTGGGTAGTATATTTAGGTTTCATCATATTAGCTCCTAAACAGTAGGTACGAACCTCGTGAAACGATTTTATTTTTTAACATTGTTATTATTGCAACCAGCATTGTGTGTTGTGTGTAGAGTTAGCCATCTGCAAGGCACAGACGAACCCTGGTCACTAGCCTTGAGATGTCTAATGTTTGACGCGAAGAAATTTATCGACCGCTTTTCGTGGGTCACGGGGCACTGCATATGACAAGATCACACACACTAGAACAAAATGTCTTGTCACAAAGAAGACAAAAATTGTCACGTATCATGGTGAGAGGAGAATACGGGCGACGGCATCCAAATTAGTTTAATGCTCTAAGATTGTAGATAATATATCTGAAATAAAGACTTTATATATAATAGATAAAACATTACTTACCGACAACTCCAGAGCTCACAGTAATAAAAAACATATTTAAAGATTACAAATTGTTAATTAAAGATTGGCAACAAATCAGCAAATGAATTATATAAAAACCATGAAGAGAATTTAAATGAAGACACACCTTGCCGGAGTCAAGCGCAGAGCAGGACTAACGCTGTTTCTGAATTTGCTAAAAGACTTAAAAGTAATGAGACAGATGTGTGATTTGTACCTGATATAAATCACAGTTATCGGTAACTGATATTCGGATATTTAAAAAAAAAAATCTTTTAATAGTTGGAACATGCTGGACACAGACTGCATTTGATCCCTTGCATAAAGACCCTTAATCAACAGAAAAGGCATATATTGTGTTAAGCATTTAAACTTCTGACGGCTAGATGATTCAAAGACGGAACATACAGACTCTTCATAGGTTGACCGCTGACATGAGAAATAGACGAAGATGCATAAAGGTCTATATTTAGAAATCTTTAGACTGATATAATGATGATGGCAATCTAAATTACACTTTAATGTACACTCATAAAAATGTAAACTCAAAAAGTACAGTTAATATACCTGGTCTAAAATAACAGTTATTTGTAACTAGTATTATGTCATATCAGTCATATTATTCGCAACACTATCGATACACCCACCTATCATAAATCAATAATCGCACGCAGTGCTAGATGGACACTAACGTACCTACTTGTAATGAGGGCAGAGAGGAGAGGGGAAGGCTCAATCAATACAATCCCCCTTCCCCATAGCGTCTGTGGAAAATTTTGATGTTGATTTTATCTTATACTTATAATAAACTCTCGACGCCATGTTGGTATAAATCACAGAGTAGGTACTTTTTAATACTGGAAAGTATAAAATCAAATTCGCTGTTTTCTTAAGTCTGTTTCACTGCTAACTTATAAATTACTAACTGCGCCCGGCTTCGCCTGCGCGAAAATGAGGTTTAACTCATTTCTCAAACCGATTTTCGGGATAAAAATTAGCCTATGTCCGTCTCCAGCACCAAATCTATCTACATACCAATTTACATCGAAATCGGTTCAGATGTTTAGGAGCTGAAGAGTAAGGTAACAGGTAACAAACACACACACACACATACATACATACACACAAACTTTCGCATTTATAATATTAAAAGGATGCAAAGGAATTGTTTTTAGATAATTTGTTTTGAAACGTTTTGTAATACATTTACTCGCTGTAGCGGATCCAGTAAGCGGGCTAAGGTGCTCAAGCCCCCCAAACGCATAGATCTGCTTACCCAAAAAATATATGATTATAGTGTTTACCTTGATAAAATCTACCTCAGCGGTGTCAGGACACCCAAAACCCAAATCATGGGGCAAGCCCCAACCAAACCTCAATCCTGCATCGGCTACTGTACCTACTCGTAAGAGAAATGTCGAGAATTTTAGAGGCTTGTAAACACAGAATAAGTGTAGAACAAATTGTTGTTGTGTTGTGTGTGTTGTGCTTGTAAATATGACGTAAAAAATATCAGTAGCCTCGTGTCGTTACTCACTATAAAGGTAGGTACTTTTAGATTTATAAATCCATAAAGTTATTCTTTCTTAGATCAGCTGTAGCTGTTGGACATAGGCCTTCCCCAATTTAGGCCATGTTGGACGGTCGCCCGCCGCGCTCATCCATCGGTTGCCCGCCACCCATCTGGTCGTCGCGGCCCATCTCGTCATGCCCTGCGTTTGGTTCATGATGCCACTCTAGAACCTTCCGGTATAAGTGTGCGTAGTCCCTAAAACGGGGAAAAATTTGGCTTTTGGAAAGAACCTTAAGTGCAGCAGACATCTTAAGGCTATTTATAGCAATTATTTGTAGGTACTCGTGCTGGTTGACTGGTAGAAAATACTTCAAGGCATTAAGTCCACCATTAAACTGATATGTATAAAGTTTAATAAATAAATTATAAAGTTTTATCGTAGCACAGAGCAAGTTTCATTTAAAAAAAATGAAAGATTTTTTACGCGCCTTTTAGTATATTTATGGCCAGTCAAAAAGAAGAAATGGTCTGTCAAAATAAATAAATAAAAAAAACTACCTGTCATGATCATGACTGTAGTACCTACCACTATATAACAGAAACAGTGGCATGGTTAATCAAAATTTTTTGTAAATCAATAAATGGATGAACCAAATAACAAAATAGAATATGACAAACACAAGTCGTGGTATAAGGTTGACATAGACGGTGCTTTTATTACTAAATATGATCGCAGCTACGTGCCAAAGAAAACAGTGCGTGGTATAAAGGCTAGAAAGTATAGAACAATACACATAAATAGCGTAAAAGAAGATCCGACAGAATCAAAGCCGAAAAAACGCTGTAATTTTGCAAGTATATTCAAATGTGGAATACATATATGTTTTTCTATATTTTTCGTGGTAACCGCGTGCTGTGGTTATAATTATGTAATGCCTAGTACGCTAATATTATCCAATCTCTTTCGAATTACGAATAGAATTAGTAATAACGAGCAAGAATGGCCTCATGTCTGAAAAACTATCAATGTGATAAAATTTTGTGTTGGCAACACTGAGGCTAGCGAAACCATCTGTTTCTTTTAAAAAGGTAAATTATTTGGACAAACTCCCAATTGGTATAAAAGATTGATTATTGGCAACACTAGAGAACGAGGGATTATCACAATACAGATAAAATAATTAAAGATACCATTTTTTGGTATAAAATATTGATCATCATATTGGCAATACAGACATAACTGAAGCGAAATCTAGATCAAGTTAATACCTTTACTACTATATCTATGGTGAAATCTTTGGAAAACAACCAATAAAACATAAAGTTGGCGGCAATTAATAATTTTGTAATATTCTCCAATTGGTTTTAATAAAATGGACTCCAGTATAAGTAAAAATGAGACAAATAAGCTTAAAAAAGAACTGAGTTTTTACAAACAATTAACTGACGGTTTCCAAAAAAATGTTCTAGAATTTCTAACCTCTATTTTAGATTTTGGCGTGTATTTTATAGAGCTTAATTACGCTGTTGCTTTTTTGGTTATAGGCCTGAGATTCGTACTGAACAAATTTTAATACCGTGTGTAAATTAAATAATATATTACATAAACAATTTGGATATTGGTTTTATTTTGATAGCGTTGGTAGTTTTGTATTTTGAAGTTTTTATGCTTATATAATATGGCAACTTTGATCATCTAAGGAAAGGAACTTGGGTTCAGGCTTTTCATTCCGCTTCAGAAGAGTTCGTCTTCCACTTGTGAAGACAGGCAGTGTGGATTGATAGGGAGATTGCGTCATCGGTAATATCTCTCTGAAGCGAGTCGTATACATGGCTCTTACATGGGTATCTTGATATGGCGTAGCGGTGGAAGTACGACTATTGTGCTATTAGTTACCTGTCTATTTGCATAAATATTGACCTGCCAAAGCTCCGCTGCCCGTTACCTGAAAGTTAACTGTCTACCTCAGAACAATTATCCTTGTTCTGAGCTGTCTACGACACTTCACGAGGATCCATAGACTACACGTTTCAGTTAGCATTATTATTTTAGCCCAAAGTCGACAAAACGATTTTCACGGTAGTAGATCCACGCTGGTTTCAGCATGAATGGGCCGGATCGACCGGGAAAGTACTACCCTCTCATAGAAGATCGACGTAAGAGTATAGTGTCCGTACTACTTGCGTTTCGTTCGGTGAGTGAGAGCGCCGGAGGCCCAATTTTCCCCCTTTCATCTTCTCTCACTTCCCTCATTCCATTTACCTACCCTATTTCCAGCCGCCATAATGGAGGCCACCATACCAGTAGTTTAAGACGATGACTTTTGGTATGGAGGCCACCACTTCTGGATTCCACTGATTGCTTACCATCAGGCGGGGTGCAGTCACTTTGGTAGCCTAATATAATAAATAAATAAAAATAAAAAAAAGCAGGAGGAAATGTGGAACTCCTCGACAGTTTGGCGAAATAGTTTGACTACGTGGCAAAGCTGAACTATAGTTTTGCACTAATCTTAGGCAATTTTCACGACGCTACACACTGTCTGTGGTATGATGTTCCTGCCTTTCTCATGTGATGTGATCATCACTCGGTAATGTTTAGTAAAGTATATTATTATAAGTAATATACGACTAACCACCAGTTTCTGAAAGGCTGATCAACGAAAAATTAACTAATCACCTGTTAAATCTCATATGAAGGACCAATTGGGTTGGCTAAAAGCATGAACCGGAATAATTAGTTATAACTAATTCGATCAAATTAAACTAATTGTTCATGCTTTTGCGTATTTCACATGAGACATATCAGGTGATTTTTCGTTGATCAGCCTTTCAGAAACTGGAGGCTAGTGTGTGTACTTCGTTAATGGGTTGTGGGGCCGCCTTGACTTAAGGCAGTAGGTATTAAAATAAAACACCAAATAGTAAAATATAAATTTTATATAAAGAGGGTAACAGCTACGTCGTTATAAATAAATATTTTAGGGTCACTTTTGAAACAAGAATAACAATTTTAACGCATATTTTTAATCATTTTGCAAAGCAACTAAGAAAGAAAACACATGTCATTTTTGTAAAAAAAAAGTGAATACATTAATTTAAAGAAAAGGAGTCTAAAAGAATGGAGGTTATGTCCTTGGTAGACTTATTTCCAGCAGTGGATGTCCAATTCCACCTAAATTTAAAAATAATTTTATCTATTTTTTATGCAGACCATACAAAATGGTGGTAACAAACCTATTCTTAGTTGAATCGCATAATAATAATATCGGCATAACTCATATCGACCCGAGAATAATATTTGTATCATCAACTAGTATGCAACCTGAAAGAAGAACCTAACGCGTTGCAAACAAGTTTCAAACAAGCATACGACGGTTAAAATTTCTATTAAATTTTATTCTCGAGACTATCTCTAAATAATTGCTCAATTTTAAGATCTACTAAACGTTACTTAAGTTAACGTAAAGTTAAGTAACGTTTAAGCATATGCATTATAACAATCAATATTCTAACCGTGTTAAGAAAATTGTAATATAAATACAATACGGAAAACACCTTTATTTCATTACCGTTAAGATTTATTTTACTATAGGCATACAGAGAGGGGCAGTCAATAAAATATAAAATTTAAAATAACTGCTCATCTTCTTACAATATTAGCGTAATGAGTTCTTGCTCCGAGCGGAAGCAGCAAAATTTTACAATAAAAATAACTGTTTTTTTTTATTTGTCACCTCCACGATACGAATTTACTTTTATTTTGTGACAATTATACAATATGATTGTCTTACATCTAATTTCTGAAACACTGATCAACGATAAATTACCTAATTAACTGTTAAATCTCATGTGAAGTACCTAAAAGTATGCTAAAAGCATGGATAATTAGTTTCATTTAATTTAATTAATTATTTAATTAATAATTAATAATTAATAATTAGTTCAATTAGCTAATTAGATGAAATTAAACTAATTATTCATGCTTTTAGCAACCCAATTGGTACTTCACATGAGATTTAACAGGTGATTAGTTAATTTTTCGTCGATCAGCCTTTCAGAACCTGGGTGTTAATCAAAAAGTTCTTAATAAAGAAATAAATATAGCTACTTTCTTCCAATTACGCTATGCCTTGGCCAAAAGATACATCATGAAAGGCAATCATTGTAATAAAATCTAAGCAAATACAATATTTTATGACTTTTCAAGAAGACACAGATAACACCCTAATAGATTCCTACAGGGCAACATATAAAACTCATACCTGCATTTGCTAGCATGCCAACTCACTAGACACTGTGATTGGTGCATTTCTATTCATCGACCTTGACCTTGAAATATCTATGCATTGACCTTCACCTTGAACTGTATATTCATTGACCTTGAACTACCTATGCATTGACCTTGACCTTGAACTATATATGCATTGACCTTGACCTTGGACTATATATGCATTGACCTTGACCTTGAACTAACCGCACACGTTACAGCGCATACGTTCCAACATTCTGCTCATTATTGTTGTAAGCTCTAGTCAGTACAAATAAATGTTAATGCCGTATCTATTAGGGGTCATCAGTGAAATAACTATTGCATTTAAAAATTGAGCAATTTATTATTTATAGGCCAATGCTTTTGTGCGTTAATATAAATAAAATATAAATTAATGGTATGATGAAAGTTGCTAAACTAGTCGCAATCAAATAATAAACACAGGCTTAAAGTCTGATCATATTTTAGAGATGTTAAATTTATATTTAAAGCCTGACCAGAAAAGTAAAAACCCTCGCTATATCGCTGAAAACTATTAGCACTAATTTTTTTAACTGGCAATAGATTGCGCTGTCATTTTTGTCGTCTGTCAGTGTGCTGTCGATTGTGTGCGTGGTGTAATATTTGTACACATGTTGTACACTGACCAATTCGCATGTGTATGAATGTATTTAATGTTGCCAGAAACATAGTTAATTTAGCGCCTCCAGAGCAGGGTTTTTATTTTTCTGGTCAGGCTATAGCTTAGTTTATTACCTAGTATTTTTTTCTATTGCTTACAGTGGTAGACAAGCAACAAGTCCACCTGATGGTAAGTGATGGTCGGTCATGGACTTCTACAATGCTAGGAGCTCTGCGAAGCCGCTGCCTACCTTGAAGGAAGTGGGGTAGGTAAATGGAAAAAGGAAAACGAAAAAAGGGGGATAATAAATCCAGTTTTACAATTAAATGGTGGCTTAACTATATCATGCGAGCTATGTGTCGTTGCACATACTCGCAGAACTGACGGCCGTTGGAGCAGAAAGGTTCTAGAGTGGCGACCATGAACAGGAAGACGCAGCGTGGGCAGATCCCTCACAAGGTTGACCGACGACCTTATATGGGTGACGGGCAACCTATGGATGAGGGCGGCGAACAACCAAGATGGCGGCAGGCCTATATCCAGCAGTGGACGTCTTTCGACTGATATAATGATAATGAATTTTATTATCCAGCGCTTAAGTATATAAAATGAATTTTACATATATCAGAAGCGAAATTAAGACGTTAACTTTTGTTTTGTAATTTCTATCTTATGCATGTCATTATAAGATCTAATATTACTTATTACATGTGACCTTATTACACCGTATTCATGATTAATTTAATTTTACTAAATACTGTTCTAATTATTATCGAGAAAGAGATGATTCAATTATAAATAAGAAATTAAGGAATATAATATTTTTATATTTTTACAAATCGTTGAAAATCTTACACTTAGTCAACTATAATAATATTTTTATTTTCCCTAATTATTGCTGAAAAACCGGAGTTTATTAAGCATGACACCTTTCCCTTTGTGTTGTGTAGTTGTCGAGATATTATTATTATTAATTTGTATGTCTGTTTATTTTTGTCTTATAAAACATGACTTTATATAAAACGTAAAATAAATTGTATAATTATAAGTTAATTTTTTTTTACTTTATATAAACAGTTGCCTTATTTTCAACTGTCGGAAACATACTTTTCGAATCCAAAACGAAATTTTATTGGTCAATCCAAAATCTATAACGTTGACATATCTTTCCGAAACCTTGCTATTTGCAAAAAGGAACTGTGAAAGGTGTTTTAAAATCTTTATCGACATTAAGTGTACACGGAAAGTTTACGATTTTTTAAAAATGAATAATACAATTATATGTACTTTTATACGTCGATGTCCAACAGTGGGCAACTTGTAGATGATGATGATAATGTATTATAATTTAAACCTTTCGTTATGCCCACTGTTGGGCAAAAGTCGTATTTTTACTTTTTAATCATTTCATCTCTCTCTGGATATTAATTTTTTTATATTTTTATCTATTTTATTCTATTTTTTTTCCAAAATATACAATGTTTATCATGTGGATCGATATCTTTAGATTTAGAGGTTAAAAACAATGGGTGAAATGCATTATTAGTCTATGTACAAAGAAAAAATTAAACTATTTGTCTTTGCTATCAAGTCGCTATCAAGGCGTTGTGCCGCTTGTCGATGGGTACTCTGTAAAAAAAAAGTATATTAAAAAAAATATTTATGCTATAAAATTATAAAAAAAATATCCTTTTTTATTTTTATATTGTACCTGTATTGAGAATACCTCTGCTATCCTGTAAAGATAAAATAAAATAAAATATTAATATAAATAAAAGTAAAATTAAAAAAAAAATATGGATCTCATAAAATTTAGTCTCTTGTTGTACTCAAATAGATAAAATAAAATAAAATGCAATAATCAGTAAAAACAATTTAAAAAAAAAATGTATTTTGTATATTTATGATGGCTAAACTAAAAAACTACTGAGCCAAAAACAGCATTTATATATATAAACTCGCTAATCTCAAGAACTGCCTATTGGACTTGGACATTTTTTACTGTTCTAGTGCGTTTTTTGAGGAAGAAAATTATTATTATATGTTTCTATGTACTATGTATGTATTTACAAAAAAAAGTATATAAGTATATATATCCGCATTCTAAAACCGATATCACAAGCTATATGCTTACTTTGTGCCTAGATGGCGTTGTGTGTAGTTGTTGTGATATTATTATTTACCTGTATCCTTGTCCTTTCGATACACATGCTTTGCTGAGGCACTGTAGAGTCAGGTTGAACTCCTAAAGCGGAATATATTTCACGCAGCATAAGTAACATTGTGTCCTCGGATTCCCTGGGTAAAGGAAAATCAACCTTTATGTCATAATAATATGAATTATAATCAATTATCATATCAGCCGAAACATTTCTACTACTGGACATAAAGCCTTATTTCTGCTGATGTTTTTAGTTTTAAAAGGCCGTAATAGAAATAAAGAAAAATGGTCGTCTGTAAAGTCGGTTTAAGGACGATATTAACGTGATAAGAAAGTTTACGCGTCATGAGTAGCAACGTCGCAATTTAGTGTCATATTTCGTGATTTTAAATTTTTATCATTTAATCGGCGCTATATTTTAAATCCTTATTGTACAAGATGCTAGATGTATACAAGACATAAAAACCAGAATAGCAATAGCAAAACAAACATCTCATAGAAACAGAAATATATTTACATCTAAAATATCAAAACAAGTGAAAAAGAAATTTATAAAAACTTATGTTTGGAGCATAGCACTGTATGGGTGTGAAACGTGGACAATGACACAAAGAGAAAGGGATATGTTGGAGGCATTTGAGATGTGGTGCTGGAGGACGATGGAGAAAATAAGTTGGACAGAGAGGATCACAAACGAAGATGTGTTGAGAAGAGTGAAAGAAAAGCGGACCTTGCTCAGGACAATAGAAAGTAGAAGAGGAAAGATGATTGGCCACATTATACGACATGACAGCTTTATAAGAAACATCATAGAAGGGAAAATAGAAGGAAAGCGAGGTAGGGGAAGACCACGGATAAACTATATGAGTCAAATAAAGAAAAGTGCTGGTGCCATTTCGTATAAGGAGGTTAAAGAGATGGCTCTGGACAGGGAGAAGTGGCAGGAATTGCATCAGTTCCACCGACAAGAGTCTAACTCTTAAATTATGGATGGATGGATATTTTAAAGATATGTTCTGTACAAATGCTAGAATTAGGTGAAAGCTGTATAAAAAAGTAAGTAACTATAATGCTTACAGTTATTTTACTATGCAAATTACGCAACTTAAGTTTTATTATTTGCATATAAATAGAACTGTAAACGCAATGATTTCTTACTCTATACAGCTTTCACTTAATTCTAGCATTTGTACAGAACATATTTTCAAAATATAGCTCAGATTAAATGATAAAAATTGAAAACCATGAAATATGACTGTAACTGCAACGTTCATGACGCGTAAACTCTCATAAAGTCATAAGAAAACATTGATGAAAAATTGCATACTTTTATAAATTAAATTTAATTATTATCACTTCGACTCTAAATTTAAAGGTTCACTAGCTTCGACTTGAGGTTTTAGGCACTGACTTCAAGCTCATTACAACATACCAAAAGCCATCGTCTTAAACTGCTGGTATGGTGGCCCACACTATGGCGGCTGAAAATGGGGTTAGGGGAAGGGAATGAGGAAGGTAAGGAAGGGCGAAAGGGGAGAAGTTGGGCCTCCGGCGTTCTCACTCACCGAACGAAACGCAGTAGTACGGATACTACTACTCTTACGTCGATCTTCTATGAGAGGGTAGTACTTCCCCAGACGATCCAGCCCATTCATGCTGAAACCAGCGTGGATCTACTACCGTACCGTACCGTTCTTAACATAATTTTGGCGAAACGTGACACTTTTTCGTGCGTGCAGTCGTTTCATCGAGCTATATATCGTTATCACGTCAAAAATCGAAGGGACCAAGTCCTGTGTCGCGGGGTCTTTACAAACATACAATTAACAGACACAAAGTACACCTAAACTCGGAGCAAATATATGTATCACACAAGTTTTGTCTCGTGTGGGGATCGAAACCACAACCTCGTGCACAGCAGTCGCTTGCGCTACCACTGCGCCTCAGAGGAGATCATGAGATCATGAGATCGCCTTTGTCCAACAGTGGGATAAAAACTAGTGGTAACTCCTTACCAGTATCCAACATGGCTGCTCATGGCGAAAAGATATTCATTGATCATCTCCAAAGGTGCTTCCTGTAACACATAGTCCACGCGACGACCCGCGTTCAGATGTCCCAGCATCTCTGGCGTGGACTAAAGAAGAAATAAAAGTAATTAAATAAAAGTAAAGGTGGTTAATAATGAATCAAATCAAATATCGAGTGGTTAGTGGTCAACCTAGTGTCAGGAGTTGTTCAGGTCGCCCATAGAGGCATGACCTGAGCTAATGTAAATCAACTTGGTAACTGGGACTGACTTTTAACGTGCACGGAGACGCTCAGATCTAATAACTATGCGGTCATCCATCTGTGGAGGTAGCACACCATATACCTCCAGCCAAAGATAGGATCCTCCTCGCCGGCTAGGTGATCGTGCCTGGCGGGCTACTGCCCGACAGTTGGTAGTCGGTACATATATAGTTAGTTGGTGTGAGAATGTTAATATCGCGATTTACGCTTAAATACATCTTGTATGGGAGAGGTCTATATTTGTTGACAGCGCCATCTTTGATTTCTATGCTGTAAACTCGTAGTCGTCGTCTTCACTTGGATTTTCTCTGTGTGTCATTATTGGCTAGATAGATGACGCCACACATCCATAGGCCAGCCGCACTCTATGTTGCTTAACCCGCTAATCTTTTACCGATCAGTGAGCACAACGAGCTATGAGCGCTTCACTTAAGTAATCGGTCCTCTATTACATTTATACATTGGTCTGGGTGTTTCTATGTATAATATGTATGTATTTACAAAAAAAGTATATACGCATTCTAGAACCCATAACACAAGCTATAATATCTAGATGGCGCTGTGTGTAGTTGTTGTGATATTATTATTATCACTACATAGTATAAAACAAAGTCGCTTCTCGCTGTCTGTCCCTATGTATGCTTAAATCTTTAAAACTACGTAACGGATTTTGATGAGGTTTTTTTTAATAGATACGAGTGATTCAAGAGGAAGGTTTATATGTATAATACGTGTAAAATATAGTAGAGAAACACTGGTAATTTTAGAGGTTTCTAATGTAATGCAGGGACATAGCGGTTGCGGCAGTACCGGCCGGGGGCCGCCAGCCTCTAAAGAAAACAATGACCATGTTTGTATTGTCTAATAACGAAAAAGCTGTGAACGTTGTTTAAAAAGACATTCTGTAGTATATTTAGTATCAACATAATACCTGTGCGAAGCCGGGGCTGGTCGCTAGTTACTTAAATAATAGATTGACTGAAGGGTAAGAAACAAGTTTATAACTCACCAGTTCCTTTTCTTTTGCGGTCTCTTCTTTATTATCATCACATAAAGGGTCTGCTTCCATCTCAGTGGCTTCTACAACCTACAATCAAAAATACAATCTCAATAAAAACTAATCTTATTTGCGGAACAATTATTTTTGGGAACCGTAAACTAAATAAAAACATAAAATATACATAATATATGATGTTTTAGTTTTTTCAAGTTATATGAAGAAATTGTACTTTTAGTTTATATAGGTATAATTTCGAGGCGAACTTTTATATACATGCAATTTATAAATAAATAATAAATAATAATACTAGCCTATTTGCTGTCCCACTGCAGGGCAAAGGCCTCTTCTCATATAGAGAAGGTATGAGCATTAATCACCATGTGCGCTCAAGGCGGATTGGTAATTTCAGACATTTAAGTCCAGGTTTCCTCATGATGTTTTTCCTTCACCGTCAGTCAGAAATGTCCAAGATAAACTTAAAAAGTACATATTATTTGAAAAATCACATTGGTACTTGTCCGGATTCAAACCCATTACCTCGTGTTTACGAAGCGGGTGCCTTATCCACTGGGCCATTTCGACTTCATACAATTTATATCTAAATATAATTGGTACACGAGAAAAGCCGGGGCGGGTCGCTAGTTTAATCTAAATGCTGTTTATTAGTACTTACGCTCTCTAGAGTACCATCAACAGGTTGTGACTTCCATTTATTCCAAGTACTTCGAAGAGACTCCAATAACTTTTGCTTCAAATCTGCCCCCACTCGAGCCATTGTGTCCTTGAGTTCTGCAATCACAAATAATAATACAATGTGAGGGTCTAGTGACATAAATGCTAATAGAATAGATTCAAAATGTATGGGATTGAAATAAGCTAACGCCAACAATGTCGTTAGTTAAAGTCAATCCCATACATTTTTAATCTAATAAAATAGCATTATCATTAAGGAAACCAGTTTTAGGCACCAATTCTTTCTGTGCAAGATTAAGTAAGATGGTAAATAGTTTTAGTGATCTAAACGAATTAAATTTTGACAACAAATGAAGACCTTAATTTTTAAAATTACCTAAAATAATCACATTGTAGTACCTACTCTAATCACCTATGTGTAGATAAGGTTCTTGCTAAATAAAAAAATAATATACCACTTTTCTAGGCCCTCTGGAATGTTTACTGTATATTTGGATCACGGCAAATGGCGTTTCAGTATCTGCTTACCCCATTCATGGGAGACAGTTGTAAAGGTATGTATGTATGAGAGAGGTTGGAGAAGGTTTTATTATTCTTCTTGGATCGAGATAACGCTTAGCTGATTATTATCAAAAAGTTTTTTTTTATGTTAGCCTACCAAAGTGACTCCACCCCGCCTGATGGTAAACAGTCAGTGGAATCCAGAAGTGGTGGACACCATACCAAAAATTAGACTACTGGTATAGTGGCCTCCAGAATAGTCTTGTTTGCAATACAATAAAAAAATCAATAAAGTAATAAATTCTATTCATATCTTTTTTGTTTGTGTCTTCTGTGGACAATAAAAAAAAAGCTTTTTCTGTAATATATTTAACTGATCTAAAAATACAATAATATATTATTACATTCATACTTTAGAATATTCCATGGTATAAGTACCACAAACCTTTTTTTCTAAACTAATATTAAAAAGAGAAAACATTTTTTTGTATGTTTATTCCGGTTTAACTCAAGATCTAGACTTAAAAATATTCACCGTTAGAAAGCTACAAATGTGATGGGTAACATGGGCTATAGTTATATTGAAACTATTTTTCAGTAACTTTTAAAATTACAATATTTTAAGCGCCTTTGTAAATTAGAATGATGCAATACGACACTACTGCTATGTTATTTTCCGTAGGAGACCGAATGAAACTTTTAAAACTGTAGCGAAGCGAGGGCGGCTGTCCGTCAATATAGTATAAAACAAAGTCGCTTTCTCTGTCTGTCCCTATGTATACTTAGATCTTTAAAACTACGCAACGGATTTTGATGCGGGTTTTTTAATAGATAGAGTGATTCAAGAGGAAGGTTTATATGTATGTAACATGCATAATATAGTAGAGAAACATTGATAAATTTAGATGTATTTAATGTGATGTCGTAAATAAACAGTTTTTCGCTTACATTGCAACGCTGGCTAAACCCTACAAGATAGATTAAAATAATGTACTACAGTATTGTACACCTTAAAAAGGTCTACAAAAAAGTTCGCGATAGTATATGTCTATCTCTAAGGGATAACCCACAATAACCATTTTTTATCTTTTACTTTTTATGAGAAATAATGGCTTATTTTCAAAGCGATTTTAAGCAATACAGCATTAATCCTTATCAAATTAAGTACTTTAAATACATTGTGCATTTAATATAAATCAATAATGCCCTTTGCAGCATGTAATTTAAATAAATATATTCAAAGATATTACAGACTAAAAATGCAGAAAGGGATATAGCGGCAGGGGGCCGGCATTCTCTAGTAAAATTAAATATACTACAGAATGTGTGAATACAACGTTCACAGCATTTGTTTTTCTATATAGTATTAGCATTGGATCCGTGCGAAGCCGCGTCGGGTGGCTAGTCTTAAATAAATAAATAACTTTACCTAAATGCATTCTCTTCCTTCCTTTATGATGTGGTATCAAGTACGGCTTCAAATCGCGAAGTAACGGGTTGATCAAAGGTTCGATTCTGAAAGTTACAAATAAAAAAAAAACAAAAAATATTGATATTTGCGCCATCTAGCGGATTGATCAGGAGTTCACTATATAGTTCACTGATGGACATAGATCTCTTTTACTGGCCCTAAAAGTCGAAAATGGTTCAAAATGGCTCAAGCTAGCAGAGTGGCCTACAACTGATGACTATGGAAGTTAAAAGGTTTTTTTACACAACTGCGGCGGCCGACAGTGACAGACGATTAAACAGGCCACGTGACGTTTAGTGGTTACTGTCGCTCATGGAGGACTCATGAGTCCCTAGTATTGCTCCCACAATGCCAGGGACTCTGCGAAGCCGCTGCCTACCGTGAAGGGAGTGGGATAGATGAAAGGGTTGCGAAAGGGAAATTGGGCCCCCGGCGCTCTCACCGAACGAAACGCAGTAGTACGGATACTACTACTCTTACGTCGATCTTCTATGAGAGGGTAGTACTTCCACGATCCGACCCATTCATGCTGAAACCAGCGTGGATCTACTAGTGTGAATAATGCTTAGAAAACACAACTAGGCCGTTGCCGACCATTGAGAAGGACGAGGAAGGAAAAGGAAGAGGTACCCTTCTGCCCTCGGCTTAAAATTAGTAATATATTTGTATTGGTGTACTTACCTATATGCGATAGGATCGTACGGATGGAAGATATTGAAGAAGTTCTTGCAAGTTGGCAACGAGAAGTTCATACCAAGGGTTTCAACTCCTCGTATGCACTCGAATATTGCTATAAAATAAAATTTTATTTAATTTCTTTTTATATTTGTCACAGGCAACTACCTTAATTCTTACAGGGCACCAATCATACCTGCATTCGCTAGCATCAACTCACTAGACATTACATGGTGTCTAGACATTCAACCTTAGACAAATTTAATAATAATACCAGCCTGTTTAATGTCCCACTGCAGGGCAAAGGCCTCTTCTCATATAGAGAAGGCATGAGCATTAATCACCACGGGCGATTTAATAGTAGTCTCGGTAAATTCAAATGTGAAATTAGACGGATTCCATGTTTCAGCAGTTCCAAATCCAAATAAAGGACATATAATATTTTAGTATTGTCACAACTAATTTAATATCTGGAGTATCTGTGCACACATACGTAGAGTTACGACACAGCTTTATATATTATATATTTACTTAGTTTCTTTACGTATGTATCTTGTTGTGTAAATAAATAAATAAATAGATTGGTGCATTTCTATGCATTGACCTTGACCTTGAACTATCTATGCACTGACCTTGACCTTGAACAATCCACACACGTCGCAGTGCATACGTTCATACATTATTGTTGTGAGTTCGAGTCAGTACAAATAAATGTTAATATGGTATTTATTAGGGGGTCATCTATGAAAGAGACCTTCAAAGGTCTAACGGACAGAACTTGTACAGAGGCTTGCACAGAGGACTTGTACAGAGAACTTGTACAGAGGACTTGCACAGTTAACTTGTACAGAGGACTTGCACATAGGACTTGCACATAGGACTTGCACAGAGTACTTGTATAGAGGACTTGCACAGAGAACTTGTAAAGAGGACTTGTACATAAGACATGAATAGTCGACCATATATTTGCTTTACGATGAGGCGTCATCTATCAAAGCGAAGAAGACGACTACGAGTTAACAGCATAGATAAACAGATGGCGGCGGAGCAGCAACTTTTCTACATCAAAATGTATCCAATGGAAACCTGACTCGCGAATCACGATATCAACTTTCTCACACCAACTGACTATATACATTTAAATACACAAGTCCCGACTACAAACTGTCCATTTTCCATCAAAATTAAAATTCGATAAGGCTTATTATGACAATGACAACTGTCACTGTACTGAGGTCACTTGCAAGCAAAAATAGACATTATTGTTTTGTGATATGCAAACGACATTTACTCTAAGGGTGGTAAAGCAATTTTATGGTCGACTATACAGAGGACTTGTACATAGAACTTGCACAGAGGACTTGCACAGAGAACTTGTACATAGAACTTGCACAGTTAACGTGTACAGAGGACTTGCACAGAGAACTTGTACAGCAAACTTGATGGCTTCTTCTGACAATGCAGTCAATGTCAAACAGACTGTATTGTTACTCACTAATAAGATTTCCCAACGCATATAGCGCGTCAGATCTGAATTCTAGCCTTTTAGGAAACGGAGAACATGGGCAGTCTGTGACTAGAAACTGGGCAGACGATGACCAAAAACTGGGCTGAGGGTGACTTATTATTTTTACTTACCAATCGGACTTCCCAACGCATATAGCGCGTCAGGACTGAACTCAAGTCTCGGATATGGTATGAATGGGCTGTTTTCCGCAACTCCACGGTTGTGCACGTATTTTTCGTGTAAGTCTGAACCCTAGCCGTGGCTACCGGAGAAACTGGCCAGACGGTCCTTTAGGCGCGGAACGGTAATGACGGAGCAAAATGGTAATGACTTTTGATCGACCTTGGTCTGTCGCATGATGGAATCCTAGCCGTGGCTACCGGAGAAACTGGACAGAAGGTGACTAAAAACTGGGCAGTCGGTGACTTATTATTTTTACTTACCAATAGGACTGCCTAATGCATAAAGAGCGTCAGGCCTGAACTCAAGTCTTGGGTATTGCACTGATGTATCTCCGGTCACGGCGGTGCTAGACACGTAAGTTTTTGTAGACTTTGGCCTGTCATGGTGGCCCTAAGGAATTAACAGATTTAATATGTGTATATAGTAAGTTTATGACAGATAAATTAACTAAACTAATATTAAAAAGATAAAACATTAGATTTTTATATGTTTGTTTGTCATGAATAAACTCAAAATTTCTACAGAGTGTATACGACACGGTATGATATTAAATGCAATTACGTATAGTATGTGACATTATAGCGAGACAAAAAAAATCAACTAAATATCTTCCATAGTTTAGACACAGGACGACTTTTTAATTTCTTTAATTCTAAACACTCTGTAAGTACGTCAAACGGTTACAGACTTACGTCATAATCCACGTCGAAGGATAAACGTTGCCACTCATCACAGGTCAGTGAACTGTCATAATAAATGGTGTATTACTTTGTTTCTAGTAAAATATTATTTATTTATTTAAAATTTTTGTTTTTCGTCAAATCATTTTTATGATTAATTTAAAATCATTATACGGACTAGTAACAGCTGCATTTTCATTTAATATCAAACCGTCGTATACACTCTGTATAACCAATTTGAAAAACTCTTTCATATTTAAAAAGCTGCAATATCAGCGAGTAATTTAAGCTATGAAATGGATATAACCATACGGACGAAGCTGCGGCTAGTTATTATTAATTATCTCCGTCATAAATACACACATTACACTAACCTCTGGAGTCTGATGACACAGCAGGTCATACAATATGACGCTGCCCAAAGAATGACCTCCTAAGGATATCCCGCCATCAAAACTAGGGTTGCGTTTACGAAATAGATTGTAGATGCGATTCAACTCCTTGCATACAGTGTTCAAAATCGTCTGAAAAAAAAGTAAGGATCACGTTTTAGGGTCTACTCACACTTATTCAGCTCTATTCAGCTTATGCCCATAGAAAACAACGATTTTGTATGGAGACGCGTACGCATGCGGAAAGTTGAACGGACGCGTACGCTTCTCCGTACAAAACCGTTGTTTTCTATGGGCTTATGCTGAATAGAGCTGAATATGTATGTGTATTCCCTTATTCGACTGCACAGTTGGTCTAGTGGTTAGTGTAACTGACTGCGACGCCGGGTGTCGTGGGTTCGATTCCCTCGGAAGGCAAATATTTGTGTGATGAACATTTGTATTTGTCTTTAGTCTGGGTGTTTTCTATGTATTCTAAGTATGTATTTACAAAAATAAAAAAGTATGTATATGTATTATATTTCAGTTATCTAGTACCCATAACACAAGCTCTGCTTAGCTTGGGACTAGATAACGGTGCGTGATAGTGTCCACATATTATATTATTATTATTATCCATACTAACATTATAAATGCGAAAGTAACTCTAGCTGTCTGTCTGTTCACGCCTAAACCACTGAACTGATTTTGATCAAATTTGGTACAGAGATAGATTAGACCTCATGGAACAACATAGGCTATCTTTTATCGCGGAAAAATGGCTTGAAAGGTTTGAAATAGAGAATGAAAGTTTGTATGGAAAAACGTCAATGTAATCAGAGATACAAAAAAATGTCACGTTCTGCGTGCAAGCGAGAGCGCAACAAGCGATAGAGAGACACGATAGGCCTGAGCGTTTGGCTGACTCAGTACGTTATCACGTGACATTATCATCCATAAACCAATTTTACACACAACAAACAGTATTCTATTACTTTTTTTTCTGTTTTTTTTTGTTTTTTTTTTATTTATTTTTTGTTTTTTTTTTTGATGTTTTTTTGTTTTCTTTTTTTTTGTTATATTACCCACCTGACAGAACACAGGGCTGGTGTAGAACAACACGTCGAGCACCGTGTCGTTGGTGAAGTTCCTCAGTCGTGGGATGCTGTCTAGCGTGATCTGTGCCAGACGACGGTCGACGCCAGTCTCGCCAGAGTGCAGGGTGGCGTGCCAGGATATTGGCAGGACCTGGTGATGGCGGAAACTTGGTAATAAAGTTAAAATTGCCAAACTCAAAGCAAATAGCTTAGTAGTTGGCAACACCTTATATCTGAGGTTAAGTGATCGAAATCGGGTACCTAAGCAACAATAAGTCTTTTTCAAGTGCGAAAGTAACTCTTGTCTGTATGTCTGTTATGCTTTACGCCTAAACTACCGGACCGATTTTGATGAAATTTGATATTCAGATAGAATAGACCTTGGAGAACAACATAGGCTATTTTTTATCGCGAAAAATCGCTTGTAGGGATTAAAATAGGGGATTATATTATATAGTTAATAATAATGTACTTTCTAAGTATATCTTGGAGATTTTTTACTTTCGGTGAAGGAAAACATCGTGCGGATACTTGATAATGACAATACTCAATACAATAGTGACGGTAGTAGATCCACGCTGGTTTCAGCATGAATGGGCCGGATCGTCCGGGGAAGTAGTACCCTCTCATAGAAGATCGACTTAAGAGTAGTAGTATCCTTACTACTGCGTTTCGTTCGGTGAGTGAGAGTGCCAGAGGCCCAATTTCCCCCCTTTCCTCTTTCCTCACCTCCCTCATTCCCTTCCCCTAATATATATATATATATATATATATATAAAAACTCTTACCTGGGGCCCTATCACCACCATTTATAGTAGTATTAGCTTTCCGTGGCGCGGTTTCATCCACGTGTTTGCATACTGCTCTGCTCCCATCGTCAGTAGCGTGATGTTACTAGCCTATAACCTTCCTCGAGAACTAGGCAATCATACGCAAAAAGAATTTTGCAAACCCGAATAGTAGTTCTAGAGATTAGCGTGTTCAAGCTTACCTCCACTCTATTGACGATTCCTTGCTCGTAAGAGTTCTTATAATGGGACTGCACCAATTGTAAGCTGGTAGACCTAAAATCTTCCACTATGAAACAGACACAGTCATTGTTAGCATTTCAAAAGCCTGTATATTTCTGAACGAGAATCTACTAAAAAAAAAAAAAACAACATTAAAATTATTGCTACCATGGTTGATCATGACCCTCATTGATCGGTTGCTCGCCACCCTTAACAATTCGTCGGTACATCTTGTGAGGAGTCTGCCCACGTTCCATCTTCAAAACAGCCCCAACGGTCTTCAGATATTTTTTTAAATTGCCTATAGTGGCAGACGTGTCCTCCTGATGGTAAGTGGTAACTGTCGCTCATAGACCTCTTCAATACCAGGAGCTCCGCGAAGTCGCTGCTTACCGTTATATTAAGTTCTGCGAGCTATGTGGAGATAAGTACTACAATAACACTCACCCACTTCCTCGACGGACCTGAACCTCATATCACACGCGGAGCCTACACCATGACACAGCAGCAGCAGGTGGTCGATGCTCGAAGGTTCAGGGTCCTCGATCTCGGACTCGTCGTGACCGCGCCGGACGACACGAGGCCGGGATGTCGATTGCTAGATATAAAACAAGGAATGAAGGTTGCTGGATGGTTTCAAGTTTTTCTGGGTTACTGTTGCATAAAAAATACATATCTTCGGCGGCTTGGTGAACGCAGTAAGTATTGCTATCCGTATTTTCCTTCTCTTATAACTCCCACGGAAAGAGAACTTGACAATTTTCTTACTAATATTTACATACTTTATCTCTTAAGTCTTTACCAGCGCAAAAGTGTTTACGCGTCATGAGTGGTACGTCGCAATTTAGTGACATATTTCGCGGTTTTAATTATTACCATTTAATCGGAGCTATATTTTTAAAATATGTTCTCTTCAAATGCTAGAATTAGGTAAAAGCTGTATAAAAAGTAAGAAATCATTGCGTTTACAGTTCTATTTATATGCAAATAATACATTTGAAACTTAATTTGTGTTATTTCATAGTAAAATAACTGTAAGCATTATGGTTACTTACTTTTTAAACAGCTTTCATCTAATTCTAGCATTTGTACAGAACATATTTTTAAAATATAGCTCCGATTAAATAATAAAAATTTAAAACCACGAAATATGACACTAAACTGCAACGTTGCCACTAATTTTTTTTATTTTTTTTTTATTTTTTATTTTTAGGTTTACCAGTAGTTATTACACCAAAACATTAATTAAATACAGAACAAAGTATTATCTCAAACTAAGTGCAAAACTTAGGTAGTTAAACACCACATGCATATAATTTAGTATTATTTAAGCAATAACAATTGAAAAATAGCGAAGAACAATGACACTAATTAAAACATGACGCGTAAACCTTCAGTGGGGCGTGCAAAAATATTTTACGAAGTCGCTATACTGGATTCTAAACCCTACTGCCTGCTTACTATTACAGAACAGTCGTTAAGGATAAGCTAATATAAAAATAGTAATGTCACCATTTTTCAAAACCGAGAGCGTTTCCCTTCCACATGTATTTACTAACATTTTTTTCCTTTTGTGATCTATACTCTCCCGCTCCGTGGACTATGAATATCAGATGGTCTATCTTGTAAGGCACATCTCTGGACACACGTATCTTAGGTGGATTTCTGTAGACTCGCTTGCCGAAGGAGAAGTACTGGGAAAGGATGGGTAGGAATAGGTTTGGTTAGGTATAGGTAGTGTATGAGAAAAACTTACCTGTGTAATAAGTACGGATTATGAAATAGTTAAAAAAAAAATTATACTAAAATTTTAAAATAGAAGCGTCCTTAATAAATTATTAAAAAACAAAAAGACTAAAACAAAGTAAAAAGAAAGAATACAATTTTTTCTCGTGCTGACGCTACATTGCAATATTATATACCCTATGTCACTCCTACGATTAATAGGAATCTAATGACACCTCATACGTTAAAATCCTTTAAGATATTTAGGCTGTTAAGCGTGCCAAAGAAATAGACATATATACATACGCTCGAAAATTATTACCCAGAGTAAATATCGTTTGCATATCACAAAACAATAATGTCTATTTTTGCTTGCAAGTGACGTCACTACAATGACAGTTGACACTGTCATGGAGTCTTATTGAATTTTAATGTTGATAGAATTATTTGTTAAAAGTAGTATAGCAAATATGAAGTCGACTTTTATACAGTTTTATGTAATGTGAAAGTTGCTTTTAATAAATAAAAAAAAAACAAATTAATAAGGATAGATTTATGAATGTTGGAGAGGCAAAGAAGGTATGTTTAGATCGTTGCGTTCTATAGTCTCTGCTGACCCCATTAATAGGAAATAGGCGTGTAGTTATCACTGCCTCCTCGCTTTACCCTCACTTCCCCTCACTTCTTCTGCCCTACCCCTCACTTCTCTTTCACCCCTCTCCCTTCCCCCTCTTTTCAATTTTCAAGTCGCTAACTTCAAAAGCAAATATCTTTCATCCCTAATTCCGTCCCTCTAAATCCACCCCAATTAAAAAACATTAGAAGTATTCCAAAACAAAAATTGAATACTATGAAGAAGTTTCATACAATCGTTTTTATCCCTTTTCAGACCACCTTTAACATTTAGGGGGATGAAAAATAGATTGGTTCTTAAGAACTTACCGGTGGAGTGGTAAACGCATCGCTGCTAAGAAAGTGTACCATCACACTCGGTCCATGCATCACGACTACTTCTCCGTTTGGGAGTAACAGACGTCTGTGCCAGTCGCCTGTTGTGATACCGTGGTGGTATTCCATCTGCGAATTTAAGCAGTTTAGTATTATACAGTGACAAACAAGTATATAGTTTATCTGATGGTAAGTTTTTATGGACATAGCTGCATAAACCTGTTTATAAAGTAAGTAATCATAATGCTTACAGTTATTTTACTATGAAAATAACGCAACGCAAATTTCCAATGTATTATTTGCATATAAATAGAACTGGAAACGCAATGATTTCTTACTTTTTATACAGCTTTTACGCAATTCTAAAAAGTGTTCTACGTAAAATATTTAATTAAAATATATCTCCGATTAAATAATAAAAAATTGGAAACCACGAAATATTACACTAAATTGCGACCACGCCATAAGGTGATAACGCTCTTAAGTTTTTAGTATAAAATTTGACATTATAATACCTCCTCATTTTCCTTTCATTTTTCTCCACCCTTATTCTTTTGAGCCTTACCATCAGCTGTTTGACACATCCATACTAATATATAAAGACTTTGTTTGTTTGTTTGAACGCGCTAATCTCTTGAACTACCACTCGGATTTGAATAATTCCTTTTGCGTATGATAGCCCAGTTCTTGAGGAAGGTTACAGGCTATGTAACATCACGCTAATGGCGACGGGAACAGAGCAGTAAGAACTAGTAAGTTATAAAACTCATACTCACTTCGAGTTTACCAGCAACCATTTCGGTGTATGGCACGTATCTTGGATCCGTTGTACCTTTGTAGAACCAACTGCATCTAAATAAGTAATTATAAAATTAGGTTAATGCTAACCCCCAGTTTCTGAAAGGCTGATCAAAGAAAATTTAACTAATCACCTGTTAAATCTTATGTAAAGTACCAATTGGGTTAGAGAAAGCATGAATGTTTAGTTTTAGTTTTATTTAGATTAAATTAAACTAATTATCCATGGTTTTAGTATGCCTTATTTAATGTACATAAATATAGTAGAAATGGACCAGTGGATAAGGCACCCGCTTCGTAAACACGAGGTAGTGGGTTCGAATCCGGGCAAGTACCAATGTGATTTTTAAATCATATTATGTACTTTCTAAGTTTATCTTGGACATTTCTGACTGACGGTGAAGGAAAATATCGTGAGGAAACCTGGACTTAAAAGTCTGAAATTGCCATTCCGCCTTCAGCGCACATGGTGATTAATGCTCATGCCTTCTCTATATGAGAAGAGGCCTTTGCCGGGCAGTGGGACAGTAAACAGGCTGCTATTATTAACAGCTTCACTGCCAGTTTTAACTTATGGTAGCGTTTTCCTAACACCTAAAAGTTAGCTTCCTATTAACCAATATATAACTAACTTTAAGTAATAATTAATATATAACTAATTTAACTACCTTAGTAACCTCCTACGACACCTATGGGCAGAAATAGGCTGGGAAGCGGGAAGAAATGAGCTGGGAAGTGGGAAGTAATAGGCCGGGAAGTGGGAAGAAAACTACTGGAAATTGGGATGAAATGGTATGGTTTCATATTTTAAATAAGAGATGCTTACCTTCGAACATTAGTTGGTTTATCACTCCAATAAACAGGCATCCTGAGTCTACCAATCACATTGACGTCGTATCTGCCACCATCGGTCGGTACCACTGTGTTTTCATTTAACTCCGCTGAAAAATATAAATACAATACATAGTATCTATATAATAAACTAGTTGTTGCCCGCAGCTCCGCTCCAGTTATATCTCTTTTTACATTGAAGATTTTTCATACAAACTTTCATCCCCTATTTCAACCCCTTTAGGCCATTTTTTCGCGATAAAAGATAAACTTTATACCAAATTTCATTAAAATCGGTTCGGTGCTTTAGGCGTGAAAGCGTAACAGACAGACAGAGTTATTTTCGCATTTATAATGTTGACCAGATCTCAGTATATTTTGTAGAGACTTTTTTAGGACCTAAAAAAAGTCGCTACAGCCCGCGGCTCATGACTCGCGACTGATCAAGAAGTACACGTTTGGGGAGGCCTATTAGACTTAGTCGCAATGGTGGTGTGACACAGACACTAATTGCTATTATTCATTCAAGTTTCCATAGCAGAAATATTTTTCTTCATTGGTAACCAGTTTCGAAAACAGAAGAATTATTCTCGTTTGGACACCAGGTTTTCAAATTTTGGTTTCCAAAGTGGCCGAAGGGATTGCATACACCGGTCAAGGATATATTTTTTGATAAAAAAAAGTCTAAAAGTAAAAGACACTTACGACTCAAAAACGCAGTTTCGAGCGCTCTGGAATCCGTAATAGAGAAACCCCTCCATATCGATTTTTCATCAATGTCCACGCGGTAAAACCAGTGGTGTTTAACCGGAGTGTATTCGGGAGTGGAGCGATTCTGAAATTCATTCAGTACATGTTATATTTTTAGCCTTAAAATTCTCAGTAGGTATATAATTGCCTTGTTCAGACTATGGTATACTAATAGTACATTGTCCTACAAAGTCGCAAGTCATAGCACGTACATTTTAGGCGATTTGTCTCCGCAACATGTCGCCTAGTGAAAATGAGGCTTAGACTCTTAGAGTGATCATACCCGTTTCGTACCTTCATCTTATACTTACCGACATCTTTTATTCATGACATTTTTAATAAGCAAATTCATAATCATAGGTAACTTAAATATGTTGTCAAGTTCTGCTATTGTTCCAACATATTTAACAAGCATTCATTAAAAATATTTGATTTTATGATCTTTAAAATGGGTATTATTTTTATTAAAAAGACTTATTTTTATAAGTGCTCGGCGAGACTGCACACGCGGGCATAGAGCGATGTACTCAAACACATAAAACTTCATTTGAGTGGACAAATTCGCTTCAAGCAAGTCACTAATAGGGCACTATATCTCATAAAATATAATGATACAATTTTTTTCTTTTTTGATGCGACAAGAAAATAAAATAGTCACATACATATTATAACATCTTATGCGATTAAAACACGACTATTCTCTTTGAAGATGATAGATGGAAGTAGAATAACAAAAGATATCTATCAAGCAAAAATTCCTGCAAGTGTCGCCTTAAACAGACATCAATTTTCAGTGAAAGGATAGTACTGTACTTTTTAAATTCATACTGCCTCTAACAATGATCTAAAATAAAAAGCCTAAAACAAAACCCTACCTCAGCCACAGCTCCGACCCCTTCATTAGCCTCTTCATTCATAGGTAAATCTTCAAAATTGACAGTCACAGAATTTCTGGTAGTATGCGGATCCATTGTTTGCTCCATCGAAGGTACAGTACAACTCTTATCGTTACTATCATTCATAGCTGCCCTAACTTTAAACCTTTTATTCAAAATCAAATTAACACATTGCTTACAATTAGTTAGCGAGTCGAATTCCTTTTCATCCGAATCGTCTTTTAAATTATCGCCTTTACTAAATTCTGGAGATACGACTTCGTGTTCTAAAGTAAAATAGTTAACTTGTTTTAACTTTTGTTCGGCGGGTATCGCCAAATTTTGGACTGAGGTTAAATCTTTGATTAAATCTTGGTATTTTTCAGGAATAGCATGTCTGTAGTGATTTTGACTCTGACTAAGCTCAAAAAAAGATTTCGCGTGATCGGTTTTAGGTGGTGAGTTAAAATAACTGGCTAGTCTGCTAAAATTTTCAGGTGAAGTGGAATCAGCGAAAAAGTTTACAGAATCTGGTAATTTTGGGATATCTTTTTTATCACTGGTTGTAACTTTTTCAGTGGATGTGGCAGGCGCTATTTTGTCGAATAGAGAAGATGATGTTGCAATGTTATCTGCTGCTTCAAAAATGTTTGAAGCTTCTGATATTTTGACACCAGAGCCGATAATATCTTGCGGTTTTGATACAGTTCGAGATGGTGGTTTACTTTCTTCAACGGCTGCACAAAACATTGATGACGCATTAGGTATTGTGATGCTATCACTAAATAAATCAGAGGTTTGTATTTCTGGCTTATCGTCCACTATTTTCGATATATTCGCTTCTACGTTAAATCCTACAGGCATGACACTAGTTGTGAATGAATAGTGCGGTTTGTTAAATGTCGAATGCGCTGTAGTAAAGCTAACTGAAGTAGTAGTATGAGTTTGTGTGTTCGTATCCGGTACTTTCTTCACATCAGCTTTAACCAAAGATAGTTTTCTCTTGAATTCTTCCTCAAAACCTGGAGGAATACTAAAATGACTTGGCGAATTTATTGTATTCCTATAATGTGTATCAGCTGCGTAATTTCCTGTATCAAAGTACGACGCCATAGTAATCGGTTGGCTGGTCAGTTCAAAATACTTCGGCCTTATTTTTGTTTCATCATCAACTTCCTCCATTTTCTTAAATTTCTCAACTCTATTCGTAAAAGAGTCTAACTCACTTTCTTCTGTCTTTTCTTTCTTTAGCTCTATTTTATCGTCATCAGTCTCTGAAGGTTCTATAACAAACTCCTCATAGACAGGATAGTCTTCTTTTGCATCTAATTCTATTGAATGAACATCTAGACTGCCAGATTCATCGGCTTTTGTGTCTTCTTCAGGTGGCGGTGCTGATGGTATGCTCATCTGTCTAGGTACTATGTCTTCTTGATGTTTATATTCTGCCTTCAGTTCATCGCTAGCATTAGTCGGTACGCTATCACCACTAAAGAGGTTACCTCCATAAAATCCAATAGAATTTGAATCCACTTTGTAACCAAATTCATTATTTACCGGATTAGTTATAAATTTGTTTTCCGTTGCCCAACCAAAATTCATAGTACTAACATCATCCTCGTCTAATAGTTCAGTAGCTGATTGTACGTTTATCGTGTCTATAGTTTCCTCAGTAATATGAGATATTTCATCATATTGTTCAGCATCGTATTCGCCTCTCTCATTACTGCCGTCTTCAGTCAAAGGTACTTCAACAGCATTAGACAGTTGTATAGGCGATGTGATATTTTCTATTAAATGTTTAGTCATATCCTCAATTTCTAATTCTCTATCGTCAGGCTTGTTAAATTCCCTGCATGTCTCACATATATTTAATTCAGAAACGCTTTCTGTATCATCTTGTATTCCAGTTTCTTCACTATCTAATACTAAGTCATTGTTTTGACCAAATTCTTTAGCTACAGCACCTATATTATCAAATAAAGTCATCTTTTTATCTAACATCACATCATTTGTCGTATCACAATCGTCAAGTTTGTTAGTAAAGAAACTAACGCTTGGAATTTGAGCAAGATCAGCTTCTTTTTCGGTCGGTGTTTCAAAGAAGCTGAAACTTTTTTTATTATTATTTGAAACATTTTTATCACGGCTTTTTTGTGGTAAAGAACCAAGATTTTCAAAGAAACTAAGGCTCGTCGCTCTATCTAAATCTACGCTTTGATTCTTATCAAACAAAGGTAAATTAATTTCTGCAGAAGTTTCTTCTTTTGATTTATCAGCGATGATTGCTGAAAGCCCAAACAAGGGTACGGAGGCAACTGCCAAAATAGGTACTTGTCCTTTAGTTAAAGATTCTAATAAACTATCGCCTTTAGGTATTTCGTCTTTAACGACCCTTTGTTCTTTCTTGAATACATCAGCTTTCATTTCTTTCTCTATTTTATCGAGAGTTACATTTGAGAAAGCGCGTAATTTATGTTTATCTTCTTTAGTATTAGTCTTTGTTTCAAGAGCGAACGGAGAAGTTGGCATTATTTTATTCTCATCAAGAATTATACCTGGATAGAGACTACTATGAGTTGGTTCTATAGCAGGCAAATAAGTCGTGGATGGATTACCATATTGGGAATATTTATGTAATGGTAATGCTGTAGATTTATTAAAAATTAAATCTGTACTTTCTTTAATTTGAGGTCTGTTACTCTCAAAAGCTGGTCCTGGTAATGACTTATTATCTACTTCTTTACTGTCCAGAATTAAATTTGATTTAGTAATAGGTGCATCATCAGTCGAAATTACTGCTGATATAGTTTGAGCTATATAATCTGGAATATCATCACTAATTTCAGTATTCTGAGTGTCTTCATGCTCGAGAGGTTTTGGCGTATCAAAATTAGATTTCATAGTATTAAAAGCTGTTATGTCCGTAATAATATCATGAGAAAAAACATTAGTTATCTGGTTCTGGTTACTTTGCGGCGGTGAATAATACTTGGTTGGATACGATTGGTAGGCGATATTTTGATCTGGATATTGTGTGTTCTGTTGATAAGTATACTGATTCGGGTTTCCTTGGTTTGAACTCTGATCAGTATAGTTAATAATTGGTTGACTTTGCTCAACTTGAGGTACAAATATCTCTATATTACTTTGAGTACCATATTGTAGTTGATAAGGTATATTTTCTTGTGCAGTCATTACATCCTTTTTACTGTCATTAAAAGCAGGATCAAAAAATGTAGTTACGGTATTTTGAATTTTATTAATATCTAAGCTGCTTAGTTTAGATTTTAGTGAACCTATTATGCCGAATCCTTTAGATTCTTTATGCTCTTGATATTCATAGTTGTCAGTAGGACTTCTAAGATCAAAAGATGTGCTGGATTGTGCATAACTTTGCGCTGGTTGATTGACTTCATATGTAGGGTATGCTGGTTGAGTTGGATAAGCAGTTGTAGGTACACTTGTTGACGAACTCGTAATATCAAAAGGAGAATACGTAGCGAGTTCTGTCTGCTGATTTAAATCAAAAGTTGGTGCATTATCAGCTTGTGGTTGCTCAGGAGTAAACAAAGCACCTTGGAATGTCTCCGAACTTACTGTAGGTATTACAGGTTTAATACTATTACCAATAGAGCCAAATCCTTCGATAGGTCCTGAATAATACTGTGGCCTTTTCTTCGTCATTCTGAAGTTTCCTCCTACAGCTTTCGGAGGTTCTATTGGTGGTTTAGGAGGATCAGGAGTTAATTCTTCTTTTGCAGCAGTATTGGTAGGTGGTTTAAATAATGTTGGTTCAAGATTTGTGCCAAGAGTTGACTGTGTAGGTCCCGGATGTAAAGTCTGTGGTGGAGCAATTATGCTTGATGTTGCCGGTAATGTTAATGTTTCTTGAGAGAAGTTTGAATTTGATGGTAATCCAGCCGTAGAATCAGCTGTTACAGAAGTAAATATAGCTTGATTCACTGGAGGTTTAGGATAAAATATTTGTGTTGATGTTTTTTCTATAGAGACGAAATTTGATGGAGGTTTAGGGCTTGATAATGGTGAAAATGCTGATTTTAGTACTGATGGTATTTGAGGCGGTGTTGGTAAAAATGCTGATTTTGGAGCTGACATTTGAGATGCTAGCGAAGGTGTTGGTATTTTTGGCGTCTCTTGTTGGCTTATAGTTGGCGCAAACATTGGTACACTTGGAAGTTGATAATCTGTAGATGTTGCTTCTGGCTTTTCGGTATCAAATGTTGGAACAAATATATTGGCAACTGGTGGTTGTATCACTGGTTGTTTGATAACTGGATGGTTAGAACCAATACGCCTAGCTACCGATGGAGGTAATACTGATTTGCCCGTTTGGCTACTCTGGCTATCTCGTCTTTGAGCGAACATAGGTGGAGGTGGAATCACTGGTATTTGATTCTGTAGATTAATAGCGTCAGGTTCGTCTGTTATTTTAGGTTGATCTGTAGGCATATAGACTGAAGGTTGACAATCGCTTGCAACAGCGACTACGTCAGTATTTACTGTGTATATATTATGGTCTTTTTGTTCATTTCGGGTATTCTGTTGTTGTATTTCTGGTATATTTTGCTGTGTCTGTACTACATCTTCGGTTGGAATGAAATAAGAAGGTACGTTGGTGGTTACAGGATTAAATGCTATAGGCTGT
Source organism: Parascotia fuliginaria (assembly GCA_963082885.1). Lineage (NCBI taxonomy): Eukaryota > Metazoa > Arthropoda > Insecta > Lepidoptera > Erebidae > Parascotia > Parascotia fuliginaria. The sequence continues at coordinate 3,082,201 of OY720201.1, read as the reverse complement.
GTCTCTTTTGTAGATAAACCTGGTATCTGAGCATATTTCTTCTTTGTGGCCAGTCTGAATGATGTTGTACCTGTAGACAAAGAAAATATAAGTTAATTGATGTTCATGAAGTTTTTACGTTTACGTGCTATTGCCTTTAGTATTACTCTAAAGTCACTTTAATATGAAAGTATTTTTTTATTTAGATAATTGAATAATACTTATGAATGTTATAAATGAAAATTTCACTGTTCGCTAGCAAGTAACGAGAAAATTAGGCAAAAGGTCAGGTCACTCTTATAATTTATGTTAAAATGATACCGTCCATAACAACGCAACCAAAATACTACATAATATATCTAATACTAGCTTTCCGCGGCGCGTTTTCACCCGCGTCTTTGCATACTGCTCTGCTCCCGTCGCCAGTAGCATGACGTAAAATTTATGTTGATGATGTTTTCCAAGCATTGCAGAAGTAATAATGCTTAAACCATCAAGTTGTTGTCGACCACGGAGAAAAGAATGAGGAAGGAAAAGGGAAACGGAAGAGGACTGAGGGGATATTTAGTCTGTCATTGAACATAATAATACCAGCCTTTTTTTACTGTCCCACTGCAGGGCAAAGGCCTCTTCTCATATAGAGAAGGAATGAGCATTAATCACCACGCTTGCTCAAGGCGGATTGGCAATTTCAGACTTAAGTCCAGGTTTCCTCATGATGTTTTCCTTCACCGTCAGTCAGAAATGTTCAAGATAAACTTAGAAAGTACATATGATTTTAAATATCACATTGGTATTTGCCCGGATTCGAACCTACTACCTCGTGTTTACGAATCGGGTGCCTTATCCACAGGGCCATTTCGACCATTGAACATAACCAAGTCCATATTCAACGATAACCATTCTTCAGAGTAGGATAACTAAAGAGATTTATAGAGCGAGTTTTTACGGTAGTAGATCCACGCTGATTTCAGCATGAATAGGCCGGATCGTCCGGGGAAGTACTACCCTCTCATAGAAGATCGACTTAAGAGTAGTAGTATCCGTACTACTGCGTTTCGTTCGGTGAGTGAGAGCGCCGGAGGCCCAATTTCCCCCCTTTCCTCTTTCCTCACCTCCCTCATTCCCTTCCCCTAACCCCATTCCCAGCCGCCATAGTGGAGACCACAATACCAGCAGTTTAAGACGATGGCTTTTAGTATAGTGGCCGCCACTTCTGGATTCCACTGACTGCTTACTATCAGGCAGGTTGGAGTCACTTTGGTAGGCTATAATATATATATAAAAAAAAAGAGCAGAAATTACAAGCACCCGTAACCGACGTGGGTATAAAACGATTAATGAAAATGAAAAATGTTTATTGGAATAAAAAATAAATGGTAACATAGCATTGAATCCCCTGGGATCTAGCGTGAGCTGTGTTTCAGAAACCAGTGTCTTCTCCCATATACAAGGGTGTAAATTGTTCAAAGCAGCAAATGGCGTTCTATAGTCTGCTTACCCCATAAATGAGAGACAGGCGTGAAATATGTATATTTACTACTTATGCATAATTGGACAGAATTTAGTTACCAGATAAGCTGGACTTCCATTAGTGTATCGTTTAGCTTCCTAGTCGATCCAGTCTGCAACGCCCACGCCCAGCGATCTGCCATACTAATTATATAGCCGATCCTAGGCTAATGTGGGTTTCCATTGTTCGCACGGTTTAATAAAACACACGAGTTTTTCGAGGTAAAAGAAAATCCCTAACGACTTAGTTTCTGAAAGGTTGATCAACGTAAAATTAACTAATCACCCGTTAAATCTCATGTAAAGTATCAATTGGGTTGCTAAAAGCATGAATAATTAGTTTAATTTGATCTAGTTAGTTACTGATTAGATCAAATTAAACGAATTAATAGTCGAAATGGCTCAGTGGACAAGACACCCGCTTCGTAAACACGAGGTAGTGAGTTCGAATCCGGGCAAGTACCAATGTGAATTTTTAAATATTATGTACTTTCTAAGTTTATCTTGGTCATTTCTGACTGACGGAGAAGGAAAACATGGTGAGGAAACCTGGACTTAAATTAAAAGTCTGAAATTGCCAATCCGCCTTGAGCAAGCGTGGTGATTAATGCTCATGCCTTCTCTTTATGAGAAGAGGCCTTCGACCTGCAGTGGGACAGTAAACAGGCTGGTATTATTATTAATATTAAACGAATTAGCTATGTTTTTAGCATACTTTTAGGTACTTCACATGAGATTTAACAGGTGATTAGTAAATTTTTCGTTGATCAGCCTTTCAAAAACTGAGGGTAAAACATCTAAAGATTTTTATTTATTTATTGAAAAAGTATCTACAATAAAATATTAGAATTAAAAAAATCCAATACGATATCATAAAACACCTAAAATTAAAAACAATATAACTAATTACTAAATAAAACATCCTTGAATTTTGACAAGGCACATTGAAAAATATCAATTTCTGTAGAAATAATATTAATGAGTTTGTCTGAAAAGATCGCTACGTAATGTTGTGCAGTTCCGTTATTTGTTTTGTTATATTTAGTGTGTAGCCTACTATAAAACTTTTCTGTTACGGTTCAAAAGTTACAGTTCTAGCAGAGATACGAATTGACAGACAATTTAATTAGCAACCAGCACAGTTCATGAACGTAAGTTTTTTTTTATACAACTTTGGTGGCATACAAGCATACAGTCCACCTGATGGTAAGTGGTAACCGTAACCTATAGAGATGGCTGTGTTTTCCAAGCATCGCAGAAGTAATAATGCTTAGAAAACACAACCAAGCCGTTGCTGACCACGGAGAAGGTGATGAGGAAGGAAAAGTGAAACGGAAGAGGACGGGGTATTTGGGCTGCCGGCGCTCTTACTCACCGAGCGAAACACATTAGTATGAAAACTAATACTCATACGTCGATCTTCTATGAGAGGGTAGTACCTCACCGGTCGATCCAAAATGTATAGTGATGTGATGGGTGTGCAAATTTGTCCCGTTAAAGACAGACAGTAGCAGCTTTTTTTTTTAGGAGAAAAAAAAAAAAAGTCGTTATTAAATGAAAACACGTACTTACATTAAAAACTACATAACCTGTACAAAGTGTATAATTTGTTCCAACTTATTAAATGAGGGGACAGTTATTTCCTTACTTATGTTTCAGTGAAAAGTTGTCCAAGCACTTATTTTCTTTGTCTATACTAGCGACCCGTCCTGGCTTCACACGTGGGTACTATGCCTTTCTTTTAACAACTTTGGTGGCTAACAAGCATGCGGCTCACTTTATTACAAGTGCTACCCGTAACATGAAGGTTTGTTTTTTAAGAATTGCAGAAACAATGATAAGAAACACAACCAACCCGTTGCTGATCATATAAGAAGGAATGAGGAAGGAAAGGGAAATAGCAGAAGACCAAGGAGTTAATTAGACTGCCGTCGCTTTATCACACTGACCGAAACACATTAGTATGGAAAAATATTTTACGACAATTATTTATGAGGGTAGTATTTCCCCGGTTGATCATGGTACATTCATGTTGAAACCAGCGTGGATCTACTACCGTAAACTACACCCGTGTATTACACTTGAGCGAAACCAGGGCTACTCGCTAGTTATAATATATAATATACTAGACGTCTGCCTTCGCTTCGCTTCGGAAAACAAACTCCTACGGAATATATCACAGCAATAGTGTCGTTCTGCATTATTCAGATTTACGAAGGGGTTAAAATATTGAAATTCTATATATGACTGAAAATAATAAATGATATACATAATAAAATAAAGCCTATGTTACCCGCTGAATTTATTGTTTTCTAAGGGTGAAAGAATTTTTCAAATCGGTAACGTAGATTTTTAGTTAAATCGTTGCAAACAAACAAACAAACAAACATACAAAAATCTAATTTATCTAGAGATGGGCGCCTACCCGGTAGAAATGGGTATAATTAGAAAATTTATATTTATAGCCATTTTTACCTACCCATTTTCAATTTATACCGGGTGTAAATTAAAATAGACAATGAACAAGTTTGCTTAGTTATATAACATGCTTATAATGTTTTTTTTTTACATTTTCTTAATAAAAATAAGTGTGTACTTATTTTAAGCTATAGGCTTAAAGTAGGTACACAAATATTTAATTAGATTTTTTTGTTATTTTAATTTTGATAAACTGCTATATCTGATTTATTTTATCAAATATAAAATAGAATACCTATTGAAATTAATATTACATATACATAAGTATATAAATTACATATAAGGTATAAACATATATATATATAAGCTAACAAACGCAAAGTTAACGTGAAATTACCGATAATTCATTCAACAGGAGAGAACGAACCTTCTGCAATGTAAATCGGTTTGTGGCCAACCTGACCTCAAGAGGAAGTGCATTCCAGAGGAAAATAACCTGGACTACGGACGATGAGTGTATAAAACTTGTAGTATGAGAGGGACAGACAAGAAAGCGATTGTTTAAAGAACGAAGATTGGAAAAAAGACTTTCAATAGTTAGGAGAAAAAGGAGAGTTGAGAAAGGAAAAGAGGGTAGTGAGAGCCCGCAAGCTGCGGCGTTGACGAATAGTTAACCATTTTAGCTGAGAGCGATGGATAGAAATATGATCATATTTACGAAGATTAAAAATGAATCGAATGCAGTTATTGTGAAGACGGTCGTATTTATTGAGAAGGTCTGCATTCAGATCATAATAGCACACATAACCATAGTCGATTATGGGTAGGATTAAAGACTGCACAAGCATCGGTTTAGTATTAGAAGGGAGGAAGTTTTTCAGACGATAGAGGGTGCGAAGAGATCCCGTGACTCTCTGGCTGACATTTGTGACTTGAGCCTGCCAATTGAGTGTTGCATCAATAGACAAGCCCAGATTCTTAACAGTTAGACTAAAAGGTTTGACCACGTTGTTGTAAATCAGTGGAGAAAGTGATCCAATATCTAGTCTGCAAATCATACGGCGACTACCTACAATGATGGCCTGACATTTATCTGGATTTACTCGTAAGCCAAACTTTTCAGACCAACTTTTTATTACGTCGAGGTCTTTGTTCAACATGTCAATGGCTAATTGTATGTCACTTAAAGTTGCCTGAGAGTACAGTTGCAAGTCATTGGCATAAAGATGATACGAACACTGACGATTCTGGGTTAAGAGATTAATAAAAACTGAGAACAGTAATAGAGAGAGAATGCCGCCTTGAGGAACTCCAGAGTTCAGATCACACCAACTTGATGAGGTCTCATCGGTGCGAACAGACTGCTGACGTCCCTGAAGATATGTCGAGAACCATTCTAGTGCAGCGGGAGAGTTCATGTTATGGAAGAGGATTGATAAAAGGATAGGATGACTGACGGTATTGTTGGCGTTTGAGAAGTCAATTAACGTCACAACAGTGACTTTGGCGACTTCCATGCCCTTCCTAATATCGCCAGTCACTTTGAGGAGAGCTGTAGTAGTGCTGTGTCCCAGCCGGAAACCAGACTGCAAAGGGCTACCTAAAGTTCCGAGGAACTTCCAGATATTGGCGTATATAGCGGCGCTTAGCATTACGAATCATCTGATTACACCGATTCCTTACAATCTTGAAGAGGACCCAATTATCGTCTGAACGCTCCCTTCTAAACACACGAAATGCCCGATCTCTGCGTCTCATGGCCATTTGAATGCCTCTAGACCGAGATGGAGCAGGAGGACGTTTTAATTTAATTTTTTTGATGGGCGCATGTTTGTCGTAGAGGCTAAGGATGACGTTGACTGTTTAATATATGCACTTTCTCGTCAACATTCGTGGCTGCTATCAAGGGAGCCCAATCTATTTGCGAGGTATCATCAGCACATCGACGTTAATTTTCCAAAACAACGCCTGTGCAGAACTCTAGGATGAATTTTGGGTGGTTTTAGGCGGTAGAAAATGTGAATTAGATCATGATAAGAGAAACCAGGGGCTGGATACTGACCGTGGGAGTGGACTAAGGATCCTAAAAAGAGAGAAGAGGTAAGGATTAGGTCGAGCCAGGTGTCAGGCCCTTCAATGTTGTGATGAGTGGCTTTTAAAGGAAGGACATGAAGACTGACAGACTTAATAACCTGGAGAAGTTTACGGGAACGAGGGGAGTCGTAGGTATTATGTCTGGAAAGTATGCCATTTAACAATTGCGATAAATATTTTTATTTTCTATTTTATAAAAGTTACATAATATATTATGAATAATTTGATTTGATCTATATTGTTATTGTTTTCAGTCAAATTTATGTAAGTATTTTCTAGTTTGTATGAGTTATGCAAAATAAAAATACATTTTAATACGAGGCTGATGTTAGCCTACTTATATTTGTAATTAGAAAATTATGTCTGAAAATAAAAACTGTGCTATTTAAGAAATTATAATAAATATATGTTTAATCGTCATGATTTTGTTTTATTTGGGCAAAATATTTGCACTGTTGTTGATTAAGGCGTTTTACAGGATCCTTTTAACTTAAAATTAACCAAATCACGTACTGAGTAATTATACCCGGCATTTTTAAAATATACCCGGTAAAAATGGGAAAAAATTAATTTCTACCCATTCTTACCCTACCCACCTATTTTTACCTACCCGAATTTTTTCCCACCGCCCATCTCTAAATTTATCTCTTTATAATATTAGTTTAGATAGCTAAGACAATCTACACTATTATATAAAGCGAGAGAGTTTGTTTGTTTGAACGCACTAATCTCAGGAATTACCAGTCGGAATTGAAAATTCTTTTACGTCAGTTCTCGAGGAAGGTTATAGGATATGTTACATCATGCTACTGGCGACGGGAGCATAGCAGTAAGCAAAGACACGGGTGAAACGAGCCGCGGAAAGCTTGTATTATTATATTATATAATAAACACACGTTTGGTCAATTCATAGGTCACGTATTTATATTTCCATTGACCTTTACTATGGGTCATGGCGTTTACACCGTGAGAAAACTAAATTGTTATGGTATCAAGTATAAATAAATAATTGAAATCCTCGTTTTCTTTCTTTAATCTTAGTATTATATTAATTAGTTAATTTGTAATAATTACTTTGTATGGTTCTTTGGTTGCGTTGAGTGTTTAAATTGTAACTCATTCAAATAACTGTAATTATCTGGCGATTGAAAAGAGTGGCGTGAGTTTCTTGCCAGTTCTTCTCACAGCTCTACCTCGTCAGCGAACTGGCTGTAGGTCAATTGGCTGACAAAATGTAATGTTGACTTTTCATAAGCATCATACTTTATGATCAAAATGAAATAAATGCTTTGACTTTGACTTTGACTAAGATTTAGAATTATATAACATCACGACGTTATTCTTAGTAGGGTAGGCAAAGGTGTTGGGTCATCTATACTGGGTCTTATCTATACTTCTATACTATTATATGAAGCCGGACTTTTTGTTTGTTTGAACGCGCTAATCGCCGGCACTACCAGTCGGAATTAAATAATTATTTTGGCGTTTGAAAGCCCATTTCTTGAGGAAGGTTATATATTAATATCACGCTACTGACGACGGGAGTAAAGCAGTAAGCAAAGACGCGGGTGAAACCGCGCTAAGTAAAGCTAGTTACATTAATAATAAAAAACTACTCCCATAGAAAGATACAAAGAATAAAACCAAGGCAGACGCGTTATTATTATGCGCGTTAATAGTGTCATTCGCATAATCTAAAATGAATTTAACATTGACTATAAAATAAAAGAAACAGTAATTAATAAAAGAATATAAAGGCTACTCACCACAAACAGGAGGTTCCTTCGGAGGAGGGGCCACTTCCTTGGCAACCTCCTCTGTATTCATCAACGGCACACTTGCAATACCTGACCCTCCTTGAACATGACCGAACCCTGGAGTCCCTCCTTGAAAATGCACCTCTTGGTAACTACCCTGGTTGCTAGGCAACTGGTGCGATACCTGATTGAACTGGACATCCTGGTAATGAGTTCTATCATCAGGAGTCTGTTCTCTACTCTTCATATTCCACATATTGGAGAACGAGCTAAACACAGCGCTTGCTACATGTGGTAAAACATTCGGGAGCTGTGAAAAGTTTTGAGCAATATCTGCGGTTAAGCTTTGCTGAATTTCCACATTCTTGTCATCATTCAAGTTAATTTCTTCTAAGTTCTCTTCAGCATCTGTTAAATTAGCATTAGGATCTTGATGAGTATGTAACGGAGCACTGACATAACGTGTTCCTTGTAATCTCGCAAAATACTCATTCACGTCGAAATCATCTTCGGATTTGACGGAAGCTTTTGACACAGTTGTCGTCAGAATTTCTGGTTTACGGCTGTATTGGTGGCTTGGTTGGCTGTCCAGCGTATAGGAGTGGGTGGATATGGAAGGCTGTGGTGGTAGAATGTTGCAGTTCGAGTCGCCTGAAGGTAAGTTTGTAATTTCATTATCGGTGTTCCCCAGGGCTTGTGTATAGGACCCAACTTGATCTGGAACAATGAGAAGTTACATGTTATTATATGCATACTGATTTATTTATTAAGAGAAACGAACAGTTACACATTGGTCTGGGTGTTTTTATGTATAATGTATGTATTTACAATAAAAAAAAAGTATTTAAGTATGTATATCCGCATTCTAGAACCTTAAATATAATAATTGCTGACTTTGGGTCTAGAAGGCGTTGTGTTTAGTTGCCGTAATATTATACTATTATTACCTTTTAAAGTTAGTTAAGTAATAATCTTCTTACTCTTATCGGGTTAGTCTTAATAGTCAATCTAGTGTCAGGATTTGTTCAGGTCGCCCATTGCTTGTTATAGAGGCATCCGACTTGACCTAAACTGTTAGTGTATTGCCTGTGTCACTTTGCATGCTACTTGAAATTGTAACTTACAAAAATTGTAATAACCTGTCGATTAAAAAGAGTGGCCTGAGTTTCTTGTCAGTTCTTCTCATAGCTCTACTTCGTCAGCGAACAGGCTGTAGGTAATTAGCTGACATTTAGTAAATTTTGACGTTCATAAGTGTTAATTTAATTAACCTATATGAATAAATATATTTTCATTTTCATATCAACGTGATTATAGCCGGCATCGACTTCATAATAAAATGATAATTAATCATTATATTATTTTATGTAGAGCAGCTAAAGAATAAGCGTCCCGTTTTGTCGTGATTTATGATAAAAACATACACGTCTGCAATAAAAATAAATTCATGCCTCAATGTATTACATTTTCGCCTGGCATTCGAAGAGTGTCGTTTCGCAATATCGCCTTACCAAATTCGGTAATGTTTAACTTACGATTACCTACATACGGTTAAATACGATATGTGTATTTAATTTATTCTGTACTAGAGATCAGCTCCGGCTTCGTGTATGATTTTTACGACGTCATTACAATACTTTTAAAATTCTCGGTTTCCCTACTAAAGAGATAGATAGCTTTGAACGATTTTTACATTTAAATCTAGCTCATAGCTTAAGCTTTGCCTATAGCACAGCACTGATTTTTAGCTATTCCTTGCTATTTGAATAGTCGACCATAAAATTGAATGAGAATTTTTTATTAAAAGTGGTAAAGCGAAAGAATTTGTTTGTTTGAACGCGCTAATCTCTCTAACTACCAGTCAGATTTGAATAATTCGCGTATTTGCGTATGAGATAGTCCAGTGATTGAGGAAGGTTATAGGCTAGACGGGAGCAGTAAGCAAAGATACGGGTAAAACCGCGCCGCGGAAAGCTAATCCTCTAATAGTGAACTCTACACTATATTAACAGAATAACAATTTGGGCCCTGCTGCCATGCAATAAATAGTTTGAATGCGAATATCCGTTGCGAAGAAGTTAGCGGATACACAGACAGAAGGAAAAAGCGACATACTGTTTAGAGATACGAGTATTATTGGTGTCGTCGAAAATATATTACCGAAATAATGATGAACAAATATTACATAACGCAACATTCTGCCTTTTTTATTCCCATTTCCCATCTCGGCACCTTCACTTCTCGGTATCCATGATTTTCCGAAGAACAATGATTGATTACTGGGTACCAAAATGTAATTTTTTCATGGGCATGATAAATAAATTTACAGGTGCCGAGATAAGACTAAGTGCTATCCCTTTGGGTCAAAAAATCAAAGATTTAGTGGTTAGTGGTCAACCTAGTGTCAGTATTTGTTCAGGTCGCCCATAGAGGCATCCGACTTAACCTAACGACTGTTATCAACTTGATAACAACTGGGACCGACTTTTAACGTGTCCTCCGAAGCACGGAGTCGCTTAGATTAAATACCAATATGCGGTCACCCATCCATGGGCCAGCCACACTCTATGTTGACCCGCTTATCGTTTACCGATCACTGAGCACAACGAGCTATGAGCGCCTCAAATCCCTTTGGGTAAAAAGGCGGAATAAAGACCCAGAAGTGTATAATATTATAACATCTAGATTTAGACTATGACTTTAGAATGGTCCACTATTTCTGGATGCCACTGACTGCTTACCATCAGGCAGAGTCACTTTCCCGAACCATCTAATCGTTTACCGATCAGTGAGCGCAAAGAGCTATGAACTCTGTGGAAATGTTTGTTAAAAGGTTTTCCACCCCGCTGTCGTAGACATGATGTAATGTTATAAAATATTTTTTTGTCCATATACAGGCGTAACGACTCACGAGAAATAAAACCAGTAGTAAGTACTTATATCTCGGCAACTTACGACTTTCTACTAATAGCTACGGCGTATCAGCAACGCAAGCTACCGCGCGCTGTGCGCTGTGCTGAGCTTCGATCCCCACATGGAACAAACAGTCTGAGAAAGTAGTCATTACGGGAAGTGGTCGATCTAGGAAGTAGTCGTTTTGGAAATAGCCATTATGGGAAGTGGTCGTTATGGGAATGGTCGTTCTCGGATATGGTCGTTTTGAGCAGTGGTCATTATAGGAAGTGGACATTATGGTCCTAAACGAAAACTTTGTGTGATCCATAAATATTTGTCCAGAGTCTGTGTGTACTTTGTCTCCGTTAATTGTATTTGTAAAGTCCCCCGCGACAGAGCTTCACTCTATTGAGTTGTAGATTTTCGCTTAAGTAAATCAATGCAGGTTTAGGGTAATAAAGCCTTCCTGCTTTCAGAATAAATGTGCTGAATTGATCGGAGAAGTATTATACTCTTATTGAATCGGAACAATGCCACCCACATGCCCATCACTGTGACTCCTGTAAGCAAGGATTAACAGTGATAACCAGTACGAAACACCGAGCTTTGACATTTGGTTGTTCGGGGACTGCTAAACCACTGTCTTGGACCCCGCAACGAAATAAAAATGTCTATTTTCCTCCATTGCAAAGTGGGAGACAAATTTAATCTGTATAGGATTGTGACCTTATTAAAAGAGACTCAAAGAATATCAAGATAAGTATTCCTTACTATACTAATGCTTTTCATTCGGTGAATGAGATTACGGAGGCTTTTTTATTGGTAACAGTGACAGATGAGCAAACAGCCCACATGATGGTAAGTGGTAACTGTACTGGTGGTAACTCATGGGGCGACACAGTCAGAGCCCCTAGGATTGCTCCTGCCATGCCAGGGACTGCGAAGCCACTTGCTACCGTGAAGGGAATGGGGTAGGTGAAGGGCTGAGGAAAGTGAGGAAAAATCAACGAGGAGAATTTGGGCCTGATGGTACTTTTCCGCCCTCGGCCTCTTCCCCCTTCACAAGCCCTTCAGGAAATGCTTAGTGGATTTCTGAAAATTGTTGTGGCAATGCTTAGAGAACACAGCCATGTTCCTATGCTACATTTAAACTTATCATCAGGGTGGCCACATTTTTGTTTGCGGTGACTTCTATAGAGTGGTCAAAATCAAATAACGAGGGGTTAGGGATCAACCTAGTATCAGAATTTGTTCAGGTCGCCCATAATTTATTATAAAGGCATCCGACTAGTAACAACCGAGATCGACTTTTAACGTGCCCTCCAAAGCCAGGAGACGCTCAGACCAAATACCATATAGAGTGGTGCTATCACCCCAATAACACTAAAGGCAATTCCACTAAAATTGCCTAATATATACTTTAAAGGGCTAGCCTCAACTATTGAGCAATTAGTGCGATGACATAGTTTAGTCATAGGGCGTGGATGATAAGAAAGGTATGAGGTCAGTGTTGTAGACAGAGTAAGCTTTTGGTATAATTTAGGTGTGTACCTTTTTTTTAGTAGGAAATGCATTACGCATACGCACGCGCCTGAGCAAGGCGGTGTGTCAGACTTTCTGGCCGCACTCGAAACAGCCGGCATATCGACAAAAACCCACTATGTTCCTCCAGACGGCCAGAGACGGGGTCATGGCAGACGCACTCTCTCTCTTATTTAAACTAATAAAAGATTAGATTTTTTGTATGTTTGTTTTGATTTAACTCAAAATCTACTTAACCGATTTCAAAATTACCTTTAGAAAGCTACAAATAGGACGGCATTCCGCGCCTAAAGGACGGGTAATATATGCTATATTTTATATAAAATAAATAAATAAAAATATTATTTCCAATCAATTTCAAAATTTTAAGCGCGTTTGTAAATCTGAATGTTGCAATACGTCACTATTACTATCATATTTTCCGTAGGCGTTTGTTGTAAGACCACAAGAAACTTTTGATACCGAAGCGAAGCTAGGGCTTTAAAATATAAAATAAATTCATAGCTTACAATTTGTGTCCATGAATTTCTGCAATAGGCTCAGAGCGACCTTAACTCCGAACATGAGCCGGTTTATTCTGTAAGTTCCTTTGTGTGTACTGTGAGTTTGTAGCATAGCGCCTTCTTCATCCATGTTAAGGTTTACCTGAGTTATATCGAGTGTACAAAATAATTTACCTCCATTCATCTCTAGGAAAATATCTTTAATCATAGGTCTTGGATATGATTCAGAATAATTTTGTTTAGGGTAACTTAATAATCAGCGCATTACCATCACCATCAGGTGAAACTATCTCAAAATTTCAGGCCTTTTGATACAAAGCGCTAACAAAAGAGTATCTACTTGTTTTTTTTTTAACTTCAAAGGTAAGCACTTGCTATATACACACGCCACTGCTAAATATTCCTAGCAATACAAAATACCCGTCACCTAACCAAACTATTACAAAACACAATGAGTAACTATTAACACGAAGTAACACGGGTACCACCATTATCTGTAGGTATACATCCTGGACACCTTAGACAATCATGTTTATACAATTACTCATAGTAGTTACAGTACAAGTATAATTTCCTTTCGTGAAACAAGTACGTACTTCGGGACAATCCCATCCACATACATACACTGTGACTCTTGTAAGCCAGGATTATCAGTGAAAACCCTAACACGCTTACACACACCATGAACTGATCGATCGAGGAAGTATACCATATCGACGTACAATATTAGTTAACATAATAATATTAATGCGTTTCGGTGAGTGAGAACAAAGGCTATTTATTAATAATATTACCAGCCTGTTTACTGTCCCACTGCAGGGCAAAGGCTCTCATATAGAGAAGGCATGAGCATTAATCACCACGTGCGCTACGCGGATTAGCAATTTCAGACTTTTAAGTCCAGGTTTCCTCACGATGTTTTCCTTCTCCGCCAGTCAGAAAATGTCCAAGATAAACTTAGAAAGTACATATGATTTAAAAAATCACATTAGCACTTGCTCGGATTCGAACTCGCTACCTCGTAGTGATGATGGCTGGCCCGTGCGTCATGCTCGTGAACGGGTGCTACTTGGGATGACTGGTCAATCTTGGCATGGCATACATTTAATATTCAATCCAGTATTACCTTGTCGTGCAATGTGACCAGGAGGTGCATTTACCAGTTTAATTAAAACACGTAGTCAAATTACCATACATTGAAATCCTCTCTTTTCTTTCTTTAATCTTAGTATTATATTAATTGGTTATAATTTGTAATAATTACTTTGTATGATTCTTTGGTTGCGTTGAGTGTTTAAATTGTAACTCATTCAAATAACTGTAATTATCTGGCGATTGAAAAGAGTGGCGTGAGTTTGTTGCCAGTTCTTCTCACAGCTCTACCTCGTCAGCGAACTGGCTGAAGCATCATACTTTATGATCAAAATGAAATAAATGCTTTGACTTTGACTTTGACTTCGTGTTTACGAAGCGGGTGCCTTATCCACTATCACATAACACACATACCAGTACAATCCCACACATACAGACTCATCTTAACTCGCATCTTTCACACGTACACTCACACATTCACACATACACACTGTCATATACATACTTCTCTGCATCCTTTCCCTCGCTAGAAATATAATTGTATGCAGCCCCAACTGTGTACCTACTTACTCTTCCATGAGGAGAAGACCTGTGGCACAGGTTTTCGCAACCTATTTCAGGCACCAGTCATTCACAAATGAAAATATATTTACATCAATTATAGTTATAGTCTAGCCTTAAGTTTTAATTTGTTAAAGGAAATATAAAAGGAATTATTTAGAAGGTCCTTGTGTCCCTAGATTACGGTATTTGACGAGTGGTACAAAGTCGTATAAAAAAAAATGGTCTGTAAAATAGGTTTACGGGCGATAATATTACGTGATATCGAAATAAGAAAACATTGATGTAAAATTGTATACTTTTATGAATTGAACTATTAACTATAACTTTGTGCCTAGCTTTGAAAGCTTACTAGCTTCGACTCGGGGTTCGAGCTGAAGCTTATTTTCTCAACACTACACATAATTTTGACGGAACGTGACACTCTTTCACGCGTGCAGCCGGCGTTCATCTATTAAAACGTTATAAGGTAAAAAATGCTTTGATAATAGAGCTTTTTGCATTGACATACGTCACACTAAAAAACACTCGGCACTAACGGTTTTGAACTGTTCGTAAGTTGGAAATTCCTTAAGGAAACACTTTAATGATGATCTCTTCAATGGGAATGGGAATTGCCAGTAAAATCAATTATGTACAGTAATTCGTATTTTTTTTTGTTTTTTATCTTTTTTCCTAAAAGAGTAGTTTATCCGGTATGTTACCTTAAAAATTTTTAAACGTGTAATCGACGAATAAATTTCCCATGGATGCCGAAAGAGACCCTTTCCCCTGGAAACGAACGCAAGATATCTGCGTCCGTACGCAATACCATAAACCGTAATCTACACTATTATACATATAAAGCGGAATAATTTGTTTGGTTGTTTGTACGCGCTAATCTCTGGAACCACTAGTCGGACTTGAATAATTATTTTAGCGTATAATAGCCCAGTTCTTGAGGAAAGTTATAGGCTATGTAACATCACGCTACTGGCGACGGGAGCAGAACAGTAAACAAAAAGCTAGTAAACTAATAACACAAAACCACGTAGTCAGCAAATATTTCACTATCATTAAATAAAATGTATGTGAAAGTTAGCATGATAGAAGCAGTGTCAATTATGTAGGTACATTACCTACATTACTGTCGGTTACATCATTCATTAAAGTACTACGGCTGTGTAAGTATATATAAATCCTAAAATTATATTTTTTTTGCCCGACTGCTAAAGTTAAGGAGGGTAATGTTTTTCAAGCGTATGTATGGTATGTATGCATGAGTGTATGTATGTATGAGTGTATGTATGTATGGCATATCTTTGGCACGTTCTACAGTCTAAATAGCTTAATGGATTTTAACATATATGAGGTGTCATTAGATTCGTATTAATTGTGGTAATGACATAGGGTACATAATATTTCAATGAAGGGTCAGCACAAGAAAAATGTAAGATTCTTTGTTTTAGGCAGACGGGCTTTTTGCTTTTTAATAATATATATTGCTTGTTGTAGATAGTTATATATAATAATCAAGTGTAGTTAAATCCTCGCTGGTTTCATCATGAATGTGCCGGATCGACCAGGGTTATACTACCCCATAGACATCTAAAACGGTTTTTGGGATTTCTATATATCTTTATCTCATCGTATATCGATGTAAAATATTAGTTTGCATACTTTAGTTTCGGTCGGTGAGCGAAAGTTGGTATCCCCCATTCCTTTCCCTTTCCCTTTTCCTTCCTCATTTCTTCCTCCCTACATGGTCGGCAGCGGCTTGGTTTTGTTTTGCATTAATTCTGCGATGCTTAAAAATAGCCATCTTTATAGGTTACGGTTACCACTTAGCATCAGGTGGACCGTATGCTTGTTTGTCATCAAAGTTGTATAAAAAATTACGATTAAACTTTGATGGATTCCATATAATTATATATCTAAACTAATATTATAAAAAGAAAAGATTTGATTTTTTGTATTTTTGTTTGTTTGTTCTCAAGATCTACGAAACCAAATTTAAAAAAATTCACCTTTAGAAAACTACTTAACTTTGTCTGGCCTGTTGGCCTAGTGACCCTGACTGCTAAGCCGGAGGTCGTGGGTTCGATTCCCACTCAGGACAAATTCACAAAACTGATGTTTAATGACACATGTAATAAAAAAAAAAGTTGAATCTTACGTGCATTTATTTTAAAGAAGACACATACACACTTATTAATAATAATTATGTAAATACTAAATTGAATAATAAATATTTTTTGATGGATGACATTAAAGAAGTGACAGCAGAAAAATGTAATTAAGTAAGCTTATTTTTTATCTTCCACCTTAATGAGGTTACAAAACCAGCAAAAACATCTATTTTATCACGAATGAAATTGACAAGAGAAACCATGCGGGATAAGGCTGAAAATTACCTATATTGGTGCGATTACGTGGCAAACCGAAAGTCTTGCGATTCTTGTGGATGGTTATATGCTATGTAACATCACGCTACGAACCACGAGAGCAGTGCAGTAACTAAAGATGTAACTTAAACCACACCTTAAAGCCTCTTAGTACCCGCACAGTGAGGTTTCAGAAAAACTTACTCCCTCGAACGATAAGGTTGTGGAATGAGCTCCCCGTCGAAGTTATTCCGTTCTTCAAGAAATGAGTGTAAAGGTTTTTAACAGGGTCGGCAACGAAGTGACCTCCCACTATTAAAATCGTAACTCATACTAAAAACTGTAATTATCTGGCGATTGAAAAGTGTGGCGTGAGTTTCTTGCCAGTTCTTCTCACAGCTCTACCTCGTCCGATGTGAGCTCCCACAATGAAAATTGTAACTCATACAAAAAACTGTAATTATCTGGCGATTGAAAAGAGTGGCGTGAGTTTCTTGCCGGTTCTTCTCACAGCTCTACCTCGTCACCGAACTGGCTGTAGGTTAATTAGCTGACTTCATATATTTTTGACTTTTCATAAGCATCATACTTTATGATCAAAATGAAATTAATTCTTTGAGTTTGTGTTGCTCCCGGCGTTGCATGCATAAGCTACGGTAACTGCTTACCATCAGGCGGGCCGTATGCTTGTTTGTCACCTTAGTCGTATAAAAAACGCGGGTAAAACCGCGCTGCGAATAGCTAGTGATTACTTGTAGTAAATATACACACGATAATAAATCAAATGACCATCAGTTTGTCTGATCAAGTTGAGCAAGTTCTTGACCGTGTAGAGTATTGTGTTGTTAGAACCAGCTTACGTTAGGTCACACTTTTTATATGAATAAAGTGACAAACATGCATACGGTCTGCTTAAGCATTAATCAGTTATTGTAACCTACGAAAGTTTGTGTACACCCGCGTCTTTAGTTAATGCTCTGCTCCCGTCGCCAGTAGCGTGATGTTACATAGTCTATAACCTTCCCTAAAAAACTGGCTATCATACGCAAAAAGAATGATTCAAATCCTACTGGTAGTTCCAGAGATTAGCGCGGTCGAACAAACATACAAACTCTTTCGTTTTATTAGTTTATATAGAACCCCCATTTTTCTTACAATAAGTTTATTAGATATAGCTCAATATAAGCCCGTAATAGGGTCCCATTGCCACCATTTGGGTATGGAACTCTGATGTTAAATGAAGTTAATCGAGTCACTTGCTCAAGTACTTATATTGTGGACTTGACCATGTTTGGAGGCCAGACAAGTATAATGCTAAATACTTACTTAACAGCTTTTATAAGGATAGTCATAGCTAATATTACAAAGAGAATATATTTGATTTTTGCCCGACTGACACAGTCAATGTTTTTCGAGCGTATGTATGTATGTGAGTATGTATGTCTCTTTGGCACGCTCTAAAGCCTAAATGGCTTGATGGATTTTAACGTATGAGGTGTCATTAGATTCGTATTGATTGTGGAAGTGACATAAGTAAAGAAAATGGGTTTCGTTCTTTTGACTTTTTTTAATAATATTTTAGCTTGTTATTTGTATGTTTGATTGTTCCGATTTAACCTCAAGATCTACGACTGATTTAAAAATTATTTCACCTTTAGAAAGCTACAAATAGGACGGGTAACATACACTATATTATTTTATTATGTTTAACATAATATTTTTGTCATTTTCAAAATTTCAATATAAGCGCGTTTGTAAATCTGAATGATGCAATATGTCACTATTGCTATGATATTTTCCGTACGCGTTTGTTGTAAGACCGAATGAAACTTTTGATACCGCGAAGCGAAGCGAGGACAGATGACTATTTACATCATAAAGAGACTAGTAGAAACAGAGATTTCGAGTACGATCTCGCGGTTTTGCCAAAATGTGTCTACGCTGCGTTTTTTAGTCGCAATTTTACTCTTGTTGATCTGATCCAAATATTCAAAATATTTATAAAGGGCCTATATATATTACTTATATAATTAGACAAAGGTAGAATTTTATGAATGAAATGCCAATAAAGATATGGACATACCTTCAATTTGGATGGCAGCATACCTATACGATTGAGCATTATTAAAAAATATTAAATATATTTTAGGAAATTAAAAAAAATATAAATCTATATACATATAATAAAAATGTAACCGATCGCTGTCTGTACATGGAAGATAAATGAGAAAAAAAAAATTATTGGGGCCTTTATCAACGCAAATAGAACCCAAAACAATGATTGTTACAATTTTTGTCTGTTTGTCTGTTTGTCTGTTTGTCTGTGTGTTTGTTCACGCTAATCTCAGAAACGGCTTATCCGATTTAGATATGGTTTTCACTAATACATTGTGGTAAGCTTCACTTAACATTTAGTGTTTGTTTCATGTCAATCGGTTCATAAATAAAAAAGTTATGCCAATTTAAAGAATCACGTCGAACATTTTCTGATAGAAACAGAGACTTTAACAGGTTACGGAATAGCTAATAGCGTTTTTATTTTTCGGATTCCTCTCATTCTAAACAATCTTGCGTTTAGTTTTAAATGAGTCCAGTTTCCAGTGAGCCTATGTTTTGCGATGACAATTAATAAAGCCCAAGGTCAGACACAACTAAAAGTTGTGGGCGTGGACCTAAGTATTAGCTGTTTTTCGCACGGCCAGCTTTATGTGGCTCTATCACGTGTTAGCATTCCTAGCAGCCTGTATGCTTTGATCCCCGATGGCTATACGTCTAATCCATACATCCATACACCCATACATATTATATAAGGCTTTGTCCTGACTGACTGACTGACTAACAGACAACGCACAGCCTAAACTGCTGGTCGTAGTGACTCGAAATTTGGAGGGTGTGTTTGTCTAAATGTCTAGAGGTTGTACTAAAAAAGGGTTTTTTTAATAAATTTTGTTTTGGAATACTTCTATTTAAATAAAAAATATTCTTATAATTTTATTTTAACAGGGGTGGACTTAGAGGGGTGAAATTAGGGATGAAATATTCTATACAAAGATCTTTAGCTTTTGAAGCTAGCGACTTAAAATTTACAGGGAGGGGGAGGGAGGGAAAGGAGGGAGGAAAAGGAGGAATTGAGGAGAAGGAGGAAGGGAGGGGAAAGTGAGAGGGAAGTGATGGGGGAGTGAGAAGAAAGTGATGGGGAAGTGAGGGGGAAGTGAAGAGGAAGTGTGGGGAAAATGCGGGAGAAGTGAGGGGAAAGTCAGAAAGAAGTCAGAGGGAAGTCAGGGGAAAGCCAGGGAGAAGTAAGGGGAAAGTGAGGGGAATGTTAGAGGAAAGTAAGAGGAAAGTGAGGGGAAGTGAAGGGAAAGTGACGGAGAAGAAACGGGGAAGTGAGAAGGAAGTGAAGGGGAAGTGAGGGGGGAATGAGGGGAAGTGACGGGGTAGTGAGGGTTAAGTGAGGGGTGAATGAGGGCAAAATGAGAGGAAAGTGAAGGAGACAGTAGAGGAAGGGAGAGGGAAGGAACGCGGAAAGAAAGGAGTTCTCGAATGGTGGAAAAAGGGAGGGGAAGGGATAGGAAGCGATAGGAAGGGAGAGGAAAGTAGGAAAAGAAAGGAGAAGGAAGGGAGAAGAGAGGAGAAAACGAGAAGGCAAGGTAGAGGGAAGTGGAGGAAAGGGCAAGAGATGCTGGAGGAGGGGCAAGGGATGCTGAAGGAGGTGAAGAGGAGAAGGGGGAGGGGAGGAGAGGAAGGAGGAAACTGTGGAGAGTGGAGAAAAAGTGCAATAGGGAAGAAGGGGAAGGGGAAAGTTATTGTAGTGAAAATTTGCCTTTGTGTATTGCAGTGGCGAAGCGTCCATACAACACAATTCCTGCCGGCTTCCCTTTTAAAATATGGCCTTACCTCCTTATACCTATCACTGCTTGAGTGTCTACTCAAAGTCTAACTAGCCTTTCGAAAATCAAAATATTTTAGTCCCACCGGCTTCCCTTCTCGGAAAAGTGACTCTCCGCTACTGGTGTATTGTATATTGTTTTTACGAGGGATATTTTTAGGTAGGTGAAAGAGGATTTGTATGAATGGAAGATTAAAAATAGTATAAAAAACAGTATTTAAACAAAGTATTTAAACAATATAAAAATGCTATCTATATGTATACATAAAAGCAAAAGGTCACTCACTCACTTATTACGAAATCTCAGAAACAACAAGTGCTAGGAATCTCAAACTTTGCATTGTCGTTCCTATTAGGATATAGGTGCTCACTTAGACGGAATTTTGCGAAATCTATCCCCTAAGGGGATATAAAGGGGTGGCAAAGTTTGTATGAAATTTCTATAGTTTTTATAGTAGGATTACCAAATTACTAGAAAATACTCTTTTTTTATTATTCAGCAACCCCCCTTATTAAATGGGCAAATAAGAATCGCAAGTTTGTGTGAAAGTGGTTTGTCAGTTTTAGCGGTAGCGGGTTTAAACTGGATTCGCCATAGAGACGGATAATACTGATACAATGTACGATTGCCATAAAATCGGGCACGCAATATTCTCATAGAGGCACCCATCTGAATTTTCACGCGAACGAAGTCGCGGGCAACAGCTATATATTCTAAAATTATTCATGAGAATTTACGATAGGAGGTAAAAATAAAGTTTATATCTAAGGTTCCGTAAAGGATGGCAAAGGAATCCTATTACTGAGCCTACGCTGTCTATTTGTCAGCGGGTTGTATTTTTTTTATCAATCTATACTATTATATAAAGCGGAAGAGTTTGATTGTTTAAACGCGCTCATCTCTAGAACTACTAGCCGGATTTGAATCATTATTTTGCGTATGATAGCCCAGTTCTTAAGGAACGTTATAGGCTATCTAACATTGCGCTACTAGCGACGGGAGCAGAGCAGTAAGCAAAAAGGGTAAAACCACGCTCTGGCAAGCTAGTACAATAATAACCAAATATCAATAAAAATTAAGAAGTTCCACATTAACTAGCTCGACGTGTTGTAACACTTACGTTGCCAGCTTGTTAGCTGTCATTCTCTAGCATCCCGCGTATGGCCAGCGCTTTAATTTCCCAGGCTATTATCCTTGGCAGGTACAGAAGTCTTGACTTCGCCAGGTTTTGCCAGTTATATTAGATCCCATTAAACCGATGGGGCCGGTTGCCATTTAAAAACAATTTTAGACTTCAAATTAATACTAAGAATTTCTCGACAGAATATCCCAACATCTAGACTTTAGTTTTTGCTTACATTTAAAGGTGAAGACACTGGCTCCTGAAATGCAGTTGATTTTATTTTTTATATTAGCCTACCAAAATGACTCCACCCCGCCTGTTGGTAAGCAGTCAATAGAATCTAGAAGTGGTGGCCACCAAACCATCTTCTTAAACTGCTGGCCTTCACTATGGCGGCTGGGAATGGGGTTAGGGGAAGGGAATGAGGCAGGTGAGGAAAGAGCAAAGGGGGGAAATTGGGCCTCCAGCGCTCTAACTCACTAAGCGAAACGCAGTAGTACGGATACTACTACTCTTACTATGAGAGGGTAGTACTTCCCCGGACGATCCGGCCCATTCATGCTGAAACCAGCGTGGATCTATTACCTTCTAAGTTGATACTAGTTCGGGGACCAGAGAATATCACACTTTTTGTAAAAAAATATGTCAATAAATTATTCTTATTCTTACATCACTTTACCCAACCCAGGATCGAATCCGAGACTTCTGTCCGTACATAGTACAACCGAACGTACAAACTAATAGTAAAATATATTAGTCTCCACCCAAGCAAAGCCGGATCCTTAGAGCATGCCGGATCGTATAAAATAGTTCAAAATTAGAACTAGGACCGGATATTTTAACAATTATGTATATTAATGATTATACTGAGATAAAATTTTTGTTTACTATTGTGGTCCAGATTAGAGCGAGACAGAATCAGTGAAAGAGAGAGGTGATAAATAGTTGTAGTGTAGGATAGCTTCATTGAAGAGGAAGTCAAGAAATTAATTTAATACTAGACAACTTTTTTTTTTTTACTGTGAGAAGTGAATATTTAAAATAGAATTATTTAAATTGATTTTAAATTGAATAAGGCTCTTTACACTTTGAACAGTTAATTTGATACGCTCTTTGTTTCTTAACGATATTGTACACACAATACTTAGTAATAAACGTATATAATTATTGTGTTTTACTCTTTTGGTCACGTCCCGTTGCTGTTATCAGTGCCTTTCTATAATTTTATCAGATGGATCGATTGAGAAAATAATTATTACTCAATTTCAGTATTATGTACCGCTATTGTCGCATTAATTAAGTGGCATTAAACAGTACGTATTGCAGCACGGATGGCCGTTGGAGTACAAAAGAAGGAGTGGCAATCAAGAACCAAAAGACTAGCTTTGTATTACTGCACTTACTTTAAATGTCTCTACATCACATTTGGGTTGACTATGGTCGAATGTTTTTAGCATGAAGTACGCCTTTGTACCTTGTGCATTCTATTAAATAAATAAAAAAGACGAAGCGTATGCAAACGCTTTACAATATAATAATAAAGTGCACATTTCTGACAAAGTCGTGTCATGGTTACGACGCTGACAGGCGGATATACAATGAAGGCCCATATAGCCCCCAAAACATCTTTCCATTATAAAAATAAACTACTTAACACTATGTACTATACAAATAGATAAATAGATAAGATATATAGGCAAAAGCACTACAACATTTATGATTTGTTATTACGATTACTAATTATTTTTACACAGCTGCATAAAAATGAGTATAAAATAATAGTCGAGATAGCCTAAGGGCCGTTTTACAATATAATAGCAAAGGCCGGCAGCAGCTAGTAGCTGAAGATGAAAGCGCTCGCCGCACCGACGCCGTCCTTTGCCATTCCAGTGTGTAACGGCTCTAATGGTTAAAGAAACCGTATACACGCCGTATACACGAGGTTATGGGTTCAAAATTAGACAAGTACCAAAGGGACTTTATGTTTTTCTTCACTGTAAAAAGAACAAATTGACTTTGACAAACTTACATTGGTGATTTTGAACCTATAACCTCATTTATAGGACGTCACTGCTTTTTACTATTTCAATATACTATGATGTCTAAACTAATATTATTAAGAGAAAAGATTTGATTTGTTGTATGTTTGTTTGCAATGACTTAACTGAAAATCTACGTCCCCTATTTCAAAAATACTTTCACTAGGTCATCACGACTTACCTCATACTCTAATAAGTAATGACTAGCATTAGTTGCACCTATTTCCAACTACAGACACCTTATTAGGACAAAATAAACATACAAAACCGACAAAAGATAAAGGCACTCCTACTGCCCTACCTTGTAACATCCTATTCTGTAAATTAGATATCTACATTCTAACTGTGATTAAGCAAAGATATAGGGAAAACTTTCCTTGCTAAAAAAAAAACTATAATAAAAACGTTGCTCCCAATACAGTGTAATTTGGGCACTCCCGTTTTCTATAGTTGAGAGGTTTAAAGCCCAAGATTGCGCAAGTACTAAATGTACTAATGTCAATTTCTTCTTAAGTTTTTGAGAAAAGCAGATAAAAAGTTCAAAAAAGGGACAAACACCAAACACGCTGAGTGATCAGGATCACACCCGAAATAAAAAGGTTTCCTGTTCGGGAATCGAACTCACGACACAAAATCACGGTAGACGCGACGACCCTTGTCTTCTAAGCTACACATACATAGCGTATTACACCGGACAATAGTAAATAATTACTGACTAAACTCCTAAGCCATAAGTCACAATTACTAAAAGTTTAAGTCCAAAATTGAAGTTAAAAATAACAGGCAATATAATAACGCAGATAACAAAAACAGCTTACGTTTAAAATCATTGAACCGCAAAAACACTTAGCAAACAACACCATAAACATAAAAAATCGGAGCGGAATTACTAAAAAAGGAAAAAAATAAATACAATATCGACTTATCGCATAAAACCATCCACCGATCAACAAGATATATCAAACACCTGCGCTCGCGCAGCCAGTTTGTCACCGACAATAGTCCCGTACGGACGTGTATAAACAAAAAATAAAAACATTTTTTAAATATAGAGTTCGTGATTCGAAATTCAAAACTGGTGTCAGTGTGTTCTGTTTTATGAATGTGAATAGTGTTGTGTTATTTTTTTATTGGTTTTGGATAAAAGCTCGCAAGTTCTATAGGTTGGTAATTTTCCGCTTTAAGCTTTTTTTTTTTTTAATTCGAATGTTACAACCATGAAAGTCAATGACTTCTATATTTATGTAATAGACAACTTGCAACTATACCTTTTTTAATATTGGATAAAGTTCCAAATGTCTGCCTCTTGTATATGACCTAAAATAGCCGGCGAAGTATGAATATTATACACTTCTGCCTACCCCTTCGGGCAATAAAAGACGTTATGTTTCAATCACAATATGGAACAGTTAAATCAAAGCCTTTTGAAATTTTTGACAATTCTTATAAAGCTACAACATGGATTTATTGCAAGTTTAAATTTTCTCACAATGTTCTTCACCGTATGTAGGATAATAGTAATGGAACTTTCTCAGTTTCGAACACACAACCGTGTGCTTAAGATATAGCTGGTATGATCATTACTTGTAGAATCTAATATAAAAGCGAAAGGTCACTCACTCACTCATCACGAAATCTCAGAAACGTGCTAGGGGTCTCAAATTTTGCATGGAGGTTCCTTTTAGGACTAAGGTGCTCACTAAGACAGGATTTTGCGAAATTCGATCCCTAAGGAGGTGAAAAGGAGGTACAAAGTTTGTATGAAACAATGTGATTCCTTGGTCCAATCTACTTCAAATTTTGCATAAACATTTTTTAACAGCCTTGATGGAAGACGAGTTTCGTATTTTATTCAAATTCATCCTTTATCGGGGTTAAAAATGGGAAAGAAACACACAATATAACAAAACACATAATTATAATAGGAGGCGCTCATAGCTCGTTGCGCTCACTGATCGGTAAGCGATTAGCGGGTTAAGCAACATAGAGTGCGGCTGGCTTATGGATGGGTGACCGCATAGTAGTACTTGACTGTGCGTCTCCGTGCTAAGAGCACGTTAAAAGTCGGTCCCGCTTGTTACCAAGATGATAACAGTCGTTAGGTCAAGTCGGATGCCTCTATGGGCGACCTGAACAAATACTGCCACTAGGTTCAAACCACTCGATTTGTTTAATGAAATATCGAAGTAAAATATAAATTCAGATTCTTATACGAGAGCGCTAAAGTTTAAAACTCCCAATGATCCTTCCTACGCAGTCGACAACGACTTTTATACGAAGACATTTGCTAAGCATTAAATCTGCAATGCTTAGAGGACACACATGTCCACTACTGCGGTAGGTCCCATTTGTTCTATGGAACATGATGTAATAGAACAAATTGAGAAAATATTGTCCCTATTTGTACTATAGTACATACTAGCTTTCAGTGGCGAAGCGTCCATATAACACGATTTCTGCCGGCTTCCCTTTTAAAATATGTCCTATCTCCTTATACCTATCACAGCTTGCGTGTCTACTCACAGACTAACTAGCCTTCCGAAACACAAAATATTTTAGTCCCACCGGCTTCCCTCCTCGGAAAAGTGACTCTTCGCTACTGCTAGCTTTTGCTCCTGTATTTATTTGTCTGTAAACACATCTGTTTACACCTGTTGGTCAATCAGCTATAAAAAAAAAACTGCCTAAAAAACAGATTACAATATAATATGCGTATTATATTTAAACAAACATCTTTTTAAACATTGCCATTAATAATATAAGGATACTAGCGACTCCATTAGATTTCGCACGTGTGTACAAACCAGACTAATTTACCAGACCAGATTAATTATAGCGCACAAGTTTCTATGTTTGTTTGTTACCCTTTTACTCAAAAACTACTGAATCCATTTTAATGAAACTTTACAATGATATAGCTCATATATCAGAGTAAGACATACGCTATTGTGTATTCATACAGATATCATGTAAATTAAAAAAAAAAATGTCATGCAAGCAAAGCTGCGGGCGACAGCTAGCATAATATCACAACAACTACACACAACGCCATCTAGATCCAAAGTAAGCATAAATTATAGCTTGTGTGTTTTAGATAGGGATATACACACTTAAATTTTTTTTTTTTGTAAATACATAGGTACATATTATACATAGAAACACCCAGACTAATGCAAATAGACATGTTCATGCACACACGTATTTGCACTGAGCAGGAAACCCGCGACCTCTGCATGGCAGTCCGTTCACAATACCATCGAACCACAGAGGCAGTGTATGTCAGTATGTTTTATATAAACACTACCCACCAGCGACTCTTCTCCATACTCTTCGTATCAGTGGCGAAGAGTGACGTTTTGTAAGAGGGAAGCCGGCGCAAAAATTGCTTACCTTGAAGCACGACGTATGGTCTATTTCTACACTTTAATAGATATTATAGTCTTTGTGATTTATTTCAAAGGGAAGCCGGTAGGAATCGGGTTATATGGACCCTTCGCCACTGCTTCGTATCAAAGTTGCACTTTGCCAATGCTTGGTTTACCAATATCATTATTGTTTGACTCCTATAACTGATAGATTAATGATGTTTCAAAACCCTCCTGGAAAAATGCACTAGGTATAACAGTGAAAACTTTAAAATCCATGCGGTTCTCGAGATTGTATAGACCAGATAGCCTACCACTATAGCAGTATTATTTTAATGTTACTTTGTGTTTTGTCTTTTTCTTTTATACCATTAAAAACAAGGATAGAGACAAAGTAAGGTTATAATATGATTGCTATAAAAGGTTGTCGTAGAGCCCAAATCCCAATCTTTTAAACCGCAACGCGCACTTACAAGTTTATATTTTTCCACGACGCCCTACCCTAGCTAAGTCAAAGTCAAAGTCAAAGCATTTATTTCATTTTGATCATAAAGTATGATGCTTATGAAAAGTCAACATTACATTTTGTCAGCCAATTGACCTACAGCCAGTTCGCTGACGAGGTAGAGCTGTGAGAAGAACTGGCAAGAAACTCACGCCACTCTTTTCAATCGCCAGATAATTACAGTTATTTGAATGAGTTACAATTTAAACACTCAACGCAACCAAAGAACCATACAAAGTAATTATTACAAATTAACCAATTAATATAATACTAAGATTAAAGAAAGAAAAGAGAGGATTTAAATTATTTAGTTTCATCTAGTATGGTAATTTGACTACGTATTTTAATTAAACTGGTAAATGCACCTCCTGGTTACATTGCACGACAAGGTAATACTGGATTGAATATTAAAAGTATGCCATGCCAAGATTGACCAGTCATCCCAAGTAGCACCCGTTCACGAGCATGACGCACGGGCCAGCCATCATCACAGCCATCAAGCTAATGAATTGAAATAAATACAGTAGAAGAAAATATAGGTTTGCAAGTGCGTAGGTACTTATCAGCGAGTGAGCGACGACGACGCGACGTTAGTACCTACGTTGCAAGCGCTCACCCGCATCTTTGCTTACTGCTCTGTTCCCGTCGCCAGTAGCGTGATGTTACATAGCCTATAACCTTCCTTAAGAACTGGGTTATCATATGAAAAAAGATTTTTTTAAATATGACTGGTAGTTCCAGAGATTAGCGCGTTCAAACAAACAAACTCTTTCGCTTTTTATACAATAATAGTATGGATTTTTTGTAACCCGCGAATACTTAAGGTATTAGATATTGATAGAGGATCGGCTCACGGTGTCCTTATTTACTTTCTACGGCGCACTAGGGCGCCGCGGCACAGTTTAGAAAACAGTGCTATAGACTACAAAACATTTCAGCAGAAATTCTATGATAATAAAAACCATATCAAAATACTTTGCTTGGTATAAAGTCAACAGAGGAAGAGACAGAAGTACCACCACTTCTGGATTCCACTAACTGCTTACCATCAGGCAGAGTGGAGTCACTTTTATAGGCTAATAAAAAAAACTTTACGACATAATATTTCGTGAAACATGTAAATGTAAATTATAAATTATATTGAATAATAAATTAGTTATAATTTATGTGTCAACTATTGTAATATAAATATTGTTATTAATAACATAGCAAAACATGATGCGTGTTTTTTTTTAAACAACTTTTGCGGCAAAGAGGCGAACACATAGAACGTAGAGGTCTGCTTCGTTTAGAAATTGGCCCTTTTCTGTCATTTATTTATTTATTATTGGAAAACTATACAAATTTAAAAAATAGATAGTATAGATATAGAATAAGCACGCTTACACTAATCTACATCAAATTTACACTAATTATAATTTGAAAAAGTTCAGTTTAGCTCATTGCGAACCATAGAGCTTTTAGTGTTAAAGAGGTCAAAGGAATACTTCTTGCATAAGTTATTAAAGTCATGCGGGATCGTACCCACATGCTTGTCTCTCTTGCATGCATAGCTAGGAGACGGACATACCCGCATGTGTGTGACTAACACGGTTAAAGCCCTACTTCATAGTACAAAAATGATAATAATATTATAAAAAATCTAGTATAAAAATTAATATGATTCATAAAATGATTGTATCGTAATACTTTAATTTGAACTTGCGAGTTATTTAATTAAAATGCGCAGTAATAAATAACTGAAAATTGTAATTTCTGTATCTTTCTTAAAAGAAGTGAAATTCTATAAACCTGTGTAACTGCCGTGTTTCTGGTTCAGAATATGAAATCACTCCATTACTTCTTATGGGTGCGGTTAAAGATGATTATGGTAATACAGAAAACGTGAGCGTTGATTACTCTTACAAGGCGCATAGGCGACGCACTGAAGCACAGTACTTAACTTAAAAAAAACCTTTATTTTTCACATGCCCATCACTGTGACTCCTGTAAACCATGATTAACAGTGATAACCAAAAGGAAACACCAAGCTTTGACACTCAGGAGTCCCGAGGACTGCTAAACCTACTGTCTTGGACCCCGCAACGAATTTACTCAGAAGTAAAAAGGAGGAGTTGGAAATAAAAACGTCCACTTTTCTCCAATATAATATATATTTATATTATATATAATATTTGTACGGTAGTAGATCCACGCTGATTTCAGCATGAATGGGCCGGATCGTCCGGGGAAGTACTACCCTCTCATAGAAGATCGAATTAAGAGTAGTAGTATCCATACTTTCGTTCGGTGAGTGAGAGCGCCGGAGGCCCGATTTCCCCCCTTTCCTCTTTCCTCACCTCCCTTATTCCCTTCCCCTAATCCCCATTCCCAGCCGCCATAGTGGAGACCACCATAAAAGCAGTTTAATACGATGGCTTTTGGTATAGTGGCCGCCACTTCTGGATTCCACTGACTGCTTACTATCAGGCGGGGTGGAGTCACTTTGGTAGGCTATAATATAAAAAAATATATATATAAAATAAACTTATAAAATATAAAATAACTTATTATAAAATAAACTTGTGGAATTGGGATACACAACATTTTTTTTCTTTTATATAACTGTGGTGACATACATAAACAAGCATAAGATACCTGATCCTGACCTGAATTGGAATAGTTATGTTTTCTAATCATTGCAGAAATAATGCTTAGAAAACACAACCAAGCCGTTACCGACCATATAGGGATGAAGACCTGAGGAAAGAAAAAGGTAAAGGAAAAGGACCGAAGACCGCTCTCACTCACAAAGCGTAATACATATTTCATGCTGATATAATATTAAACATCTAAATCATGCTCATGAATTCCAAATTCATTCATGAACCTTAGTTTTTAACGAATAATAGACCTAATCAAATAAAACAAGTACAAATCAATGATTTTATATAAAAACACTCGCGTCCGGCTACAGATATTCGATGGTTTATAAACGGAGCAAAAAAGTGAACAAAAAACGATTGGAATGCTCATTTACCTGATGTTATCTTAGAAGCTACATTGTGAGTTTTGAACTTATGGATTGTATTAAGTAAGGTATATTGAGTCTCTTCCCATAGGTGTGATTAAGGGAAAATTAAGTCGGATACCTCTATAAATAACTAGCTGTTGCCCGCAGTTCCGTCCGCGTGAATATCAGTTATCGCATTTTTCATGCAAACTTTCTTCCCTATTTCAAACCCTTAAAGCCATTTTTTCGCGATAAAAGATAGCATATGTTGTTTTCAAAGTTATATTCTATCTCTATACCAAATTTCATGAAAATCGAGTCAGTGGTTTAGGCGCGAAAGTGTAACAGACAGACAGATAGAGTTACTTTCGCACCCTCCGGTACACAATGACCACTTCTCAAAATGACCACATCTCAAAATCAATACTAATTTTATAGTATGGATAATGGACGAAAATACAAATGAGAAGAAGGAAAGTTAGGAACCGAGAGGTCAATTACTTGTTGGTTGTTGGCACTTTCTTTGTATGTGCCGCATTATGAAGTTATTGGATATCCGGCGCTCTCTTTAGTATGTAAACTACTAGGTACATCGATATTTTGTCAATAGGTAGAATTTCCTTAGGAAACGGCTTTACCAACAGTTAAGCAACACCCATACATAACAACAGAAACATTTAACTCAAAATAAACAGAACATATCTGAGATACTGCTGAGCAGTTTCAATAAAACCAATTTATGATAGACCTAGGTCCAATATTTGTATACACATATACTTGTTTACCAAGTAATTAGGTTTTAAACTCAATAATTGACCACGTACTTTAAAGCCTTGACATAATTTACTATAACTATCAAATTGCCTTACTAATAATAATTTGTTTAAATTTTCTCAATTACTTTTCAATCATATTTGATCTAAATTTTTTAATAGAAATGGAATTAATTTGGAGGTGACAGTATATTAAGTTTAGCTTTTCTATTGTATTATATCGGTAAGGTTGCAGCATGAATGCCAATTGACAGAAGAAGTACCTCTACCTCTTATCGTATATTACATTATCAACATAAATAGTTTTTGCCCGACTGCCGAAGTTAGGGAGGGTAATGTTCTTTGAGCGTATGTACGTATGTGGGTATGCCTATTTCTTTGGCACGCTCTACAGTCTAAATGGCTTGAAGGATTTTAAAGTGATTTTAACCTAGGAGGTGCCACACGCAAAATACGCGCACAGACGTGTAGTTGCGGAAAACAGTCCGTTGATACCAATACCAATACCAAAAAAAGAGGTGTCATTAAATGCGTATTGATTATGGGAACGACATCGGGTAAATAATATTTCAATGTAGCGTCAGCACGACAAAATAAATCTTTATTCTCAGTTAGTTTTAGGCAGACGAGCTTATAATATATTTTTCTTTTCGTACTCGTAATATGATATATCGAGAACGACGAAGGTCCAAATACCCCTCTCGATCCTTTTCCTTTTCCTTCCTCATCCCCTTCACCTTCATCATCATTAGCCCACGACAGTCCACTGCTGGACATATTCCCAATTTACGACTATTTGCATCCAGTTTTGCCGATCGACCAATGAACTGATGAATAACTGTTCTAAAGCAAAAATATTCATGCTCAGAAGTATATTATAATATATCTTAAACTATGAATCATTTAAACACCCAATTAAAACAACTAAATAGCTAACCTGACACCGTTTTAATAGGCCAAATAATTGCCAGGCGAAAAAAAAATCAACAACTCGTTTGAAATATTTTACCGTTGGTCATAAAGTTTTTATTTTGTATACGACAGCTGCAATTTTATTATTAGTTTTATTCAAAAATGTAAAGTAATAAAACAACAATGTTTTATTATAACTTCAGACGATGAGTGTGTCTCACTCGCATGCGTTAGGGATCTCTCTGCATGCGTGCATGTAGCATGCATGGCAGGAAAGCATGTGGTAAAATATAGAATACATTTAAGCAGTCGAGCTCTCTAGTACTTTTTCTTTCAAGTGATTATGATTCTTAGTAATAGGTCGGAGTCTAGAATAAATGGGCCCCAAATAACTGGAGAAGCGAAACGTCTCTGCCTAACCATTCGAGGAATATAGGCGTGTTTGTACGTATATGTTGGGGGAGGCCTATGTCCAACACTAGAAGTTTTCCAGCTGATATGAAGATGTATTAACAAAGAGAGAGAAGTTAGATTAACCTTTGTCATTTATTTATTTGACTGCCTCTGTGGTTCGGTGGTACTGTGTATGGACTGCCACGCAGAGGTCGCGGGTTCGATTCCCGCTCAGTGCAAATATTTGTGTGCATGAACATGTCTATTTTTTTTTTTTTTTTTTTTTTTATATTAGCCTACCAAAGTGACTCCACTCTGCCTAATGGTAAGCAGTAAGTGGAATCCAGAAGTTATTAAAATTTGCATTGGTCTGGGTGTTTCTATGTATAATATGTATGTATTTACAAAAAAAAAAAAAAAAAGTATTTAAGTATGTATATCCGCATTCTAGAACCCATAACACAAGCATATAATATGCTTACTTTGGGTCTAGGTGGCGTTGTGTGTAGTTGTTGAAATATTATTATTATTATACTGTTTAACACGAACACCAGTGTGTTATACACTAAGCTTTCCGTAGCTCGGTTTCACCGGCGTCTTTGCTTACCGCTCTACTCCCGCCAGTAGCGTGATGTTACATAGCCTACCTTTCTCAAGAACTGAGCTATCATACGTAAAATAATTATTCAAATGAGTTTTGTAGTTTCGGAGATTAACATGTTTAAACAAAAACTGATTCGCTTTATATAATAGTATAGTTAACACATAAACTAAGCACAACAAAGACGGTACTACATAATATACAGCTATATAATAATAGTATATAACAAGACGATTTGGTCCGACTGTGCATTGCTACATGAATACCAATGAAGTATGAAGGACATTGCGATCGTATTCCGGGAATAGACTATAGGTTCTCATCAAGGAAAAGTTGAAACTCATAAATTTTTCAGCCTGTTCAGACATACACTTATGAACGTCAAAGTTTACAAAATGTCAGCAAATTAACCCACAGCCAGTTCGCTGACGAAGTAGAGCCATGAGAAGAACTGGCAAGAAACTCAGGCCACTCTTTTTAATCGCCAGGTTATTAAAATTTTTGTAAGTTACAGTTTCAAGTAGCATGCAAAGTGACGCAGGCAATACACTTAACTCTATAGATACTTAATTACTTACAGCTTTCTATGTTGTAAAGAAAAATTAAAAAGTAAAATGTGTGCTTTACAGGCTGCCTCAATTTGCATATTGCTACAAAAGGTAAAGGCAACATGTGAACTGTGATAAATGTTTCTATGTAGGTATTATATAAACTGTTAACTTTTAATGTTAGACCTGAATAAATCCTGACAATAATATTTTTTTTATTTTTTATTTATTTACTTTAAACAGGTTACAAGTCTTTAACATTTTAACAAAACTTAATTGTTTAACGGCGAGAATAATAAGAATAATAATAAGGCCTGGCAGTAATATTAAAAACAGTTTTGCGCATCCAATTTCCGTAAGCAATAATTTTCTAAGAATATAAGTGTTAGATGGTAATTATATCGTAATTTAAAATGTCTATTACGACCAGCTGATAAATACAGGAAAATTTATGACAATCATGATGCGACTGTTTCTATAGCGCAGTTGGAGCGCAAGCGACTGCTGTGCACGAGGTTATGGGTTCGATTCGAACACGAGACAAAACTTCCGTCTGATCCATTTATTAATATATAATACAAGCTGTTTCCCGCAGCTCCGCCCGCGTGAATGGCGGTTATATCTCTGTTTACATTGATTTTTCAAACAAACTTTCATCACCTAATTCAACCACTTTAAGCCATTTTTACGCGATAGAACTAGCCTATGTTGTTCCTCGAGGTCTAATCTATTTCTATACCAAATTTCATCAAAATCGGTTCAGTAGTTTAAGCGTGAAACAGACAGAGATACAGAGTTACTTTTGCATTTATAATATTAGTATATCACCACAAAAACACAACACCATCTAGACCAAAGTTATGAGTTCTAGAATAATAGGTATACAAACTTAAATGTTTTTTTTTTAAACTTAAATAATAATAATATTATACGCCAAAACTACTTACTACACATAAGCCGTGTTAAATTACGTGTAAGGGTCAACATTGAGCAGAAGTAACGCGTGATGTAACCACATTTTGTAACGTTAAAGGTTAAATCACTGGTTCATCAACCTACATATATTATAGTGCTACGATATTGTGAACATATCGGATTTTTTTTTATTGCCGACAGTGGCAGACGAGCAAACAGCCTACGTGATGGTAAGCGGTAACTGTCGCTCATGGACAACTCAGAGTCCCTGGCATTGTCTGTCTCTAGAAATGCCAAGAACTCTGCGAAGCCGCTGCCTATTACGTCGATCTTGAATGAAGATTTGACCTGGAGACCTACCGCCAACTCTTATAGCAGTATTATTTTAATGTTACTTTGTGTTTTGTCTTTTTCCTTTGTACCATTAAAAACAAGGACGTAAGTAAGGATATAATAAGATTGCTTATGAGGTTGTGGTAGGGCCTTGTTGTCTTATTCTTAAACGCCAAAAACGGAAATATATAATTCTAAGAGTATGTTTACGTATCCAGAAGCATCATGATCAGATCAAACAGCAGACGTCCACGGCTGGACATATACCTTCCCCAATTTTCGCAACGTTGGCCGGTCGTGGGCCGCCCTCATCCATGCCCACTACTAAATGAGTATTCAATTCAAACCCAAAACCTCAAACTTTGACGGTTTGTAGTCTAGATCCTATGATTTTTTTTACATTCGTCTACCAGTGACTCCACCCTGTCTGATGATAAGCCAGTCAGTGGAATCTAGAAGTGATGGCAACCATATCAAAAACCATCCTTTAAACTACTACTGGTAAAGTACTCTCAGACGCAAAGAAATAAAGAATAGAGGAGTCAAGTATTATAATTATAATAATATATGGACACTATCACACACCGTCATCTAGTCCCAAGCTAAGCGGAGCTTGTGTTATGGGTACTAGGTAACTGAAATATAATATACATACTTTTTTTTTGTAAATATATATAGAATACATAGGAAACACCCAGACTGAAGACAAATACAAATGTTCATCACACAAATATTTGCCTTCCGCAGGAATCGAACCCACTACACCTGGCGTCGCAGTCAGTTACAGTCAGGTACATTAGACTGTGCAGTCATTTATTAAATTTCTTACTAATTTATTTCTTTCAGTGAGTGATAGTCGGAAGAGCTTTTCCTGCTCATATTTTTCTCAATTTCTATCGGCAATGGCTTGATTGTTTAAGCATTTTTCTGCAATGCTGGCTGCATTTGTGCTGTTTGCCCCGGTTTCCACCAAAGCGGAGATGAGAAAAGATGAGTTATTTTTACCAATGATGAGAATGCCTAGCCAGGTACGCTATACCGTTGGTGAAAATAACACATCTCTTCGCTTTAGTGGCAACCAAGCCTTAACCTCTCTTGTGCTGTTAATCAGACACAATAGAAATAATATCAGGAGCCGTACAACAACCACATACTTTGTCTCTATCCTTGTTTCTAATGGTACAAAAGAAAAGACAAAACACAAAGATACATTAAAATAATGCTAGAGGTGGTGGGCCCCCTGTTTTTAAGCCCTCGACGGGTTAAGGTTACGGATGACCTTCGTAATGTATGCTTGTAGTATGCTGTCGTGGGGTCATAACTGCCTGACGTTCGGTATATCGTAATTTGGGCTTGTTACATAAGACCTTACTTTACACATAGAGATGTTTCGAGGTAGGGCTATTACGTAATCACTTTCGCTTGTAAAAAATAAAAATTACATTGCTTTAACACCTACGGAGATTTTTTTTTTGTTTTTAAATGCGTAATTTTGTAAAACAAGTCAACAAAAATATCCTGGAGTCGTATAAAGAGGTTTCAAAGGCAAAAGGCAGTGGTGGATGCTCCACCAACAAGAACTAAGAACTTTTCTTATAAAAGGAAATTGATTTAATATTAAAATTTCAAAATATAATTTTAAATCTATACTAATATATAAAGCGTTAGAGTTTGTTTGTTTGTACGCGCTAATCTCTGGAACTACCAGTCAGATTTCATTAATTATTTTTGCGTATGATAGCCCAGTTCTTGGGGAACGGTATAAGCTATGTACCATCACGCTACTGGCGACTGGAACAGAGCAGTAAGCAAAGACGCGAATAAACTCAAAAACTACAAGACCGATTTCAAAAATTCTTTTACCATTAGAAAGCTACATCAGTAGCGAAGAGTCACTTTTCCGAGAAGGGAAGCCGATGGGACTAAAATATTTTGAGTTTCGGAAGGCCAGTTAGTCTTTGAGTAGACACGCAAGCTGTGATAGGTATAAGGTGGTCGGGACATATTTTAAAAGGGAAGCCGGCAGGAATCGTGTAATATGGACGCTTCGCCACTGAGCTACATTATCACTAAGTAACAGGCTATATTTTATCCTTGCACTCCCACGGGAACGTGAACCACGCGGGTGAAACCGCGTTACGTCCGCTAGTCTTGCATATAGAGCTAATATATAACTCCAAGTATATCAAACCTGAACGCATTAACGTGTTATATGTTTTTGATAATTATTTAAGTAAATATCTATTAAGGCCGCCTTTTAGAGGCTATGTACCTTGTTTTGTATTACTTAAGATATGTACTCGGCTATACTTATTGTTATATCACTGAAATTAAGTGCATTGATGGACATAGGCGCTTCCAAAGAAGCGTCACTGGCTGGTTGTAAACTGTAATTCATGTATTCGGTAGCAGATCTGAAGAGGAGAGAGCTAAAGGGGTTTAAGGGCGTTTCGTTCGGTGAGTGAGAGCTCCGGAGACCCAATTTTTTCCCTTTCCTCTTTCCCAGCAGCCATTGTGGAGGCCACCATACCAGCAGTTTAAGATGGCTTTTGGTATAGTGGCTACCACTTCTGGATGCCACTAACTGCTAACCATCAGGAGGGGTGGAATCACTTTGTTAGGATAATATAAAATAAAATAAAAGTCCCTTTAAAACGCAAGTAATTGATTGTACTGTTTATCGTGACAAAACTTACTTCAAGAGGGTCAGGACCTCCAAACTTAAATCCTAGATCCATATTCAAATTCATTGGGCAGTTTTCGAGATTAGCAATCCCTATCTATAAACTTTCCGGAAGAAGTTTTCGGTGTTGCTTGGTTTAGAAGTTAACGGATACAAAAATATACCGTCGGTGCAACCCTCAGTATTAAGTACTATAAAAATTACTATATTCGTACTAAACAAGCTTATCTTTTGTATACACTTACATATTAAACGTGATTGTATTATGTATGTATTTATGTCGAATAAACCTTCATGGGAACACGTTTGTACACATATAAATTTATACACTAGTTTTTAAATATAAAATCTTAAGAATTCTTGCTATTTTCACGATAACTAAGTATTACAGTAGTAGATCCATGCTGGTTTTAACATATATGTGTTATTTCGACCGGATAAATAGATACACTAAAGTACTGTTTAAATTTTAAATACCCACACGTTAATTACAAATGTTTTGCTTACTGCTCTGATCCTATCGCCAGTAGCGTCATGTTAAATTGCCTATAACCTTCCCTCGAGAACTCGGCTATCATACGCAAAAATATTTTTTCAAGTCAGACTGGTAGTTCCAGTGATTAGCGCGTTCAAACAAACAAACTTTTGCGCTTTATAAAATAGTATAGATTTTACGAGCTTCTTGCAGCGCGGTGTCACCCGCGTTAAGTTACATCTTAAGTTACTGCTCCGCTCCCGTCGCTTGTAGCGTGATGTTACATAGCCTATAACCTTCCCCAAGAACTAGACTCTCAAACGCAAAAAGAAATATCAAAATCGGTTCAGTAAATCTAGAGATTATCCCTTAAAACCTCACAAACTTTATCTCTTTATAATATTAGTACTTATAGATAACAAGACTAATAAAAAAAACAAGGAAAACGACACGAAGATACAAAAAATAGAACAATCCACATTTCTATAACATTGTATTACGACCTCTACACGCAACCGATTACGTAATAAATTGCTATAACATACAACTAATATAATATCTACATTAACTACAGAAATAATCAATGTGACCCGTAGGAATATAATGTTTAACTAGAAATAAAGCCATCTGTATGAAAAACAACTTAAAGAAATTGCCAATCCGCCTTGAGCGCACGTAGTGATCAATGCTCATGCCTTCTCTTTGAGAAGACTAGTTTCTCACACTAGGTTACATTTAACCACGTCTTTGCTTACTGCTCTGCTTCCGTCGCTGGTAGCGTGATGTTTTACAGCCTATAGCCTCCCCCAAGAACTGTGCTATTAAACGCAAAATAAATCCAATCCGACTGCTGGTTTCTGAGATTAGTGCGTTCAAACAAACAAACTCGTCCGCTTTATATAATAGTATTGATATAGATTTCTACATGGATATGACAGTGGCAAAGAATATTACTTCGAACGTATACTTAAAACAAGCAAAATATATTATAAAAATCAAAAAGCCTATCTGCCTAAAACAAACCGAAACGAAATCAACCCACCCCCTACACCCCCCATCGCGATGTCGCTACATTGCAAAATTATATACCCTATGTCACTCCCACAATTAAAACGAATCTAATGACACCTCATATGTTAAAATCCATAAAGCCATTTAGGCTGTATAGCGTACCAAAAAATAGACATACATAATAATATAGGTACATACATCCTCCTTGAGTGAGCAAAGTCGGTATCCTAAATTTTAGAGGCTTTAAAAAAACAGCTCCATACATTACTACTCGTGAGTCATAAGCTCGGGGGCATTCACAAATTACTATACTTAACGTAGTATAGTTTTATTATTAAAACCAGTTAGAAGTATGTATTGGAATATTTAGAACATGAAATCACACCATCACTTAGAATCTTTTAGGTCATGACAGTGAGGTTTCAGAAAAAAATTCTTCCTCATACGAAAAGTTATAGAATAATAATAATATTACAACACTACACACAACGCCATCTAGAATCAAAGTAAGCATATAATTATAGCTTGTGTTATGGGTTCTAGAGTTCGGATATACATACTTAAATAATATTTTTTGTACATACATATTATACATAGAAAACTTAGAACAATGCAAATAGACACACACAAATATTTGCACTGAGCGGGAATCGAACCCGCGACCGATTGCAATCCTCGTCGAGGTTTTCCCGAGAGACTACAACATGGAGTTCTTTATAAAAGGAGTTAAAAGGTTTTTAACAGGGTCGACAACACACTAGAGATATTCCTCGTGTTGCAAGTGTCCAGCGGTAACTGCTTTCCATCAGACCGTGTACTTGTTTGACGCCTTAGTCGTATAACAAATAAATATGAGGAAAATAGAAAGAAGACGAGGTAAGGAAAGACCACAGATAAGCTATATGAGCCAGATCAACAAACGTGCTGATGCCATGTTGTATAAGGAGGGTTAAGGAGGTGGTTCTAGGCTAGCAGATCCACGCTGGTTTCAGCATGAATAGGCCGGATCGTCCGGGGAAGTACTACCCTCTCATAGAAGATCGACTTAAGAGTAGTAGTATCCTTACTACTGCGTTTCGTTCGGTGAGTGAGAGTGCCGGAGGCCCAATTTCCCCCCCTTTCCTCTTTCCTCACCTCCCTTATTCCCTTCCCCTAATCCCATTCCCAGCCGCCATAGTGGAGACCACCATACCAGCAGTTTAAGACGATAGATTTGGTATGGTGGCCACCACTTCTGGATTCCACTGACTGCTTACCATCAGGCGGGGTGGAGTCACTTTGGTAGGCTAATAAATATAAAAAAAAAAAAAAAAAGCAGAACATATTTTAAAATATAGCTAAGATTAAATGATAAAAATTAAAAAGCACGAAATATGACACTAAATTGCAACGTTGCCACTCATGACGCGTAAACGCTTTAAATAATGATGTACTTACAGTATTTTGTAGCTAGTGCAAAAACGTATGCACCTCTCTGATATGAGGAACATAAAGAAGCACATAAAACTTAATTATACTTACACTATTATGTAAATATATACATAAAGATATTACATAAGTGCTGTACATTGTTGTAATATGTTTAACTACATTTTGTTTTGTAATCTGTGTTAGGTTAAAATCAACCAGTTTACAGTAGTAGATTCTTACTGGTTTTTAATGAATGTGCCGGCTCGACTGGGACTGCCCTCTCAAAAAAAATAATAATATTAATATCAGTCTGTTTACTGTCCCACTGCAGGGCAAAGGCCTCTTCTCATATACAGAAGGCATGAGCGTAAATCACCATGCTTGCATAAGGCGAATTGGCAATTTAAGACATTAAAGTCCAGGTTTCCTCACGATGTTTTCCTTTACCGTCAGTCAGAAATGTCCAAGATAACATTGCCCGGATTTGAACCATAGAATATAGGCGTAAAATAATAGTGGCGGAGTGTTTTGTAGGGTTATTGTAAGGCATGGCGAAAAAGCGCTGCGGCTATATATCGCACTGAAACTGACTTTGGCAGTCGGGCAAAAAGAAAACACAGCCGTCGTGAATAATGATACACACAGCATTAAGATAATACTTCGTATTTTAAAGTGTATTGTGATGAATACTAATATACAAATGGGGAAGACCTTATAGCAAAATTATTAAGTCAAACAACGGCAAAGCTCTGACAATTGGAAATTCCAGGATAGTGAATAAATAAAGTTGCTCCTATATTTATAGTTGCGGTATTGGATTTTTTTAACAACTCTTGCAGTAGGAAACAATTGATGTATCGCTTGGGATTCTACAAATACTATAAACGGACTCGAAAGAGAGAGAGAGAGGGGGGGGGGAAGTGAGAGAGAGGGAGGGAGAGAGAGAGAGGGGAGGAGAGCAAAAGAGAGAGAGAGAGAGAGTCGGAGGCCTATTTTCTCCCCTTTTCTTTTTCCTCACCTCCCTGAATCTTTTCACCTACCCCACTCCCTTTACGGTAGACAGCGGCTTCGCGGAGTCCCTGACATTAGAGGAGCAACGTTAGGTAATCTGAGTCCTCAATGATCACAAAACAATGAACAACCAACAAATATTTATGCATCACAAAAGTTTTGTCCCTTGTGGCGATCGACACTGTCCACTGTCAAATCAGCAAAGATCTAATACCGTAAAAAAATTTCTTTAGTGGCAAACAAGCATACGGTCCACATGATGGTAAGTGGTAACCGTAACCTATAGAGATGGCTGTGTTTTCTAAGCTTGGCAAAAATAAAGCTTACAAAATACCTGCAACTAAGCTCAAAGAGAAGAAATTATTTACAATTATTTGGAATGCCAATACCAGGCAGGTCTAAAATACAGTAATAAAATAAAGAAATAAACAAAACAACAGACTGCTAAAAGATAATTGGGAACCCAAAATTACAAGTTTTATTTGTTGGAACTACCATTATACGAAATTGTATGCAAGGCTTCCTGTTTATTGGAAGACAATTTGGACGAAGTGTATAATACTAAGGTTAAAAATAAAATATAAAATTATGCTCAAATACCAACATTCTTTTAAAAAATCGACAGCACATAATTATAAAATTATGCTACCAGCCAATTGTAAAATTTGATTTATTGCGAAAAATACGTCAAATTGAAAGAAAAAAAAAACATTTATTGTGTAAAAAAAAACGAAGTACAACTATACAATTCTAAAAAGCGGATAAGTTTGTTTGCTTGAACGCGCTTAGCTCTGGAACTACCAGTGGGATTTGAAAAAAATGTTTTGTGTTTGATAGCCCAGTTCTCGAGGAAGGTTATAGGCTATATAACATCACGCTACTAGCGACTGGAGCAGAGCAGTAAGCAAAGACGCGGGTGAAACCGCGCCGCGGCAAGCTAGTAGATAATAAAAGTACCGTACTTCATTAAAAAAAAAAGAAAAACAAAAAACTATCTTATTCCTAAAATATTATGACCAAATAATATAAACATAAGTAATTTTAAAATTAGTTAAACTAGTAATGATGCTGGTGTTAATTGGGGGAAGTCTTTTGGCTGTTATGATAAAAGTTATGAAATACGTCATTTTATTCTAGAAACTATGATGTTTTTATCAAGAAATAAATAGCAGGAATTGTGCCCGATTAAGGGCAACGGTCTCATCTTCTTTTAAATGGGGCCCACCAACACAGTTAGTGAAATGACGCACACACCTCTGCCTACCTCTTCTCTCTCTCTCTCTTATATTATGTTATGTATTAAAAACTAGTCAAAGAGAAAGAAATCGACATACAATCGATAGGGGTCACCATAAGCGAGTGTTGAAGTGCTTAATTTTTAATTTACACCTAATAAACGAGCATTTAAAGACATTAATGAATGTTGAAGAAGTGAAAGAAATAAGAGATCCTTGCATTTAACAAAAGCTTTTACAGTCTTTGCTTACCCCGTTAATGGTTAAAAGTGCGTAACTACAAATTACAAGCACATAATAGTAATTTAATTAATAATAATGCTCATTACGCAATACCATTAATTTTACGTTACAATTTTATTGCTAAAATTACAGATGACATGTATTAATGGCCTTGTGAACGTAATCAATGTAATACTAAAAATCTTTTAATTTTATCCGAAAAACGTAAAAAATATTTTGTTACTAACTGAGTCTCGCGGTCTTGCCCGCGCGTGAAATATGCTTTGTTGTATCCCTCGGGAACCAGACCGATTTTCGGTAAGTAGCCTATGTCCGGCACCGG
Organism: Parascotia fuliginaria; assembly: GCA_963082885.1. Classification (NCBI taxonomy): domain Eukaryota; kingdom Metazoa; phylum Arthropoda; class Insecta; order Lepidoptera; family Erebidae; genus Parascotia; species Parascotia fuliginaria. The sequence continues at coordinate 3,038,706 of OY720201.1, read as the reverse complement.
CACCAAATCTATCTACATACCAATATTCATCGAAATCGGTTTAGCAGTTTAGGCGCTGAGAGGCATCCGACTTGACCTAAAAACTGTTATTAACTTGGTAACAACCGGTACCGACTTTTAACGTGCCCTCCGAAGCATGGAGACGATCAGATCAAAAATCACTATGCCATGGTATGGTCACCCATTCATGAGCCAGCCGCACTCAATGTTGCTTAACCCGCTAATCGTTTACGGTTCGTATCGGTCTAACCTACAAACTACTTAAGATACTTGACCAAGACCTTCATTGGCATTAGCATATTTGTATATTAAGACAAAATTATTAACTAACACCTGCGTATTGCAGTTTTACTTTCTATCAGCGAGGCCGCGATCAATGCCTGACCATTTACATTTGTCATTTAAATAGTTTAAATGTTACATTTTATACTCGAAAAGTGGCAAATAAACATGCACCTGTACAGCACATTGTAAGTGGTAACTTTAGCCTATAGGTATACCGACTGTTCTTTAAAGGTGCTCCCTCACCGCGAGCATTCAAGTATTACGCAATTCCTCTTAACATACTTTAACATATAACCAGTAATTAATTAAAACTTTCTTTCCAGAAAACTACAGCCACATCAAAAAATGCTCTAAACATCAAAAATGGCATCAAAAACCCTCATAATCCTGCTCATCATTAACTTCATCATCACTGCTCACACCCAAGAGCAAAACACGTCAGCAGAAATCAAGAACACGGAAGAAACAGAGGAAATAGAAGATACAACGCTTCCTACAGAAGAAGATTATAGAACAACTACAGTTAGTATAGAAAGAGATGTAGAAGTAAGGGATCAAAATGAAGAAGGAAAAGAAGGAGAAGATTTAGCTAAGAATGAGCCAAGAATAGAAGTAGAAGTAGATGATAGTGTAGAAAATAATACAGATGATACAACTATGGATGTAACTGTTTCTACGCTAAACAATGATGTTGATATTACTGTTAATATAACTAATAGTAATGAAGTATTCACTAAGGTAAGTACTTATAAACTCAAATTCATTTAAATTTAGATGACATTCATGAACGTCAAGATACCAAAATGTGATTCTACGGCACATTTACACCCAGTTTCTGAAAGGCGAACGAAAAATTAACTAATCATCTGTTAAATCTCATGTGAAGTACCAATTGGGTTGCTAATGGCATGAATAATTAGTTTAAATTGATCGAATTAGTAACTTATTCATGCTTTTAGCATGCTTTAAGGTGCTTCACATAAGATTTAACAGGTGATTATTTTTTCATTGATCAGCCTTTCAGAAAATGGGTGTTAGCCAATTAATCTACGACCAGTTTGCAGACCAAGTATAGTAAGTAACAGGCAGTGCCAAACGTCTTATAGTTTTAGCACGTTTTAGGTTTCGGGTTTATGGATAGCGTTAATGCATCTATGAGAGCAGGCTCACGATTGGCCAAGGTAGCAAAAACGTCTAGCAATGGACATCTACAAGCTCATGAAGACGGTAATGAATGATGATACGATGCCAGATTCGGAAAGAGTAATTTCGATCTCGATATTAAGATTATTTTCAATTATGAAAATCATCAATGTCATCGGAATTGATCGATCACAAAATTACGCGCACACAAGCGCACACAGATGCAGTATTTTGCCTATACCTTAATAATTCTGTTTACATTGAAGACCGGTATTTGCTCGATATGAATTCGACCTCAAGGCTAAAATTCTTGACAAATACGATGTTTTGGCCTATATTAGACTAGCTATTCGCAGCGCTGTTTTTATCCCCCTTGGGTCCTAGCGTGATGTAAAATTGCCTTTAACCTGCCTCACGAATAGGTAGCCCTATTCGCGAGGCAGGTTATACAAACACAAAAATATTTTTTCAAATTCAACTGATGTTCTAAAGAGCGTGTTCAAACAAAAAAAAAACTCTTCAGCTTTATATTTGTAAGATTATGTTTACATTGTACTTCTTTTAGTCGGTCATTAGTTTATAAATAAAATAATAAAGGTCCCATCTATCTATAGTGTTATTATAAACTCGGCTAATATTGCTTGAATTCAATTCCCATGCAAGTATATGCACACGTCATCGTGAGAAAATATTTCATACAATTGTTTCAATGATGAAACTTTTATTAGAGACAACATCCTTAGTACAAGATGTGTTAGATTTGTCATATAATGGCATTAGTAACTCAAGTACAGGTATTTCATTTAATAGAGCCATCGTTTTGTTATTTAAACTGAAGTATCCGATTTGTAAGGTGTTTGCACTGTATAGAAGTATCCATTTACAAAATTAGCTGGAAGTAATCCTCATTCGGCACCAACGGTTTGAGCTCCTACGCATGCTTATTACTTCAATAAAGGTCAATAAAGTTAGACTTTCAAGAATCGTGGCAAAAGTATGCCGCTAAGGAAGCCAAAAACAAAATGAAATCTACATTAAAAAAATTCAGAAACTACTTCTACTATCTACTGGAGGAACAATCTTTTCTCTCTTGGCAGGGCATCTACAGAAAAGATACTTACTACGCAAGTAACACTACAGCCTGTTAACTTTTCTTAGATTAATCGCCTCTTACAAGATCGGAGACCATAAACATTAATTGATGAATCACAATCTGAACAGCCATGACAAAGAATTTTGACGTTAGAAGATCCACGCTAGTTTCAGCATGAATGGGCTGGATCGACTGGGAAAGTACTATCCTCACATAGAATAGTATCCGTTCTATAGCGTTTCGTTTCGTAAGTGTGAGTGCTGGAGGTCCAATTTCCCCATTTCCTTTTTCTTCGACTCCCTTAATCCTTACACCTACCCCACTCCCTTCACTGTAGGCAACGGTTTCGCAGACTCATTGCAGGCATTGCAGAAGCAATGCTAGGGACTCTGAGTCGTCCATGAGCGACAATCACCACTAACCATCACGTGTGCTGTTTGCTCGTCTGCCATTGTCGGTAATAAAAAAATATAAACTTGCAGACAGAAACCATACCACAAACTACAACGAAGTCGATGGATGAAGAATCAGCGCCAAGAATCCCCGACTCCAAAGAAGATACTGATACTCCTGGACCGAGGATACCTAAGGCGGATAATGGTGAGTCTTAAAGTCTTAACCTGCTTTTTAATTTGAAAAAAAAAAACGAAAAAAAATTTAGGACAAGCACAAAGTGATATTAAATTGATATTAAATTTAACAGCAGGTATTTTAGCGTGCCAGTCTGAAAGGATGCCATCTCAACTATCAATCAATTTTATTTAATCAGAAGGCGTCTGTTGCTCAAACTGTTCAAAGTTCATGTTTCGGTCATTGTAAACAAATACATTTTGTTTTCTAACTTTCCCTCGTTGAATGTAAATTACTAATTAAACTGGCACGTATTTACTTACTTTGTACGAACAATGAAGCAGCGACCGGACGGATTAACAGCTGCATGTGTATAGGTGACCGTTGCCAAATGTATCGCGAGACTGCTTCGCACCTAATCAGAAACCTTGAGTGTAAGTGGAAGGTCAAGACTGTGAATGGTAGTCGATCCTCGCCCATTTTATAATTACGTTCTGAATCAAGAAAGTGTCTATCCTCACATAGAATATCGACGTAAAGTATCCATACTACTGCAGCACGTATTTTGAGAGCCAGCGTCCAAATTATCCCTTCGATTCTTCTCCCTTGCTCCTGCTATTTTCCTAAAATTGTTAAAGGCTTATAGAACGATATATCAGTTTATTTATATACAATCAAATCAAATTTATTGGCCGCAGCTCCGCCCGCGTGTATGTCGGTTATCGTATTTCACACTAACTTTCATCCCTATTTCAACCCCTTCAGGCAATTTTTCCTTTCTTACACCCTTGGCAAGACACAAAATTCTCAGAAAACCACAACAATATCCTTTCTTTTTCAGACTACACACCACCAGAACCACTACCACCGCCACAATCAACCCGCTCAATAGTTCGGGGATGGCTAGAAGACCCATGGATCAGATCCCCAATAGGTATACTGGTACCGTTAAGAGCTGAAGCTTTAAGTAAAGCATTGGCTGTCTGGACTGATTTGAATGTCAGCACGTTGAATCTGTCGAAAGTGTGCTTCATGGCTTACGATGAGAATGGTGAGTACCTAAGATATTTATACGTAGTCGACCACATTACTTTACCACTTTTAACAAAAATTTCCATCAAATTTAAAATTCAATAAGTCTCATTACTGGTGGCGAAAATTTTCCTAATCACCCTTACTGTAAGCGGGTGTAATTGCACCCATGCGAAGCTAAGGCTCTAATTTTATATATCTAGGCAGTACTATTGATCTGGAAGACTAGTTTCAGTATGAATGGCTTTACAGTATTTTACACACGGCACTGCGTACGTGTTAACCATCTAAGAAATTCTTTGACGCCAAACACACGAACACCGCCCAACCGCGCGGTCGGTTCCAAAGAAATCAAAGCGTGGTGCCGTATGATAACCGCATAATAGACAGAGGAAGTATCTACCTTTAATAGAATCCTTTTTCTTCGAAAGGATAGACACAGCTATAAAACATCGACTTACCGCTGTCTTAATCGCCAGATATTAACAAATTGTAATGAGTTTTAATTTATCATCACAATATAGAGAAAGGAACGCTGTTAAAACCAAAATAAAATGTGCACCACTTAAGTTATGTAACTCTTACGATGTAATGTAATGTATGTAGAGCCGTCTTTTAAATTGTAAAATGTACGATACTAAAATATATCGATATATCACACAAAAGACGTTCACTGCTTGGACATAAGCTTTTTCCGAAGGTAGGTTTTCTGAGTCAACATGATTGATTGACAGACGAATGAGGTAGTCGCATTCTTATCACTGAAGAAAATATTTGTACTCCTTTTAAAGCACATCCAGAGCACTTAGAATTAGTTCATTAAAAAAAAAATTATCCACAATAATAATAAAAACAGCAAGCAAAATATATTATTAAAAAAAGCTCGTCTGAAATAACCCATTTTTTATTGTCGTGCTGACGCTTGATATATATACTACATACCCCATGTCACTCCCACAATCAATACAAATCTAATGACACCTCATATGTTGAAATATTCAAGCCATTTAGGCTGTAGAGCGTGCCAAAATATACATAAGCTCGAAAAACATTACCCTCCTTGAATTTGTCAATCGGGCAATGAAGGCACAAGTTTGTCATAGTACCCACGCTTATATAAACAGAGATTGGTGGTCGCAAAGTTATCGCATTTTAGAAAATCTTTTAAAGCTCATTGCGCGCGCGCAGTCTAAGATTTAGCATGTTAAAAGTTCATAATTAGAAGGATAAATAACAAAAATCATAGCAACGGAAAAGACCCTTACCCAAAACTAACAGTAGGTACTATAGGTTAAGAAAGTAAACAATTTTTTGTAATGAATAATTGTATACCATGGTAAATAATGTTGCGCTTTTTTGTATTATGTGATGTGTAATAAAAAACATTCCATTCTATGCTAAAAGAACCTCATTTACAAGGTTGAAAATCAATGTATTTGGTACAATCAATAGATCAAAAGCATGTAAAAAATTATAAATCATCACTACATCTCGGGAAATCCCATTTAATAAAAACGAACTCTTTCACGTACATACTTATTGCTAACGCGTACGTACTTATTGCTAAATTATTAGCATATAATTTACTATTTGACACAAGTACCAGTAAGGTACTGAAGAATTTGACAAATGTTTGTAATAATTTACAAATATGTTATACAAACACATCTGCTAGTTTAAACTAGTTGATGAGACAATGGATAAGCAGGCTCTAAATATAGTTCATCAAAATATACAGGGCTTATCCAGCAAAGCGTTAGAAATAGATTTATTTTTGAAAAAGTACAATGTTCAAATTTTATGTGTTACTGAACATTGGCTAAAGATGGAACAATTATTATTATTTAATAATGAATATTTTTCTGTTGGTAGTGCATTCGTAAGAAAGAAGACTATACATGGTGGCTCTCTGATATATGTATGTAGTAGTGTTAATTATAAGGAACGTAAAGATATAGCAGATCTTTCTATTGAGCGCACTATCGAGTTGTCCTGTGTTGAGCTTAAGCAATATATTGTGGTTTGTGTGTACAGGCCACCTCAGAGTGATTTTATTCTTTTTGAAACAGTTATGGAAGATGTAATGAAACGTTTAAGCTCTGTCAATAAGCATGTAATAGTGTGTGGTGACTTTAATGTCGACTTACTTGTTCAATCACAGACTAGTATTAGATTAATTAGTTTATTGAAATCATTTAATTTAAAATATTTATTTTCGGAACCTACTAGAATTACATCACATTCTGCTACATGCTTAGACAACATTTTCTGCAATTGCAAATATATAGATAAGGCTATTCTGAATGATCTAACATCGGATCATTGTGGGCAAAAAGCTGTTTTTCCTTTAGGCACAACTACTAAAGGGAGTAAGATCACGTGTAGGCCAATGACCTCTGTTCGCCTAAACCGTTTCACTGAGAGTGTTGCTGCAGCAGTCACTCACATAGATCCAAGCCACGATGATCCAAATGTGCTTTACGAGTCCTTGTTTAGCACAATACAATCAGCGTACAATGCATCATTTCCAACTAGAACTTTTACCAAAAACATCAAAATAAGGTTCTGTGATTGGGCAACATCCGGAATATACAAAAGTAGAGCTAAGTTGTATGAACTTTATGGTATGAAACAATATAATTTTGATCCAGTCTTTATTCAATATGTTAGGGATTATTCAAAAATCTTTAAAAAGTCATGTGTTGCCGCTAAGTCCTTGTATTTAAGTAATAAAATTAAACAGTCCGAGAACAAAATAAAAACAACTTGGAATGTTATTAATAGTGAGACTGGTCGTATTAAATTGAAAGATAACAATTATGAGTTAAACATTAAGGACAATATTATTTCAAATAATACAGATGTAGCCCACATTTTTAACGACTACTTTGTTAGCATACCAGTAAAGACAACCAGCTCCTTAAATTCTTGCCCAATCAAAGCTGAGCATTTACTTAGGGGGAATGTGAAAGAGTGTGACGTCCCTTTTAATTTTAATTATGTTAACCCAAACGACATAATAAAAGTGTTCAAGTCACTACATTCAAAAAACACTGCTGACTTGTGGGGTTTTTCAGTTAAATTAGTTGAGAGTATAATTATAAATATAGCACCATATCTAGCTGCTATCTTTAATAAAAGTGTTGATGTAGGAGTATTTCCTGATTTAATGAAACATAGTAAAGTAGTACCTTTGTTTAAAAACGGCTCTAAGAGTGACCCTAGTAATTTTAGACCAATATCTATACTGCCAGCTATTAGTAAAATTTTTGAGAAAATTATATTGCAGCAATTAGAGAGCCATTTTAACTTTCATAAATTACTACATAATGAGCAGTATGGTTTTACGAAAGGTCGCTCAACTACAGATGCAGGCGTTACACTAATAAAACATATTTTTAACGCCTGGGAAAATAAAATGGATGCTATTGGTGTTTTTTGTGATCTCTCTAAAGCATTTGACTGCGTCGAGCACAATACGCTCTTGAGAAAACTTAGTCACTATGGGATCAGGGATGTTGCACTTAATCTAGTTTCCACCTATCTAAGTGATAGAGTGCAATACGTTGATGTAAATGGAAATAGGTCCTTAGGGTTACCTGTTGCTATGGGCGTCCCACAGGGCTCCATTCTTGGTCCTTTTCTATTTTTGGTGTATGTAAATGATTTGCCGTACTTTGTACAGGATTTCTGCGATATAGTGCTATTTGCAGACGATACGTCTCTTATTTTTAAAGTTAACCGTAAAGACCCTAATTTCGACGTTGTAAATGGTTCGCTCGCGCAAGTCCTGAACTGGTTCACGGTAAACAATCTTCTACTTAATTCCAAGAAGACAAAATGTATAAAATTTTCTATGCCAAATGTCAAAAGTGCAGGTATAAACCTGGTTTTAAATAATGAGTCAGTTTCAATCGTAGAGTCCACAGTTTTCTTGGGCTTAACTTTAGATTGCAAACTTCAGTGGGAAGCCCATATTTCGTGTCTCGCAGGTAAACTCAGCTCAGCGGCTTATGCTATCAGGAAAGTTAGGCAACTTACTGATGTGGCAACCGCCAGACTAGTCTACTTTAGTTATTTTCACAGCGTTATGTCTTACGGCATATTGTTGTGGGGTAGGGCTGCTGACATTGAAACCGTTTTTATTATTCAAAAACGAGCTATACGTTCTATCTACAACCTAGGTTCACGAGACTCCCTGAGAGAGCGATTCAAAGAGATAGGTATATTGACAGTTGCATCTCAATATATATATGCTAATGTTGTTTATGTTAAGAGTAACATTAGTCTATATACTAGAAATTGCGATGTGCATGAGATTAACACCAGGGGTAAGCATAAACTGGTTGGCTCACACTATCGCTTACATAAAGTCCATAATTCGTTTACGGGACTTGGTGTACGTTTATTTAATAAATTACCTATCGACATAATGGATAAACCCTTAGACAAATTTAAACAAATTGTCAAAAAACATTTAATACTTAAGGGTTACTACACTGTTAATGAGTATCTGAACGATAAAAGTCATGGGATGCTCGCTTGACGAAGGAGTAAATTAATTTTACTCTTAATTTTAATGACATTATACTTTAAAGGACATATTTTTGTTAATTATTGTATGAATGACATTTTTTATGATTATTATGAATGACATGCTTTAACAAATAATTTTTTGACATTAATTTATTGATACATTTTGACATAATTTATAAAATGATTTTTTTTTTTTGAATTAATTATAAATGACATGATGCCCGAGCCATATTTGAACAGTTAAGTACACATTTTGTATTGTTTTGTTAAAATTGTATACTTAGTATTGTTAAATTTTTTTACATTGTGATTTGTGAAATAGAGGTACATTGTGAACTCCTGTGGTAAATTAAGTTCATCTTACTTTATACTTATACCAAAAATTAACAGTTTATATAATATCTACATAGAAACATTTATCACAGTTCACATGTTGCCTTTACCTTTTGTAGCAATATGCAAATTGAGGCAACCTGTAAAGCACACATTTTACTTTTTAATTTTCTTTACAACATAGAAAGCTGTAAGTAATTAAGTATCTATAGAGTTAAGTGTATTGCCTGCGTCACTTTGCATGCTACTTGAAACTGTAACTTACAAAAATTGTAATAACCTGGCGATTAAAAAGAGTGGCCTGAGTTTCTTGCCAGTTCTTCTCATGGCTCTACTTCGTCATCGAACTGGCTGTAGGTTAATTTGCTGACATTTTGTAAACTTTGACGTTCATAAGTGTTAATTTAATTAACCTAAATGAATAAATGAATAAACATATAAACATACAAATTACATAATACGACTAACACAACGATTACGACAAAAAAAGTCGTAATGGCTTAGTGGTCAAGGCACCCGCGCAACACGAGATCAGGGGTTCGAATCCAGGCAAGAACTAATGTGATTTATATTAAGTTATCATATTATTTTCAGTAATTTCCAAATTTTCAATATTTCAAAGCGCCTTTGTAAATCAGAATGATGCAATACGACACTAATAGCTATGATATTTTCTGTAGGCGTTTGTTGTAAGACCGAATAAAACTTTTGATAGCGAAGCGAAGGGCGGACGTCTAGATAAAAATAGTATAATTAAATACTTACTTAATACCGCCAAATCATAATAATTTTAAATGCTTACCTGTAACAAGAAAAACATTAATTAGACACAAAATAATGCTAGTTAGAAATAATGTATAAGTTTATACTGGAGTCAATAATTTTGTCTACATACAGTCCAATTGTCAACTTTCTTTATTTAAGTCGGTTCGAAATCAAATAACGAGTGGTTAGTGATCAACCTAATGTCAGGATTAGTTCAGGGCGCCCATAGAGGCATCTGACTTGACTTAACGACTGTTATCAACTTGGTAACAACTGGGACCGACTTCAAACCGTTCAGATCAAATACCACTATGCGTTCACCCATCTATGGGCCAGCCGCAATCTATGTTGCTTAACCCGCTAATCGTTTACCGATCAGTGAGCGCAACGAGCTATAAGTCGGTTAGTTTTGGGCAGACAGTTAATCCAGCAGTGAACTTATTTATATTCGTCCATCAAAAGATTACTCCGCGGACTCCGCCTAATGCTAAGCAGTCATTGACCAGAAATGGTGGACACCATCCCATAAGTCAGCATGTCAAATTGATGGCATGTTGGCCTTCACTATGGCTTTTTTTTAAAGACATCTCCCGCACTAAGGAACAAGCCCTGAGTCCCAGAAAACTTTACAAATATGCAATTAATGGACACAAAGTATACCCAGACTCGGAACAAATATTTATAGATCCCACAAAGTTTTGTCCCGTGTGGAGATCGAAGCCACAACCTCTTGCGCAGATTGCGCTTTCACTGCGCCACGGAGGCAGTCAATGGTAGTTTTGTGAGGTGTCTTTTTACACCACAAGGACTCGAAACTTTTTTGTCAAGTTCCAGGCTTTTTAAGTACAGAACTCTTTATAATATTAATCCTAAAAGTAAATATCTTTACAATGTGTTAATTAACAGTAAGCGTTAACTTGTTTTTCTGCTAATACTATGTATTTTGTATAAGAGACATGCTATTACATTAGGTACGAAATTCGCCATGTATTGATTCGTCATACATATATCTATTGTTATTTAAATTTTAATATAAAGAAAATAAGTATGACAGACAGAAAAACAAACAGGTCTGGCGAGTTCATTTAAGTACTGGGTTTCGCACGAAAGTACTAACGTTTCTTACAACATAATTACAAATGTTTAAAATTAACGGCTATATACTAATACAAAGCGGAAGAGTTTGATTATTACCAGTCGGATTTGTATATTTCTTTTTGAGCATGATAGCCCAGTTCTTGAGGAAGGTTATAGGATATGTAACATCACGCTACTGGCGACGGTGACAGAGCAGTAATCATAGACGCGGGTGAAACCGCACTGCGGGAAGCTAATATAAATATATAAGGCACATTAAAAGTAGGTCCCGGCTGTTACCAAGTTGATAACAGTCGTTAGGTCAAGTCGGATGCCTCTATGGGCGACCTGAACACCTGACACTAGGTTGACCAATAACCACTCGATAAAAAATATAAACCTTCTCGCATAAATTCTCTGATAGTAAAAACCGTATAAACTCCCGTTGCATAGTTTAAAAGAAGAAAACAGCTACTTTATATTTAGAGTATGCTTCCCGCGACGCGGTTTCACTCGCGTTTTTGCTTAGTGCTCTGCTCCCGTCGCCAGTAGCGTGATGTCACATAGCCTTTAACCTTCCTATACGCAATAAGAATTATTTAAATCCAAGTGATAGTTTCAGAGATTAGCGTGTTCAAACAAACAAACAAATTCTTTAAAATACTAGAAGCGATCACCTCAAAAATATAATAATTTATTCACCTTGACTTATCATTTGAATTATGAGCTATAAATATTAATTAGCATTTCCATTCATATGTATATCACAGATGCCGACAGATCAATGTGTGTATTTAAAATATAACGAGGACAAAAATAAATTAAAACACGTCGCAATGTGCAAAATGTTATTTTTAGTCTTTGGTGGCTAACAAGCATACACCTGATGGTAAGTGGTAACCGTAACCTATAGAGGTGGCTGTGTTTTAGCATTAAAAAAATAATGTTCAGGGGCTCTATAACAACCTCATATAGCAATCTTTTTATAACCTTACTTTCTCTCTATCCTTGTTTTTAATGGTAAAAAAGAAAAAGACAATTCAAATAATACTGCTATAAGATGGTAGTAGACCCCCAGAAAACACCATGGAGTAGTGGATGAGGAAGGAAAAGGAAAAAGGAAGAGGAGCGAGGGGTTAGTTGGGCTGCTGGCGCTCTTACTCATCAAGGACCGAGGGGGTTATTGGGCTGCCAGCGTTCTCACGGTAGTAAATCAGCAATTACAGCATTAATGTGCCGGATCGTGGAAGTACTACCCTCTCATAGAAGATCGACGTAAAAGTAATAGTTTACATACTAATGCATTTTGTTCGGTGAACAAGAGCGTCGTAGACCCAATTATCCCGAGAGACCTTATTTTCATCCCTCATCCCTTCTGTCTTCGATAGGTCGATTGTATTTTTAATAGACTTCAAAAAGGAAGAGGTTCTCAATTCTGGTCATATGTTCGTTACGCGATTTCGCTGCCAATTATAAATGGATTTTAATGATTCTTCTTTTGTACGATAGGCCATGTTTCAGACGTCGTCCCATGTAAATTTGATAGCAATTGATTTAGGGCTTTTTGAAAAAAATAACAAAAACTAAATATATATAGATGATGTTTTGGTTTATTTAAGTTATATTGAGGAATCCTACTTTTAATTTTTGTTTAAGTTTGTACATATAGGTATAGTTTTGATTTTGCATTACTTGCAATACTGCTGCTAAAGAACACAGCCATGTCTAATCCGCTTGATATTTCTCGCCTTCTAAAAAGAAGGTGTCTAAATAAAGTGCCTGTCAATTCTCAATCAAAATTAGACTACTGGTGTGGTGTTTCTTTAAGTTTTTTACACAAGCCAATCATTAGGTTTTTATATACCAACTGGGGCGTGACGGTGTTGCATTTACATAACCCACCCAAGGTTGTACCTTTCCAAAGTTTAAATCGTGATACTCGATTAGTTATAATATACTGGCCCGCCCCGACTTTGTCTGAGTAGATATATTAAGTTATAGGTAAAATGTACGCATCAAATGATGAATTTTGCCAATATTGCACTTCACATACTTTTTTTTTATATTAGCCGACCTAAGTGACTTTACCCTGCCTGATGGTAAGCAGTCAGTGAATACCAGAAATGGTGGCCACTATACCGAAAGCCATCGTCTTAAAACTGCTGGTATGGTGGCCTCTACTATGGCGGCCGGGAATGGGGTAGGGGAAGGAAAGGGGAAAATTGAGCGTTACTTATATTCTAAATATACTACGTCATCGTAGTGATGACTATAGCAAATTTCGGAAAGGCCTATAGGTTTTCAAGCTGATAATTATGTACAATTGTTTGCAGGAGTAAGTTGGAGATCCAAACATTCATTACACCCAACAAGCTACAACAGCCATGAGAAGACCGTTACAGAGGCTCTGTCCAAACTTTTGATGAAATATCAGGTACTGCATTTTGGTATAACGATTTTGTATTAACTGCTATAGTAGACTTCCAACAGCTAGCGATAATGTAATTAAAATGACTTCTACCACTACTGCTTTCCATTAGACAGAGTGGCGTGATTTTAATGGATATATTTAAAAATATATCTATTAAATAAATAAACAATAACACAACAACGACACACCACGCCATCTAGACCCAAAGTAAGCATATATTAAAGCTTGTGTTATTGGTTCTAGAAATGCGAATATACATACTATTTTTATTTTGTAAATAATAATAATAATATTCTACCACATTCACACAGCGCCATCTAGCCCCAAATTAAGCAATTATATTTGCTTGTGTTATGGGTACTAAACAACTGATATACTACTTATATTATTTTTTATTTTTTTTTGTAAATACATACATATTATAGATAAATTACACCCAGACACAGAACAAACAATCATGCTCATCACACAAAGGTTTGTCCTGGGTGCGAATCGAACCCACGACCTCCGGCTTAGCAGTCAGGGTCACTAACCACTAGACCAACAGGCCAGTCATATACAATACATACAATGTCATATTATACATAAAAACACGCAGACCAATGCAAAAATACATGGTAATGCACACAATTTGCACTGAGTGGGAATCAAACCCGCGACCTCTATGTAGCAGTCCGTACACAGTACCACCGAACCACAGAGGCAGCCATAGGAATAGGATAGTAAAAATAGATTATTTTAGCGAAATAGTAAGTCACTAAGACGGTACCACTCCAGGGCGGCCTCTTTTCATAGACAGAAGGCACATTGATCACCACGCCTGAACAAGACGAATTGGCATTCATAATTGTTTTGTAAATCCAAGTTTCCTCATGATGTCTTTCACTGTAAGTCGGAAATATCAAACTAAAAGTCCAAAGTCAGTCAAAAATATCACAACTAAAGTTTGGATATTTTTGACTATGGACTTGTAGTTTGGATATTATGATTTCATATTCACATTAGTTCTTGCCCGGTTTCCAACCAAACTACCTCGTTTGTAAGCAGGCTTTCTCCAACAGGGTGTCAACACTGAACCCAGGACTGATGGTACCATGCGTGCACTGATAGGTGCTGCAAAGCTGGTGCCGTATGACAGCGCACTCTTCGTGTTCACTGATGAAGAAGCTGGTGATATACACCGACTGCCTCTGGCCGTTAGGGCCGTGGTAGAGAAAAGATTGAAGGTGAGGACTAAATGATATAATAATACCAGCCTGTTTTACTGTCCCACTGCAGGGCAAAAGTCTCTTCTCATATATAGAAAGCATGAGCATGACCACGCTTGCTCAAGACAAAGGCAATTTCAGACTTTTAAGTACAGGTTTTCTAACGATGTTTTCCTTCACCGTCAGTCAGAAATATCCAAGATAAACTTATAAAGTACATATGATTTGAAAAATCACATTAGTACTTGCTCGGATTCGAACCCACTATCTCGTGTTAACGAATTTTTTCTGAATTTGTATTTTATCTGGCCGTTATTATCTCACTGTAATGCAAATGTTTAGATTGCTCAAGGTGAAACGGCATATTCGAATCCAGGTTATTGATACCTATTCATAATAACTGTATTATTGATTGATGTCTTCTAGTGCTTATCATTTTCCTGACGAAACATCAGCACCAGCACAAAGTCCTCACCAAAAATAACTTTTGAGAAGGTTTTACCACAGTCACGCATGACAGGCGTATCGGCAATCACAGTGGTGGCAGTCTCAGGACGCTGCTGCCCGTCATAAATTAAATGATTTTTCTACCCTTCTTATGCGATAGTTCCACTACCATTATTCAGTTAATAACAGTAGCAGAAAACACACCGCCGCTATCGCACACTTCGCTAGTACTAAGCTAAGAATTCGTCATACCACAAAATTGATTACCAATATCGTTCCAGGTGTACACTCTATGGACAGACCACACATATCCATCGGCAGACAATGAAGGGCTTGAAGCTTTAAGGAACATCTCCAGGCATACGGAAGGAGAAGTGATTTCATATCCATTGCAGGTCATGGTATGTTTTTTTTATTGCCGACAGTGGCAGACGAGCAAACAACCCACGATGGTAAGTGGTAACTGTCGCTTATGAACGACTCAGCGAAGCCACTACCGTGAAGTGAGCGGAGTAGGTGAAGGAATTTTCATAGGAGACACATCCAAATCATCACTGGAGTCTCAAGCTATCTAATCATACACAAAACAACTCGTTCTAGGTCCTCTCAATAAACACAGCGAACAAAAAACAAAAAACCGGTCAAGTGCAAGTCGATTCTGTTTTTTTTGGTATTTGTTGTTATATCGGCAGCAGAAATACATCATCTGTGAAAATTTCAACTGTCTATCACGGTTCATGAGATACAATCTGGTGACAGAGGGACAGACAGACAGGGAGACGGACGGACAGCGGAGTCTTAGGATTCCGTTTTACTCTTTGTATACGAAACCCTAAAAATGTATATTTATTACAGGATCTAGACGGCAATCTACCAAATGAAGCTGAGCTGGAGCTGTGGAATCCTTTAGACCTCAGACCAGGCAGACGTGGCAAACTAAACCATGATGTAGATGTTCAAAAATTTGATGTAAGTAACCAGTACATACTATTTATATTTACTTTACTAACACCCAGTTTCTGAAAGGCTGATCAACGAAAAATTAACTAATCACCTGTTAAATCTAATTATTCATGCTTTTAGCATGCTTCAAGGTACTTCACATGAGATTTAACAGGTGATTAGTTAATCTTTCGTTGATCAGACTTGCAGAAACTGGGTGTTCCTGTCCATCATCAGATGAAAAGGTAATAGGAAAATTCAACCCTGGAGTAGGCTTGTCATAAGTCAGTCGTCACTACAATCGTCTATCAAATCAAGGGCTTTTAAAAGTTTAGATTTGTAATTAAATCAATAACTTGCGCTACAACTGCTTCTATTGAAAGAAACATTCTTTGCCACATTTATAGCCATAATAAGAAACAAATTAAATTACGAAACACAGATACAAGACATAAATAAAAACAATCAAGAAGAAAGAAGTCTACGTTTTGCATCGGAACATTCTAATGATATCATCTTAATCACCATTCTTTATGTACGAGAGAATCGCATCCACACGCTGACTGTGACTCCTGTAAGCCAGGGATTCACAGCTAACACGTAGCTATTGCCTTGATCACACGTACCGAGCACACGGGCGAGACGGTAAAATGTATCTCGACCGAGATAGTGATGTCAACGAGTAACTTCTCACACGTTTTGAAATTAGCACAGTCAGTTCAGTTTTATTATGACTAAAATTCGGAAACGATGGATCGTAAAAAAATTCAATGACGACAATCATGTGGCCGAGTGACGAGACAGAGTACGTTCAGACCTACCAAGTGAGCGAGCGAGACAGAGCTGGGAAGCGGGAGGGTGGACACTCGGCCTAGTAAGTAGAACGGATGCCGAGCTACTGTTTTGTCGCTTCGTTCGGCCGAGTAGTCGACCGAGAGCACTGTCTTGCCCGTTTGCTCGGTACGTGTGATGAAGGCATATGACGATGCGAGTACTGTTATATCCATCATCCTGGACTCGTAAGAAATTTAATCATTTTTGCCAGTATTCGTTTATGTAGAGCATCATGTACTAATCAGCCTATATTGATCGATATCTTATCCCGTAGCTACTTGTCGTCCGTCGAGGAGGTGGTCAGGCAATATCCTTGGGGGTGCCAGTAGAAAATGGAGTATCAGCGCTTCGGATCTTCATCGAAGGTGCGGTGGAACATGCCGTTCTGTATCCACCGAACGATGGTAAGTTTTTGAGACACATTGTATCTATCAATCTAAATTTATCTTATCTTATTAACGGAATTCGGAATTTAGGTACGGAATTCTAAAAAGTTGTGCAGTGGTAGATACTTGCCAATTTTAGTCTAAATAAAACAAGTTAGCGAAAACACAGACAGGAAAAACAGCGATACAATTTGAGATTAATACCCCCTCGTGCGAAGTTAGGTTGTTAGTACGCCGTAAGTACGTTATGTATTGTGACAGCCGGAAATCAGTAATTCTATAATAACTGTAATCATAATTTTATAAATAATCATAATTTGGTTAACAACAGTATTGTTAGGTTAGCTTATACAAGGTTAAAGACATTTACTTAGTACTTAATATAATAATAATATCGAACAAATAAACTATGACCATCCATCTCCATCTCATCCATCATATATCCATCTAAATGTAAGTAGGTCGAAACACGCCTGAAGATAGATTTCCATGGCAACGAGCTTGTTATTTTATTATTTCTGCGGCGCGGTTTCACCCGCGTCTTTGCTTACTACTCCTGTCGCCAGTAGCGTGAAGTTACATAGCCTGTAACCTTCCTCGGGAACTGGGCTATCCTACGGGAATTAATCAAATCCGACTGGTATTTTAGAGATTAACGCGTTCAATAAAACTCTTCCGCTATATATAATGATATAGAGTATAGAAAAAAACGCCCTAAAGTGAGATATCACACCATATAACTCCAACCAAAGGGAGAATCCTCCGACCAGGCTAGGTGATCGTGCCTGGTGGGCTACTGCGCAGCAGTTACGTCCATTCTTCTCACCCTGTAGAGGGTGGGGCACCATGTGGAGCGTAGCTCCTTATGGTGGTTTTCGTCGCGGCTCATAACTATGAGCCGGTCCTGGGGGTTGTTAGTTCCGCCCTCGAGTCGGACCAGCCGGGTGATTCCCCGTTGGGGGAGGCCCAGCTAGAAATTGCCTAACAGTTGCTAGTTGGGACTTGTATATATAGTTAGTCTGTGTGAACGCTTCGATATCGCGAGTCAGACTTCCAAACATTTGTGGTGTTTTTGTATAGAAATTGATTGAAAGTGTTACTCAGCGCCATCTTTGTTTTCTATGCTGTAAACTTGTAGTCGTCGTCTTCCCTTGTGGTTTTCTTGTGCGGGTCACATCGACTGCTAAGTCAAGAGTTGCGGGTTCGATACCCGCTAAGAGCAGATATTTATGTGCATGAACGAGACTATTTTCTATTTTAATTTTAATCAATTTTATTGTAATCAATTTCTTTAATAAATATAAATTTCATACAATAGGTAGGTTTCCTTTGGTCCCAAACTAAGCAAGTGCTTGTATCTTGGCTATTTTCTATGTATAATGTGTGTTTTTAAAAAAAAAGTATTAAGGTATGTATATCCGCATTTTTAGAACCCATAACACAAGCTATAATATGCTTTCTTTTGGGTTTAGATGGCGCTGTTTAGTTGTTGTTATTAATTTTTTTTTTCTATTCAGCTCCACAAATAGACCTATACAATACTACATCAGTGTCATCCTTCTCGCCATCATCGAAGACCGAGGGCATATCACCCAGAGACGTATACCTGATCTTTCCTGGAAACCAATACGATTCAGATGTGTAAGTATATTTGTGTAATTTTTATCCAAGTAAGTAAAATTAACACGTATAAACTTTAAAAAGAGAAGAACTGGCAAGAAACTCAGGCCACTCTTTTTAATCGGCAGATTATTAAAATTTTTATAAGTTACAATTTTAAGTAGCATGCAAAGTGACGCAGGCAATACTAACTCTATAGGTAAGTAATTACAGCTTACTATTTTGTGAAGAAAATAATCGTAATATTGTTGTATGTGTAGTCAGTAAGTTTCAAAGGGTCTATGTCAAACAGGGTTTCCTCCAAACATATTACTGGAATGAATCATAGCTAGCCTGGCAAAGACTGGCCTGTTGGTCTAGTGGTTAGTGACCCTGACTGCTAAGCCGGAGGTCGTGGGTTCGATTCCCACCCAGGACAAACCTTTGTGTGATGAGCATGATTGTTTGTTCTGTGTCTGGGTGTAATTTATCTATAATATGTATGTATTTACAAAAAAAAAAAAATGTATATAAGTAGTTTATCAGTTGTTTAGTACCCATAACACAAGCAAATATAATTGCTTAATTTGGGGCTAGATGGCGCTGTGTGAATGTGGTAGAATATTATTATTTATATTATTATTATTGTTAGCCTACATAGAACCCATGTTTTTTGTCGTGATACCTTCTTTTAATAGGTCGTAATTTTAATCGTAATCATCCTATTAATATTATAAATGCGAAAGTTTGTGTGTGTATTATGTGTTTGTGCGTTTGTTACCACTTAGCGCCTAAACGGCTGAACCGATTTCGATGAAAATAATATGTAGATAGATTCGGTGCCGAAGACATAGGCTAACTTTTATCCCGAAAATCGGTCTGGTTCCCGAGGGATACAACCAAACTTAAATAACACGCGGGCAAAGCCGTGGGGCGCAGCTAGTACACAAATAAAATATAAACTATATAAAGCGGAAGAGTATGTTTCTTTGTTTGTTTGAACGCGCTAATCTCTGGAACTACCAGTCTGATTTAAATAGTTCTTTTTGTGTATGATAGCCCAGTTCTTGAAGAAGGTAATAGGCTATGTAACATCACGCTACTGGCGACAGGAGCAGAGCAGTAAGCAAAGACGCGGGTGAAACTGCGTCGCGTGAAGCTATAAATTATAAATAAGCCTGCTTTGTAGCAGAGAGAACTCCTCAATTATACTTTTGGTTAAATTAATTGCGTTTCCCAAGCCAGTAGATTCAGCAGTTAGGACTTCCTAAGTATAAAACCTCATTTAAACTAAAGGTTCATTATTAATCCTGGCTTACGGGAATCACAGCTATGTGCCCGTAGTGAGAGATTACGCTTACGAATGTCTGTATGAGTTGTGCATATTTAAGGGTTGTGGTATCTACACAGACATGACCTCTCTGATACTCTGCTCATAAGCTTCCAAATTTTCTTCCACCAGCCTATCAGTGCTCCCAGCATTACAGACACGTCCAGATCAGGATGCCTTCGTGGGCATGTGGCATCTAAGCGTCAGATGTGATACCTGTGACTACAGACTGTGTGTGTCTGCCAAAGCTAACATACACTTTGAAGTAACACCCGATACTCCAAGTAAGTGATTCTTTATTTTATTATTATGACTGTCTCTCTGAGACGCAGAAGTCGCCAGTGCGATTCCCGCTTAGTGTAAATATTTGTGTGCATGAACATAAGTATTTTACATTGGGTGTTCCTATCTAGAATATGTATAAAAAAAAGTATTTAAGTATGTCTATCCGCATTCTAGAACCCATAACACAAACCATAATATATGCCTACTTTTAGGTCTAGATGGCGTTGTGTGTAGTTGTTGTGATATTATTAGTATTATTTATGTCTTGGAGGTTTAACCGTCTTACAAAGCCGACATGGAACTGATATGCTTGGGCCGTGGGTTGATGAGTTAGCCAGTCAGTTAAGACAAGTAATTATGTATACTGAAGATCGCGCCGTGTAAGGTCATTAAACTTAAGATCGTTTGCTGATAAGAAAAATTAGTTTGCAGTACTTTAGTAGTGATAAAAAATATTATAAATTTTGTAAATAATTTGATAGTATAAAAACTATTTGTTAATATAGATTCCAAGTAATACATAGAAAACGTTAAAAACATACATAAAAGTTAAACAATAATGACGTAATGTTTAAGACTTTCAATTTTTAAACACTGGGTATTGAAAGGTATAATCCGAATAACATCTTTCCCCGAAGAGGTAAGCAGAGGTGTACTATAAAATCCACGTTTTACCAATTAAGTTATTTCCAACCCGAGAAACACTCGACACATCTGCATAGCATCCATACACAGAAGATAACACAACTTTAAAAGGCCATCAAAATGTCATTGCCCTAAGTCGAATAATAGCTGTATAAAAATTCAATAAGTACACATAAAAAAATAAAAAAATTATATAAAACACAAAAAACCTTTTACTTTCAACAGATATTAAAATAAAAGCCCATAAGGAGCGTTCAGATAGCACTTAAAGTAACAAAACTGCTAAATATAGGCAATTTAATAATGCCTAATTTTGGCTACCTTGGCCGGTCATGAGCCGCCCCTGTCCACGGTTACCCGCCACGTAGTATATGTATATGAACGCTCCCATAGTAAGCAAAAATAAAATAAAATTATAACCTCTAAATGTCACGATGACAGCTCCCGCAACATGGCGTCGATCCTTAAGTAAGCCAAGGACACGTTGCATACAGCCAACCAGATTCCATATTTAAATGTCGTATAAACAAAATCCAACCAGTTTTCATTTTATTTATTATTTTAGTATAACGAAAGTCAATGAAATTGATTAAGTATGCCAAAAATATTTTTCGTTTAATGGTGTTATGGAAATTTGCGCGGTTCTTTTATTTTAGCGAATATAATCAATTCTAATTTTCTTGGTTAAACGCATGAATATAGGGATGGGATACGTGTAGAGGGATGAAATAGGGAAAACCAAAAGAAAGGATTAATGGATTGCGTGAAGACTAACATAAAAAGAGTGTGTTTCGACAGTTATAAGAGAATTAAAGTTAAAATTTTCGCTGATGCTAAGTAATACGCAAGGAAGGCAGAAAAAGATGAATGCAATATATTAAAAAAATATCTAACCAGAGTCAAAAATTTGTAAACTATTTGAAATTTGTAATCCTACATAAAACATTATTTAAATAAATATTACCTATCATGTGACGTAAATTTTGACAAGTCTACATAGAATTTCTATAACTGCAATCTGTCCTCGAGGCTCTTCCTCTGTTGATTTGCTTTGTTTTATATATATCTATGGGTATTTATTTGATACATCGCATCGTCATCCCAAAAGGAGTAGAGCAGAGATGTTTTGTACAGTATTTCGCCAGTTATATTAGAACCCATGTTACACATTTTTATTAGCCGTATCCTTATTGATGTTCTTTGAATATTGCAGAAATACTAAGAGTGACTTTGTATACACAAACTTTAATCCAAGATTCTTGAAAATCCCGATTTTTCGATTGGCGCTGAAGCGCTGTCAATAATAGAAATATTTTGTTTGAACGCGCTAATCTCTTGAACAATCAGTCAGATTTGAATAATTCTTTTTGCGTATGATAGCCTAGTTTTTAAGAAAGGTTATAGACTATGTAACATAATGCTACTGGCGACGGGAGCCGAACAGTAAACAAAGACACGGATAACCGCGCTGCGAGAAGCAAATCCTACATAAGGCACAACATAATATTATCTGTAGTAAAACATCTGTTCGATCTTATGTATATCAGTGTGAAGGTCAGAACAAATTAGCATAGCTCATAAATATTTATACAAACGTGTTGATCGTATAAGCGATATATTGGAAATATAATACAAAATGATGACGATGAAACCAGTAACTAACATAGGTCTCCGATTTTAATATTAGTCTGCCAAAATGACTTCACTCTGCCTGATGGTAAGCAGTCATTGGAATCCAGAAGTGGTGGTCACCATTCCAAAAGCCATCGATTCTATCTGACGTCATGGTGAGCTCCACTATGGCGGCTTTAAGAGATACTCTTTCACGCAGCGCCAAAAAAAGTCTGAAGTGACAATGAACTAGTTAATGAAACCCAGTAAATGAAACATCTTATCCCCGGAGAGGTAGACAGAGATGTTTAACTACCTATTTTTCTCCATTTCTCTGCTTACTCTAAAGTGAAAACAGCGTGAAATATAAATGAATCGTATCTCCAAAATTTAGACGCTAAAAGTTTTTCTTCGCTATTAACTAATAGGTCTAAGAACAAGATAAACTGACGGACTCATAAACTGCATCAAAGTTCAGGATTACTTTGAAATGATTTTTTTTAATAAGTATGCAAACTTTTTAGATTAAATTATATAATTATGGAGAGACTGGCTCTTAATCATAAAAAAAGCAAAATTTAAAAATAGAACTGCAGTAAAACAAATGAATATAGCCGGGAAAAGAAAATTTACTCGTAGTATCAGATTTGCGTGTTATTTAAAGCAAAATTTTAAATTGATTCGCATTGATTTTTTATTCTTTTGTCAATTGAATTATTGTTACCAGCTGAATTGTTGGGTTAGTTTTTTAACTCATCGAGAGTTTTTGAACCATAATATGGATACATCGTCCGAACAAGCGGCTCAAATTGTAGCACTGGTGCGGGAAGGCTTGGATCAACGAACAATTGGTAGAAATTTAAATTTAAACCAGTCTACGGTTTCTAGAATATACAAAAGGTTTGTGGAGACAGGTTCTTACAGAAGGAGACGTGGTACAGGCAGGACTCGAGCAACCACCGGTCGTGATGACCGATTTATTGTTACAACTTCCCTGCGAAATCTTTTCCTCACGTCAGTTAACATCAAAACAGAGCTTAATGAAGTGCGTGGAGTAAATGTGAGTGCACGAACAATAAGAAGAAGGTTAAAGGAAAAGGATATCACCCTTTTTAGACCAGCAAATGGTCCAAAGTTGTCTGTAGCTCACAGACAAGCTCGCTTAAGATTTGCGCGTGATCACCTAAATTGGACAGAAGAGCAATGGGCCTCCGTATTGTTCACGGACGAGTGTAGGACATGTTTATATGGTGCAGATGGTCGCAGAAGAGTCTATCGTCGACGTGGGGAGCGATATGCTCAAAGTTGCATTGAGGAGCGTGTTCCTTTTGGAGGCGGTCGTGTATGGTCTGGGGTGGCATATCGATGAACGGGCGAACAGAACTTGTGTTCATAGACAAGATCCGTCTAACGCTGCTGCACAAGTTCGACAATATTGCGAAGAGGTTGGGATACGTACAATGAATTGGCCAGCACGCAGCCCGGATCTTAATCCCATTGAGAATGTTTGGGACAATTTAAAAAGAGCTGTATATGCGAGAAATCCTGTGCCCACGACAGTGGCAGCACTAAGAACA
Organism: Parascotia fuliginaria; assembly: GCA_963082885.1. Lineage (NCBI taxonomy): Eukaryota > Metazoa > Arthropoda > Insecta > Lepidoptera > Erebidae > Parascotia > Parascotia fuliginaria. The sequence continues at coordinate 3,014,577 of OY720201.1, read as the reverse complement.
GCACTTTCAGAAGAATGGGACAATATTCCGCAAGATCTTTTAATAACCCTAATAAAATCTATGCGGAACCGATTAGAATCCGTAATAAGGGCACGTGGAGGTAATACACCTTATTAAAACATAAATAAACTCTTGCATAAAGTTTGTGTCTATTGTTAAAACCATTTTTTTTATTAAACCAATTTTCCTTAAATTTCTGTTTTTCTTCAAAAAAGTCTTAAGGTCCTTTCCAGTACACAAACTTAAACTTAAGTATATGATCCTACGCTGTTTTAAAGTTCACGAACCAATCTAGAGGTTTCAATTTTAATCTGTATAGAAAGTTTGCATACTTGGTTAAAATATTTATTTCAAAGTCGTCTATTACTTTAACGTTTATGAGTCCGTCAGTGTATTTTAATACTCAATATCTACTATACTTTAAGCTTTAAATTTTGAATAAAATTACGGAATGAAAATATCCTATTTTGTATAAATAATCTGCTAGACGAAGGATTAGTCGTTGATAATTGAAATCAGGGATCAAATCGCGTATTAAACTAATTAACTTGTGCGCTGCAATAATATAAATAATAATAATTCTAATAAACTTATAAATACACTATAATGCACAATATTAACACAAATAATATTATTACGCGTATAAAACACTATTATATTAAATATAACACATTTTTAAACACTTAACACGTCTGTTCTGTCCGAGGTATAAAATTAAACTAAATAAATTAATATAAATAATAATTCATATCAGTTCGCTTTATTATTAGGGTTACACTGATTAGAAATATTATATTAATATAATAATAAAATTTGTATGTTTGTTGCGATATTTAATCTATTAGTTATTTAGGTATATTTTTAACTAGCTTCCCGCATTGCGATTTCACCAGCGTATTTAGTTACTGCTCTGCTCCCGTCGCTAGTAGCGTTATGTTACATAGCCTATAACCTTCCTCACTCAACTGTTCTATCATACGCAAAAATAAGGTACTGGTAGTTCCAGAGGTTAGCGCGTTTAAACAAACAAACTCTTCCGCTTTATATAATAGTATACATCAACAAGCACAGATAACCCTCCCTAATAGATTACGCCTACAGAAAAACAGGTACGCACATTTCATACCGGCATACGCTATTATAACAACTCTCTACGGACACAACGATTGGTGCATTCTAATTTCGAATGAACTTGAAATTAGCCAATCAGAGCGCAGATTTTACGTTCCGCGCCTCCCGCCTACTTTCGAGAGCCCGATTCTAAACACATTTAAAAAATATTAATGCGATATCTATTGGGAAGTAATCTGAAAACATTGACCAAAGTAATATCCGACCGAGACAGGCAGAAAAAGGTATACCTATGAGTGCGATTGTAAAAAAAAAGATTAGATTAATTTAACACCATATCTGTTGACACATAGGTATGTTATATGGTAAGAAATCGCTACCAAATACCAAAAAGAGGTGGTAATGCTGACGTCAGCCAATTAAATCGTTTCGCAATGGAGGGTATCGTTAAGTTTAAACGCACTTCAAGCAAGTATTATTTGCTGATACCCGATTAAAGACCGCAATTACACTACCTAAGTAGTGCTGTTTTTACATTTGAGCAGTATTTACAAGTGCTTCTGAAGAATATACTGTGTAACAAGAGAAACTTTTTTATCATGATGGTATTGAGAGAGCATCAGGTTAACTTAACTATGCTTACGCAATTTCTGAACGAACCATTAAGTTTATGGGAATAGATATATTTTTATATTAGCCTACCAAAATGACTCCACTCTGCCTGATGGTAAGCAGTCAGTTAAATCCAGAAGTGGTGGTATAGCGGCTTAGTCAAATCCATGTTTCAGGCCCCGCTTAAAAAACCCAGGATCAGTTAAATACATGAGACTTTAATAGAGCAATAATATCATAAAAAGGTCTTGGTTGATTTTAACAAATTTGAACCTACAATCTCTTGCACAACAGTTGCACTTCAAATGCATCAGTCATACTTGTTTATTTGAAAACCACAAATAAACCCGTGTAGAAAACAATAGCACTATCACGCGTTATCTTTACAATAATACGGAAGACATGCGGTACAAAGGTTATCGGTATCAGAGCTGAATGACGGCAATAGTAAAATAGATTTATATCTATCTAATGTTAAATGCATCTCCGGGATATGAAATAGATCATTTCTTTTTATGCGTTTTGGAGAAGAACTGTCTTATGTGGGTATGGGGAACAACATAGGCTACCTTTTATCGCGAAAAATGGTCTTTAAGTGGTTGAAATAGGGGTTAAAAGTTTGTATGAAAATTCGATAACCGACATTCACGCGGAGCTGCGGGCAACAGCTAATATTTTTGCTATATTTTTGTGGTATACCTACGCGGGGAAAGCCGCTGGCAACAACTAGTTATAAAATAAAATTGTCTTCCTTCAGTCAAATATTATTATTTATTATTTAATGTACTTTTCCTCAATGTGGCATAGCCGTGGGACGCCCTGTTTACATAGGTACGTACTGAATTTCCACACCATGTAGAACATGATGAAAATGTGTGACATTTGGTATAGTTAAAGTTAATTATATTTATATGAATAAATAGGGGCATCAAATCAATAATAACAAAATTAAAAATCAATAGTGTTAAAGTTTAATGAGTCAAGGTCGAATTTAAAGCGCCTTAGACATGGACTGATTGTCAACAACATTGACATTAAACGAAAGTCTGTAATTGACAATCCGGCTTGAGCAAGAATGGTGATCAGTGATCAATCAAAGACCTTTCCAAAAAGTTCTTTAAAAAATTGCTATGAATTCGAACTAAAACTTCAGCATTTACCTCTACCATCACTACTCGTCAATCTAAAGATAGTTTATAAATTTCAGCAGGCAGCGTCAAGTTCCGTGTGACGGGTCCAGTGGCAAGCGTGAGGGAGTCACAACTCGTTGATGAATATGGGACTGAGTTGGCCAAACTACCATTTAGGTAAGTAAAAGTACTCTTTAATACCAAAACGCTACGTTGCCACATTATATACGCCTATGTCACTCCCACAATGAATACGAATCTAATGACCCTCATATGTTAAAATCCATTAGGCCATTTAGGCTATAGAGCGTGCCGAACAAATAGACATACATACATACGCTCAAAAAACATTACAGTATCGACCAAATCCATTTTCGGACAATGTAAACAAACAGTTTTTTCAATATTTTTCTATCAAAAACTCCATAAACGATGACACATGGGTTTATACACATTCTGTTCACTATATACTTCATTTTGCAACTATTTCTACTAATGATTAATAATCAAATCTAGTTTATTTAATAAAATTACGAATTACTTTTTGCGGTCGAATTATGACGTCAAAATGATTGACAGTTTTATTTTTTCTATACTCTATATTGTCTTTGAAAACCAATGTTGTAATTTATCAGAAGAAATAAGTTTAACCAATACATATCATAGGTACATAATATTTTGTCATTTGCCCTCGCAAGTCTGAGTTCATTTGTTTTATTGTAATATAGTATAATAAAATCGTAACATACATACAAATTCCATATAATCAAAATTTCACAATTTTTTATCAGGCGGAAAAATATTCAAAAGTATCCCATTATTCCATTTCAGTCCGTGGTGAAATAGTTGTAATTAGAGGTCAATGCTTAATTTAAATTACATTTATTTATACATTAGGTAAATTGTTTGTCTTATTATCTTATAGTTTATAAGTCAACGGTTACAATAAAATACAATACCATATTTAACATAAATACAAGTATTTGGAGTAATAAAAATAACAAATCAAATAGAATTAATCGATTACGCAAATAGAGTATTAGTAAACGTAATATTATTTAAAAATGTTAGAAAAAAAGAATAAGAAATTATTATTTAATTATGTATGATGACATTAATTTTATTTTTATCATCCTTTACCCCATCACTAGTAAATTCATGAAACCATAGACAATGGCAATATGGAGGATTGTTTACATTGTCCGAAATTAGATTTGGAATGGACTGTACCTTCCATGATTTCGGCAGTCACGCAATAAACAGGATTAAGACACCCGAATCTTGCATGCATGATAAAAAGCCGTCATAGTGGTGACCACGATATTAAACTCTTGGTACTGGCTGCGTGCAATGCAGGGCGAAATCATTTGATTACACCAATTAAACAAGTCTTTCTACAGAGATAGCTTGAGCATGGTCACTTAAACTTTGAAGTTAGGTACGTACTAAATCTCCAAGCGTCAATATTTATTACAATTAATTCCAATCCTACTAATATTATAAATGCGAAAGTTTGTGTGTGTATGTTTTATCCCGAAAATCGATTCCACGCGGGTGAAGCCGCTGGAAAAATCTAGTTTAAAATAATCTGCTCAACACGTTTTTAGGAAAGTATACAATAAATACTCGGTAAGCACCACAGCCGGTAATTAATTCACTGTAGACGTTACATAAACGCTTGAAGCGAATCATACTGAATGTGATCATATCCACGTAACATGAATCAATTTTGCCGAAGTATCCAATGCTGCGATGATAGAAGATGGCGATGGCAACATATCGAACAGATCATCAGAACACTTCTTTTACTTCTCTTAAACCTGGCAATTGCTTCCGACAGTTCATATGGTTCTAATTCCATTCTCTATATTTTCAGTTATCAACCCTTGGCTGGAGATGGTCAGAACGCGGCAATAGATCCTATGGTGGAACTGGTGGCTGATGTTGCGTTACCAGCAGTTAAGGACTCCAAGATCTACGCGAAGATTGTTGGAAGAGATATAAGAGGTAAAGAAGCTGTTAACAAACTGATTCATGTTGCAAAGACTATTAAAAAGGAACAGGACTTAAGTGCCACCCACGGTGAAAATCAGATATCAAATGCAGCCACTGTTTAATGTAGACAGGTCTCCTTTTCAATCTAGAACGACATGTGATGGAATAAAGTGGAATCTAAAGGGTTTTAAACCAAACGGTTCAGTACTTCATACATACGTCGCTTAATTAAAACCTGAAACTCTTTACTCTTGATTCTTACTTTTGATTTAGAGTATCTTCAAATGAGGCGTAATAAAGCATCATCTATAGTGAAGGCGTCTATCATTCCTGGATAACATTGACAGCTTTATAGAAAGTAGTCATTTGGTAGACAAATATATAAAAGAAGTAAAGGCACTGCCCTCTTAATCAGTAGTTGGGTTCCTCCAATTTGGCCAGTTAAGTGGCTGTTGCCTACCCCTCACATCGCTCTCTTTTTTATCAGTAAAATAAAAATATAAATTTCTGTTCCCTAGGAGAACCCTTCGTACGCCTAACAGGCCCATTAATCCAGCCCGAAGTCAGGATGGGCAGATCAGCACATATAGCGTTTCCAGAATCCATGAACGACCTGGAGAGGATAGAGGAGTTCAACACCGGGGTGGCCAACCAGTTTCAACGTAATGAAAGTGCTCCGTTGTTGAGTAGAGTGTCACAGGTAAATAACTATTTTTTGAGTGCTACTCGCGAACCTAGTACGATATACGGTATGTTGAACATGATCGTAAAGGGTTACCGGAGTAACACTATTTATTGAAGAAGTCTCTTATGTCTCTCAAAGGAAATTTGTTATAGTCACAATCCATAGGCAGATTGGTAACTACAGTAAAATAATATTTTGAACGAACAGGTAAAAACAATTTGTACGCATGTCTAAGAGAGAAGACACTGGTTTCTGAAACACAGCTCACGCTAGCTCAGATGCCAGAGATTCAATTTTATGTTACCATTTATTTTTTATTCCAATAAACATATTTTTCAATGCTGCTGCCCTTAGTCGCCTCTCAGGGTAACCTGCAAGCAAGTAGGCCATAAGTCTCTCCCAAAGGAGGATTATATCATAGTCGCTAAGCTTGGCAGGCAGAGGACCGCAGTTAGATGATATACAATTGCGCTGCTGCTCGTTTTTTGAAGGACGCGATGAAGTGGTACCATATTCTAGACCAAGGATCACGTCAGTTGGATTTGACGACATAGGAATAGTTCTTTTAAAGTCTACTGCTGTATCTGTACACTTCTTAATATATCTACTTTTGGTTGTAACTAAGTATATATGTTTTTGACCTTTTTTGTATTCGTCGTCGTGTCTTCTGGATTGGTCAACCCTCGCTACAGCCAGCATTTTAGATCAACTTATTCACGATCAATCTCTTTACAGATAGTAAACCAGCAAGGAACTCTGTTAACTACCGTGCAAATTGGCCTGGCTTCTAGACTGTATGGGTCTCCAGGTGATAATCTACAGGTAATTACAATTTTATAGTATCACTTGCCCGTGTGATAGCATAACGTAACATCACGCCTTTGTCATGAAGGGGTAGGCAAAGATAGCACCATGTAGGTGCTACGTCAGCTACGTTGGTCCCATACAAGAATTAGGATCATACTACTGCCATTTATTTGTTGCCATTTACCAGACTTGATGCCAGATAATGGACTCGATGCCAGACTACGAAATACTGGCAATTTCTCCCAAATAAAAAATCCTCTCAGCTTATTATATTTCGACTTCATACAGAAAAGACATGAACATTGCTCGAAACGCTTTTTATAGCTGTTTCCAGCATAGCGTGCAGCGTGATGTTACATATGCCTATAACCTTTCTCAAGAACTGGTTATCATATGCAAAAGAAATTATTCAAATCCAGAGATTAGCGCGTTAAAAAAAAAATAAACACTCGCTTTATATAATAGTATAGATTATCATCGTATTCCATGGTATAATATATTTGAAGACATGAGAAATCATTGAGTCTAACGAAAAATTTGTGTTACAGCTCCATTTCGAGGTCACTAACTACAGAGAGCAGTCGGTTCGATTCGCGTTTGGTGCAACTGGGGAGATGAGATTCCTGACTGGTATTAACCCCACCAGGTAATCCACACCTTTTTTTTATAATAACTACAGTGGCAGAAGATCCAACAGTCCACCTGATGGTAAGTGGTAACTGTCGTTCATGAAGTTCTACAATGACAGGGGCTTTGCGAAGCTGCTGCCTACCGTTATATAAATGTTCTGTTTTAACCTCGTTTGAAGAAGGACATGTCGTAGTGCTCGAGAAACACCCCAGCTGCTAGTTTGTTCCAGATCTAAATTGTGAGAAGCATGAACTACAAACAACCGGGTATATATACTGGATACGGAAGGCGGATGACCGACTCTTATGGCCCAAATTACGAGAGGCTTATGTTTATCAGTGGAATGCTTTAGGCCGATTAATAGATGAACCACCATGCTTCTTTTGAATCCCAAGTCATAAACCCGAAATGTAAACTGCAGACCTTGAGTTTCCGAATCGGAAGGGCATTCGGGATCAAATATGATGCGAAATCATGTGAACGATTGAAAATACTGTAGCTGATCTCTTTTTGTAGTACCACAATATAAGAGTGAAAGAATGAAAGAGAACATGACTTCGTATTTTTTATTTTATCCTCAACTTTTTTTTATTACAGTCAAACCGTAGTGTCGGGTCAAACTGTCAATGTGATAGTAAGCCTGCTTATACCAAGTAACACGCAAGCAGGCATAAGGGACACCATCACATTCACAGCCTATGGTAAGTTGCTTACCCTCATCAAGATAAAAGACAAATGACAGAAGTCTACATTTTGAACATAACTATAATACAAAGTATAAGATATCCCTAGAATTATAACTATTATGTATGATGTACACAATAATATAGTAGTACCTTCTCCACACAATATCAGAGCACTTGATCCGGTCTACGGATCTTTTCAACCATAAAAATGTAATAAGTCTTTGTGCTGGCTAAGATATTTAAGACTTGGGCTAGAGCACTAACAAGGACATGCAACTGTAAGGTTCTTATAAGCCATCTAGGGGAATGAATATACCACCCACATGAGATCTAAAATAGCTAGCGAAAGTCATACACCACTATCTACCCGTTCTAAGAAATAAAGGCGTGAAGATATATTTATAATTGTGTACTCCCCAGGTCCTGAACAAATATCAATGCAAGCTTACGTATATGCCGTCAACCAGGGTGACGTAATCGACAACTGGCCTCCAGAAGTGAGACACAGCTTCCAAGGAACGTGTATAGGCAGGACTGGAGAAGACTGTGCGCAACATACTTGGTCTGCAACTATTACTGCCAGAGATCCAATATCAGGTAAAGATTCTTGAGTGAATAAGGATCTGGATGACGTTGGAGAAAGGCAGTAAGCCTTTAGGTGTCAGTATAGGCCAAGGTGGCAAAAATTAGGGAAGGCCTATGTCCAGCAGTGGCCTTCTTTCGGCTGATATGATGATCCATGGCAACTGCTATGTCGTAATCAACTCCATGGAGGTTTTATAAAATGCTTATCCACGTCTCCGATTAAAAAATCAAGATTACAGTAAGGATTACAGATTTTAATTGGCTCGAAGCCTTTAAATTTTCACTTCAATGCTGAACGCGAGAACAAGAAGAGAAAGTATAGGATCAAATTAGAAAATTCTTCAAAACACTCCATAATGCAAACGATAGAAGACAACAAGATTTACTTTTTTTAAAGCGCATCAAGCTCGGTTTCTAAATCCCATTGGCCACCGTATAGCTCACCATCTAAATGTCATACGATTGCCTTGGTAAATTTCTGCTACAATCAACCCTAAAATCCCCGCCTTCTCAGGTCTTCTTCGCTTATCATCAACACCAATCGGTCTCCTGTACAACGGAGAGTTCATCTCTGGGAGCAGACAAGAAGTGGTGGCTACTTATAGAGCTACCTGCTGCGCGCCCAGGGTATTGATCCACGCTGTGGACGGCAGAGGCAATGCTGAGAGCTTCATCGTTGATATATCTGGTAAGAACCTGGTCATCACACTATCCACACACAGACACTCCTTTCGCAGGCAAATCATCCAAAACAGGACAGGGTATGAAGTCTTGAGATAAAGGATATCTCTGTCGTTTCTTTTAGGTTCAGCAGTATTAAGCAAAAATTACGCTCAAAAATTTCTTAGTTGGCGGTGGTACATCTCAACCATGCAAGATAGCTTAAAATTGATGACATTTATTATTTATTTTTGATGGTAAGCCGAGTAAGGTAGTAATAGTATGTCTTAGCTATTTCCTTATAGAGTCTCACTCATATTGTAGAGTAAAAAGTAAAAAAGCAGCTAAATGCTCAACCTTTCATTATCTTTCAGGATACTTAAACGGAGCATCAATAGCAGCGATCGTTCTAGGAGTATTCCTCATCATAGCACTGATAGTCCTGCTTGTACTCTTAATATATTGGTGCGTGAAGAAGCGGAGGGAGTCACGAGAACTGCCCTCATTTAACAACAGGACTTAAGAAGAAGATGATGTATTTAGGAGTAGGTTGAAGAAGGATGTGCAGTCTGAATTTTACACACGAACGGCATGTCGTAGACGACAGAGGTAACACCGTCGCACCAGTCAACGGCAGCCGTCGACAGATATATTCAACAATATTATTACTAGTCGATTCTTGGTGGTTTTAGCATGAATCAGCCCAATCGATCGGGAAAGTAATTCAGACTGCACACCCTTCAAAGTCAAATCGAAGTTTAATTCAAGACCATATAGCTTAAGCAATTAAGTGATAAACTTGGTGATTTTTATATAAGTTACCTTAAATGTTAAGTTAATTAATATTTAATATAATTAGTATTAAGGTATCAGAGTAATTGCGTTTAGGACAGCGATTTCGTTACGTGTACGTTCTAAAACGAATTTGCATTTTTCGCGAACGCTATGACATATTTTTCTTCAAAGGATGTTTAGCATTAATTTTACGATAGGCAGCTACTTCTAGAGTTAGACATTGTAGAGGTCCATGAGCGACAGTTATTACCGAAAGACTGTTGGCTCGAGATAGGCATATGGTGGCAGCCACCGGAAAACAGGAGAAACTCCAGAATCAAATGACTGTCGCGTCAACACAAATGCAGCAAAAAACATATCGACTATGCAATTGCAAAACATAGTACGTGTTCAAACATAGTTTAAAACGCAATAACACGTTTTTCAAAGAGGTGTCCTTATCTTGCATTTTTTTGATTGCCGACAGTGGCAGAAGAGGTAACAGTCCACCTGATGATAACTGGTAACTGTCGCTCATGGACGATTGAAAGTCAGAGACTGTGCGAAGCCACTGCCTGCTTTGAAGAGAATGGGGTAAGTGAGGAAAAAAAAATGGGGGGAAATTAGACTTCCAGCGCTCTCACTCACCGAACGAAACGCGATAGTACGGATACTACTACTTTTACGTCGATCTTCTATGAGACATGTCCTAATAGTAATTCGAATGATGATTCTACTCATTGCTTAGGCAAAACAAAATCATTTTGAGAGATTCCTCTATCAATGAAATATAACCACGAACAGGAATACGCATCATTCTCGCAGGGCAGTAAGGTAGTGTGGGCAATAAGGACCTAACAAGTATGGGCCAGTAGCTGTAGTAGTTCTTCAGCTAATAAATAATGCAATTACTCTGAATAAATTATAATATTACATTGACTAGTGCTATGCCAAAATGTTCTTTTTTTAATTTAATCAAGAATCACATTCCTTATAATATAAATAATTAAAAACAATTTTATAAACACAGAGTAGCAGCGGATCAACTATTTATTTATGTCTCTAAAGACAAAACAGGGAGTAGTCTATTGCTATTTTGCGATAATTAGGCAAATTAATGAAAAGAAAAGACCTTTATTAAAAATTTCTTACAGGTGACTACTTCACATCATTTAAGCTGTAATTTTGTTGAAAAGAGTACCGTTATTTTGATAACGTTAAAAATTACCGTTACTTAAAACATTATTATTTAACTAATAAATTTATATTGCTACATCAAACGTCACTTTTCAAGATCTATAATCAAAAATTACAATTTTGTGGGTAGTTACAAAATTATTAGATGCAAGTAATGCAAGAAACATGTCTTGTACATTCCATTCTATATATATATATATATAAAATTATTAATTCATTGAGTTAAATTACTTTTAAAATTATAAAATGCAAGTAATGCAAGACAGTCTTGCATATTTTGTAATTGAGATAAACTATTTTGTTGGCCATCCTTATATTTAATTTATAATTTAAAATGTATTTTCTATATTGTAAGAGTAACTCGTAGGGTGGTATGCTATACTATAACCATTTTTGAAGGTCCAATAATGATGGTTTTCCTGACCCCGTCCATTATATTCCCAGTGCAAGGTAAAGGTCTCTTCTTATACAGAAAAGGCATGAGCATTAATAATAACAAATAACTGGTTAGTGGCCAACCTAGTGTCAGGATTTGTTTAGGTCACCCATAGAGGCACCCGACTTGACCTAATAACTGTTATCAACTTGGTAACAACTGAAACTGACTTTTAACGTGCCCACCAAAGTACCGAGACACTTAGAACAAATACCACTATGCGGTCACCCATCCATGGGCCAGCCGCACTCTATGTTGCTTAGCCCACTAATCGTGTACTGATCAGTGAGCGCAACAAGCTATGAGCATTGATTATTGAACACTATACTTGCTCAAGGCTTTTCTATCCCTCTAAATGTTTTCCTTCACTGTCAGTCAGTAAAGGTATATAAGATAGGTAAATAATAATTATTATATAACAAAATTTATATAATCTATTTCAATAAATAGCATTTTACTTCTTATAAGTCCATAACAAAATTTACTACTAAGTGGGAAAGAGAGCACTATATCGCCATTTCACTCTGACAATCAATGACCAAAGTAAGAGTAACATAATTCCACTATAATAACAGTGCATGGCCTTGTTTTTAAACATAAAACCTACTCAGTTAATGAATAGCTACCACCTTACATATAAAAATAAGTATTTTCTACTAATACGGGTAGTACAATAAAATTAAAAATATAATTAGTTTAGATGTTAAAAAAGAGCCATATTTTGTAAAAAAAATATATAGATTTTATTACAAATATAAAATAAATATTAATGTGTTTTATTGAAATAATTCATCATTAGTAGTCTTTCCCTCTATATGCATGAAGCTCTTTGCTACAGTGAAGAAGTAAATGTACAACACAGGAGCAGGTGTCTTAAACCCACAAGTGAATAGCTATGATCTAAGTATGCTGTAATGTAAATGACCTCAAATATAACATTATATAAGATGATAGTCAGTATTGATAAGATGATAGTAAGCACATTACTAGTAATGAAAAAAACCCTCATAAACATTTTATAATTAACTAGCTGTTGCCCACAGCTCCGCCCGCGTAAATGTCGGTTCACATTACGACGATTCACTGTACATTGACGATTTTTCGTGCAAACTTTCATCCCCGATTTCAATCCCTTCACGCCATTTTTCCGCAAACTTTCATCCCCAATTTCATCCCCCTTTTTTGCATAAATTAGGTATAAAATAAACGATAGCCTATGTTGTTCTCCAAAGTCTAGTCTATCTCTATATAACATTTAATCAAAATCAGTTTAGTGGTTTAGGTGAATGCGTAGCAGACATACATTCAAAGTTACTTTCGCATTTATAATATTAGTATGGACTAGCACCAGCTTAGGAGCAGTACATTATTTGCATTCTAAATAAAAGTTGCTGTGCACTAAGTGCACCTGCCTGGGGGCTTTAGCAAACCCTTGTCTTTGATGGATATTATGTGATTAGGCTGATAATAAGAAGTAGTAGTTCTCATTTAGTCATGAACTATAATCCTACTCATATTACAAAACCGAAAGTTTGTGTGTGTATGTGTGTTTGTTACCACTTAGCTCCTAAACAGCTGAACTGATGAAAATTGGTATGTACATAGATTTGATACCGGAGATGGTCATAGAATACTTTTATGCTGAAAATTGGTCTGGTTACCAAGCTACATTAATGAAACACATACCATTATCTGCACGGGTGTAGCGGCAGGTCGCAGCTAGTAATGAATATTTGCAAGTAGAGCCAAAACAGGTTCAAGTTATACTCAAGGCAAATACTACACTTGCAGAATCGCAAAAAAAAAGATTATATTTCATTCATTTGTTTTATTTTTTATTTAATATCTATATAGCTACCAAACTAATTTTCAGGATAAAAGAAGCCTATTGGATCAGCCGTTTAGGCACTGAGTGGTAACAAACATACAAACACAAACTTTCACATTGATAGTATTTGTAGGATTGCATCTGTATTGCACAAGAATATACTTAATAAGGGTAATGCAAGTGATTTTTGAGGTGTATACTTGGCAGTAGACATAATCAGGCTGATAGGAATGATAATATAGGATAACAACATCTAAAACAGACATAATTCTTTTAAATCCCATCTTTTTCAGCATTTAATTAGCAAAGAATAAAATATGACTATATTTCTACTCTATGGCCATTAAATTTAGTTAACACAGCAAGTAGGTCGGATGGTCAGGTGAAAATGTAGTAAACTAAAACCTTATTACATAATTTTTAAACATTGTAGGTATCCTAGCATAGATAAAAAGAACACGAAAGGAAGATTTGAAATGCTTGGAATATGATATGATCTTCATTTTTATATAAACTACTTGGTACATAAACCAAAGACAATATTGTTATTTACTCACAAGTGTAGCATCAATAAGTTTTTCCACCTTTTTTATCTCTTTATCAAATGAAAACTGAAATTTTGGCGTAAAACCGTTCTCAAATGGCGCATTTTTATACGATTTATATAGAAACGAGGACATAGTCAACAGTTATTTTTAACACCAAAATATAAACACCACAACAAATTTGAGCTGTTTTAACAAAACAAAACAATTTTACTAGCGTTTCACGACACTCGCACGTAACAAATAGCGTAAAACTAACAACAGTTCATGTAAAAAACGCGAAATATGACATTGAAAACGGTAAAAACTATGTCGGTTATTTTGGCGTGTTTTGCTATTCTACGTCACAAGAAACGTGCGTAGAATATACAATAACGTTAAAAATAAATAATTGTACTTACCTAATCCCGTGATCAGTCCCTGGTTAGGAGCTACGGGCACTAAAACGGCATTATGCGTCAAATCTTCTATGGATAGGCCCGTCACAGCAGTAGAAAGAAGCGGGTTTTTCACAATGTTCCTGTTAGCGTAATCACCGAAACTTTTGTCAGACATATTGTAGACTATATTATTGACCGGCACATGGGAAAATTTTCAAGTTTTCACTCATTTAGAGGTCATAAATAGGTAATTTAATTATACAAAGTTACGTGTCACTTGCATATTTTGACAATTTGACAGATGACTACACGTTGAAAATAAAATTGTTTGGCAATTTTGAATTTTTGATTGAAATTTTTGTCAAAATAGTTTTTTTTGTATTTTACTTGGATAAAAATTAAATGTGCCTCTACACACAACAGTTTTGAAACAACTACATAACGTCATAAATTTATTACGCAAACTAAAAAAAAATGAATTTTTAGAACTTCAAATGTTTATCTATCTTCACAAATGTAAGAAAATCATAATGTAATGTCTTACAAGTTTTACAACCAGTATCAAAGTAAAAGTAACAAAATAGCCTGATAAACAAACACTATTGTTATTATATTTTACAATCTATTACAAAGCTATTTAATAAAAATATAGTCAAAATCTTATTTTATTTTATTTTTAACCTGATATAATATAAATTATTCATTGGCTTATCTTGCATGCGTAAAACGAATCGTATTTGACATTTTGTAGATTTAGTCTGTGACGAATTAGGCAATACAATGAAATAGGTACTTACATCGTAAATAAAATAAAAGTTTATTGCAATTTATGTCTACATTTTGAAGGGATTGTTTACAAAATTGTTTAAAAGAAAATCAAACAAAATACAGAAACAACAATGTCAGACACAAAAGAAGACCCGCCGCCGCCTATCAAACGTTATAGACGCGAGGAGAAGTCCTCAGAATCGGAAGAAGACCTAGATAGTTACGAACCCTATGTCCCTGTAAAGGAACGTAAAAAACAAACTTTATTGAAACTTGGCAGACTTGGCCAACTCGCTGCGGAAGCTACGGCAGAGACTAAGAGCTCTAGTGACAACGATCCTGATGATGAGAGTAAGTATAATACAAAATCGACGTAATAAAAAATATACTTAACTAATATTTTTAATTTACCTTCAGCTGATCAGACCTTCAGTCTTGTGCTAGTCTCATCCATTTCCAAGGACTCTACTCAGTAGTGGTTTTACTCCACTTGTCATAAAATAATACTATTTTATGTCCCTTCTAACCTGTCTTCCAGGATAAGCAGAGACTGGAACGTCATTTATATACCTAAAAACATACTTTCTTCCTCTACAGCATCTCAAGAAGAATGGGGTCGCCGCTACAATGTCTCACTCCTCGACCAGCACTCAGAGTTAAAGCGTATAGCCGAAGCCCGAGCATTATCTGCAGCAGAACGGCAGGCTCGAGAGGAGGAACATATATTGGAAAGTGTTGCCCAGAGTAAGGCTTTGATGGGTGTCGCGGAATTGGCTAAAGGTTAGTACTTCAGTTTTCTATTAGCAAGATAATACTGCTGTTGAGCATAAGATGCGAGTCAACTTACATGAAGAGCGCATAATACTAGGAACATGAAATGTTTTTTTTTTTTTTTTTTATTGCCTACAGTGGCAGACGAGCCAACAGCCCACCTGATGGTAAGTGGAAACTGTCGCTCATAGACTTCTGCAATGCCAGGGGCTCTGCGAAGCCGCTGCCTACCGTGATATTAATGCTCTCTTTAAACCTCGTTGTACAATTGACCTTTTTTGAATACCACCTGTAATGTGCATAAAAAGTAAATAACGAAAAAAACTAAATGCAATATTCAAATGTGTATTTATTTCTTACTTTTTATACAGCTTTACCTAATTCTAAAATGTTATCAGAATATATTTTTAAAATAAATTTAATTAAATGATATAATTGAAAACCACAAAATATTACACTAAATTGCGACATTGCCACTCATGACGCGTAAACGCTCATAAACGCCATTTCTGAACAGCTTACACCTTTATCCACTGATGTAGTACCAAGGGAGATGCACATGAGGCTTTTAATTTGTATTCTACCTGTCAAACCATTTCAGCCTTACCATATCAACCCGTCATTATCCCACCACATGGAAAGGCCTCTTCTCATACAGAGAAGGTATGAGCATTGATCGCCACACTTGCTCAAGACGGATTGGCTTTTCAGACTTCCTCAGATATCCAGGTTTCCTCACGAAATTTTATGATAAACTTAGAAAGTACATATGATTTGAAAAATCACATTGGTACTTCAAATTCGAACCCACTACCTCGTGTTTACGAAGCGAGTGCCTTATCCACTGTGCCATTTTAACTTAGCCTGGGAAGTCTAACTGCCGTGTTTTTACAGGTGAAGTGAAATGTGTAAATAAAATTCCTTTCTTACATCCACTACTGAATAAAATATTTATTTATTATCTTTAGTTCTTTAATATTGGCTCTTATTGAAAAAAATCATACCCAACGCTCCTTCATAGAGGTTTTTCATATTTGATTTGAAACTTTACTCATTCCAGGTATACAATACGAGGAACCAATTAAAACGTCATGGCGTCCTCCCCGCGTTATTCTAGAACTTTCCGAAGAGCGTCATGAGAATGTTAGGAGACAACTCAGAATATTAGTGGAGGGGGAAGATGTACCGCCTCCCATCAAGACCTTCCAGCATATGAAGTTTCCTAAAGGTATGTTTATTTGTATGTTAGTAAAGTCCGGCGACACAGGGCTTGCTCTGAAATAATAATAATATATCACAACAGCGACACAGCGCCATCTAGACTCAAAGTAAGCATATTTATATAGCTGGTGTTATAGGTTCTAGAATGCGGATATACATACTTAAATACTTTTTTTGTAAATACATACATATTATACATAGAAACACCCAGACCAATGCAAATAGTCATGTTTTGCACACAAATATTTGCCTGAGCGGGAATCAAACCCGTGAACTGCGTGGCAGTCTATACACAGTACCAACGAACCACAGAGGTTGTCGCAAAAATAGCTATCAAAAATGAGGTCTGTCCACGCTGTGTCTGTCAGTTCGCTTAAGAACTTTTCTGTCCAAACATCTAACAGTATCCTGCCTATTGCCACTAATAACAGCTTACCCCGAAGTGGATATTAACAAATGAACTGTTATGACTTAGTGTATTTTTGTTTTTAGGTGTGCTCCGAGGCCTGGAAGCCAAAGGCATTAAGGATCCAACTCCCATCCAAGTCCAAGGTATACCAGCAGTATTAAGTGGAAGGGACATGATTGGTATAGCTTTCACTGGATCGGGCAAAACTCTAGTGTTTACATTACCGTTAATTATGTTTTGTTTAGAACAGGAGTGTAAAATGCCTTTTATCAAGTAAGTGTTATTTATTTTAATAAATAAAAATGCATATTATAGAAAAAAAATTCTTGATTGCCAAAATTTTAGGGTAATGTGAATAACCATAGGTCCTAAAATTTGAAAAAAAATTATGCAAAAGTTTGTGTGTGTGTGTATGTTTATTACGATTCAGCACCTAAACGTCTGAACCGATATCGATGAAAATTGGTACTTATGTAATGTATATAGATTCGGTGCCGGAGACGAACTAACCAACGAAGACTTTTTATCTAAAAAATCGTTTTGATTCCCGAGGTAAATTAATTACACACATACCATTTTCCGCGCGGGTGAAGCCGCAGGGCGCAGCTAGTAAAACATGTAATTATTTTATATAGAGTTTTTGTTTTCTGTTTTTTTCTTAAAAAATAAAATATTTATTTCAGACTTCGTATCAAAATATTTTGTTACTAGTTTAAGACTCAATTTCGTATATCCTTTCAGAAACGAAGGTCCATACGGCCTTATTATCTGTCCATCTCGTGAATTAGCGAAACAAACCCATGATATAATACTACATTTTGTTAAACATCTTAAAATGTGTGGGAATCCTGAGATACGAAGCTGTTTGGCGATAGGAGGTAAGAACACCTATCACTACATAGTATAAAACAAAGTCGCTTCTCGCTGTCTGTCCCTATGTATGCTTAGATCTTTAAAACTACGCAACGGATTTTGATGCGGTTTTTTTAATATATAGAGTGATTCAAGGGGAAGGTTTATATGTATAATACGTGCAAAATATAGTAGAGAAACACTGGTAATTTTAGAGGTTTTTACTGTAATGCAGGGACATAGCGGTTGCGGCGCGGTATATACCGGCTGGGAGCCGCCGGCCTATAAAGATAACATGTTTGTATTGTCTAATGACAAAAAAGCTGTGAACGTTGTTTAAAAAGACATTCTGTAGTATACAGAATGTATACGACGGTATGACATTAAATGCAATTACGTATAGTATGTGACATTATAAAGCGAGACAAAAAAAAATCTACTAAATATCTTCAATAGTTTAGACACAGGACAATTTTTTTAATTTCTTTAATTCTAAATTAACACTATGTAAGTACGTCAAACGGTCACTGACTTAAGTCATAGTCCACGTCGAAGGATAAACGTTGCCGTTCATTACAGTTCAGTGAACTTGTCATAATAAAATGGTGTATTACTTCGTTACTATTAAAATATTATTTATTTTGTTAGAAAATTTCAAATTTTTGTTTTTCGTCAAATTACTTTTGTGATTAATTAGAAATCATTATATGGGCTAGTAACACCTGCCTTTTCATTTAATGTCAAACCGTCGTATACACTCTGTATTTAGTATTAGCATAATACCTGTGCGAAGCCGGGGCTAGTCTATACTATTATATACAGCGAAAGAGTTTTTTTGAATACGCTTATCTCTGAAATTAAGTGAGTCTGATTGGGAAGTCTGATTTGAATTATTATTTTTGTGTATATAGCCCAGTTCTCGGAGCAGAGAAGTAACCAAAGACGCAGGTGAAACAGGAACTCGGGAAGCTGATCAGTATTGTTCATAGTAAACCAAAGCTCAAAACCCCAACTTTTGACACCTATACGAAGCGAGGGCAGTTCCATCTCCTAGCTAAACCAAAGATCACATTAAACCTAATGATTTTTTTTATATAAGGCTACCAAAGTGACTCCACCCCGCCTGATGGTAAGCAGTCAGTGGAATCCAGAAGTGGTCGACACTATACCAAAAGCTATCGTCTTAAACTGCTGGTATAGTGGCCTCCACTATGACGGCTTGGAATGAGGTGGGGGAAGAGAATGAGGGAGGTGAGGATACAGGAAAGGGGCAATCGGCCCTCCGGCACTCTCAACGCAGTAGTACGGATACTACTACTCTTAAGTCGATCTTTTATGAGAGGGTAGTACTTCCACGATCCGGCCCATTCATGCTAAAACCAGCTTGGATCTACTACTGTATTTTTTTCCAGGAGTCGCAGTGTCAGAATGCATGGAGGTAGTGCAACGAGGAGTTCATATCATGGTGGCCACGCCTGGACGGCTTATGGACATGCTCGACAAGAAAATGGTAATATTTCCACCATAGTATATCGAGTATTAGTTTACATACTACATACATACATACATACATACATACATACATACATACATACATGCATACATACATACATCTTTTTATCCTCGAAGGGATAGGCAGTGGTGTTTACATACTAATGCGTTTCAAATTCAAAGCATTTATTATATTTTGATCATAAAGTATGATGCTTATGAACGTCAAAATTACATGAAGTCAGCCAATTAACCTACAGCCAGTTCGCTGACGAGGTAGAGCCGTAAGTGGGCTCTGGAGGCTGAATTCCTTCCCTTTCTTTTTCCTCACTTTTCTCACTCCCTTCACGGTAGGCAGCGGCTTTGAAGAGTCCTTGGCATTACAGAAATCCAAGAGCGACAGTTACCACTTACCAAGTGAGCTGTTCGTTCGTCTGTCTATAGGCAATAAAATTGTTTTTGCAGTAACATGAAAGCACATGAAAGACATAGGCAATCTTTTAGTACTTCCTATTAATATTACAAATGCGAAAGTTTGTGTGTGTGTATGTTTGATACCACTTACTGCCTAAATGGTTGAACCAATTTCGATTAAAATTGGTATGTAGATAGATTTGATGCCGGAGACGGACATAGGCTATATATATCTCGAAAATCTGGTTCCCGAAGGAGACAAACACATTTTAGCCGCGGGCGCTAGTTATTTATATTGACTACAAATTTGTACGGAACCAGATTCCAGCTCTCACTTGACCGGTTTATTTTAGTTTTCTATGTTATTATTAAATGTTTATACCTTACTAGCTGTTGCCCGCAGCCCTGCCTGCGTGAATGTCGGTTATATCCCTGTTTTTACATTAACGATTTTTCATACAAACTTTCAACCCCTTTTAGCCATTTTTCGCGGTAAAAGATGGCATATATTATATTATGTTGATTCCCGAGGTCTATTATATCACACACAAACACATACCAATAAATATTATGTAATGCTGTACTTATATCTGTTGTGTATTTAAACATTGTGTGAGAGCCTGGTACCCAAAACACAAGTTAAATCTTACCTTGGGTACCAGAGTTCAAAAATTATATTAAGTAAACTTAAACAGATTTAGTATAAGTGTAAGTTGATCTGTAACTTTTTATGAATAAATTATTATTATTATTATTATTATTATCTCTATACCAAACTAGCAAACGTCACCCGGTTTTACCCGCGTGGTTCACGTTCCCGTGGGAGTACGAGTATAAAATATAGCTTATTAATTACTCAGTAATAATGTAGCTTTCTAATGGTAAAAGAATTTTTGAAATCGGTTCAGTAGTTTTTGAGTTTATTCGTTACATACAAAAATACAAAGCTTTCCTCGTTATAATATTAGTAGAGATTATTAAATGCTTATACATTATTTAATACTAGCTTCGCCCGTGCGTTAAATATTTTTTGTTGCATCCCTCAGTAGCTAGACCGATTTTCGGGATGAAAGTAGCCTATGCCCATCTCCTGCACCGAATCTAGCTTTTTGTTTAATTTTCATCGAAATCGGTTCAGCCGTTTATGCGCTGAGTGGTAACAAACATACACACACTTTCGCATTTATAATATTAATATTATTTATATTTCTTTCTTTCTTTCTCAAGGTCCGTCTAAATGTTTGCCGCTACCTGTGCATGGACGAAGCTGATCGAATGATAGACATGGGTTTCGAAGAAGATGTTCGTACCATATTTTCTTACTTTACCGGGCAAAGACAGACGTTACTATTCAGTGCGACTATGCCGAGGAAGATACAGAACTTTGCCAGGTAAGAATTATAGTGGTAAATGATTACCGGATGTATTTTTGTAATGTTAAAAAGGTGTTTAAGTAGTACCAAGAATTTTAGTAAGTAAGATATTTTGTACCGGTAATTTATTACCGTAAGAAATTATTATGTGGTATATTGAATAATCCCGGAATTAGACCCTTCAGGCGTCTGATAATGATAATTTACTGGTAATGATAATAATTATAATCAGGGGCGAAGCTACCGCCGTATCAATGAGCCCAGAGGCCCCTAACGTGTGTAAGCAAAACACGTATGGCTCTTATTTATTGAGCTCGATTAAAAAAAAAAATGTTTTGTCTAAAGGTCAGCCCTAGTCAAAGCAGTAAACGTAGATCGTGCGGGCGCAGCATCCCTGAACGTGTGTAAAGAGCTTGAAACTGTGAAAGCTGAGGCTAGGACAGTTCATTTACTGCATTGTCTTCAGTCAGAAGACACCACCAGACTTGGTTTTGCTAGCATAACAACTCACTAGACACTACGATTGATGCATTCCTGTGACCTTGACCTTGAACTAGCCTGACCTTGACCTTGAAATTTCCAATAACAGCGCATACGTTCCTACACCCGGCTCTTATTTATTGAGCTTGATTCAAAAAAAAATTTTTGATCCAAAGGTCAGCCCTAGTCAAACCGGTAACAGTAAACGTGGGTCGCGCGGGCGCAGCATCCCTTAACGTTCGTCAGGAGCTTGAACCTGTGAAGGCTGAAGCTAGGACAGTACATTTACTGCACTGTCTTCAGAAGACACCACCTCCTGTGTTGGTGTTTGCGGAAAGGAAACAGGATGTTGATGCTATACATGAGTATTTGTTGTTGAAAGGTTGGTATTATAGTAATATTTTTAACAAACTTGGTGACAAACAAACATTCAGCTCCTCCTGATGGTAAGAGATAACATTTATCAATGAACATGGCTGTTTCAAGACGTTGTCGATCATAAAGGGGGAAGGAATGAGGAAGGAAAAGAAAGAGGTGGAGCTGTCGATGCTTTTTAACTCATGTTCGAGTTTTCACTTCTAAAAACGAAAATTGTGTTTGGTATACAACGTACTTAGGCCCAGCGCACACCGCTGAAAGCGCGGCGGAGCGCATTTCCTTAACACGCGCGCGGATTCAGCGGAGAGACACGCGGCGACGCGCCCTATGTCATTTATTTAGTACTGATCAATACTTTGTACAGACAACTCGCTCTGATGTGGACTAAGACATGATTATTATTGCTGCGCTTGTAGAAGAAAAATTGAAAAATGTAGGACAATTAAATCTAGCTGGACTAGCTAGCGAGGTAGCGCGGCGGCAACTGCATGCTCTTGTAGTAGCTTAAAGGCGCTCTGAGCGTCGCGTGCGAATTTATTCTTCATATACAATTATTGACCGTATATCAAGGTCGTTATGGTATATATTAAATTGTAGTCTTAAATTGCTCTCCGCCGCGCTTCCAGCGGTGTGCGCTGAGCCTTTGGGTCAATTTGGTGGGCTTCATACTCGTTCAGCTGGCACAAGGTATAAATACTAATAATAATAATAATAGTAATACTACTACTACAGTAATATTTATTACTTACGTTTTCATCTGGCATTACTTTTCAAAATGGTAAAATATTTTTTTTAATAGGATTCTTGTGATTGATCGCCTAATTAATAATAATAATATTCTACCACATTCACACAGCGCCATCTAGCCCCAAATTAAGCAATTATATTTGCTTGTGTTATGGGTACTAAACAACTGATATACTACTTATATACATTTTTTTTGTAAATTCATACATATTATAGATAAATTACACCCAGACACAGAACAAACAATCATGCTCATCACACAAAGGTTTGTCCTGGGTGGGAATCGAACCCACGACCTCCGGCTCCGACACCAACAGGCACGTCAATTTATACAAACACACTTACTTTTGCAATAATTATTATGTTTTTATAATGTTTTCTAGGAGTAGAAGCGGTCGCAATACATGGTGGCAAGGACCAAGAAGAAAGATCTCGTGCTGTAGAAGCGTTTAGGAGAGGAGAGAAGGATGTGTTAGTAGCAACAGATGTTGCAAGTAAAGGTAAGACATACATATCTTCACGCCTGTCTCCTACTAATAGGGTAAGCAGAGACTATAGAACGCCATTTGCTACAAACATACCGCCTTTGCCTCTCCAACATTAATTAAGAGCGTTTACACAAAAGAGTGGGAACGTCGCAATTTAGTGTCATATTTTACTAGCTATATTTTAAAAATGTTTTTATAACACTTTTTAGAATTATGTGTAAGCTACATATAAAGTAAATAACCATAATGTTTACAGTTATTTTACTATGAAAATAACGCCATGGAAATTTTTAATCTACTTTTTGCATATAAATAAAACTATAAGCATTATGGTTACTTACTTTTTATACAGCTTTCATGTAATTCTAAAAAGTGTTCTGAAAATATTTTTAAAATATTGCTCCGATTAAATGATAAAAATTAAAAACAATATGGCACTAAATTGCGACGCTACAACTCTTTTGTGTGAACGCTATCTTTTCATACACACGTCGGTTACGGGTGTTTGTAATTGTGCCCTTTGTCAACACATCTCCTATTTGGTCCGCGTATGTTCGTTTAGAGCGACCTCTACCAACGTTTCCAGTCATTTCCGCTTCATAAATCTCCTTCGTTATC
Organism: Parascotia fuliginaria; assembly: GCA_963082885.1. Classification (NCBI taxonomy): domain Eukaryota; kingdom Metazoa; phylum Arthropoda; class Insecta; order Lepidoptera; family Erebidae; genus Parascotia; species Parascotia fuliginaria. Next base: position 2,990,546 of record OY720201.1, on the reverse strand, counting down.
AAACTTCCATCCATCCTTTCCAAAGGTAAGAAAACTATTAAATTAATAGTACACTAGCGGCCCGCCCCGGCTTTGCACGGGATACCTAAGGGATACTTTTGTATGGGAATATAGAAGTGTTTTTTATTTTTTTTCAGACAATTTTAAAAATTTTTCTTTGCGTAAGAACCATTCTCGTACTTCAAGGAATATTATAAAAAAAGAATTAGCGAAATCGGTTCAGCTACTCTCGAGATTTGCGCTTAGCAACACATTCAGCGATTCATTTTTATATTATAGATAAACTGTATTTCTTTCTTTCTAAAGTATATTTTCAAAAATAAACCTTCCAGGTCTAGACTTCGCAAACATCCAACACGTAATAAACTACGACATGCCAGAGGACATAGAGAACTACGTACATCGTATAGGACGTACAGGGAGGGCGGGGGGCGAGGGGGTAGCCACCACCCTGCTGGGGAGGGCGGCTGACGACAGCGTGCTGAGAGACCTGGCGCATTTGTTGACGGAGGCTGGACAGAAGGTAATATAATGATACCAGCCTTTCCTAACAACCTGTAATTAAGACAGCGCCAATTCTTGTGTACTTACTTTGTAACCCTTGCTTTTAGGCCTGCGCAAACGAGGGACTTTTGTCCCCGTAAGACAACGGACTCAACGCATACGTTGTGCGGTCATTTGTTGCCCGGGAATTGCGTCATTGTATCGACGTACAGACATACGTCACTATCGAGTGCTTAATTTTATTAATATTATAAATGCGAAAGTTTGTGTGTGTATGTGTGTGTGTGTGTTTGTTACCACTCAGCGCCTAATCGGCTTAACCGATTTCAATGAAAATTGGTATTCGGTGCCGGAGACAGACATAGGCTACTTTTTATTCCGAAAATCGGTCTGGTTTCCGAGAGATACAACAAGCCATATTTTACGCGCGGGTGCAAAAGGTTTAAAGGTTTAAAGCGAGTGCAGACTAAAGTATATTTTTTGGAGATTTTCCCGTACTTTTTTCAGTCCGGTCTTTGAGAGACTTTTTGTACTATTTTTAGTTCTTTGTGTGTGTTATTCAATACAATTTATAAGAGATCTATATCGATGGACAAAAAAGTACCCGGGAGACATTTCCTCGTTTGTGAAGGCCTTTGGCTCGTTTGGTTGTCTGTTATATAAAATAATACATGTTAACGCGGTATCAATGAAATAAATAAATTAATGATTTTAATATTTTGTTCAGGTGCCTTCCTTCCTCCTGGATATGATTGGAGAGCCTGATGTACCTGTACCTGATGGTCAAGGATGTTCCTATTGTGGCGGTCTTGGACATAGGATTACAGGTATTTATATTTTACTAAATTTTTTAAAAGCTTTTGTCGTGCAGCGTGGGCGTTTCCTAAGGTGACCTGAAAAAGGCTCCGATAAGAACTCAGGAAGTCTACTTCAAGGTAATAATGACAACAAATATACAAAATTTTTTGAATTTCCGATTCTACTTACCTCTAATATAACTTACGGTGAAGGAAAACATCGTGAAGAAACCTAAAAACTAGTTATAGCAAATTAGCATATTTATCACTTCTAACGACATTTGTAAAAAGATAGTTTTATAAATTAATAAATGGTACTGGCTGTGTCCGAGAGTGTATCTGAAAAGATGTCAAAATTTAAAGTGCTTCTGCTCGCACTCTTGTTTTTTATTCTGCTTCACGGATGCACGCTCGTCGGCGAGCACAGAAAAATCATTCACAGATTTTCATTGGAATATTTCCCCTGTAGAGAAGGAAATACAAAGTTTTTTCTTTGATCAATATACTACACAATATATATGATGATCTGAAATTGCCAATATGTCCTAAGAGAGTTTAGGCGTCATGAGTTGCAACGTCGCAATTTAGTGTCCATTTTGTGGTTTTTATTTTCTATCATTTAATCTTAGCTATATTTAAAAAAAAATGTTCTGTTCTGCTAGAATTAGGTGAAAGCTGTATAAAAAGTAAGTAACCATAATGCTTACAGTTATTTTACTATGAAAATAACGCAACTTAAGTTTCAAATGTATTATTTGCATATAAATAGAATCGTAAACATAATGATTTCTTACTTTTTATACAGCTTGCAACTAATTCTAGCAGAACAGAACATGTTTTTAAAATATAGCTTCAAAATTATAAAAATTGGTAATCACGAAATATAAAACGAAATTGGCGACGTTACCACTCATGACGCGTAAACGCTCTTAAGCAATTGTGATCAATGTTCGTGCCTTCTTTAAATGAGAAGAGGCTTCCTGCAGTGAAACAGTAACAATACTTTTATATTCTTATTTTTTTTTACAGAATGTCCAAAATTAGAAGCTGTACAGAACAAGCAAGCTTCTAACATTGGAAGAAGAGATTATCTTGCTAACACTGCTGCCGATTATTAAGAACACAGAAGAAAATGTGTTCATCGCTGCTTACCATCAGACAGAGTGAAGTCACTTTGATAGTTTATTAAAAAAACAGTCTGCTATAATGGATAGATGAAATTAAAAAGGTGTACATATATTTTTAAGTGTAAATAAATAATAATAAGTTATATATGTTTAATTTTTTGCGATAACAATTCTTCAATATCCTATCGTAACATTATAAATGCAAAAGTTTGCGCCACCCAGCGCCTAAACAGCTGAACCGAATTCGATGAAAATTGGTATGTAGATAGATTCGGTGCCGAAAACGGTTATAGGCTACTTTATATCCCGTAAATGCGATGGTTTCCGTAGGAGACGAAACACATTTTAGGCGGGCGAAGCCGTGGAACACAGGTAGTTATTAATACTTAAAAAATTTTTTACAACTTTGGTAACAAACAGACCTGATGGTAAGTGGTAACCGTAACCAATAATGGCTGTGTTTAATAATCAATGGAAAAATAAAGCTTAGAAAAATTTGAAGGGAAATAGATAAAATAATACCTCATACCTTGGCCTTGTATTGTCTTTAAGACGCAGAATCCAGTATTTCTTTGACCTTTTTATTCAGTCCAGGGGCCCTACCACAACCTCATATAGCAATCAACCTTACTTTGTCTCTATCCTTGTTTTTAATGGTACAAAAGAAAAAGACAAAACCCAAAGTAGTATTAAATTAATACTGCTATAAGTGGTGGTAGGTCCCCAGGTATATGGAACATGGTCAGTGTGACCACGAGTAAAATAATTTCCTGTTGGTCACACTAGTGTGACCACGTTTATACAGCGAAATTTACAAGTTAATTGTGAGTACTTTCACCATCACAGCTATCTCAGACCACCTATGTGTAATGTTATTCGATTACTATAAAATATGATGTATTGTGTATTTATAAAGTAAGAAACATGGATGTGCATAGTCCAACAGGTCCAACAAATAAAAACAAACAATAAAAGAAATGTATTTATTTTAAAACGCTGTTTTATTCATGGTAATTAAACTTTTACAACAATATACACCATGATACTATGATCGAACTGTGGGGCCAAACAATAATTATATAATCATACCGTCAAACATCTCTAGAGGTCAGCGTCGTCTGATCGAAAGATCTCTAGGGGTCTACTGGTTTATTGAGAGCATATACTGCTGTGATAAGAATAAAAAACGTATGTACAAGATACGATAGTTACAAGAAAATTAATGTAATGAATTTATGTAATCAAAAGTGAAAAGTTAAAAGCCGTTTCATACATGACGGGTTTTTATATGGACGGGAAATGTTAAATATCGTTTCATACAAAATGTATATTAAAGCTTATTATTATGTCACGAAAACACGGAAGGGACGTGAACGACATACGGCCCATCTGATGGTTTAGTAGCAACCGTAACCTATGGAGATGGCTGTTTTCCAAGCATTACAAAAGTAATAATGCTTAGAAAACAACCAAATCGTTGCCGACCACGGAGAAGGGTATGAGGAAGGAAAGGGACTGAAGGGCTATTTGGGCTGCCGGCGCTCTCACGCACCGAGCGAAACACATTAGCATGAAAACTAATATTCTTACGTCGATCTTCTATGAGAGGGTAGTACTGCCTCAGTCGGTCCGGCAGTCATGCTAAAACCAGCGTGGATCTACTACCGTATTCCACTCACGGGGCTGAGCACATAAGATGACGTATGACATTTTACATAAATATTATTTAGCCACCTTACACTATATTATATCTAAGTGAAACAAAAAAAAAAAACAAAATTTACACGAAATAGGATAAAATCTGATTTTATTTTGCAAAATTTTCTTATTATTAGAGTATAAACTGGGGAGATGTTTTCGCGTATTCCTTAGTATAAACTAGGGAGATGCTATCTTTCTCTCGCAGTACATACAATATTTGTCTTCTGTTCTTCGATATAAATGTTTTGTACATACATAACTTTACGCCTGTCTCCTATTTATGGGGTAAGTAGAGACTAGAACCTCCATTGCCTCTGCAACATTCATTAAGAGCGTTTACGCGTTATGAGTAGCAAGGTCGCAATTAGATGAAAGAATTAGATGAAAGCTATATAAAGAGTAAGAAATCATTGCGTTTACAGTTCTATTTATATGCAAATAATACATTTGAAACATAATTTGCGTTATTTTCATAGTAAAATAACTGTAAGCATTATGGTTACTTACTTTTTATACAGCTTTCACTTAATTCTAGCATATAGGCAGAACATATTTTTAAAATATAGCTCCGATGTTAAGATAAAAATTAAAAACTACGAAATATGACACTAAATTGTGACGTTGCTACTCATGACGCGTAAACTCTCTCAATCTTTTCTTACACACACGTCACGTGATTTCTGTAATCAATCATATTATAACCTTACTTTGTCTCTGTCCTTGTTTTTAATGGTACAAAAGAAAAAGACGAAACACAAAGTAACATTAAAATAATACTGCTATAAAAGATGATGGTAGGCTCCCAGGATTTAGGAGACTAGTTAAAACTGTTACTACAATCCTTCTAGAGAAGCTGACCCCCTCTATACCTCGCTACGGCCATTAAACGTAGTGTCGGTGATTTATTTATTTGTTACTAACCTTCCGCAGCGAGTTACACCCGCGTCTTTGCATACTGCTCTGCTCCCGTCGGCAGTAGCGTAATGTTAAATAGCCTATGACCTTCCTCAAGAACTGAGCTATCAAACGTAGTTTCAGAGATAAGAGCGTTTAAACAAACTCTTCTGCTTAATAGTATAGAAAATAGATTTGTTATGATAGCGAATATAGGTATGACTTGTGCGTGTCTGTAGCGGTATGCGGTATCATGTGTAATGATATCATGTATTATTATAAAACCCCACATTAAAAGCAGTAGATTTCTTCGCGTCAAACATTCGCATCTCCCCAGTTAAAGCCCTAAATTATTATTTCATGGTATACACCAGGCTATTCGTGTTGGATGAGCGTTTGATGAACGGATATCCGGTATGCCATAGACTCCGAATTAACAAAGTCACTGTTTTCCGATAACTTTAACAGATTTTCATAGGACTTTCACTTTCGTTAATAATTATGTATAATGGATACATAATATAGTAGAATTTTATTTATAAACATGTTGTAATATGTTAAATTAATACACACATGCAAAGACAGGATAGGGAGCTAGTTATTCAAGGTCAAGGACATTTGAAGGTCATGTAAAGGTCAAGGTCACATTATTTGCAATTGAGATAAAATTCAAAATATAATTATATTATGCAGGAAGACATTTTATATACGTTATTACAGTTTTATATCAGCCGGACACCAAACGCGAACCCAACTAAACAGTAAAAACAAAGCACTTAAAATTCATAATATTTTAAACAAAAATCTTATATTTAATGTCGACACTTGGTTTTTAGTTATATATTTTAGTTTGACAGAACTTTTAGTATTACTATCTAAAGGTTATTAATTAAAAAAACTAAAGATATTAGCAGAGAGGAAGGTTATTATGACCAGACCAAAAAAATGTAGGAATTAATTAGGCAAAACCAGTAGTAGTATTATTACAGCGCATATTTCCTTTTTATATATTATTAGCTTACCGAAGTGACTCCACTCTGCCTGATGGTAAGCAGCCAGTGGGATCCAGAAATGATGGCCACCATTTTAAAAGGCATGGTGACCTCTCAAAAGGCATGCCTTAATAATCCCGGGTCTTAAAAATATTTTTTTTATTGCCGACAGTGGCGAGCAAACATCGTGATGGTAAGTGGTAACTGTCGCTCATGGACGATTTAGAGTCTCTAGTATTGCTCTGCAAAGCTGGCTACCTAATTTCCTCCCATCGCTTCGTTTTTTAATTATTACCTTTAGATAAACACTTTATTTAAAAATATGTATAATAGATATATCAGAATTTATATGAACGCGGTTTTAAAAGTAGATATTATATTTATCTCTCAATATTAAGCTTATACTCAAATAAAAAGTTGAAGAATGACCGCATAGTGGTGTTAGAACTGAGTGTCTCCGTGAAAGTCGGTTCCAGTTGTTACCAAGTTGATAACAGTCGTTAGGTCAAGTCGGATGTCTCTATGGGCGACCTGAACAAATACTGACAATAGGTTGACCACTAACCACTCGATAAGAAAGAAATCAATACAGTTACTCTGATACCAAATCTGATCGTGCTTTGTATACACAGTTTTAAGTCAAATGGTTTAAGTAATTAGAGATTTACCATTTGTTTCTTGTAGGTCATAATCGGGTATAAAGGTTTACGCGTCATGACTAGCAACGTCGCAATTCAGTGTCATATTTCGTGATTTTAATCTTAGCTATATTTTAAAAATCTGTTCTGTTAGAATTACGTGCAAGCTGTATAAAAAGTAAGTAACTATAATGCTTACAGTTATTTTACTATGAAAATAACGCAACTTAAGTTTCAAATGTATTATTTGCATATAAATAGAACTGTAAACGTTACTTTTGTTGTTTGCGACATTGCCACTCATGAGGCGTGACAATGGTAAATTTTTAGACGAATTTTATTATTTTAGTACAAAATTTATATTTCGTATTTTATTTTTAACCATCGTCTTTTTTACAAGTGGCTCTTAATTTATTGTAATAATTTAATTTTCTTTTTATTATTTCTGATATTTTGAAATGAATTTTGGAGAACTTTTTAATTTAAAAGTTATTTAGTGTTTGAGTATTAGCAACTTTGAGAGATCTTAACAAAAATTGGTGGTCAAATTCAATAGTCATTTTAAGTAAGTTTTTTATATACTTACCTAATAATAATAAAATACAATATATCCACAGATACGCATATACAAAAAAAAGTACATATTTTTGATTTTACATTATTCAATGCTATAGTTTGAAATAAAACATAATATTTGACCCACTTAGGGGTATGAAATACCCGACCAGGGTATAACATACCCTGCTTGGGTATAATTTACCCCAGTCCATTTTTAGACCATTAAAAATGACCACCGATATCTAAAGATTTTTTTTATTTCCGTGAATAAAGAAACCAAATGTCGACGGTATATATACTTAAGTAACAAAATCATATCCTAAATATTTCTTATTTTTTCTTCTTACCCTCGAGGCGACTTTTTTAGGATCGTCGTATTCCTCGTCTTGTTCGAACACAATATTATTTTCAATTACCCAATCTGGTTCCTCCTTAACCACAGGAGGAGGGCCAGCGGACAACCTTTTTTTCTTTTTCTTCCCCGAATCCTCCTTATTCCTCTTCTTAGGTCTCTCATCTAGCACTAAATGTTGATATTCCTCAACAATATAATTTTCTGGTTCATAACTCGTGGTAATTTCCACCCCAACAGACGGGTCCACATCGGGTAAAATATAATAATTTTCAAAATCACCCTGGAGGGTTATTTCGTTCATTTCAGAAGTAAAATGTCGTTTTTTCTTACCTGCGGCACAGTGCTTAATATAGGCATACTTGGGTTTTGTATCATCGGGCAGAATATTAACAGTCCATTCTTGATTTTCTGTAGCGGGTATTTCTTTCACTTCTTCCATAGTAATTTCTTGTTCTTCAGCTATCTCGTAGATAAAATTGTCTGATATTGTGCTGTCGTCCATCATTTGCAGAACCTCTGAGTTCTGGGTCTCTGATGCCGATGTCTGTGGGATTATCTGTAAAAAAAAAACTCTCTAAGGCTCAGTGCTTATGTATTAAATACTAGCTGTTGCCCGCAATTCCGACCGCGTGAATGTCTATTATATCGCATAATTTATTATTTTTATATTGACGATTTTTACACAAACTTTCATCCCTATTTCAACCCCTTCAAGCCATTATTTCGCGACAAATAGCCTACGTTATTTCCCAAGTTCTAGTATATCTCTATAACAAATTTCATCGAAATCGGTTACTTTCACAAAGTTACTTTCGCATTTATTAGTATGGATCATTATGCACTTTCATTTATCCTATACTAGCTGTTGCCCGCAGCGCCGCCCGCATGAATGTCGGTTATATCTCTGTTTATACATTGACGATTTTTCATACAAACTTTCATCCCCTATTTCAACCCGTTCAAGCAATTTTTTCGCAATAAAAGTATAATATAATATAATATTCTACCACATTAACATAGCGCCACCTAGTCTAGAATTATATTTGCTTGTGTTATGGGTATTAAACAACTGATAAACTATTTATATACACTTTTTTTTTTGTAAATACGTACATATTATAGATAAATATATGTTGATCCCCAAAGACTTATCTATCTCTATACCAAATTACATCAAAATCAGTTCAGTGGTTTAGGCATGAACGAATAGACAGGCAGAGTTACTTTCGCTATTATAACATTAGTATGGATTGCTCATGATTATAAGGTCATTAGTGGACAAAATACTTACCTCTATAATCTGTCTGGGATCGGGCATCTTAGTAATAACTTGTTCTGATTGCGTGATGGACGCCTCAGCCTTGTCAGTTTCCACTTTCACAACCCACAGCTGCTTTCTTTGTAAGTTCTTTAAAGATCTGACAAATAAAAGATATATATATTTTATAAAAGGAAGACTCTGGCAAGCGTCTGTTTGAGCGCGCTAATCTCGAGATCCTAAAGTGTTTGGATACGGTTTTCACTGTTATATTGTGGGTTTCGGAAGTTTTAGGTGGGTTCAGAAAGATAAGGCCACTATTCGTAAACACGAGGTAGTGGGTTCGAATCTGGGCAAGTACCAATGTGATTTTTCAAATCATAAGTACTTTCTAAGTTTATCTTGGACATTTCTGACTGACGGTGAAGAAAAACATCAGGAAACCTGGACTTAAAAGTCTGAAATTGCCAATCCACCTTGAGCAAAGTGATCAATGCTCATACCTTCTCTATATGAGAAGAGGCCTTTGCCCTCCTGTGGGACAGTAAACAGGCTTGTATTATTATTATTATTAGGTATATAATACATCAACCTATCACATAAAAGAGTTGAGCAGTAACGATAATACTAAACTAAGCGCTTTTTCGATAGGTTTATAAAATATATTACATGCTTATTATAGTAGATAAATAAAAAAATATTACAAAAGTATCTATGTGAAAAAAATTAAATGAAAATATTCATATAGGTTAATTAAATTAACACTTATGAACCCTAAAAAATACAAAATGTCAGCCAATTAACCTAAGCCAGTCCACTAACATAGAGTAGGACCATGAGAAAAACTGGCAAGAAATTCAGGCAGGTTATTACAATTTTTGTAAGTTACAATTTCAAGTAGCATGCAAAGTGACACAGGCAATACACTTAACTCTGTAAGTAATTAATTACAGCTTTCTAATTTGTAAAGAAAAATAAAAAGTAAAATATATGCTTATGTAATCGCCAGGTTATTACAATTAGATATTGTAAGTTACGTGCAAAGCAGGAACAGGTTGCTAGTATACAATACTTACAAATAACCAAGTGTATCCACCAGTTGTCTCACGTTCAGCCTGGAGACACTCTCCTGGGCTTCTTTGACAGGCTCCAAGCTATAATTATGCTCCATGCGTATTACTTCAGCCACTGTTAACAAAAATAGCTGATTAATTTATTGGACCTCTAAAATAAAGTGTGCATATATTTGGCAGATCGTTCTTAGTAACATCACGCTATGGGCGACGGGAAAGGAGCAGTATAAATGTGTAATTTAAGCGCGTTCACACATAAAAGTGGAAACGTCGCAATTTAGTGTCATATTTTCGTGGTTTTCAATTTTTATTATACAATCGGAGCTATATAATAAAAATATTAGTAAAACTTTTTAGAATTTCATGAAAGCCCGTACTCATAACCAGAAAACTTTTAGTTTGCCATATTGTCGCACTAATTACAGTCAGCACTCACCGTTGTACCGTATGTGTTCTTCCTATAACAATATTTGTAGCGAAATTGACATATTCAATGTATCTGTTCGAACTTTAAAACTACACCTTTCCAAAAAGTGTTTAAAATCTATTAATTAAATCCAATTAGTAATAGTGTCATTGTGATGTACCAAACTTATATAATTCTCATATGAATGTTGTGTTCACTTACATATTGTTTTTGCGACTGTTACTCTAGATTATAACCAGTGTTATGTCCAGTTTAGTGAGCCAATAAAAAAAAAATAAAAAAAAAGCTGTATAAAAAGTAAGTAACCATAGTGCGACACCAGGCAAGTTTCCAATGTACCTATTATTTGCAGATAAATAGAACTGTAAGCATTATGGTTACTTACTTCTTATACAGCTTTCGCGTAATTCTAAAAAGTGAATGGTTAATATTTTAAAAGTTTTGATTAAATGATTAAAATGAAACCACTAAAATATGACACTAAATGCCGACGTTGACACTCTTACGTGTGAACGCTCATAACGCGGATAAAACTGCACAGGGGAAAGCTAGTTTTTTTTTAATAATGTGAAACCATGAATTACGAAAAGCGTCCCGCCATAATAGTGCTATGAGATTAATTAAAACTTATTGCTTTTATTACTTTAAAGACCCAAAAACAGATTTAACCTGGCTACTATCTTTTTAGGTAGAAAATAATGAGTTTTCAAAATTTTACTTTAGTTCGACAGCTACTAATACCCGAAAAGCGCCTCGCAAATAAGAAAAATCAAAACTAACCCACAGTTTCTGAAAGGCTGATCAACGAAAAATTAACTAATCACCTGTTAAATCTCATTTGAAGTACCTAAAAGCATGCTAAAACCATGGCTATTTAGTTTAATTTGATCTAATTAGTTAATCACTACATAGTATAAAACAAAGTCGCTTCTCGCTGTCTGTCCCTATGGATGCTTAAATCTTTAAAACTACGCAACGGATTTTGATCCGGTTTTGTTTTAATAGATAGAGTGATTCAAGACGAAGGTTTATATATATAATTCGTGCAAAATATAGTAGAGAAACGCTGGTAATTTTAGAGGTTTCTAACGTAATGCAGAAAATAGTAGTTGCGGCAGTACCGACCGTGGGCCGCCGGCCTCCAAAGAAAACAAGGACCATGTTTGTATTGTCTGATGACGAAAAAGCTGTGAACGTTGTTTAAAACGACGTTCTGTAGTATATTTAGTATCAGCATAATACCTGTGCGAAGCCGGGGCGGGTCGCTAGTAATATAATATAATAAAAATGTAATAAACTATATAAAATAATAAGATTAAATTAAACTAATTATTCACGCTTTTAGCAACCCAATTGGTACTTCACATGAGATTTAACAGGTGATTAGTTAATTTTTCGTTGATCAGCCTTTCAGAAACTGGGTGTTAATGCTTTTATTTCATTTGTATTTAAGTATAAGAAATATTTTATTTAACTACCTAAGTGTTTTTTTAGCTTTTTAAAAAACCTGCGATTTTGAAGTCTTATCTTAAAAAACGCATACATTTATCTATTGACATAATTATATTTTTTTATCTAAACTAAATCTAAATATTATAAAAATAAAAGATTTGATTGTTTGTATGTTTGTTTGTTTGGAACGATTTAACTAAATATTTACGTTACTTAACTGATTGGAAAATTCTTTCACCTTTAGAAAACAATAAATGGAGCGGGCAATATATTTGATTATGTTTAACATATTTTTTTAGTAATTTTCACAATTTTCAGTATTTTAAGAACCTTTGATAATGATATTTTCCGTAGACGCCTACGGAAAATATCATTAAGACCAAATACAACTTTTGATGACGAAGCGAAGAGAAGGCGGACGTCTATTATCCTATTATTATAAATGTGAAAGTTTGTGAATGTTTATGTGTGTTTGTTACCACTCAGCGCCTAAACGGCTGAACCGATTTCAATGAAAATTGGTATGTAGATAGATTCGGTGCCGGAGACCGACATATGCTACTTTCTATGCCGAAAATCTGACTGGTTCCCGAGGGATACAACAAAACATATTTTACACGTTGTCGAAGCTTTGAAGCGCAGCTAGTATTATCATAATAAACGTCAGTCCAACTTGTGAGGGGTTTGCCCACGCTCTCGACCGGCCAAGATGGCGAAAATTGGGGAAAGCCTATGTCCAGCAGTGGACTTGTCTTTTGGCTGATATAATGATTCTAATAATTATCCTGTCTAAATAATCTCATTATGTACCTGTGTGGGATCCTTTTATGAACTTTTCGAATAGCCCTTGATAGGACGGTATCTTGCCGGTCCCTGCAAGACAGGATAATATATCAGAATCAGATTGATAGCTAGCTTTGTCGATAAAAATACGAGGAATCCATACTAATATTATAAATGCGAAAGTAACTCTGTCTGTCCCTCTGTCTGTTACGCTTTCAAGCCTAAACCACTGAACCGTTTAATGAAATTTGGTATTGAGATAAAATAGACCTTGGAAAACAACATTTACTATCGTTTATAAAAAATAAAAATGCAAAAAAATAGCAGAGGGGTTGAAACAGGGGATGAAAGTTGCATGAAACATTCACCGACATTCACGCGGGTGGAGCTGCGGACAACAGCTAATTTTCAATATCTACGTAAAACTTTTATTTTAACTATACTTAGGTAACGGGATGTTTCTCGGGAATTATTCTCGATAGATAGGGCTTTTTATGACGTCTAAGAGGCATTTGCCGAGAACTATTCCCCGAAGCGGGCGCTTTTTATAACGTGTGACAGGGCGTTTGGTGGGCATTATTGCCCATAGCGGGCGCTTTTTATGACGTCTAAGAAGCATTTTCCAGAAACTATTCCCATAGCGGGAGTTTCTTATGACAACATAAAAAAAATTATCCCCGTTTTTAATTTTAAATGAATATAAATTCTATATCGATGATTTACTTACATATCTTTAATACTAGGTCGCGGGATATTTTATAAATATACAAATATCGGACACTAAACCTAGACTTGTAACAAAATTGTACGCATTTTTATTGCACCTTAGTAGTTTCTGCAGATGTTAACGTATTAAAATAGTGTGTAAAATAACTTAAATATAACATACTATTCTATTAATATTATAAACGCAAACTTTTGTGAAAATGTGTTTGTTACCACTCAGCGTCTAAACGGCTGAATCGATTTCGATGAAAATTGGTATGTAGAGACGGACATAAGCTACCTTTTATTACGAAAATCGGTCTGGTTCCCGAGTTACGTTAATTAACAACTACGAATTTTCAAGCGGGCGAAGTTTATAATAATAAATTTTATTCCATAGCGTGTCCTGAACTGCCCCATTGTCGACCACTTATACCAGATCCAATCCACCTTGTGAAATGTGCCTAAGGTAGTAGAGTATGTGGTCACTATCATATCAGCCGAAAGATGTCCACTGCTGGACATAGGTCTTCCCCAATTTTCGCCACCTTGGCCAGTCGTGAGCCACCCTCATTCATCGATTTCCCGATACGTCTGATCATGTCCTCTGTTGTAAGCATCTCCTAAAAGAACGATTGGGACCCAAAGACACTACATTTTTTATTGCCGCCGGTGACAGACAAGCAAACAGCTCACGTGATGGGAAATGTGTCGCTCATGGTCGACTTAGAGTCCCAGGCATTGCTCTCGCAATACTCTGCGAAGCCTCTGCCTACCGTGAAGGAAGTGGGGTAGGTTAAAGTATTGAGGGAGATGAATAAAAAGGAAAAGAAAACTGGGCTTCTGGCACTCTCACTCACCGAACGAAACGCAATAGCACGGATACTACTTCACTTACGTCGATCTTGTATGAGAGGGTAGAACTTTCCACGGTCGATCCAGCACATTCATGCTGATACCAGCGTGGATCTACTACCGTGGAAAATTTCTTTTTACATATCTTATTGCCCATCCAAAGAAATCCACCATGAACCAAGGTAATTTCTTCCATCTTTTGTAACTAGACCCAAAAGCAACATAATATATGAAATTTTGTCAAGCAGTGAACAATAATAAAATAACTTACGTTTTTTATCTGTAGCCGACTGCGTGATAGTAGCAACTGCTTCCTGTTGCGTCAAGAGTTCCGGTAGCATTGGAGAGTCTATCCATAACCCTTGGTTGTCCAGCTCGAAGTGGTACCTAGAAAGATATACCATTTTTTTTTTTAAAGACAAGAAAGTTTAATTTAAGTGGGTTCACACATAAGACTGGCAACGTCGCAAAAAAAAAAGCTGTATAAAAAGTAAGTAACCATAATACTCGTTATTTTTATAGTAAAATAACTGTAAGCATTATGGTTACTTACTTTTTATACAACTTTCACGTAATTCTAAAACGTGTCATAACATTTTGTATGTATGTTTATTTAGTATTGTAACTCCTTGTGATAATCTCTTCATACTGTCTTCAGATACACCTATTTTGTTGCTCTCTGCATCACCCGTAATGGTTGACTGGTAGAGAATGCCTCAGGCATTAAGTCCGCCAATATACTTTGTATATGAAGTTTTTAATAAATAAATAAATAAATAAAGAAATAAATTATAATTATAAAAAAAAAAAAAAAAAAAACATTTTTAAAATATAGCTCTGATTAAATGATAAAAATTTAAAACCACGAATATATGACACTAAATTGCGACGTTGTCACTCTTTTACGTGTGAACGTTCGTTCAATTTTACAATAAACACTGTTCAGTGCCTGTCCAACATTGACTGTTCTTCCTGGCGGTAAAGTAAACTCTGGTGATACGAAGTTCACCGGGTCATCTAGTCTGTACTATTATATAAAACGGAAGAGTTTCTTTGTTTGTTTGAACGCGCTAATCTCTAGAACTACCAGTTGGATTTGAGAAACTCTTTTTGCGTATGATAGCCCAGTTCTCGAGGAAGGTTATAGGTTGTAACATCAGCTACTGGCGACGGGAGCACAGCAATAAGCAAAGACGCGGGTGAAACCGCGCCGCAGGAAATTATTTTTAAATACCTATTCAACACTTACCCGAGGCGCTCATAGCTTGTTGCACTAACCGATCGGTAAACGATTAGTAGGTTAAGCAACATAGAGTGCGGCTGGTTTATGGATGGGTGACCGCATGGTGGTATTTGATCTGAGCGTCTCCGTGAGGACACGTTGAAAGTCGGTCCTGGTTGTTATCAAGTTGATAACAGTAGTTAGGTCAAGTCGGATGCCTGTATATCGACCTGGGGGTTTACCACCACCTCTTAAAGCAGTTTTATTTTAATGTTACTTTGTATTTTGTCTTTTTCTTTTGTACTATTAAAAACAAGGATACAGACAAAGTAAGGTTCTAAAAAGATTGCTATAAGAGGTTGTGGTAGGGCCCTTACAAATCCATGAAACTAGGTTCCTTCCGTGCGACCTTGTCCACTTCCAAAGTTGTCCACTTACTTATTTGTCTTTATGACTACTAAATATTTGATTTGAACACTTACCCGCATAACTGTAGACTAACATGCCGCCAGAGACACTCACTCTCCTCGTGCATAGCGCCCTCGATCCAATCCTGGCGCTTAGTGTCATTGTCTGAAGATATGTTTGCACTGTAACAAAATAAATAGGTGAGTTAGCTGCCAAAAACTTTCGCCTACACCTGATGAGTGTATATTATAGCAAACTCTTTTATTTTTCTTTACAACATAGAAAGCTGTAATTAATCACATTGAGATCACAGAGAGTTAAGTGTATTGCCTGTCACTTTGCATGCTACTTGAAATTGTAACTTACAAAAATTGTAATAACCTGGCGATTAAAAAGAGTGGTCTGAGTTTCTTGCCAGTTCTTCTCATGGCTCTACTTCGTCAGCACACTGGCTGTAGGTTAATTGGCTAACATTTTGTAAATTTTAATGTTTATAAGTGTTAATTTAATAAATATATATTCATTTTCACTTGTGGCGTCATCTATGTGGCCAATAGTGGTCACAAGAAAACTAAGTGAAGACGACGACTATGAGTTTACAGCATAGAAAACATAGATGGCGCTGAGTAACACTTTCAAATGTATAGAAGCCTGAATCGCGATATCAACATTCTCACACCTACTAACTATATATACAAGTGCCGATTACCAACTGTCGGGCAGTAGCCCACCAGGAACGATCACCTAGCCTGGTCAGAGGGTCCTTCCTTTGGTTGGAGGTATATGGTGTGCTACATGTACACACGCTTTCATTAGTAAGAGGAATAATATGTATGGTTTTTTGCTCAAGTTGGTAATATTGACGTACAGACCTAGTTACCAATACAGCGCTAGCTTTCCGCGGCGCCGTTTCACTCGCCCTAAGTTAAATCTTTCGTTACTGCACTGCTCCCGTTGCTACAGCAAACAAACATACAAACAAACTCTTCTATTTATGTAATAGTATAGATATATATTGTCTATTTGTTTGTACGCGCGAATCTCTGAAACCAGTCGGAATTGAATAATTTATTTTGCGTTAGATAGCCTAACTCTCGAAGAAGGTTATAGGCTATGTAATATCACGATGCGAGCGACGGGAGCAAAGCAGTAACCAAAGATGTAACCGCGGGTGAAACAAAGCTAGTCGTATATTCTTCACTATCGCAATAATAGCATAACACTTTTTCTCCAAAAAAAAAACAGAAATATAAACCCCACGTAACACTTAATTGAGTCCCATGTAACAGAAGAACCACACCATACACCTCTGCGTCCATAAACATTATCACTGATCCACCAGCACATTAACTGTACAAATTTAATTAATATCACTAAATTTCAATGTGTGCATGTTGATAACGCGATAATATGTAGCTATAACTTTTCCAAGCCCGAATATTTTGATATAATTCACCTATTTAAATGTGCAAAAGTTTTTTTGTTTGTTTGAACGCGCTAATCTCTGGGACTTCACGTCGGATTTGAATAATTATCGTATGATAGCTCAATTCTCGAGGAAGGTTATAGGCTATGTAACTTCACGCTAATGACGGGAGCAAAGCAGTAAGCAAAGACGCTGGGAAAACCGCGCCGCGGGAAACTTGAATAATTATAATGGGGCTGGATAACTCAGTGTTTAATAAAGTTAGCGGGGAATGACGATGAATGCGGGTCTGCCGCCCCTCATCGAAACGAAGTAGTACATAATATTACATGATGATATTTTATTATTTTTAACAGACTTCAAAAAAAGGAAGAGGTTTCTCAGTTCGACCGTATACATATTTTTTTTGTATGTGTTCGCGTATAGCATCGTCGTTTAGGAACCGATTTTGAAGATTCTTTTTTTGTTGGAAAGTAGATATGCCAAGAGTGGTACCATGATAAGAAAAC
This sequence comes from Parascotia fuliginaria, assembly GCA_963082885.1. Taxonomy (NCBI): domain Eukaryota; kingdom Metazoa; phylum Arthropoda; class Insecta; order Lepidoptera; family Erebidae; genus Parascotia; species Parascotia fuliginaria. Next base: position 2,972,862 of record OY720201.1, on the reverse strand, counting down.
CAGGATCTGATGATGGCATCCCAGATAAATCGAGGGAAACCTACAAAAATCGTATTACTTTTTGAAGTCTGTTTTTTTCTTATTGTAGTATTAAACGGGCTATTTACCGCAACTCCACGTCTGAGCGCGTATTTTGCGTTAGGGTAAGTGATAACCATCTTATTTTAATATGGTATAATATAACAACTAGATTTTTTTTTATATTAGGCTACCAAAGTGACTTCACCCCGCCTGATGGTAAGCAGTCAGTGGAATCCAGAAGTGGTGGCCACAATACCAAAAGCCATCGTCTTAAACTGCTGGTATGGTGGCCTCCACTATGGCGGCTGGGAATGAGGTTAGGGGAAAAGAATGAGGGAGGTGGGAAAAAAGGAAAGGGAGGAAATTGGGGCTTTGGCGCTCTCACTCACCGAACGAAACGCAGTAGTACGGATACTACTACTCTTACGGATACTCGACTCCCGGGTCGATCCGGCACATTCATGCTGAAACCAGCTACTACCGTACAAAGATGGACCGACAACAAAAATTTTGGTGGGCAATCAATGGATGAGTGTGGTTCAAATAGATCAAAAGTGACGAAAGACATTTGGGAACGAAATATGTCTATAGGTGAGAGTAGTAGCCACAACTGCACTACAAAGCACATGGCTAGGTATCTGTTATTCGGTACACTCCAGCTCCTAGAGGAAACAAAGCAACCTCATTGTCACTGTATATTATAGCCTACTATCTTATTAATATTATGAGTGAGTGAGTGAGTGAGTGTGTTTGTTACCACTCAGCGCCTAAACGGCTAAACCGATTTCGATGAAAATTGATATGTAGATAGATTCGATGCCGAAGACGGAGATAGGCTGCTTTTTATCTCAAAAATCGGTTTGGTTCCCGAGGGATACAACAATCCATATTTTACGCGAGAACGAAGCCGTGGGGCGCAGTTAGTAAATTATAAATACGAAAGTTTGTGTGTGTGTTCATTACCAGTTAACACCTAAACGGCTGAACCGATTTCGATGAAAATTGGTATGTATACATAGATTTGGCGCCGGAGACGGACCTAGATACTTTCTAGCACGAAAATCGATCTGGTTCCCGAGCTACATTGATTAAACATGCCGAGCATATTTTCCGCGCAGGCAAAGCCGCAGGGCGCAGCTAGTTAATCACTACTATTACTAATTGAATCTATGCCTCTAGATTCAATTAGTAATAACACTTAAAGACAAAATGAGATTTCAATAGTTGGCTCTGAGCCATCAAATTGTACAGCTAGTCAATAAGTAAATTACAATGCGTTTTTATCTCACTAAAGAGAAAGTATGTATATAGCATCATGCCTGTGTCCCCGAAGAGGTAGGCAGAGGTGTATGATATCTATATTTCACTAGATTTTTAGGTCCTATGTAAAAATAGGATCTATATTCCAAATTGTGCTAAATTAAAACTCAATATCAGTTTACTCGCCTAGGAATTGAACCTGTGCCTTTATGTATGAACCGCAAAACAATTCAATGAAAGATAAAGAAAGCATGTTGAAGGTAGTAAGTACTAAAGTCCACACTCTTTTGAATCGCCTGATAATTAATTAAGAAATTGAAGCAAATAATTAACAACATAATGTCTCAGTAACTACAGGTCTAATAAACCTAATCCTACCTACTAAAAGACTAATTCTTTTATATGCCATAGGTCATTTTGTTGTCCAAAGTAATAACAATAAAATAATAAATAATAATAATAATACTAACATAGTAGATTTAAATACATTAATATAAATCTCAGATTCAATGTTATTTCTATTGTGTGAAATTGTAGCATAAGAGGGGTTAAACATAACAATATTTTGATTTGTCAGTTGTAATAGGTTAGCGTTAATGGATAAGGCACCTATCTCCTATAAAAATTATGAACAAAAATATGGTAAAGTTTACTTTTGACATTACTGAGTTATGATGAAGGAAAACATTGCGAGGAAACTGACTGATATTGCCCATCTTCCTTGAGCAAGTACGGTGATCAATGCTCATACTTTCTCTGTATGAGAAAAGGTCTTTGCCCTGCATTGGGATAATAATGTGCTCATATGTATAATCTGATAATTACCTTGGAGTAATGCAAGCAACCTGTTTAAGAGAGTATAAATAGGTTACTTTCACACTATTACAACACAGAGAAATATGAATTACTTACATCAAATCTAAAGTACAATTTTAATATCTACAAATATTTATTGCCTATCAATACGTAGCACACATATTGCATGATTTAGTATCCCCGCCAATGAAAAACTATTTAATTAGTACTAATTAAAATTGATAACAAAAGGGAACCAACCAATAATTAATTGATTTTAAAGGTTTTTTGTGTAGAAATATAACAAAAATACGAAATTAACAACAAATAAATCAAATTTATAAGAATTTAAACGGAAAAATACAGATAGAAGAGTTTACTTGTAAATATGTTTACGATTTGCCATCACAATAATTCGAGGTCACAACTTAGAAGCGAAGACCATAGACATTCGTGGTAATACAAAAGATGCAAGTAAATGTTTTATTCAACTATTATACCAATATAAACAAACTTACTTGTAAAAAGAGAAGCTGCAGACTACATCGTATTCTAAATTGCAGCCTTCGACCACACACTTTAGTGCGCTCATCATGGACTAACACCGCGGAACCAAAAATGGAGACCTTGCACTCACATCATATTAACCAAGTTAAAACTACAAAATATTAACATTTAGCGCCTAAACCAACTTTCAAACAAACTAATTTGATGGATTTAGAAAATTATCAATCAAATGTCGAAATTGACGTGCTGTCACGAAAAGTCGAAAATTTTAACAAATGCGTCAAACGCGTGCCATGAAATGGTGATGTAATTCGGCGCCAAAACATACTGGCAACATTGGAATCGGTTTCTAATGTAGGTACAGAATGTACATATCGGTTAAACTGATTAAAATAAAATTTAACTGGACTCGAATCGGAATAAACTTGTGTAATCAAATATGTAAAGCTTAATCCGCAAAAACATTAATCGGCAATTATGTTGATTTTTACTTTCACATTTGTCTATAATTGATTTATATAAAATAAGAAGATAAATAAGTTAAGATAGGTTTTATACCATTTTGAATTTACATGCAGCTAAAAATTTTTACTACGTGCTTTTTCGTATGTAATAGAAGTATTTTAGAACTTAAATAATAAACTTTTATTAAAATAATAGTGTTTGAAGTTGTAATAAACCAAATAAGTAAAGTCACTTTTTAACAACAAAAGAAATATACATAATTCTAGAATATTATGCTTGATTACTAAGTATATTGTAGTATTAAGTAAGACCTTATACCACTAATTAAATAACAGTAAACGTTCATTTAATTTATATTTTTAATCGAGTTGTTAGAAAGTGATTTAAAATATCGATTCCAATGTTACCAGTTGTTAATATGTAACATAAACAAAGTATCACGTATTTGCTTATGGTGATCAAACAAAATAATACTTTTATTTAATATAAGGTTTGTAAATAGGTAAACCATTAAATAAATGTAATTTTAAATCCTTCTTATAGATGTTTTTTACATATATCACAGTTAGTATATCATTTTATGTATTATGTAATATTTAGGTCACCATCGACAATTAATTTTAGATACCGGATGTAGCGTTGGAACTTCCATTTATATTTTTTTATGAAATTAATCTCATTTTTAATATTTATAATTTTAACAGATAAATTTGTAATGTCACAGTCACTGTTGACTGCAGTTGTCTTGTTTCATTGTCATATTTTTGTCATTTTTGTCAACGTCATGAATGACTTTATTTTTTGACAAAGGATCGTCACAGTCCACAGGTCATCAAAAATTCAAAACCACCAATGTCAAAAATAAGTTACTAAAAAGGCGTCTACAAAAGATATTATATAGCTTTAGATATTACGTAATTACTTTTGCACATAAATATGCACATTCACAGTTAGTTGAACCGTATCACGATCGATGCTATATTTTTTTTAACTTAGGTTATGTATGTCACAGACAAAGAATAAAATATATGCATCGCGTTGCTTTTAAGGTGGGCGCGTAGCAACTATCTACTAAAAACTTATAAATTCTAGTAAAATGTAGATATTTAAATACACATTTCATTTTTGTTTTCATATAGGCTAAACTATGGTTAAGTATTAATTTATCAAGTACCTAAATAATTGTTTGCCTAGTTCACTAAAAATAAAACACAAGATTTGCTATGTTGTACTTCGCGGTGTATTGTACCTACGCTGTCGCTAAGTCTGACCGTTCTGGGTCGTTTACGTAACTTTGTTGACCTAATTTCACTCTGAAGCCTAGTAAAGTAATTAAGAAGTTTAATTTATAATAACTAGAAAGGTAATGGCCGAAATTCTAAACAAATACTAAGAGAATAAGTAATGATTTAATGAACTTAATCCTTCCTCGCTCCTACTTTTTTATATATCTGACACTACCATACCTAATGTAAACCAATTTTAAGTTTTTTATTTAAGTCATATTGTATTTTAGTCAAAAACAGAATTTTATTTTATTTATTTTCTACTGCGGATACTCGAATTAGGCGGGCAACACAGTTGCTCATTATTTTACAAAAGGTCTTAGTAATTGACCTCTAAGGGTCGAAATCAAATTCCTATTTTTAATGTACCTACTTACTCTGTGATCGAATTACAAATTCACTCGAAAACTCCACAACGTGATGATTCTGATGATGGAGGCACATAATAGGTACCTAATTTTCTCTTACGAATATTTTCAACGGTATCCTATCTTAGATAGACTCGGCTCTATAGTTTTGGTAGGTCCACATAATGTTAGCTATCGCATACTAGTAATAATACCTAGGTAGTAAAACTGGGGCAGGAAGTTAATAGTGGCTCCTTGCCCCCCTCTTCAACGTTTAGGTAGAGTAGCTACGGTTTGGCGGGCGGTCCTGTCCAGCAGTGGACGTCTTACCGCTGATATAATGAAGAGCTAAAGGTTAGAGATTGTCGAGAAGGATAAGGTTTAAAACATTTTTTTATGAAAATATAATACGATTTTGGCGCCCTCTAAAGATGAGACTCTGCTAGGTACTTACCCAGTTATTCTAAAAGATACCTACAAAATGAATTCGCATTAATTCGTACACACCTCTCGTATCTTATGATGATAGCCTGTAGTAGTTCTGTAGAGTTAGAGTGTATCGATAAGGCTTAAAGGCCGAATCTTGCGGGCAGAAGGGCAGCGGTGCTGCGGCGTTGGCGCGGGAACAGCAGGATCTAATACGTAAAATCACAAGGGACCAGCCCTCGAAAACAGCGGCGCGGAGGCGGGCAACGAGAAGTGCATTCCAGTCAAGCGGGCCCTCGCGTGTCTGTATTGGTTCGCGAATAAAAAACTAATTTATTAATGTCGATAACACAACCACGAACACAACACTACGCCGCTATAGTGTCGTGCGATCTACCTGCTGGTTTCGAAAACACGTCTGCGTTGCCCGCCCCGCTCCCGCGTCGCCACCCCGCTGCATATCTGATGGTAAGCAATGGGCTTCAAGTAACCACTACTTTTGGACCTGACCTGGGACGGCCCTATTATATACATAGAAACACCCAGACCAATGCAAAGTGATACGTTCATGCATGCACTGAGCGGGAATTAAACCCGCCACCTCTGCTTGCGTCCATACAGTACCACCGAACCAGAGATCGTCAATAAGTGTGTAGGCAGAATAAAATAAAACCACAAATATCAATATAATATAAATTTATTATCTCCCCTACTTAGCCGCGACCTTAGCTGCTGGCTTGGCAGCCTTAGCGTCTTTCGCGGGTTTCTTCTTAGGGGGAGGGGGGGCGGTCTTCTTGGGAGCTGGCTTTTTAGGTTTCTTCGCCAAAGCAGCCTTGATCGCCCTACGTCTTCTAAGGCGGAGATTTTCAGCTTTCACTGCAGAGTCGGTTTCCGGCAGTTTAATCTATAAATATAGGTTTTTTTTTTTAGTATTTTGGAAAAGTGTTATAAGATGTATAAAGTGTAGCGGTAAGTCAGTAATAGTCAACGTGTAAGTAATCATGGTTATCATAACCCAATGCTCTGTAAGAGAATATCATCATTTAAAATAACTAGAATATAGGAATCACACAATTATCTTATTAAATAGATAAATATTGTTATCCTAAGACCATTATCTCATTGAATTCAAATATGTGTATGCATTACATGACTATTTGCATTGGTCTGGCTCTTTCTATTTAAAACCACTAAAATTACAAAAAGATTTGATATTTTGTATGTTTGTTCATCATAGATAAACTCAAAAACTACGTAACCAATTTACAAAATCTTTCTCATATAGAAAGCTAATATATCAGCGAGTAACACAGGCTATATTTTTTGTGGTGGTAATGGGTGGGCCATTATAATATTTCAAAAATACTTACTCCGCGCTTCTCAGCTAAAGCCAGAGCCTTAGCATTATTCCTCCTATCCTGATCTAAGACGGCCTTCCTTCTCAGCACAGCCGAGAAAGGATTCAACCTCAGCATAGCCCTCGTGTTCGTCAGTGGGTTGAGTTTACGGGTCGCACGGACAACGCGCTTGCTGTAATAGGAATAAATACTTTAGCGATTGTGGGTTTTAGGGTTGAAGTGTTTTGGGGTTGGGGTTGAGAATCAGTATGTGTCAACGTAAGTAATCATGGTTGTTCATAACCCAATGCTCTGATAGAGATTATCATCATTTATAATCATCTTTTAGTATGTTTGTCATAGTGAACACACTTAGCAGTTGGTTTGTAATTAACAAAAAAATATTTAGACACCTAGAAAATGGGATGGTTTCATATTTTAAACCACATAGACATATTTATTGCCTAATAGTCTTTGTCGAAACGATAAAAGGACGAAAGATGATTTAACTAATTGGACATCGGACGAAATGGATCGAATTGACGAAATGGTAACTGAACCTAACAGCCCTGATAGGTGTGCAGCCACTGCAGGTTTAAGATTTTCTCATACAGAAAAAGCATGAGCATTCACATCTGCTAAGCACTCACGTTTTCCTTCAGTTTGGCTAAGGCCTCTTCTATGGCGGCTTTATGGGATGCTTTTTAAAGGCAAACATGACCTTCCTGATCTCATCAGACTTAAGCAGATGACTAAGGTCAGTGTTGGCCATCTTGAGTTGGGGAAAGTTGAAGTTCTTCATAACCCAGTAACATTGCTACATATAACCTAAGGGGGTAAGCAGATATACATACTTGGGCGCGCGCAGCACCTTCCTGATCTCATCAGACTTAAGCAGACGACTAAGGTCAGTGTTGGCCATCTTCGGTTGGGGCAGGTTGAAGTTCTTCTTCTCCTTTGATGGTGTTTTCCATGAGCCGAATAGGGCATCTGTTGGATAATAGACAAATTAACACTTTCCGGGACAGTGAACGTAGGCCGTGATGACAATAAAACATCTATTGTGTCTACAGTAGTGTCTATGAAAAGGATAATGCTTTTTTCTTTCTTTTTATACAAATGTACAAGCAAGCTCGACACTAAGTGTATTTTGCTGACATCGCAGTTGCCGTGCGATGCATTACTTTATAATGTTTATATTTTATTTTTAGTGCAATAAACGCTCTCACCGTGAACGGACAGTTTTATTGTTACTCACAACAAACAATCACTGTAGGGAAGACATATCCCCTACACAAATTTGGTGGACGAGCATACAGACCTGATTGTAAGTGGTAACCTTATCAGGACATGACATGTTTTCTAAGTATTGCAAAAGTAATGATTAGTTAACATGAGGCGGAAACGGGAAAATGAGAGGACTTGGGCGGTTGAGACAATACAAATTTTAACGACAGGACTTGTAGCGTTCACACAAAAGAGTAGCAACGTCGCAATTAAGTGTCATACTTTCATGGTTTTCAATTTTTATCATTTAGTTAGGGAGCTATATTTTAAAATGTTTTTAGAACACTTTTTAGAATTATGTGAAAGCTGTATTAAAAGTAAGTAACCATAATGTTTACACTTGTTTTACTATGTATAATATGTATGTATTTACAAAAAAAAAAGTATCCGCATTCTAGAACCCATGACACAAGCATATAATATGCTAACTTTGGGTCTAGATGGCGTTGTGTGTAGTTGTTGAAATATTTCTATTATTATTACTATAAAAATAACGCAATGGAAGTTTTCAATGTATTATTTGCATATAAATAGAACTGTAAGCATTATGGTTACTTACTTTTTATACAGCTTTACCGCAATTCTATAAAGTGTTCTGAAAACATTTATAATTAATTTTTCTTTACAACATAGAAAGCTGTAAGTAATTAAGTATCTATAGAGTTAAGTGTATTGTCTGCGTCACTTTGCATGCTACTTGAAACTGTAACTTACAAAAATTGTAATAACCTGACGATTAAAAGAGTGGCCCGAGTTTCTTGCCAGTTCTTCTCATGGCTCTACCTCGTCAGCGAACTGGCTGTAGGTTAATTTGCTGACATTTTGTAAACGTTGACGTTCATAAGTGTTAAATTAATTAACCTATATGAATAAACATTTCATTTATATGATTTCATATAAAATATAGCTTAAATTAAATGATAAATATTTAAAACCACGAAAATATGGCACTAAATTGCGACGTTCCCACTCTTTTTCACGTCTAATTTATAGTGACATTTCAGTATGTATTTGAAATTTTACTATTTTTGTATTACAAATCGAAATATAGTAAGACACAAATGAACAATAACACTATATTTAAAAAAAAGTAGTAGAATAAACATTTATAAAATAAATGTATTCCTCATGTCGACACACTGACAGACGTATAGTCAAAACCAATGTTTCTTCCCTTCTATTCGTAACTTTGATACGTATTGGAGGTAACAAGTAAGGCTTATAGGGGAGCCGAATGACGAACACCTGCCCTGCCCTCTCAACATCATATCAGTCACATGACGATCGCTCGCCCCCGCTCATCATACACGTCGAACGACGATCGCTTGCCCCCCGCTCATCATATCAGTGGCATGAAGATCGCTTGCCCCCCGCTCATCATATCAGTGGCATGAAGATCGCTTGCCCCCCGCTCATCATATCAGTGGCATGAAGATCGCTTGCCCCCCGCTCATCATATCAGTGGCATGAAGATCGCTTGCCCCCCGCTCATCATATCAGTGGCATGAAGATCGCTTGCCCCCTGATCATCATATCAGCTGAATGGCGACCACCCACGTCCTCCACTTATGATATCAGCTCGTATTATCCCACTGCAGGGAAAGGCTTCTTCTCATACAAAGAAGGTATGACAATTGAAATACTAGTACCAGTGGCGAAGCGTCCATATAACACGATTCTTGCCGGCTTCCCTTTTAAAATATGCCCTGACCTCCTTATACCTATCACTGCTTGAGTGTCTACTCAAAGTCTAAGTAGCCTTCCGAAACTCAAAATATTTTAGTCTTACCGGCAACTCAAAATATTTTAGTCTTACCGGCTTCCCTCCGCGGAAAAGTGTCTCTTCGCTACTGACTAGTACACAACACTTACCAAGCCTATCAAACGCAGACTGTGTCCAGATGATGAAGCGGCCCACGTGACCGCCGGGCGCCAGCTTCAGCAAATTCAGTTTGTCCACATTCAGCATCTCCACGCCGGGGATATTACGGAAGGCGCGGGTTAGACCCTAGTTAGAGACAATTTATATATTAATAAAATATAAATTAGGTGGCGAAAACTGGAGGATGCCAAGACCAGACTTGGCACTGCAGCTCTCCATGTCCGGTCAAAGATCCACACTGCTGTGTAAAGACATGACTGAGCGCGAGCAAGTTCCAATGAGAATGTCCGAGATAGAGCGAAGTGAAGGATGAATAGACAGGCAGAGGGAGAAGAAGTTAGAGATAGCGTGCCTATGTTCAGATTAGAATATTCCTTATGTACTACCACTAAAGCAGACAACCTATTAAGGATAGTCAGACCAGTATGTTGCAATGAAAATGTGCTGTCCACAAAGATGTCTGAAACATAAAACCATTCCATATCTTCCAGTTTAAAAAGGCGACTAAATACTAGGCAGTTTTAGTTTTTTGGAATGGTACTACCACTTCTGGTTCTGGACTGCTTACCATCAGGCAGAGTGGAGTCACGTAGACTAAACTATATATTGATACGTGAAGAAAAATTTTGTATCCCTTTTTTTATTGCGCGGGCAGAGGAGTATAAAATTTCGCACATTTCTAGTTTATATAGAGAAGGAGTGCGAAATAATAATATTTTTTTTAAGTTTTGCATAAAATAATTATGATCAAGTTTCTACCGCTGGGCAACCACTAGTATTATGTAAAATAAGTGGTGACTATACCATCCCTTTAAGGCAGATTTACATTGATTCACTAGCTGACGCCATCATCACTGGATTGATAACATTCATTTTGTTCCCAACGAGTCACACTGTTACTCCATGGCAACTTTTTATTAGTAATTTCCTAACCAGTAATACTTACAAGATGTATAATAATCAAAAGAAGAATCATGAAATGAAAACATTTACATTTGATACACTGAATGCTGGACTGGATTGAAAACGTTTACATTGATACACTGAATGCTGGACTGGATTGAAAACGATTACATTGATACACTGAATGCTGGACTGGATTGAAAACGTTTACATTTGATACACTGAATGCTGGACTGGATTGAAAACGTTTACATTGATACACTGAATGCTGGACTGGATTGAAGACATTTACATTTGATACACTGAATACTGGACTGGATTGAAAACGTTTACATTGATATACTGAATGCTGGACTGGTTTGAAAACGTTTACATTGATACACTGAATGCTGGACTGGATTGAAAACGTTTACATTGATACACTGAATGCTGGACAGCATTGAAAATGTTTACATTGATACACTGAATGCTGGACAGCATTGAAAATGTTTACATTGATACACTGAATGCTGGACAGCATTGAAAATGTTTACATTGATACACTGAATGCTGGACAGCATTGAAAACGTTTACATTGATACACTGAATGCTGGACAGCATTGAAAATGTTTACATTGATACACTGAATGCTGGACTGGATCAATGTAAATCACTCTTCAGAGTACAATATCCAGCAGTGTATATGTAACGCCACTTATGATCTACTTCGCGTACAAACGCGTGCAGTTCGGTTATAACGTGCACGGAGCAAATATAAAGAGGAGATGCCCTAACAACTGTCGTCCTAACAAATAGTGTCTCCGTCGTGCGGGGTGCGGCCGTGGGTGCGGGGGGAGTGGAAACAGGGTAAAGCCACATAGTGGCCAGTAGCCAAAGCAAATCGTTTCCTACATAGGCAGATGTTTTAAGAGTTTTGCTATATTTCGCTAGGTGTCGCCGATTTCGTAACAGGGCCGGATTAGGGATATATTCTTTATATTTTTTTAGGTTCCTTTAATAAAATTACATACAATTTTGATGATACATAATAAATGTTGCGTTGAAAAGTAGGTACATCATAATATTTAGGTAAATTTATTGAAAGATATAGGTAAATTGTTTCAGATGTTGTGATGTCCTGCTTAGTAAACACGAGGTTGTAAGTCCGAAACCGGGCAAGTGCCAATGTGACTTTGCATTTTCTTATGTACTTTCTAAGTTTACCTTGGACATTACTGAGTAACAATGATGGAAAATATCGTGAGGAAACCTGGACCTACAAAAAAAAAACCGAAATTGTCAATCCATCTTGAGTAAGCAGAGCGATCAAGTCTCATGCCTTCTCTGTTTGAGAAGAGGCCTTTCTCTGTAGTGGGATAATAACGGGCTGGTATGATGAAATTTATCAAATCCGAGGCAGTTCGTGCAATTCCTAAATTTATTATCATCCTTTCAGCCCTTAAACGGTCCACTGCTGAGTTAGGGCCTCCTTAAAGTACAACGGCAAGGGGATTGGCCTGTTACACCACGCTGCTGGCCAGACGGGCTGGTGTAGGTCATAAGTAAAAAAGGAAAGGAAAAAAACATTAAGTTTATTGTCACAGCACAATACATATTCACGCAACACATATTTACAAACAGTTCACGTTTTTGCTCACGTGGATACAATATATATACAAAATATAAAAAATCTTGATTAGCATAGCTTTCTATTGGTGAAAAAATGGTCTAAATCGACCAGTAGTTTCAGAGTTTATCCCATTCTTTCAAACTTACAAAACTACATCTTTATGATAGTAAAAACGAAGCAAGTAACATTAAAAATCTTACTTATTTTAGTTTTACTTAACTTTGTTTAAAAAAAATTAAATACAAATTTTCATAAATCTAACTTCAAAACTAACAGACTCATATAAAATTCAAATTTTACTCTTTTAGGAGTTGAATTTTTTTAAATTATTTTTAAGTGGATGTCTTTACATAACAATAGCTTAATAGCCAAATTTTGACCCGATTCATCAATTCCCATTGGTTAGAGCTGTGCATTGATAAATCAGTCAGGGCAATTAATTATATTGATAGAAACTAGCTGTCGATTTAGTCCAGGGAGCAATGCTCCGTGATTTAGTCTCTGTGTTGATAAATTAATCAGTGAGTCCTAGTCTGGACAAAATATGATTGTATATTGGACTTGCATGGATTTAAACTCAAACTCAAAGCATTTATTTCATTTATATCATAAGGTATGATGCCTATGAACGTCAAAATTACATGAAGTCAGCTAATTAACCTACAGCCAGTTCGCTGAGGTAGGGTTAGGGTCAGGACCATGAGAAGAACTAGCAAAAAACTCAGGCCACTCTTTTTAATCGCCAGGTAGCATGCAAAGTGACGCAGGCCATACACTTAACTTTAACAGTAAGTAGTTACAGGTTTCTATGTTGTAAAGAAAAAATAAAAAGTAAAATGTGTGCGCTATAGGCTGACACAATTTGCCTATAGCTACTAAAGATAAAAGCAACATGTGAACTGTGGTAAATGCTTTCATTATACAGACCGTTAATATTTAATATGAGTACAAAGTAAGATTGAACTTAATTTTCGACAGGTGTTCATAATGTACCTCTTTATGATTATTCCCTTAATCTCCTGTAAACAGTACGGTTTTATTAAATTGTTGTCGTTTAGTGTCTCTAACGTTTTTACAGGTCGCAAAATATTTAAAACGTATGTCAGTATATTTCTCGCAAATACACTTACATAAGAGTCCAATGTGATTATATAATGGTGACTGTTCTTTTATATGATCGTTCAACATTTTAAAACAATTTTGTCCAATTAGGGTACTTAAAGTATGGGATGTGATTTGTTTCTTATCCAGAATTGATAAGTCTCGTGTCTGTGATTTAAATGTTCTAATACTACACTCTGTGTTTAAACAAATTTTGATAACGTCATTGGAAGGAAAAATTAGACCTCCTTTATTTTTTATTTCAATAAGATAATGATCTTCTTTGACGCTATCAGCATATAGAGCATTTAGACACATTTCACACATAAGGCGTTTTGAAATAAATTTTATGACATATCCTGAAATGTACGTTATAATTTGACGACGCAATTTGTTATGTACGGTGAAATGTAGTTGTTGCTCATATTCAATCAAGATGTCGTCAGGAATAGGGTCAGCTTCCAAATCTCCCTCGTCTCTGTCTGATACATGTAACATACGCGCTCGGCCTGCAGATGCGTTAATTTTTTCAATTGGTGTCATATTAAGTATATGTATGTCTTGTAAGGGGATGCAGTTACCATTAAATGAATCTTTTAACTCTGTATTTACAAGAATTTTCTTGTAAGCCGCTTTAAATTGACGGACTGTCGGATTGTTGTTGGTTCGACCATGAGCTCGTATAATGCCAAAAAACAATTCCAAGTGATCTTGTGATAATTTATGTGTTGTCAAATAATTCAATTTTTTTTCTGTTTCGACTAAGCGCCAGTAAAGATAAATTGTACTATCAATGCAAATTAAAAAACCAAGGAAGCCTGTCTTTCTATTTGTATTTATAATGGTATTATTTTCACTTTTAGCTGATAAATGCAGTAGGTAATTTTTGGCAAAAATTAAAAACTGTTTTATTTGTGTTATGTTTTTTGCAAAGAGAGGTTTTTTGTATTCGTGTTGGCACATGTTTCTCGAATTCAGGATGTCAAACAAGTTGTTTATTAAACGTATAAAAAAAATAGTAGCCTGAACACCTGCAAAATTTCTATCACTTTTTTCACAAACTGTTAGAGCATCCGCTACGCTGTTACTGAAAAACTGGCTTGCAAGTTTCACTTTCATTTTTTGGCGGTGAAATGCGATATGTGAATCTTTTAGCTTGTTTGCTACGTGTAACCCTTCTGACTTTTGGTATTCGTTAAGCTGCTTCAAATAGTTCCAATTGATCTCATTGCCTTGATAGTCAATGAATATTTTTTTGGCATCGAATGCATTCCTGACTAACTTTAGCATGTGGCAAGCATCTAAAAGTACGGCTACTTCATAGTGAGCAATTGGATGTTTAAATGTAGTTTTCAATTCTGTGGGTATAAAGCAGCATCCTAACTTTTTAGCCATTAATAAGTTTGCTGCACAACCATCCATTGTAAGGGAGACAGCTTCCACTCCTGAATCGTAACATTTACAAAGACATTGTTTTACTAATGAAGCACGTTGTTCGCCAGTCATTGAGTGAAGTAAAAAATAACCGACTGGTATTTTCCACCGTTCCTTTAAACACACTAGTAACATGACAAGAGCTTGAGTTGCCTCTTGGGAGTTGTCATTTTGAGAGACATTTAAGCCTAGATCAACATATCCATGCCATTTATTGCCATCCCATTCAATATGTTTTTTTATTGTAATTTCATCCATCATTAAACTGCAAAGTACTTTTTCAGAGGAATTTGTAGACTTTTGTTTTAAGACCTCAAATGATTCGGATGTGAAGCCAGCTTCCCCATTGACATTTTCGTACCATTTTGAAATTGTTCGTGGATGGGGTAAACAAGTATTAAAAGTTTGTCGCACATAGGAATATGCCTTTGGTGAGTAATAATGTAAGGTTAACGCAAACATTCTTAAAGCTGGTGAATATTGTTTTATGAGAGGTACATTTTTCGCTTTATTAATTTGACGTCTGATTAGATCTCTCATTTTTATATTCATTGAAGTCAAGATTTCAGACTCCTCCGCGTTAACAAATTTTTTTTGCTCTAGGTCGAGAATTAATGATGCCATAGTCGTAACCTGTAAATAAAACACAAATAGTTAGCAAATTATGTTCATTTTTATTAACAATGGTCTTACAAAAAGCATCAACATCCATCATGTCATGCTTAATGACGAGAATCATGGCATTCAAAAAAACTGGTTGATAATCATAATAACCAAAAGCAGCACCAACAAATACAAATAAGTTAAAAACAGCATTGTAGAATAGGAAAATGAAAAAAAAATGAGGCAAATTGGGTATTACATTCGAGCACAAGATTATTACTCAAGCTGCAGGCGAGAAGTGTACTGAAGCCAGAGTGTAATGGCCAATGCATACGTGTGCCAAACAATTATATCACATAATTGTAAATAAAATAAAATAGCATAGTCCTAATTTTTCATCAAATCAGTTCTTAAAGCTAAAAGCGGTGTGTTTAGAGCTATTTAATGAGCAAGTATGTTGAAAATGTTGATACGAGTAAAATTACGAGCTACGAATTTTCGGTGCAAGTATATATAAGTAAAGCTGGGAATACATAAAAAATAATATGCCACCCCTGCCACATGCTCTATGTATTCTTATTATTATTTATTACCCGTGCGTGTTATTACTCACATCTGCATCTCGAAGTGATATCTGCGCCTTTACTGATACCTACATAATAAATAAAAGTCAATAAAAAAAAAATCTAATAAAAAACACACCTACCATCGTGGGCAACCCACAAAATATACTTAGCTATAAAAAATATACCTTTTTCTTTAAACGTAGAACGTTTGCTTGAAGGCGTCGTATTTTCAATGCATCTTTTTTTTCTTTAATTTTTAAGCGTGCAATTTCTTCCTTTAATTTTTTTTTCCTTGGTGTATCATTAAACACCATAAACTCACCAAGAACATAGGGTACTGGCGTTTTCGTTCGATCCTGCATAAAAATTAAAATAGCATATTTTCAAAATATGTAACATTAAAAAAGCCCATATTCATATACACTTTACCTTAATTTTATAATAATTCAAAATATGACATAACCATTAACATTATAAATTTTCAGTTATTACAAACCTCAGTGTTTGTTCTCAAATTTGGGCACGCTCCTTCTTGTAGCTTTTGGTAACCCTTTTTTGTCGTAATAAAATCGTTCGCAGCAAAATGCAACGAGCACATTTTAGTATATTTGGTCGGAGACCAATCTTTTTTATTTAAAGCGTCAATCCATTTTTTTTTTAAATTTTCTTTTGACGGGAATCTGGAAAATTATACACATAATAAAATACCTTTATTAAAAAAAATACACTACCTTGATTATATGTATCTATCTATGTACTCACAAATGTGAGTTTGAGTTCACATTACAGTCTCACAGTTCTCATTACGTCAAAATAATAATATAGCGCAAAAAATACTGACTAGTGCGTCTCTGGAAAGCCTCTAGCGGCAAGTGGAAAAAACTACTTGTTTTGCCACTTGCCGCTAGAAGCGAGGTAATTACCGAACATTCTAGACTAAATATGTCAAAAATTTAAATTAAATATTACTTACGAGTGGAAAGATATCTTATTTTCATTTGATTTTGATTTGCTGGAGGAACTTTTGCACGATACAACACAGCACTTCATATTTACTTGATTTGGAGACCGATAATATATTTTTAAGTCTCCTAAGACGAAGCAGTTACTCGCCTGACGACAAGAGTTGTACTGACGAAAGCGACACCTGGCCGTCAGTAGTTCAACTACGGTATGACGTCAGTAGCCTACATTTGGAGACTAAGCTACATTGATTACAACATCTCCTCTTTATATTTGCTCCGTGATAACGTGTTATTATCACCCCAGTGATTAAATCACTATTATAAATAACAGTAACTGATAATGTAGCTGGGGATATTATAAAGTGTGCACTAGATACGGACCGTGTGGTAAGCAGTATGGTTTGTAGTCCACCTAGTGTCAGTATTTGTTCAGGTCGCGCATAGAAGCATCCGACTTGACCTAACGACTGTTATCAACTGGAACCGACTATTAACCTGCCCAAAGCATGGAGACGCTCAATGATATACCACTATGCGGTCACCCATCCATAGGACAGCCGCACTCTTTGTTACTTAACTGATCATTGACCAATCAGTGAGTGTAATGAGCTATGAGCGCCTCAGACAAATCTAAAGAAATTTAGCGTAACGAGAACGATAGGACATAAGGTATAATAATAATAATAATATATAATATCTCGACAACTACACACAACGCCATCTAGATCCAAAGTAAGCATATATTATAGCTCGTTTTATGGGTTATAGAATGCGAATATACTTACTTTTCTTTTTAAATACATATATTATTATATATATAAACACCCAGACCAATGCAAATGGACATGTTCATGCATACAAACATTTGCACTGAGTGGGAATCGAACCAGCCACCTCTGCGTGGCAGTCTGTACACAGTATTACTGACCCACAGTGGCAGTGTTCTGTGTTTATGGAACCTTTTCCTCTAGATGGCGTTGTGTGTAGTTGTTGTGATATTATTATTTACTTACCTCATCTTTATGGTAGATGATGAGCGGTCCCTTACGTTGGATGCGACGACGGTTACGCATCTTTCCCTTGCCGGCGCGCAGGCGTTGAGACTTGTATACCTGTAAACAAATATGCAATTATACATTTTGTTTAATGGCAATATGTACCTACTCCTTCGAAGAAGGGTAGGTATGTTTTAACATTTAAAATTGGCCGATATAAGACTTTGTTTAATTGTTTGAACACGCATAACTCTGGAACTATCAGTCTGATAGCCCAGTTTTTGAGGAAGGTTATAGGCTATGTAACATTACGCTATTGGCAACGGGAGCAGAGCAGTAACCAAAGATGTAACTTAACATATAAAATATGTCTGGTATGTTTGTCTTCCACAATCTATGTCTAAATAGAAACTAATTCTATCAGATTGTTGTTTATGGAAATAATGTATGGGCCTCAATAAACAGACACACAGGTATAAACTTGCGATCTATTGTAAAATGGCAGACCCCAATTTTGATCAAAGTCTTCAATCAATCAATATTTATTTGCCTAAATACAAAAGATATAACATTAAAGTAAATAGTGTTAAGGGCGTTTACGCGTCATGAGTGGCAATTTAGTGCCATATTTCGTAGTTAAAATTTTTTATCATATTATAAAGGAGCTATATTTTAAAAATATGTTCTCTCTATTAGAATTAGGTAAAAGCTGTATAAAAAGTAAGTAACCATAATGCTTACAGTTATTTTACTATGAAAATAATGCAACATAGTTTCAAATGTATATAATAATAATACCAGCCTGTTTACTGTCCCACTTCAGGGCAAAGGCCTCTTCTCATATAGAAAAGGCATGAGCATTAACACCACACGCTCAAGGCGGATTGGCAATTTCAGACTTTGAAGTCCAGGTTTCCTCACGATGTTTTCCTTCACCGTCAGTCAGAAATGTCCAAGATAAACTTAGAAAGTACATATGATTTGAAAAATCACATTGGTACTTGCCCGGATTCGAACCCACTACCTCGTGTTTACGAAGCGCGTACCTTATCCACTGGACC
Source organism: Parascotia fuliginaria (assembly GCA_963082885.1). Lineage (NCBI taxonomy): Eukaryota > Metazoa > Arthropoda > Insecta > Lepidoptera > Erebidae > Parascotia > Parascotia fuliginaria. Next base: position 2,954,012 of record OY720201.1, on the reverse strand, counting down.
ATTTCGACTTTTCAAATGTATTATTTGCATATAAATAGAACTGTAAACGCAATGATTCTTAGCATTGATCGCCACATGCTCAATGTGGGTTTGCAATTTCAGTAATTTTTTTTATGGAGTCCATGTTTCTCCACGATATTTTCCTTCACTGTAAGTTTGGTACATACCTTGAGGACATCAGACCAAGCCTTGATACGTCTCAGGAAGATGACCGCCTGTTTGGTCTTGGTGATCTCTTGTACCTTGTCGGAGACTACTAGAGGTAGTTCAGGAACTTTCTCGATGATATGACCTGTTGATAAAGTGTTGGTGATAAGTGTCTTTAGTTAAATTCGAGTGTTTTAGTAACATTTTAACGTGGATTAGATATAATTTATTTATTTTTATTTTAAAAAGACTGCTCATTACAAGCCCTGTGTCGCTGGGTACTTTACAAACATACAATTAAACACAAAGCACACCCAGACTCAGAACAAATATTTATGGATCACACAAAGTTTTTGTCCCGTTTAGGGATCAAACTCACAACCTCGTACACAGCAGTCGCTTGAGCTCGCACTGCGCCACAGAGGCAGTACAAACATTTAGTTCGGCAAAATTCATTCTTAGCTAAAGTCTACTAAACTAGCTCCCTTTAATTGTCTATGTAATTATGCGAAGGTGCCAACGACGCCGATGCTTAGTTAAGTTCTGCGATTAAATGTTTTTTTGTATCTGTTTTGAGAGGTAAAATAATAAGTCCACTTTTTTTAAATTTGTTTTTCAGTTTTTATCCTAAATCTAGAGCATGGTAAAAGTAATAAGTCCTATTCACAATACTTATTAAGTTACAAAAAAAAAAAAAAAAAAAATTGATAGTTACCTACCGCACTGGGAAAGAATTCCATACAACAGTGGAATAAGTCCAAGTGCTTGCAGCACCACTCAAGACAGACTTGTCATTATTTACCCCACAATTGTTTGATTTGAATGAACCATTATCAATAAATCGAAATGGTCCAGTGGATAAGGCACCCGGTTCGTAAACACGAGGTAGTGGGTTCGAATCCAGGCAAGTACCAATGTGATTTTACTAATAATATGTACTTTTTAAGCTTATCTTGGAAATTTCTGACTGACGGTGAAGGAAAACATCGTGAAGAAACCTGGACTTAAGTCTGAAATTGTCAATCCGTCTTGAGCGCACGTGGAGATTAATGCTCATACCTTCTCTATAATTGAATCACTGCCTTTGTCCTGTAGTGGGACAGTAAACAGGCTGGTATTATTTATTAATAACTTTAACTTCGAAAAATCCCGCCAAGTCTTTTAAAAGCTCACCGTGTAAAGTTTTAGATTTGGCGTTTGTTATAATAAATTATGAAGTGCCACTCACCCCTAGCCTGCACCAACGCCGGTACACCAGACGCGGCGACGGCGGCGGCGACGGCGGCACGGCGCTGGCGGAGGTTCACGCGACGGTGCCAGCGACGCCACGGTTTGGTTGGAGCGAACATACGTCCGCCGCGACACATGTTACCGAAGGCACCTTGACCGGACCTGGACCACAGAAATTAAAATTGAAGAGAATCTATTATGAGCTGTGTGTGTTTGTTACCACTCAGCTCCTAAACCAATTTCGATGAAAATTGGTATGAAGATACATTCGGTGCTGGAGACGGACATAGGCTAATCCCGAAAATAGGTCTGGTTCCCGAGAGAGACAAAGCTCATTTTATACACAGACGAAGCTGCCGGGCGCAGCTAGTATTATTATAAAGAGAAAAGATTTGATTTTTTGCATGTTTGGTATGGATAAATAAAATCTACGTAATCAATTTAAAAAAATATTTCACTAGAAAGCTACGATATCAGCGAGTAACATAGGTTATATTTATTCGATCTTATGTTCAGCAATGGGATATTAGCCTACCAAAGTGACTCCACCCCGCCTGATGGTAAGCAGCCAGTGGAATCCAGAAGTAGTGGACACCATTCCAAAAGCCATGTATTAGGTACCATTGTTCATGTATTCTAATATATCGATGCATCAATTAGAAATATAAGAGACGTCCGCGCTATTAGAAAGTTTATATACCCCGCCATTGTACTATCAACAGTAATACTACTGCAATAGTTTTAAACGGGGATGTGATTAATGCCCTGTTTCAACACTTGCTGATAAAGTGCGTGATAACTTATTCGACACTTAACTGTCAGATAGTACTCAACAAGTGCCTGATAACCTGAGCTGACAAATAAACTCCTTAAAAATATAAGATTTAAGAGTGTTCACACAAAAGAGTGGCACCACCGCATGACCACAATTTAGTGTCATATTTTCGTGGTTAAAATTTTTTTATCATTTAATCATGGCTATATTTTAAAAATGATTTTTTGCTTTTTAGAATTACATGACAGCTATATAAAAAAATGGCTATTGGTATGACTTACAGTTCTATTTATATGCAAATATTACATTGGAAACTTCCATTGCATTATTTTCATAGTAAAATAACTGTAAGCATTATGGTTACTTACTTTTTAGTTTCGCGTAGTTCTAAAATGAGTTATAAAACATTTTTAAAATATAGTTTTGATAAAAAATGAAAACCACGAAAATATGACACAAAATTACGACGTAGGCACTTTTTTGTGTGAACGCTCATAACTAGAAGATATTGTATCTGTTAGATATATATCAGACACTTTAGTAGCTAGTGGTTGGTAGGCCCAGGTTTTAAAATTTGTTTTGTAACATCTCATAGATACAGTGTATATCTAAATGCATAATTGTTTTGACTAAAATTGTACCTTTATATTATACATAATAGTAACGATTTTTAGATCGCGGCTATTTTTTTTTTTTTTTAATATTAATATTCTACCACATTCACACAGCGCCATCTAGCCCCAAATTATGCAATTATATTTGCTTCTGTTATGGGTACTAAACAACTGAACAACTGATAAACTACTTATATATTTTTTTTTGTGTAAATGCATACATATCAAATCAAATCAAATCAAATCAGTTTATTGTTAAACATAGGTACAAAGGTGTAATATTTTTCACAAATACAGTTTCACTATGTTTTGCCGTAACATGCGGCGTACAATATTATTAAATATAACAAAATAAATATAATTAGCATGCATGCTTTCAATTTACTCAATATTAACATTACCATCTGCGTCAATAAGCAGAATAATTAGTAAATATACACAAACACTATCTCTCATTTTTATTTAGGTTACACACCAACAATTAAGAAGATATAAATAAATTATGATAATAGTAATTTCAACTTGTAATTCAAAATAGTGTCAATTTGTAAATCCAATAATGTCAATTTCTAAATCCAATAATGTCAATTTGTAATACCAATAATGTCAATTAGAAATTTCTTTGTCAAATCACATTAATAAAATAAGTAAGTACAAACAATAAAATATAGATTAAAGCAAAATGTCAAGTAAAAATATAAATTACAAATGTCAGTTTATATCATCATCATTTATGAACGAATTTATATTGTAATAGCATTTGGCCGTTAGCAAATTATTTAGTTTGATTTTAAATAAACTTGTACTTAAATTCTTATACGAATTTGGTATTTTATTATAGATTTTAGGGGCCATACAAAAGATACTCTTGGCAAGTAGAGCTGTCTTAGCAGCATACATACACAGCTTTTTATTGTCCCGTCTGTTTCGTACTGTTACGTCTGACAGGCGGGGAAATAGATGCGGGTTGGTTTTAACAAAAATTGCCGCTTCCAATATATATAGAGAAGGAAGAGTTAAAATTTTATATTTAATAAAGTATGGCACGCAGCTGTCAGTTATGTGCAATCCAAACATAGCTCGTATACAGCGTTTTTGCTGTTTGAAAGCAACTTCTCTATCTGCCGAGTTACCCCAAAAAATTATCCCATATCTTAACACAGAAGCGACCATGCCGTAGTAAGCTGTAAGCAATGTGGGAGTGTCAACAGTGGGTGCAAGTTTATGAAGGGCATATGAACTGCTACTAATTTTATTACATAATTGCTGGATGTGAGCCTTCCAATTAAGATGTTGATCTATAATTAAACCAAGAAATTTAGTTTCATTAACGTAATTTATTTTGAGATGTCCATATTTAATGTCAAGTTGTTTAGGAGGAAGAATTCTTTGAGAGAAATGCATGATCTGAGTTTTGCTAATATTGATTTTTAGATTATTATTATTAAGCCAATTTACAATTAAGTTGATAGAATTATTAATATTAATTTCATAAGATTCTGGATTGGAACATGGAATGGTTATGGTACTATCATCGGCAAAAAGGGTCATAGGTTGGTTGATAGTTCTTGGTAGGTCGTTAATGTAGATGATAAACATTAATGGCCCTAGCACGCTACCTTGTGGCACCCCAAATGTCACTGTACGCTCGTTTGAAGTATATGTAATTTGTCTTTTTGTTTTTATATTTATTCTTGATATTGTTGTAAGTTGTTTCCTATTTGACAAATAAGATTTAATTAAATCAAGAACATTACCTCTAATGCCATATAGCTCTAACTTCTTGTTTAAAATGTTATGGTCAACGTGGTCAAAAGCCTGCGTCATATCGCAGTATACGGCACAGACTGGGATTCTTTTATCCACGTTTTCCATTGTTTTATTTAAGAAATTGTAGATAGCCACATTTATAGACATGTTTTTTCTAAATCCTTTTTGTTCACTACAGATGATATCATATATCTATCTATCATAGATAAATTACACCCAGACACAGAACAAACAATCATGCTCATCACACAAAGGTTTGTCCTGGGTGGGAATCGAACCCACGACCTTCGGCTTAGCAGTCAGGGTCACTAACCACTAGACCAACAGGCCAGTAAACCATAACTTTAAAATACATTTGTTCAGACAGTTCGTAGACATGGTAGAATGCACAGGCACCTTTTGTAACCCATAAAGCTATAAATCTGTAGGCTTAAAAGGAAAACAGTGAACAATATTGCACTATAATAATATGCATCGTTGGTCTAGTGGTTAGTGTGACTGCGACGGCGGGTGTCGTGGGTTCGATTCCCTCGGAAGGCAAATATTTGTGTGACGAACATTTGTATTTGTCTTCAGTTTGGGTGTTTTCTATGTATATTAAGTAAGTATTTACAAAAAAAAAATTATGTATATGTATTATATTTCAGTTACCTAGTACCCATAACACAAGCTCTGCTTAGCTTGGGACTAGATGACGATGTGTGATAGTGTCCACATATTATTATTATTATTATTATTATATTACAATACCAGACCAAAAGTAGCCTTACCTATGGGTACCACCGCCGCGCACACGAGGGATACGTGCTACAGCACGACCAGTACCCCATGACTCAGCACTGGTCTGGTGACCTGGTAGATAAAAAAAAAATTGAAAATGTTATTATTTAATACTAGCTTCCTCGTTTCACTCGCGTCTTTGCTTACTGCTTTGCTCTCGTCACCAATAGCGTGATGTTTCATAGCCTATAACCTTTAAGAACTAGGCTATCATACGCAAAAAGAATTATTCAAATCTGACAAGTAGTTCCAGAGATTAGCGTTCTCAAACAAACAAACTCTTCCGCTTTATATTATAGCATAGGTTGTGCTTGCAGTACTATTTAGGGCTCTGTCGCAAAATGACCATTTCTCAAAATGACTACAGGTAGCAAAATGTCCCTTTCTCAGAACGTCCCTTTCGCAAAATGTCCCTTTAGCAAAATGTCCCCTTCATCAAACAGGCACTAAATTACTTTCATCAGTAAAAAAACTGGTCAAGAGCCAGTGTACAACACAGAGGGGTACTGTATTAATGTTCAATCATTAAAATATGGGTAGGTAGGTGCATGCACATAAACTAAAATAAAAATAATAGAAATTCAAGTTTGTCAGATTTACTGTCAATCAAAAGATCTATTTATACAAATAAACAATCAACAAATTAAACTTAACCCAATTTGTTGATTGTTTATTTGTGTAAATTGATCTTTGTAAGACATTTAATTTTTTCTTATTTTATTTAGGTTAAGTTTAATTTGTTGATTGTTTATTTGTATAAATAGATCTTTTGATTGACAGTAAATCTGACAAACTTCGATTTCTATTATTTTTATTTTAGTTTATGTGCATGCACCTACCTACCCATATTTTAATGATTGAACATTAATACAGTACCCCTCTATGTTGTACACTGCCTCTTGACCAGTTTTTTTACTGATGAAAGTAATTTAGTGCCTGTTTGATGAAGGGGACATTTTGCTAAAGGGACATTTTGCGAAAGGGACATTCTGAGAAAGGGACATTTTGCGAACGGGACATTCTGAGAAAGGGACATTTTGCTACCTGTAGTCATTTTGAGAAGTGGTCATTTTGCGACAGAGCCCTATTTAGCTGCTTGCCTAAAACATCCTATCCAGAAAGAACCTCATATTAGCAGTTAATAAATTAAGAATGTAGTTAAGACCTTGCACCCGTCCCCACTATATAAGCAGGTCCAGAACGCCATGACTTTCGTTAATATTGCACTAATCAGCAGTAACACTCAACAGCATTGTAGGCTATTGAATGTGGACATTTAGTGCAGAGGATTATGTAACTCAATGGTATGCGTTTTGTAGAAGAATAAGTAGAGGCTGTCTCTTGAAATAGTGAATATGAAAAACTTTCCGTTTAATACTTTTATTATAAAATTTTAATGTGCCTATGTAGTCCTGAAACTAATACATATTACTGTAAATAGAATATAATTTGCAAAATATCTATCTCTATTCTCAAGCCGAAGATAAGATTTGTTTTCGGCAAATTATGGTGTGCATTTCAGCCATTATTAAAATAGACACTGCTCATGCGTCTCCACTCACAAGGTTGCATTCTAAATGAGATTTTACACACTTTAATATTAGCATACCATTGGCAACAAATCCATTTCTTAAACTTACAAATTAAATTTGTAAAAAAATAATATCTTAACTCACCAGCCTCCTTATTCACACAATACGGCTGTCTCGCATTCTTTGACATGGAGACGTGCACATCGTTGACAAGATCAGGCCTGATGGGCGCCTTGAATACGAACGGGAGAGGCAAGGAGGCGCCAGCGACAGCCTCGCTTTTCTCCGTGTACACCGACACTAAAGGTCGGGCTACTGATAGACTCTGGAATAGAAAAGATCAGTTTATATAGTGTTGCTTGCAGAGTTAAATGACATTATTGAGTAAGTGGAAGTTGCTATATACATGTTAATCTATAATATTATCAAAAGTGAAAGAGTTTGTTTAGATGCGCTAATCTCTGGAACTACCAGTCAGGTTTGAATATTTCATATTACATTTGATAGCCTAGTTCTTGGGGAGGGTTATAGGGTATGTAACATCACGCTACTGGCGACGAGAGCAGTGCAGTAACCAAATACGCAAGTGTACTAACATAATCTGGCAGATCTGGCTATTACGCTAATGTAGATTATGCACAAACCTAGATATTAAATGTTCTTCTAAATCGAAATGTTGTAAATACCACTGTATTCCATAATATACAACGAAAACTCAGAATCAATAAAATTTTACTATTAGAGAATGGGGCAATCTTAAAAAGATTACAAGAACCATGTTTGAGAGTCAATTTTTTATATCAAATTGAATAATATACAAACAAGGAGTATCATCATTATCATATCATCCAAAAACCATTGACTGCTGGACATAGGTCAAAGGCTACAAGTTAAATATAAAAGTAAATTTTAAATATAGTAATAATCTATTATAATGGTATTTTAATGTATATAGGTACCTAAGGAATAACCAACATTAAATATTTGTACGCCGTTGGTTGCCTGACAAAGTAAGCTACATATCATGCAATAATTTGTAACACCTTCCTACCTGTGTTCAACAAATAAAGATTTTTTGATTTGATTTGATTTGATTTGTAAAAAGAATGTATTCCACACGTCGACACATTATTGTTTATGGTCTAAACATAATGTTTCCTAAGGGAACAAATTAATTTATCCCATTATAATGTACCTGGAAGACTATTAAGTGCAGCCAGGAAGAGTATTGGGAAATGTACACTCACTGACAAATAAATTATTTGTAAATATCTTGTAATGTATGAAGTGAAAGTAGGTATACCCATTATGAATTATATGGCGAAGTCTTCGAGGTGGACAGTGGTGTTGTACTTACGTGTCTTAATATACGTTAAATACCAGTGCGCATAAAAATATATCCGGTATCCATTCGTCTTTGTAGAACATAACCTCAATTAAAGCATTGACAAACATTGTAACAAATTATTTCATGAATATAACAGTTATATTTTCGTTTCTAATAACGATTATACGACATAAAATAGAATACACATGTCGAGATGCAAATAATAAACAAAATATCGAAGCCGATTCAGCAATGGCGTGTAACAAGCATTGTAGTTACATAGTTCTTTATTTTCTTTACAAATTCCAGTAATACACGAATTAAAATGTAATTTATGACTTTGTAAAGACGATGTTCACATGTATACCACGAAATATCACCAAAAGCTTGGAAATTTACGAATTTTATTGTTAAACACGTGTTCCAACCAAGACAGAAAGTCCGATTTAATAACTCACTTTCACTTCAACTAATAACAACACATAATCTTATTCGCGTTTACAAAGCACATCGGTTTGTAATTAACTTACCATTTCGCTTTATCAGCGAAGTATTTCCTCCAAAAACACACTATTGGCGGCGGTAAAGACCATCCGCCATGCCACGGAGGAGTAAAAAGACCGGAAACGTGGAGCGATTTTTTGACACTAAGAAAAGGCAGTGACCAGCTCAAAAATATTTATTTAAAATTAAAATGGCTGTAAAATAAAATCATTTCTGACAATACGAAATACAATCTGAATGTTTTATATTTTTACAAAACTGGCACTAATTTTATACACATGTTCTAAACATCGACATTTCAGCTTTGTTTGATCATCGATTACCAAAATTGTATTTAGTGCCAGAGGTATCATGTATCATATAAGGAGCAAGATTCGAGACAGTGCAGACAAATAAGAAGATTTTCGTAGACTTTTGTTTTATTACAAATTTATTTTACTTGATTTCTACTTTATTACATTACCACAGTATTAAAATGCACATTACAGCAGATGCCAAACCTCCTCGGTATATTGATCCTGTCTGCTGTCTGTGTACTATCCACGACACTTCCACTCCGTACTTGAACATTTTGACATTATTAATGTCAAGATTACACATATTAAATTATATTTATAAATAAAACTGAACAATATTTAGGTTGCCAATTCCAATAAAATCTTAGTACTTGCAGTTATGAAACTTAATCAATTATGCGTATGAACGCTATATTGTTACCTTAAAAAAAACAAATACCTAAATGAAATAACTTGGAAATTAATTGAATTCATTCAATAGGTAGTTTACAAGGACGAAATGGAAGAAACCAATATACCAAAATGCAGTCGAGAGCCAGATCAATCAACGCCAGAATCACAAAAAGAATGTACAGTCGCCATGAGCTCTCAAGAGACAAATAAAACTATGATTGAACAACAGGTTGAACCAAAGGAGCCTGCGTCATTTTCTCTACTTTCTAATTCTATTTCGTTTTACACTCCTAGACATCAAGTAAATAGTTCGGCAGCATCGTTAATGCTTAGGACTACTGAAACACCCGTAACTACCCAACCCCGCATGTCATGTCTGCCTTCCCCAATGTCTTTGATCACAGTTAACCAACCTCAGACCTTATTTTTGCAAGCTCTATCAAAATTAAATGAGGAGCCTTTAACCTTCTCTTTAATTAATTATTTACAAGCAAACATAAATTCAGTTGGATGGAAATCTGGTGATATTACGCCCCCTGATTCGTTAACGAATGCTCCACCATCTTATTCTTTCGTATCACGACAGATAGCTGCTCGAAGAAGGCCTAGACACATGGGAACTTTTATTCCATCTCCATCATTTATCCAACATACGCCACCACCAACGTATGCTACTGCTTTTGATATATATATCGATCCTGGCCTTCCTCCTGCACCTAGAGTATACTCATACGGCTTTACTCCAATGCCAGTAGTTTGCCCTGAATGTGGTCACACAGGAATGACCGTTATTACATGCAAAATAACTATTTGTACACATTTATGTGCTATGATTTTGTGCCTTTTCTGCTGTTGGATATGTGCCCCCTTGCCATATGTTTTAAGATCTTGTAAAGATGTGTACCATTATTGTAGAAATTGTAGAAATTATTTAGGTATGTATTGTCCGACAAATCCTGAAGCGACCTATCCGGCGAGATAATTACTTATGTATTTTTTTATTTATATGTGAATAGTGAATAAATATACTTCTGTTTATGATTTTGATAATTAAAACTTGCTAAGGTTACCTACTGTACTTCTTTTTTCGTAGGCAACTTTAATAAACTTTGCGTAGGTCGTAGGTTCAAATAAATAAAAATAAGAGCCCTTATTTTATTTATTTGTACGCAAAGTTCCTCATCGCTTTTCTGTCGATGTCGAAAGGATTGGTGGGTCGTAGGTAATATCGGTAGCGAAATGTGATAAATTAGTTAGTGTTGAGGAAAATTTTCGCCACCAGTTGGCGATATTCTGGTAAAAGTTCTTCTATTTTGAGAGCACTATCAAAACAAATATTTTTTAGTATTAATTTTGGAAATATTAATGTATATATAACTTACAAATGTTAGAATAATACACACTTCACTTCTATATTGTTTATATTTGACTTGTTTAAAACACACTAGCCAGTTCGCCGGCTTAGAGTAGGGCCATAAGAAGAACTGGCAAGAAACTCACGCCACTCTTTTAAATTACCAGGTTGTTACAATAAGTTACAATTTCGAGTTAGCACGTCCTTTCTACTTGGTAACCGAACGACGACTGACTATCTTATAAAGTTACAGTCCTATCAGGTTGACATATATGTCATTCATTTGACTAGAATTATTTAAAATGCAATATGGCCGGATATCGTTCTGGCACCAAATTGTTAGAACTAACTTTACAATGGCCAATAATACACATAAAATTAATAGTATTATACAATTTCAGGTAACATAATTATTACTTTTGTTTTAGATACATTTAATAACTTCCGCTACAACAAATCAATTACTCAAATTTATAACTTTTTTTACGAATGTATTAATAAAATAACAGTTTTAGTTTCATTATGCTAACACAAAATGGATAATTCACGTGCTTAAGAACAAAAAAAAATGCTGTAAGGGTTGATATAGCTGTTCCGACGCATCAGGTCTACTTGAAAAGTGCTTTTTGAAAATTGCGCCAACTGGTGGCAAAAATTTGCCTAAACACCTTCATTGGCGGGCAAGATATTGTGCAAATTCTGCAAATCTGTAGTACCTAATAGTCACCTGGGAATTATCTATAGAGTTAAATTTATTCTCTACTTAGTCTGTGATAGAGTTAACTCCTCCTGTAATGTACATACTTGTATATTACAGGTCAGTGGCTAAAGCACTCTATTTTGTTTTTTTTGTGTAATATTTTTATGTTAAACACACTGACCTGTATTAGAAAAGCACTGACCTTTACTATACACTTGTATAATAAAGGTCAGTGTAAACAAGTTTAGTCAATAGAGGTCAGTGGTTAAACAGGATGAACAGGAGGAACCTTAGAGGAACTTACCTGTGCACAGATTATAATTTATTATGGGTGTAGGCTCGTAGGACTCGACTCTATCAAATAATAAAAATGTACCATTTATTTATAACATAATGACTTGTACGTTTAATTACGTCTGTTAATTATTTTTCGCTTAATGTTAGATAATAAAAATTAAATTTTAATGACAATGTAACAAATTTTTCCTACAAGAATATTTTTTTTGTAAGCCATAGACAAAATAGTAGTTATAATTTTAGTAATAACAAAAAATTACCAAACTAAAACTTATAAATGTGCAAAAATAAATTAAACATTGATATTAATTACTTTCATTAAATTTATAATTTTTCAATTGTTGCGCCAATGAATAAGTATTGCAAATATTCTTGGTCTTCGAAAATCACGAAAAAATGTGATTTTCATAGTGACGCGTTCATATTTTTCGATAAAAGATTAACTACTATATTTCTGACCTGACTGAAATTATTCTTAATCTTTGGTATTGAAATATTAATAAAAGTGCATAGAGTAAATAATAACCACCCTTTTTAATGGATTTTAAGTATTTAATTTAAAAATACATAAAATATATAATTGAATATGAATGCGTTCACTATCAATGATGTTTACAGCGCCCTCTACCGATGAAATGTCCTGTGTAAAATTAGAAGTCACAGCCTTCCGTAAGTTCCGTGTGTGTTGCGGAAAAATCCCTTTTTGGGCGTCCGACCACATGTGTGAATAGTGAACAAAATATGGTTCTGTTATGATTTTTTGATAATTATAGCTTATTTCGTAGTGATCGGTACATTACATCGGTAGATTAAGTGCGTACGGATCGTTCAGTGTGCCAAAAAAGTTGGAACAAGACGACGGAAGTGCATTTTTTTCGATGTAAATACGGTCCAACCAGGGTCAGTCCGGTGTGGTACGAGTGGTTCGCGCATATTTCCCAGCGGCCAGCCGTGTGTGCGCGCCACTGAGACGTGTGAGTTGCTCGTGAATAATTCGACCTTCGCACTGTTCGATCGGGCCGCGTACATCGGGAAAGTTCGTTCGCTATTTGGGTTAACCCCATCATGCCGTCGTGTTGAGGGGCATGGAGGCGCGCTCGTGATCGTCTGTAGGCGCGGAGCGCGCGCCCGGGCTTACATAACAAGGGCAGCGGCGGCATGGCCGCTCGCGTGTCCGCCGAGGGCGCAGGGCCCTCTTACGCGTCAGTGCTGAACTTTAGAGGGGGTGACAGTAACAAGGAGAACATTGAGGCCGCACCGCCGGGGGAGGTGCCAGACGCACCTCCCACCAAGCAGGACGACGAGGAGGAGGAAGGGTTTGTGCCCGTCATTTCGCATGGTCGTCGTCCTGGTAAAGGGCGACGTGAACGCGAACGTAGGGCTCCGCCTAGGCCTCACAAGACACCTCAGGCGCAGAACGAGTCCCAGCCGACGCCAGAGCAGCAACAGCAGGCTGCTGAGAATCAACCTAAGAAATTTGTAGAAGCACCCATTCCTAAAGTGAACCCCTGGCAGGTGAGTGTCATTATTATGTAAACAACAACAATGTCTTAACATGATGATGCAATGTGCCGTTTTGTAAAAGAAAACCATGTTTGTTTGCTTGTTTTGATTGAGTAATCTTCATATTAGGAGTAACGGAACATATATATCAAGATTTCTTGACATTTCTAGCATTACAACAAAATGTAAAACAATATTATTTACCCCCAATAAGAATTAAACAATTTTGCAATACTATTTTCCATCTAGCTTTTTTAGTATGTTAGTTAAAACTAACCTTTATTCTGCCTGATATATTCTAACATTTTAACAGTAAAATCCATTTCAAATAAAAATCCATTTCTAATAAAAATCTAAGTAAACTATTAAAAAAAGACTACACTCATCTGCACTCTAAAGTTAGTTCAGTATAGCTAGTCTTTTTTTACATAAAAGTAATGCGTTATTTGTACTACAACTGGCTATAGGCGTCAATATCCTCTATGGTAATCATCTCAAGAAGAGCCTTGTTACCTCTATAGACAAGAGTACAGATATCGTAATAAACATGTGATTAAATATTGAGTATACTTTTAAAACTATATTTTACATCATTCTCACAATTAAACAAGTCAAGTTCTGATTTCATGTTATAAACACAATCACTGACGACTTGTTATTAATCTTGACTATTATTTACATTATACTAGGATAGGTAATATGTTTAATGTTTATTACAACATTACACAAGAGTTTAGACAGAGAAGTTTAGCTCATATTGTGCAGCATTTAGTCATGATCCAGACGTGTTATGAAACACGAACATGTTAAATTTGTTTTGGAGCATGTTATGGAATATGGTTTACTGAAATGTATTTTCTTTAAGTGTCATAAGATATGGTTAATTTCACTTTAATGATATAATTTGTGCGACTCAAATTTACTTGATTTGCACACCATATTTCTTATATTAGACATGTGATCTAAAATATGAAGTCATGTTAGTGGAATACATGTTCCTTGCATGAGATATATTTACCCTGTAGTGGAACTGTGGCAGGCTGGTAAATTATTATACCAAGCATTAGGGGCAGCGACTTTGCAGAGTTCCTGGTATCACAGAAGTCCATAACTGACAATTACCATGGGAGATGTTGGTTCATCTGCCACTATAGACAATAACAAAATAGATTTCAATTAGTTGTGGACAACCATCCACCTGCACATGTAAGCTGAATATAGCAAACTTTTCCTGTGGAAGGAATTAACATCCATACACACATACATAATGTCTCCCATTAATGCAGTAAGCAGAGACTATAGAATGACATTTGCTACGATCCAAACATACCTCCTTTGACTCTTCTACATTCATGAATCTTTTCATACATACACGTCGGTTACAGGTGCTTGTTATTGTGCCCTTTGTATGTCTGTCTAGGGCAACTCTTACTAACTTTCTCTGGCATTTCTGCTCCATAAATCTCTTTCGTTATCCTACTTTCATCCATTCTTTCCACATGTCCAAACTTATAATAAAATTTATCAGTGAATATCTCTCGGTTAATTGTTAATAGTTTCACATAATCATTATTTTACATAATCTAGTATTACCTATAATAGATTTACAGCCCTACAGTCTATGGCAGCATTGTAATTGGCCATTACTAATTAATTTGTCACGGCAAAAGACAATAACACCTTATGTTGAATTTTATTTGTAACTAGCTGTGCCCGCGACTTCGTCCGCGTGGAATAGTGATTTTGGACAGTATTTTTTGGATATATCTTTTGGTTTGTTTTGAATTATAAACATCTTCGTTTAGGTGAATAAGAAAAATCTTTACAGTAAATGCTTCTCTATATACGATTTTAGACATATAGCCATCGGGGATCAAAGCTATACAGGTTGCTAGGATTACTTACACGTGACAAATCCACATAAAGCTGACCATACAAAAAACAGCTAATATTTAGATCCACAGTCACAACATTTAGTGTCTGACCTTAGGCTTTATTAATTGTCATCGCGAAACATAGGCTCACTGGAAACTAAACTCGATTAAAACTAAACGGGAAATGGTATGGAATTAGAAGAATCCGAGGAATAAAAACGCTATAAGGTTTTTTAAAATATATTAGCCTGCCAAAGTGACTCCATCCCGCCTGATGGTAAGCAGTCAGTGGAATCCAGAAGTGGTGGCCACCATACAAAAAGCCATCGTTTTAAACTGCTGGTATGGTGGCCTCCACTATGGTGGCTGGGAATGGGGTTAGGGGAGTTAGGGAAGTGAGGTAAAAGGAAAGGGGGAAATTGGGCTCCTGGCACTCTCACTCACCGAACGAAACGCAGTAGTACGAATACTGCTACTCTGACGTCGATCTTTTATGAGAGGGTAGTACTTCCCCGGACGATCCGGCCCATTCATGCTGAAACCAGCTTTTGGATCTACTACCGTAATACTACGGTTAGGTCTAATTGGGCTCCTGTACAATGCCGCGGGCGTCCAGCGGCACCACCATTTATACGGGTCTTACTGACCCACACAATGACTCCACGGATGCTCAGCTGGTCCCACACATGCTGCGAGGATTGTCATCTCTGCATCAGTTGGGCCTCCGGCTCTCGCACTTACCGAACGAAACGCAATAATATGGATACTATTACTCTTACAACGATCTTCTATGAGAGGGTAGTACTTCCCTGGTTGATCCGACTCATTCATGCTGAAATCAGCGTAAATCGACTACTACTATTTCGTAATTCACTTTAATTCCACCTATTCCGTAATGAGACGTGTTAACATGTTTTTATCATAAAAAATAAAATAAGTCCAGAAAAATATAAATCTAACTTTTATTTACATTTTAACTGATAAAGTTTTTACATTTTAATAAAGAAATAAGACGTGTTAACGTAACTTAAAAACACACTAACCTAAGCTAAATACATACCAAATGTATGACGTGATTATTTAAATTGGCATAACTTTTTTATTTATGAACCGATTGACATGAAACAAACACTAAATGTTAAGTGAAGCTTACCACAATATATTAGTGAAAACCATATCTAAATCGGATAAGCCGTTTCTGAGATTAGCGTGCACAAACGCACAGACAAACAGACAAACAGACAAAAATTTTAAAAATCATTGTTTTGGGTTCTATTTGCGTTGATAAAGTAATCCCAATAGTATTTTTTCTCATATATCTTCCATGTACAGACAGCGATCAGTTACATTTTTATTATATGTATAGATTTCCTGGAGTATTATTTTTTACAGAGTTATTTCAATTTGTTATTTCGACAGTGAGTCTCTGGTGGTGTTGTTTTTTTCTATATTTTGGGTTTATTTTTTACATTGACTGCTTCGGTAGCTCAAGAGGTAAAGAAGGTATGTTTTGATCGCAGCAAATGGTGTTCTATAGTCTCTGCTTACCCCATTATTGGGAGACAGGCGTGAAGTTATGTATATATGATGGGTCCATTGTCTGCTCTTTCGCCACTTGGTCTGTGGAGTCTTTAGTTTAATTGAATTGTCACATCCAACTCTGCTGGGCATACAAATTTTCTAAGATCTTGAGTTAGGTGTAAGAAATTTGTGTCTGTGGTCCCTTATATGTTTTTACTATCCTATTTTTACAACAATATCAAAGAAACTGCCTTACTGAGCTATTTTTATTTATTAAGTTATGATTTTTATTAACAATTTTTTACTGTGCCATTTTGATAACCCCTACTTCAAGGATATATGTTTAAAGTATGTAATTGTATTAAATTTGGTGTGGTATGCGAGACGAATATGTTATTTCTTAGTACAACAAAATTGTTGTTTTGTGATTAGAACTAAACGATTTAGGTTTGAACATATTCGCTGTAGGTAAAATTATTGAGGGAGTTTTGCATATAAATGTATGTTATAAAGCCAAATAGTGAATTTGACATCCATATCCTAGAGTAAAAACTATGGAGAACATGCTTAGTCCATAGTTATTTATCTAAACTAACATTATAAAGAAATTCTTTCTTAGAGAAATTTTTTGTATGTTTGTTTGCAACGATTTACCTTAAAATCTACGGTAACAATTTTTACTTAAACACACCTTTAGAAATCAATAATTTATTTATTGAGTTATGGGGTAACATTAAGTTTAACATATTTTTTAGCAATTTTCAGAGTTTTAACATATTGTGTAAATTTGCAATACAGAATATTTAGCAGACATAGGTAATATAGCAATCATATTTTATGTAGGCGTTTGTTGTGATACCGAAGCGAAGCAAGGGCGAGTGTCTAGTTTTTACATATAGCCTTATTCAAAGTATGCTTTTAATTATCACTTTTATGTCACCATGTGTCAACAGGAAGCGGATTGTTTAAATTGTGTTAAATATATTAAAATTTGTGGTGTTTGTACTAGTTATCGTCTGCGGTTTCACCTGTTTTAGTGAAGCTTTTAAAACTATCCTACTTCCTACTAATATTATAAATGCGAAAGTTTGTGTGTGTGTTTGTTACCACTCAGCACCTATACGGCTGAACCAAATTCGATGATAATTAGTATGTACCTACGTAGATTCAGTGCCAGAGATGGACTTACGATGCTTTTTTATACCGAAAATTAGTCTGATTTAAACATTAATTAAACAAATACCATTTTCCGCTTGGATAAAGGCGCAGAGCCCAGCTAGTGTGAAATAAATTACTAAAATTTGAATGCAAATGTTTATTTAATGATAACATTTTAACCAATTTCAATATAATACATCTAGTCTAAAACTAGTTTAAAATTATTGTAAATTCATGTATTAACATTGATTACTGTGTTCATGAGAACCTATTGTGAACCTCACATTGCAGTGTAGTAAATGATACGAAGCCATGTTGTGAAGCATATTGTCTGTTAAGCTCTTCGCGACATGTGGTTTCACCCGCGTCTTTGCTTACTGCTCTGCTCCCGTCGCCAGTAGCGTGATGTTACACAGCCTATTTATTGCCTTTCTTGAGAACTGGGCTATCATACGCAAAAACAATTTTCCAATTCCTACTGGTAGTTCGAGAGATTAGCGCGTTCAAACAAACAAACTCTTCCGTTAGTATAGATCGCTATGTTCTCTTCAGACTGCCATTCTGCCGTCGTAATTATAAATGCAGTAATCGACATTTTGCCAAAATTCTGTTTTCATCAAAAATGAAGTTATGAAACACAAATCTAGCTATTGGTAAATCAAATATATTAAATTTCCTTTTGGAAATTAGTAAAACCGTAAGCTAAAATGCAGCATTCGTATGACTTTTCGCAGAGTTTGTTAATTGAAATGCAGTAATAATAATTTACAAGAGTAAAATGCAGTAATAATGTCTATACTACAAATTTCAAACGCAGAATCAATTGCATTGTAGTTAAAAATGCAGCATTTGCAAAACAGACTGCATTTTAATTTTGTATCTCTAACATATATTTATGTTTATTATTAAGTGAAATGCAGTATTTGTGCTTATTACTGCATTTAGTTATAGTATATTGAAACGAAATTATATTGATAAATATTATGCAAATGCAGTACATATTTTTTCTTAGACATTTAAAATATAGATTAATGTATTGGGTCAAGAAAATTGACAGGTATTTAAAAATACCTGTAAAATCCCTTAGGTCTAGGAAGTTCAATTCTCGGATCACACTATCACATTCAGTCTTGACAAAAAAATTAAAGTTTTGTCTGCGTAGTCGATATTTTATAAATATAGATGATTTCTGACCTTTTTTTGGTTTATGCTAAGATGAATGATCAACATAGTACTTAAATGTCGGTGAATTATATTGATAGCCTTAAATATAACTTTTTCTGACCTACTGCACGCAAACTTTAAAATTGATTGAAACTTTAAAAGATCGTATACTTTCTTTGCTCTTTGTAATTAATTGGTTCGACAAAAAAAGGAACACCACGAATTAGAAAACGATTCATAGAATCGGCTTAGTTATAGTAACAAGGTTGATTTTAATTAATTTTATTAATGGTCCCTTAAAAAATTGTTTCGGTTCCTAAGGATTATTAGTTTGTGTTTTATCTAAAGGGGATTAAGCGAGTTACTTCCCTTTTTTTTAAAAAAAATATGCTGTTTTTGTTGATTTTGATTTTTTTTAGTACTTCTTTGATTTTGTTTCTAATATTGATTTTGGCAAGCCCGTTTCCTAAGTTTGATTTAATAAAGCACCTACTTGTTTATATTGACTTTAATTTTTTATTTTTATTAACTGTTCTATAGTTTAAGTGTTTAGGAAATAATATAATATACTGCGTTAATGAAATATTTATTAATATCATTTCGTTTCCATGTACTAAGACTAAACACAGTTTCAAGTATTTCCTAGATCTAAATGCAGTAATAAGCACAAAAACTGCATTTCACTTTATAATAAATACAAATATAAAAATATAGACATAAAATTATAATGCAGTATTCGGCGTTTTAGATTAATTACACCATAAAAATTGTTTTTAAATTAAAGTAATTAGTAAATTGTATTATTATACCCATACTAAATCAAAAATTAAACATCTAGGTTTTCACAAAATGTAGAGAACGGTAGAGAATGATAAAAAATCTTTAACCGCGTTTTTCTCGATACCGCCATTTTGCAGATACTGCATTTACAATTACGACGGCAGCATTGTGGTTCGGTGGTACTGTGTACGTATTGTCTCGGGTTCGATCCGCGGGTTGGGTAAAGTAATATTGGGTTTTTTGTGCGAGAAATTCTCAGTATTAGCCCGGAGACTGGAATTGTGCCCGATTAATGGCAACGGGCTCGCCCCTTGTTACATGGGACTCAAAATAAAAAAAATTGCGAAAAATGCGTGGTTAAATACCTCTGCCTACACCTTTGGAAAAAAGGCGTAAAGTATGTATATACGTATGTTATCTTCAGAAACAATACACACACAAACTTTCGCATTTATAATATTAAGTAGGATGTAGTAAAAAGAAGAGACTTTCAAAGATTGATGTCGTAAAAAAAATACACTCGTGCTATAAAAACAAAAATTATGGGATCTGCTTTCAGAGTATACCCTTTCAAATAAAAAAAGTATTTTCCAAATTGGTTCATAAATTACCGAATTCTGTTGTAACAAACATACAACTACTGAACCATTATTTATAAAAAAAATATGGTACTTACCAATTTCAGAGTATACCCTTTCAAATAAAAAAATAATTTTCAAATCTGTTCAAAAATGACCGAGATATAAGGTAACAAATATACAAAAAAAAAAACATACGACCCGAATTGAAAACCTCCTCCTTTTTGAAGTCGGTTAAAAATAAACTTTCAGTTGTCTATCTTGTATATTAGATGGCGATATTTAACTGTTTTTAAAGTAATTATAATAATAATACCACAACATCCTCACAACGCCATCTAGACCCAAATGCAAATAGCCCTGTTCATGCATACAAATATTTGCACTGAGCGGGAATCGAACCCGCGACCCCTGCGTGGCAGTCCATACACAGTACCACCGAACCACAGAGGTTGTCAAAGTACGGGAGAGATCTAATTAACCTCTCGCTTCTTTTACTTCTCACCTCTTTGTTCTTCGTGGTCGACAACGCCTTCGTTGTTTTTTCTTTAGCGTCACTTATGAACAAGGTGTGTTCTCTAAGCATCGCAGAAACAACGCACAAACAAAAGCTGTTATCGACTGTATAGCGGGAAAGGGATGAAGGAGAAATAATTAAGATGGCATAGAGTTCGTTGAGCTGCCGATACCGCCTCTTCCACTCGCCAAGGATACTTTACTAATTTTTTACGTCTATATTCTGGGGTCTTTCTCGGTAGATCGGCTACATTCATGCTGAAACCAGCGATGATCTAATACCTTAAGGCAAATCTAATCTAATATTATTAGGATAAAAGATTTCTTTTTTTTGTCTGATTGTTTGTGCCGATTTCACTACGGCTGCCATTCGTCCAGGTTTCCCCGGATTTGTCCTAGTTTAGAGGGCGTCCGGGGAGCGTCCGGGTGGGGCTTTATTTGTAGTCCGGGTAAAAAAAATTAAAGTCTTGGGCCGCCCGCAACACACGCACTATTCTCGCACGCCGCGATCAACCGACGAACAGAGTCTGTTTAAAAAAAACCTGTTGACGTGTCCGGGTTCTGGGTTTTAAAATCCGTGGTTTTCACGCGTCTTGTCCTGGTTGTCAAATTTTAGAGGTGGCAGCCCTAGATTTAACTCGAGATCTACGTAACCGATTTCAAAAATTCTTTCACTTTTAGAAAGCTACAATAGACGAGTAGAGGCTATATTTTTATTATATTAACATATTTTTCAATCATTTCAAAAAATTCAATATCTTAAGCGCCTTTGTAAATCTGAATGATGCAATACGTTACTATCAATAGTATTTCTGTAGGCATTTGTAGTGAGATCAATTAAACTTTTGATACCGAAATAAAGTACATGCTAGATCTTTTAGCTCTAACCTTGTTAGCGATTAGTTGTTTGCGAATTAGCTGACATATTTTGATTTATTATAACGTTTATTTTATTACGCGTATGATTTAAATAAGTGTGATTTTCTACAATTCTACAACAATGAGTTGACAATGAGTTAAAATCTAAATTTTCTTCGCTCGATCATTAAAATGAATATATATATATATATATATATATATATATATATATAGTGGCTAATGTTATAAACATTTATTAGCCATTGTTTGATTTATAGTTAATAATTTAATTTGTCATTAGTTCCATTCCAATTATGTTGGTAGAATGTTATTTAATTGCTTTTTAATAACTGTTCATTGTTGTTTTGAATAGACGACAAGTGGGATAGTAAGAGGCAATGTATTATTTTTGTTAGACGACAAGAGAGCAACCCCGATTAGTGTATGCGGTAGTAAGATTTGTGCTGGTTTCAGCATGAATGATAATAATATCACAACAGCTACACACTAGGCCATCTAGACCCAAAAAAATCCCTCTGCTGTTTATAGTATTAATCGGTCAAGGGATGCATTTAAAAAGTAAGAGTAAAACACCCACGTGTCCAATTCAAATACCTTTTATTATTTTGTCCAAGCTTTAAAAAAAAATGTGTAAACATGCTAGAATTAGGTGACAGCTGTATAAAAAGTAAGTAACCATAATGCTTACAGTTATTTGCATATAAATAGAATTGTAAACGCAGTGATTTCTTACTTTTTATACTGCTTTCACCTAATTCTAGCATTTAAACAGAACATTATTATTTTTAAAATATAGTTTCTATTTTATGATAAAAATTGTAAACCACGAAATATGACGCTAAATTGCGGCATTGCCACTCATGATGCGTAAACGCTCAGATGTATCCGCATTTTAGAAACAGTATCACAATCTATAATAAAATGCTTATTTTGGGCCTTGATAGCGTTGTGTGCCTGTAGCCTGCATCATCTCACTGTTAAACAAATACAAGTTTTTGTAACCAGGGTGTGAAAAAGAATTTTATACGCTGACTTTTAGTTACCATTGCTTTGGACCCCACTGACTGCTTACCATCAGGAGCCATTTTAATAAAAGACTTTCGACGGTAGTAGATCCACGCTGGTTTCAGCATGAATGGGCCGGATCGTCCGGGGAAGTACTACCCTCTCATAGAAGATCGACTTAAGAGTAGTAGTATCCTTACTACTGCGTTTCGTTCGGTGAGTGAGAGTGCCGGAGGCCCAATTTCCCCCCTTTCCTCTTTCCTCACCTCCCTCATTCCCTTCCTCTAACCCCATTCCCAGCCGCCGTAGTGGAGGCCACCATACCAGCAGTTTAAGACGATAGCTTTTGGTATGGTGGCCACCACTTCTGGATTCCACTGACTGCTTACCATCAGGCGGGGTGGAGTCACTTTGGTAGGCTAATATAAAAAAAAAAAAAAAAAAAAAAAAAAAAAAAAAAAGACTGCGAAACAATTAATTTGCAATATCGATGCCAACCAATACTGTAGTTTATATATTATAAAAAAGGAAGTTTGCATAGCAACATATATTACACATTGCCTGCGTCACTTTGCATGCTACTTGAAACTATAACTTACACAAATTGTAATAACCTGGCGATTAAAAAGAGTGGCCTGAGTTTCTTGCCAGTTCTTCTCATGGCTCTACTTCGTCAGCGAACTGGCTGTAGGTTAATTTGCTGACATTTTGTGAACTTTGGCGTTCATAAGTGTTAATTTAATTAACCTATATGAATAAACATATATTTCATTTCATTTCATTTCAACGATTATTATGTAAGACTAAAAACTAGTACTCAATATTTTTGTACTTAATTGGACTAGTAATTCTACGACAGGTACATACAGTCTAAAGTTCTAGACTATTTAACTTACTAAAAACTATTATTTAGGCAAAAAATAAATAAAAACCGACTTCAAAACTATACCTATGTATGTACAATCTTAAAGTAGTCTCTATACTCCTTGTTTTACTAAATATAAAACTAAAATCAAACTACTGAAACATATTTTATAAAACAATATGGGAACAGTACTACCCTCTCATAGAAGATCGACTTAAGAGTAATGGTATTCGTACTATTGCGTTTCGCTCGGTGAGTGAGAGTGCCGGAGGCCCTACTGATGCAAAGATGACAATCCTCGCAGCATGTGTGGGACCAGCTGAGTATCCGCGGAGTCATTGTGTGGGTGGTGTGGGTCGACCCGCCGGCCAGGGAGACCCGTAGAAACGGTGGTGCCGCTGGCCGCCCGCGGCATAGTACAGGGGCCCAACTAGGCCTAACCACCCTAGGAGGCTGCCCCACCAGGTCGCGCATAATCCCGGAGTGGTTCGTCGTGCCGGTTGGTGACCGGATGGTGGGACCCGGCGACCATTTCCGAGAGGGTACGGGGGCCCTTCCGTCCGGCGGATCGGCTACCACCATGCCACACAGTTAAATGACGAAGCAATACTCGGCACCTTGTCTAGCCTTGCTGCGAGGGCAGTCATCTTTTCCACGCCCCTCCCTTCACCCTCCAACATGGCAGCACGCAAAAAAGCAGCAGGTCTAACAGCGGCATCTTCCTCCCCCACCAACCCGCTATTTGAGGTGGAGTTCACTAACATCCGTGGACTCCATTCAAACCTCAACGCCGTCCACCAACACCTCGAGACGGCACGGCCGGCTTTGCTTTTCCTAACGGAGACACAAATACGCCGCCCTGACGACACGGCATACCTGCACTACCCCGGCTATGTGCTCGAGGAGCGCTTTCGCGCTAAGGCCGGAGTATGCGCATTCGTCAGGGCGGATGTTTGCGTTCGCCGTCTGCGCTGCCTAGAGGACCCATCCTACCCCATCCTTTGGCTTCACGTTGATCTTGGTTCTCTGAGCCGGGTCTACGCGTGCCTTTACCGTTCCCACTCCGGAGATTTGGAGACAACTCGACTCTTTGACCATCTGAGTCAGGCGGCAGACTTAGCGCAGGAGCGGTTTCCGAACGCGGAATTGGTGTTTCTGGGAGACTTTAACGCCCACCACGAGACCTGATCGCCTTAGATCGCCTAAAAGCAGCGTACAACAAAGCCACTAGGGAATACAAGAGGGCTTACATCAGAGCGGATGCCCAGCGCATTGCACGGATTGGGCAAGAACTCATTTCGCATCCTACGGGTAGCCGTAGCTACTGGCGACTAGCCAAGGCCGTGCAATCCAACTTCTGCAAGCCTTCGCTGCCCCCCCTGAAATGTCCTGATGGATCGCTGGCCCACGAGCCGCAAGAGAAAGCAAACTTGCTTGTAGAACTCTTTGCGGCTAACTCCCGAATCGACGACCGTGGCTTGCACCCGCCGACTATATCTGGCTGCGACTCCGTTATGCCTAATACGTGCGGAACTAAGGTCGCTCGATGTTCGGAAAGCCAGCAGACCGGATGGTATTCCAGCGGTGGTTCTTAAGAAATGCGCAGCGGAGTTGTCTCCTGCATTGACGCGCCTATTCTGCCTATCTTATTCCTCGGGAATTGTGCCGGAGGCTTGGAGAGAGGCGAATGTTCAACCCATTCCCAAAAAAGGGGATAGGTCCGAGCCAGGCAACTATCGACCCATAGCTGTCACCTCAGTTCTCTGCAAGGTGCTTGAGCGGATAATAAACTCCCAACTAGTCCGCTACCTAGAGGGTCACTCGTTAATTAGTGACCAACAATATGGCTTTAGGTCAAAACGGTCTACGGGTGACCTTCTAGCGTATATCACGCACCAATGGGGTGAAGCTATGGACAGGCATGGCGAGTCCTTGGCCATCAGCCTTGACATAACCAAAGCAGAGTCTGGCACCGTTCGCTTCTATCCAAGCTTCCAGCATATGGTCTGCCACCCCAGCTGTGCAACTGGATTGCCGCATTCCTGCGTGAGCGCCGCATTAGAGTCCTTTGTGACTGATCGGCCTCCAATTATTTGCAGGTCAACGCTGGGGTGCCTCAGGGGTCCGTCCTGTCGCCCACTCTGTATCTTCTGCATGTCAATGACATGTTGTCCCTTGGCAACATTCATTGCTATGCAGATGATAGTACAGTGTATGGGCGATATCTTGGACATCCTGCGGCTAAACAGACTGACATCGAGGCAAAACGCCTGGGTCTTTTAAGCGGGGCGTGAAAAAGCATCTCACTAAGCCGCCATAGTGGAGGCCACCATACCAGTAGTTTGGCTTTTGGAATGGTGTCCGCCACTTCTGGATTCCACTTACTGCTTACCATCAGGCAGAGTGGAGTCACTTTGGTAGGCTAATATAAAAAAAAAAGGTGCTATTTCACGCCTAAGATTTAGATTTTGATGCTACATAAGTTCAAAAATATGACCAATAGTTCGATACCTTCTAGATTTTACTGTGAAATATATAATATATACACTAGTCACTCACATGTCAGACTAGTGTGTGTGACTGCCTGCCAAACATAGCATTTTTGAAGAAACTCTTCTATACTTGAAGTAAACGTAATCACCAACGTCTGTTTACAATTAGCACTTACAAGAGTTCTAGTCTATCTTTTGGTAAAAACTACACATGCAATAACAATACACAGTTGTAAAAACGGTTGTTAAAAAATACGTCGGTTTCGTTTAAAACTTTTTTATAAATCTTCAGCGGCATGCAAGCATTGGAACGTCTGCCTGATGGCAAGTGGTAATCGTAAGCTATGGGCATGACTATATTACCTAAGCATTACAGAAACTGATAAGGTAATAATTTAAAAAAATAAAAATCAAAAACCGACTTTCAAAATATACCATGTACAAACTTAACATCATCTATGTATATTTTGATTTTAATAAAATAAAAAAAAATATTTCAATAAAGTGCTTAATTGCCATCAAATTTATATGGGACAATTATATGGATCTGAATCATGACCTACATTGCAAAAAAAGAATAATAATTAGCGGAGATATCGCGTAACAAATATACAAAAAAATCGACCTGAATCTGAAACCGCCTGCTTTCTGAAGTCGGTTAAAAGTAAAAACCATTGCCGATCGTGTAGAAAGAGAGGGATGAAGGAGAAAAAGGAAGAGGGCTCTGGCGTGAGAAGGTAATTTAGCGTCCGTCGTTCTAATTCACCAAATGACACTTATTATAATATACTAGCTTTTCACGGCGCGGTTTCACCCGCGTCTTTGCTTACTGCTCTGCTCCCGTTGTCAGTAGCGTGATGTTACACAGCCTATAACCTTCCTCGAGAACTGGGCTATCATACACCAAAAGTTTTTTTTTAATTCCACCGGTAGTTTCAGAGATTAGCGTGTTCTAACAAACAAACTCTTCCGCTTCATATAATAGTATAGATAGGTAATTTGTAAACGAATATTTTATCGATCATCTTTAAGAGATTACCTAGCACTTTCCCGTTCGATCCTATAAACCTATCTCAAATAGTTAGACTTTAAAACCTATTTGATTTATATGCGTAACCAAAAACTCATTGATATAATTATAAAAAAACTGACTGACTCTGTGGTTTGGTGGTACTGTGTATGGTTTACCACGCAGAGGTCTCGGGTCGGGTTAAGTGATATTGGGCTTTTCTGTCTAAAAATTCTCAGTATTGTATTAGCCTGGAGACTGGAATATTGCCGGTAAATGGCAACAGGTTCGCCCCCTGTTACATGGACCTAAAATAAAAATGGCGAAATGTGGGTTGTTAAACACCTTTGCCTACCCCTTTGGGAATAAAAGGCGTGAAGACATGTATGTATGTATGTTAATTATTCATTTAGAAAAAAGTTACGATACTAAAAATGTAATTTCTAATAATATAACTCAAGCACATGACATAACATGTGTTAATTTTGAGGTTAAGTTCCGTTATCGTAGCTTTATCATTGCGATGTCGTAATACTCAACGTGCAACGTGCCGAGCTATAGACTAAAAATTTGCACTAAATTTTTAGCGCGAATTTTTGACACGCGATTGCACAAGATGGCGATGTTCTTTTTCTTTAATTTAAATCGTGCGCGTGTTTTGATTTTTTCGAATATGGCCATGGTTTTAAATGGTTTTGAAGATAGGCATTGTTCTTTTTTTAATTTTCGGGGGCAAAGCAGCATAAATATGGCCTGATGGTAAATGGTACCTATGGACAATGGACAAGGTGGTCTTGCCCAAGCTAAAAACTGCTAAAAAACACAACCAAGCCGTTGCTGACCATGGAGGAAGAAAAAGAAAGGACCGAAAGAGTAAAAATACTATTATTTTCTACTAAAAGTATTCGTTTAATCGAGTGCCAGTCACGAGTACAGAATAGATAACACGTATCTAAAAGATAAACAGGTGAGATTGCAATAAGACATTGTGCAACTATAGGACTCTATAGGTTGTTAACCTACCCACAAACCTAGTACCCTCTATCAGCGGCGTACAATGATAAAGCATCATGCTTTTTATCCATTAAAGGAGTTGGCAGACGTTTTATACAGAGCATTGCTATAATTTTCATTCGGTGAGTGAGAGCACAGGCGGCCGAATTATTCTCAGTTCATCATCACTCACCATCAGTTCCAAAATGTACAGATTCTGTCAAGAGTCAAAGGATACTGCAATTTATGTTCTGTGCTTTTGTGGACCACTCATGCACAAAAGAGGCATCCGTTTAGGACAGCACCAGACGCAACCAGATGAGATACAGTCTCTCTCTGTTTAGACAATCTAGAAGTTCCTAGACTCTATAGGACTAAGCAGAGAACTATAAATAACAAGGGCGCTACGATAGATCAATTCTGGTCGAGGTAGCAAAGAGACCTCTGACGGCTTATAGCCCAACAAATAATATATGTCTTCGAAGTTCAGTGGATAAAAAAAGCCAGAACAGTTTGTAGTATTTATAATTTGTATTGCCTTCTCTATGTGAGAAGAAGCATTTGACCTGCAGTGGGACATGAAGAAGTTGGTATTAATATTAATTTATCAGCAAAAATTAATTGACTGTTGCCCAACTAGGAGATAGATATTTTAATTTATTGTTTAGATAAATGTCTTACAAATTATATTGAACCAAGGTCCATAAGCTTAAGGATTTCATTATCTATGTATAATTCAGTGTATAATCTTATCAGCTAACTAGTTGTCCGCAGCGCGGTTTCACCCGCATTTAGTTACATCTTTGATTACTGCGCTGCTCCCGCGGCACGTAGCGTGATGTTACAAAACCTATAACCTTCCTCAAGGATTAGGCTTTTAAATGCAAAAAGAATTATTTAAATTCGATAATTCCAGAGATTAGCGCGTTCAAGCAAAAAAAAAACTTTAGCTTTATACATTAGTATACTTAGATGTATTATTTAATAAATTATTAATAATCTTATCAGCTAATATTTAACACAAATTGAATACAGGAAGGCTTGTACGATTGTTAAGTTTTATATCGCATTTTATAACATAAGACTGCCAAGTAGTAAATGTTCACGTTGCTTAGCAACGGATAGTGTGATGGCGTTTTATATCTAGTGGATCAGTTATAGATGGAACGATCTGCCAACTGCGGTGTTTCCCAAGCGCTTTGACATTTCCTTCTAGGCAATAAAAAAAGCTTCTCCCAACTCTTAGTAGGCGTTGCGAATTTAAAACCTACAGTCCATTCCAAATCTAATTTCGGACAATGTAAACAATCCTCCATATTGCCATTGTCTATGGTTTCATGAATTTACTAGTGATGGGGAAAAGGATGATAAAAATAAAATTAAAGTCATCATACATAATTAAATAATAATTTCTCATTCTTTTTTTCTAACATTTTTAAATAATATTACGTTTACTAATACTCTATTTGCGTAATCGATTAATTCTATTTGATTTGTTATTTTTATTACTCCAAATACTTGTATTTATGTTAAAAATGGTATTGTATTTTATTGTAACCGTGGACTTATAAACTATAAGATAATAAGACAAACAATTTACCTAATGTATAAATAAATGTAATTTAAATTAAGCATTGACCTCTAATTACAACTATTTGACCACGGACTGAAATGGAATACTGGGATACTTTTGAATATTTTCCCGCCTGATAAAAAATTGTGAAATATTGATTAAATGGAATTTGTATGTATGTTACGATTTTATTATACTATATTACAATAAAACAAATGAACTCAGACTTGCGAGGGCAAATGACAAAATATTATGTACCTATGATATGTGTTGGTTAAACTTATTTCTTCTGATAAATTACAACATTGGTTTTCAAAGACAATATAGAGTACAGAAAAAATAAAACTGTCAATCATTTTGACGTCTTAATTCGACCGCAAAAAGTAATTCGTAATTTTATTAAATAAACTAGATTTGATTATTAATCATTAGTAGAAATAGTTGCAAAATGAAGTATCTAGTGAACAGAATGTGTATAAACCCATGTGTCATCGTTTATGGAGTTTTTGATAGAAAAATATTGAAAAAACTGTTTGTTTACATTGTCCGAAAATGGATTTGGTCGATACTGTAGGTCAGTCAATGGTGTCCAGAAGGTGGTCATTCCAAAAGCTAAGAATTTCCATATATCAAGAAATAACCAGTACTATAATGGTATTCTCAGAGTGCTTGGTCATATCCACCCAAATGGCAGACGTCAGTTTATTGAGGTGACTTTTAATTTGTTCACACGTTGGTGTCATTATTCAGCTGAAAATATGATGCTACTAATATTATAAATGCGAAAGATTGTGTGTGTGTATGTTTGTTACCACTCAGCGCCTAAACGGCTGAACTGATTGCGATGAAAATTGGTATGTACATAGATTCGGTGCCGGATACGGACATAGACTTTTATCCCGAAAGTCGGTCCGGTTCCCGAGTTACATTTATTAAACACATACCATTTTCTGCCCGGGCGAGGTCGCAGGCCGCAGCTAGTTATTTATAATTTTTGTATGGTCTTGGACAAGAATATGGAACCACCTTGTCTCCATACCCTTGACGCGACAGATGACATGCCAAAAGTATGACTTGCGCTTTACCATCTTGTAATGGATTTCGCAGTTCAGGCAGCATAATAGCGCCTTCAGATTAGAGTCACGAGGAAGCGCCTTCCGCCTTGCCACTACTAGTTTTCATACAATTGTTAGAAGCGCAGTCGCAGCGCCACTATCGTAGACATCGATCGCTTTAAGATACAAAATCTACTGTCATCGGAACAACGCTTTCTTAGAGGAGTTCTGGAAACTTTAGTCACTACTTTTACTGTACTGTTAGGCGAAGATAGTCAGGCCTCTGTTGCCATACTGTTAAGCAGTCTGCTTCGCCATACGTTAGAAATCATATTTTATTTTGTTGTAGAACCAGACCGGATTAACTTGAACTAAGGTAGCAAATAAGCATGCAGTCTCTTCTGATGTTAAGCAGTTGCAGTAGCCTATAGACACTTGCAACGATCGTTGCTGAGCTTGAAAAAACATATGCAACTAGACTATTTTAATAGATGCCATAAAAATAGCCTCACGCCTGTTTATACCTGACAACCGAAGTTAAGGTGGGTAATGTTTTTCAAGCGTATGTATGTATGTCTGTCTATTTCTTTGGCACCCTCTACAGCCTAAATGGCTTTTAACATAGGGATTATACTAAGAATTTTTGCACATCAAAACCCAATATCACTCACCCAGAATAAAATCGGAGACCTCTCTTGATGACAAACATTTACTTAGCATACACAAAAATCAAATAATCAAACAATTGTCATAACACCGCATGTTATTAGAGGAAAGTTTGATAATACCTGGCCACTGGCGACCTGCCAAGTGATACGTCACAGTGTCAACGTCTCTTCGACAATTGGCTTTTACTGTCATTTGGTTGAATAACTTCGTTTGCATGACCTTGAGAATTTTATGCCTAAAATAGATTTTAAATTCTTTTGGAAATTGGCAGCATCTCTATCAAGTAGAGATTATATTTTTAGAGTTATGAAACTAAATTCAATCGCAAATCGGTAAGGTAGATCATGAACACAAGAACTCGGAACATATTATTCAGTGAAGGGTTTGGATTTGTTAAGGCGCATGTCATGTCATGTCGCCCTCTAGTCAGATTGAAAACAATGCCTAGAATATAGATATAATTCTAATGTATAGAATATAAACATGGAAAAATGCGGCTATACAGGGGGAAGACCTGTAGTTGAAGTCTAAACTTCAGATAGTATCAATTAAAAATATAGGTGAATCTAATTTTCGATTTCATAGACGGATTCAAAAAGGCATTTACATGAAGAGGAAGGAATGCCTCCTTTAAAATTCTCCGGTTTTCCTATCTCTAATTATGGATTGCTTACAAAACCTGCTTAAAAAATATTAACCGCCAAAAAAATGGCCTCCTTTTTTGGGCTTTTTGGACAGCTGAAATTTCCGAACAACCTCCACAACCCTTTAAAGCAAATAATTGTGACTGCGCCGGTACGTGCACAGTTTGGGCAAATCAGCTTGGAGACGGTCCAAAATATTTAACTGCTTTGTATCACGTAAGCAAATCGCAACGTCGTCGAATATTGTGGCGTGGGATTTAATCTGATGCAGCGGAAAAGCCTACTGCGGCAATTGACAGAGTGAATAATAAAAATATCGATACATCTTAAATAGTTCCCTGTCCCTGTACCATATTAAAATACATACAGTTGATTTTATCTGCTATTAAGTCAATTTTACATTTCAGGCATACTGCTTCATCGGCATCTTTCATTTAGGGCAAACAGCTTTTTAGGCAAATTTCATGTTTAGGTATAACGCCTTCATTGGCATCTTGCGTTTAAGGTAACTCGATCAAAAGGGGATTTTATAATGTCTCTCGTGAAACAGAGAATGGGTTAAGATAGATTTCCTATTACAAAAGAAATTTTTAGGAATTAAAGTTCTAAAACTGCGGTCGTAGGTGTAGGAAAACTATCTTTTACTACTTGCAGTCGAAGGAAAAAGGAAAAGCTGTCGGTATAGCGCACTCTTTAAGAGCATTGGTACAGCTACGTTTATGCTGTCTAAGATCCAACGTTATGCTTCTGGAATGGACGTAACTTTCCTACTTCTTAATTAAAATGGTAAATAAAAATGCGTCCTATCTGATGAGCAGTTGAATCCCGCCTGATAAACAGTTTCAAGTCCAGCCCATAGACACTTGCAACATCAGAAGTATCTCTCGCACAGTTGTTTAATTGTACTATGTACAGACTTCCAAGCAAAGATTTTGAGTTCTCACTTTCGTCAAGTAAATATTATTTTCGAGAAATTCTCAGTATTAGCACGAAATCCGATAAATAGCAACAGTTTGACCTGTTGTTATATACTGGCGAATTGAAGCTGTTGTACACTCCTGCTTACCCCTTTAAGATGTGTCCAAGTGTTGCGAAAGTTGCGTATGTTATGATATCACAAATACCTACATTCTAGTTTTTAGCCTTGAAGTCGAGATGTGACTTGTATTCTGAACGATTACAACGATGTAGCGACGAATTAGAAACGATGTTGATACGATTTATGAACAATATTATTGAGGTTGTATTATTGAAGAGCGCAGTTTCACGCGCGTCTTTGGTTACTGCTCTGCTCCCGTCGCCAGTAGCGTGATGTTACATAGCCTTTAACTTTCTTCAAGAACTAGGCTATTATATCAGCGCAACGAGCTATGAGTGCCTCAAACAACTGGTGCAAGTATTTTTTGTAGTTCACTGGCTGGTGACTATGTACACTTCCTGTTTTAGAATGAATAAATATAACACTTTCCTTTATAGATAAACAGATAAACTCCTTACACCACCGCTAACATCTCATTTGATTACTTGCATTACCCCACAACTTCTCTGTAAAATTCAATTACGCGCACCCTCAAGACTTTTTGGATGTTTTTTCTGTCTCTCAACGTGCTCCATTTTATACAACTTTGGTGGCAAACAAGCATAACGTAAATAATACGGACCTTATGGTAAGTGGTAGCCGTAACCTATGGACATGTTTTCTAAAGCCCTATATCGTCCTGTTGAAACTCATGAGTGGAAAGAACAGTCTGTTGATCCGCCAGCGTCCTGACTCACGAATCGAGCGAAATAACCCATAGTAGTTAGTACTTTACGATGCTCTATGAGGGCTATATAATTGCTTATACGATCCGGAAAAATCATACTGAAACCTAACAAGCCTACGGTCGTACGGTCCGCCTCATTGTAAGCATTTACCATAGCCTGGACTAACTGGACTAACTGGACTAACTGGATAACTCTTTTCTTGAAGAACTCCATGTTGTGATCTCTCGGGAAAAACTCAACGGAGAGCTCATTCCACAACCTTATTGTACGAGGGAAAAAGTTCCTCTGAAACCTCACTGTACCTTAATATACTTTGAAATATAAGTAAGTACAGTGTATTTTTGTATCATTTGAATATCGTACTTACATCGCATATATTGCTCAGAATACAGCCGCCTTACAAAAATAAACTATTCAACTAAATATATGACGTGATTAGTAATGACCGTGACAGTTTAACGCGTAAGGTTTTGGAGCAAGAGTAAGGATGTTTGACATCTTCAATGGACGTGATTAGATCTGTATCTATCAGCTATTAATTTAGGTACACTAATATGAAGTACTGGAAGACTCAGCGTGGCAACCGATGGATGAGGGCGGCGAATGAATGAAATTGGGGAAGGCCTATGTCCAGCAGTAGTCGTCTTTTGGCTGATATGTTGATGATAATGATGATGAACCGCTGGCTTACATAGCTGGCGAAATTTAGATGTACACACTTACTTCTTCAGGGTTAACCACGGGATGTTCACTTACGTCAAATTTATACAATTATTACATCATTTTCATTATTTTACAACTAGATTATTTGGCTTATTGCCAGAATAATGAATATAATTTGGATAGTATTCATCTTATTATCTGGTCTCTTCGATATAACCCAGTCGGACAACAACTTAATTTTAGAATAATGTTTATAAAAGAGTTGTTTTGTAGCTGTATAGAGAGTAGAGTGTTTTAGTTTGTGGCTCTGTACAAAGACCAAGAATGATACTAATACTAGCCTGTTTACTGTAAAGGTAAAGGCCTCTTCTATACAGAGTAGACTCGAGCATTAATGTTTGCTCAAGGCGTATGATTTACAACTTTGGCAGTGATAGTGGCAGAAGGGCAAACAGCCCGCGTGATGGTAAGTGGTAACTGTCGTTCATGGGCGACCGGAATCTGTGAAGCCGCTGCCTACCATGAAGGGAGTGGGGTAGGTGAAGGGATTGAGGGAAGCTCTGGCGCTCTCTGACATTTTAGATTTAATTATAAATATTTGTAAACCATGTAAATGGTAAATGTGCTGGACATCCACTGTAATGACACTAATATGTATCCACATTTGAACAAATAAATGCATTTCATTTCATTTCTCACTCACCGAACGAAACGCAATACTGAGGATACAACTACTCTTACGTCGATCTTCTATGGGAGGATAGTACTTCTCCGGTCGATCCGGCCCTTTCATGCTAAAACCAGCGTGGATCTACTACCGTACATAATCTCGATGTTTTCCTTTAGCTAATACTGAGTTACAGTAATGGCCAGGTTATATAGATAGTTACAAATATACATAATTCTGAAATAGCCAATTTCTTAAGCAAATAGTGATGGCTCATGTCCTGTCTGTGTGAGCTAAGTCCATTAACGAGCAGATAATAATGGGCTACATATTTCTAATTAACCGACAACAAAATATTGTTTGTCAAATAATAGATATTACGTGTATTCTCAAGGTCTTTCATGTAATGATGACGACAATGGCAATTTTAACAATAATAAGCATGTTTAGTATGTAGAGACATTTACTAAAATACGGTAGTAGTTGGTTTCAGCATGAATCGATCGAATTGATCTCATAAAATATTGATTGAAGTTATTCTGCCCACTATAATGTACCATACCACGACCGTGCTATGAACGTATTAGGATCGGAAAGCAATACGATACGCCCACTACAGCATCGCCCACAGCTAGTCGGTGACGGAACGATGTATTGAGCATAGTCTCATACTTTTTAATACAAAGAATTTTTGCCTTACACATTACTATTAACATCACACCCCACCAACATATTTGTTGGTGGGCTCGTTGTCCGCATTTAGACCTCTTGGTCCTTTGTTGCGTCCGGTTTGGCTGGATTTTTTCATCCAGCCCAACTCCGCCCAGAAGCGCAGAAGCTTCTTGGGAGCGGTCCAACGGTCATATTATGATACGTTGTAGTGGGCGGAATCATTTAATGTCTATACTTTTGTGTTTTATTAGGTACGTAAGTGACAGAGTTCACCACCAGCTCAAACAAAAATTGTTCCTTCGGTCCTCTTTCTTTCTATTTTCTCACCTTTTAAAGTCGACAACGACTTGATTGTTTTCTTAGCATTTACAATGGTTATTATTCTCATTCAGCGATCGATAATCCGACTGACAATCATGGCAATTATAGCAAAAACCTCAAAATTATTTTATAGGAGGTTGACACGTGAAAGAATGGATAGGGTGAATTTATGGATGTTATGTAGTTTATTAATTTCTGTTCTGTTTAGCAGTCGACGTATTTCGACACTAATAACGTAACAACTTGTATTGTAGGTACTAAAAACTTCCACCTACAACTGCGAGATGGCGCTGTTATATGTAAATTTTATATTTACATAACGTCAAAGCAATCTTGTTTTGTTACTACATTAGTGACGGTTCATTTGCTATGCTTTTATGAATTTTATTATAATAATTAACACGTGAAGTGGGTTTAAGAACAGCTCCTAGATTATGGTAAACCTAGTTACGTTCCCTGAGCAGTGCGAAAACTTAAAAAACTAAACCAAGGCGTTGCCAATAGATACAAAAAAGATTAACTCTTCGACTACTTCTACCTTCCATCTCTTATCCCTCCATCTCTGAGCGTGAGCCTCTTGTTGCCCGGCTGCGGCAGTCAAGGAGGATATGTATGTATGTATGTATTTGGGTATGTATGTCTATTTCTTTGGCACGCTCTACAGCCTAAATGGTTTGATGGATTTAACATACGACGTGTCATTAGATTCGTATTGATTGTGGGAGTGACATAGGGTATAATAAAATTTTTAAGAAGCTTTGGCACGAAAAAAAATAGTTTCTTTTCAGTTTGTTTTTGGCAGATGGGCTTTTTGTTTTTAAATTAACATATTTTGTGCCTACCGCGTCTGTCAGTGAATTCCAGGAGTGGTTGTAGCCCATGTTATTTAAACTGTTTAACAGAAGGCTTTATGTAAAAGATTTGTGTCTCAATTATTTTAAAAATATAAACATTTTCGCTTAATAATACGTAACGAAGTGATTACAGTACTGACCTTGAGATAAACGCTGATAAGGCCAGTCAGAGCGGGTCTTATTTAAAAATTATATGCATTTTACACATTATTATAAGATGGTTTGGAATTTTTGTAAGAGCTAATTTCTTGGAGCAGATTACAGGCTGTGTAACTTCACGCTACGAGCGACGGGAGCAGAGCAATAACCACATATTAATGTAACTTAGCGCGGGTAAAACTGCGCCGCGGAAAGTCAATTTATATTATACTAGCTGAACCCCACGACTTCGCCCGCGCTTAAAAGTAGCCTATGTCCGTCTCCGGCTCCAAATCTACCTACATACCAATTTTCATCGAAATCGGTTTAGCCGTTTAGGCGCTGAGTGATAACAAACACACACAAGCGCACACACACACACACAAACACATACACACACACATACACATACACATACACATACACACACACATACACACAGGATTCGATGGAAGCTGCACACTCATCACTCTTTACTTATCTTTTGATATTAATCTTAACATAAGGAAGTGCCATAGCTTTTATCTTAATCAAACGTTATCATTATGTTATGTATTATCTAGTGTCCATCTTTAAATAGACGTAGTGATTGAAATTTGAGCATTTGTGTTCCGACACATCATCTTCAATCACACTAAACAATCTAATTTAATATATGTATTACTTGTGAACTAAATAAATATACTGACTTGGTATTAACCAAGTCAGTAAATTTATTTAGACCCTACTTAAGGGACCTTCTGTCTTAAGCCATTACCTACGTAATTAGCTAAGCTTACATCATCTTAAAGTGAGTTTTAAATTAATAGATTGACTTGGCCATCGCATGAAAGTACAATGTAAATCACAAGTGGATCTCACATGATCATGGATGGATCTCATAACTTTTTACGAAATAAATGAGTCGCGAGGTTTTTTTACTAGTTGTTTTTGATGGCATCATATTATTATGAGCTCCACGTCCACTAACTGGACATAGGTCTTTTTTTATACAACTTTGGTGGCAAACATGCATACGTCCCACTGGATGGTAAATGGTGACCGTAACCTATAGAGATGGCTGTGTTTTCCAAGCATCGCAGCCAACACAACCAAGCCGTTGCCGACCACGGAGAAGGGGATGAGTAAGGAATAGGAAAACTGAAGAGGACCGAGGGCGTATTTGGGCTTGCGGCGTTCTCACTCACTGAGCGAAACACATTAGCATGAAAACTAATATTCTTACGTCTATCTTCTATGAGAGAGTAGTACTTCCCCGGTCGATCCAGCCCATTCATGCTGAAACCAGCGTGGATCTACTACCGTAAAAATTCCCAATTTTTCTTACCTTGGCCGGTCTTGATTCCACATCCATCGGTTGTTCCGAGGGGTAGTGGTCACGAAATGTTTATCTCGAGTTACCATCTTTGATATTATAGTTGCTGACATGGTATTTCGAAATATACGTTTTTCAATCCCGCTTAAAATGTTAGTTACTTTTCAGGTTGTCTGAAAGGGACTGCTCAGTGTTACCACCTAATTTTGTGCTGCGAGGAATTTTTTTGTGATAATATGTAGTATGCAATAAAGAATATTCTATTCTCCTTTTTTTTAAGAATCGCTGACTTTTTTTGCTATCTACAGTATTGTAATATGGCCACGTATATCTTTACTAAATGTAAATATAAGAACATTATCATAATTGGTTATTCGTTGCCTTCGAAATTGAAGAGCAACCTCAAAACAAAATGTCGCAAAGTTGTTGTTTATTTTTTCTGTTTCTCCGCTAAATACTAAACTACGCAACGGATTTTCATTCGGGTTTTACTATCAGCGATTTTTTTCTGAAGGATTATAATGTAAAACTAGCTGCGCCCTGCGGCTAAGTCAGCGCTGAAAATGTTATGTATTTAATTGATGTAACACGGGAACGATACCTATTTTCGGGAAAATGGTATCCCATGTCCGAATCTATCTCAATTTTTATCGAAATCGGTTCAACCGGCTCTCTATGCGTGCTCTATCGTATGTTCAACGGGGAGTGCTCTGAGGAACTGTTTGACTTGGTGCCATCGTCTCCTTTCTATCATCGCACCACTCGACATCGCAGCAAAGTTCATCCATACTACCTGGACACGATCTCGTCTAGCACGGTTCGTTTTCAGCGTTCATTTCTCCCACGTACGTGCAGGCTCTGGAACGAACTACCAGCTGCGGTGTTTCCCGAGCGCTATGACATGTCCTTCTTCAAACGAGGTTTAAAGAGAGCATTAATATCACGGTAGGCAGCGGCTTCGCAGAGCCCCTGGCATTGCAGAAGTCTATGAGCGACAGTTTCCACTTACCATCAGGTGGGCTGTTGGCTCGTCTGCCACTATAGGCAATAAAAAAAAAAAAAAAAAAGGCTATGAGTGGTAACGAACATGCACATCTTGTCAGTTATCTTGTGTAAATTTGTGTGTTTTTTGTCTGTGTCAAATAAATGTAATTTCTTTATTTCTTTTACACACACATAAACTCTCTCATTTATAATATTAGTAGACTGCATGGACAATAGTAGTAAAAACTCGAGAATTTCATGATTTTTCTAAGTCGGTCGCTAGTAAGAAATAAAATGTTTTTTTTTCAACATTAAATTAAAAATCTAAATCAGAGATTGTGCGTATTTATCATAGAATCGAGTACGATTTTAGAGAACCCCATTTCAAAAATTGGGGTGTTCTCCCCTCGACGCGATTGTAGGTCCTATTATTACTTTAGCGTATTGTGTTAGGGAAAGTTTTAGGCTATTGCATAATGTCTAGGTTTGTGTAACTATATAAGGCAACACCAATTCACAAAATTTACTATAATCACGGGATTGTAACGCTTGCATGTCTATCAATAAGGTTGATATTACTTCGGCAAGTTGACGAACGTAAAATCATTCCTATATTACGTACATTTTACTTGTTTTTACCGGTTATTGTGTTAGAACAATATAAAGCTATCCCTATTTGCAAAATCATATCACTGTCGTTGAAAATTACAAAATTAAGAACATTTTTGTTAATTTTTTATGGTGATATATGGTTTTTTTTACAGAGTTTAGCTTTTGAGTTAAATTAACTACAAACAAACATACAAAAAATCAAATCTTTTCTCTTTTTAATATTAGTTTTGAAAAATATTCTTTTTCTCTCCTAATTCCTTTTTTGGCCTCAACAATTTGGTTGTTAGCAGATTACACTATCCACTGACCATCAGGGGGTCTACCACCACTACTTATAGCAGTATAATTTTAATGTTACTTTGTGTTTTGTCTTTTTCTTTTGTAGCATTAAAAACAAGGATAGAGACAGTAAGGTTTATAATAAGATTGCTTTATGTGGTTGTGGTAGAGCCTCAGGTATATGCCTGTTTGCCACCGAATTTTATAAAAAAAAAAATATCCGTTGGCTTTCTTGCTCTTATCATTTAAACGGTAACAGCTACATTTAATTATTCTACTAATTAATTTCCACTGCAGGTGACACCCACAATAACCGACAAACTAACCTTTTTATACCTAACTGTTTTGTATTAAGCATGTATGTTTTCTGTCTCCGTCTCTCTCGTGTTATATTATATACCAGTCTCATTCTGACGTTTGTGTTCATGGTAACTCAAGCGTGAAGTTGTTTCTGTTAGCGATTGAGTAGACATGTTTTATTATATTACTTAAAACGTACAAGACGTCCGCCCCCGCTTCGCTTCGGTATCAAAAGTTTAATTTGGCCTCACAAGAAACGCCCACGGAAAATATCATAGCAAATGTGACGTATTTGATCATTCAGATTTACAATGGCGCTTAAAATATTGAAATTTTGAAAATGACAGTAAATATATGCAACATTATAAAATATAGACTGCGAGCTGCGCCCCACGGCTTCGTCCGCTCGTAAAAT
This sequence comes from Parascotia fuliginaria, assembly GCA_963082885.1. Classification (NCBI taxonomy): domain Eukaryota; kingdom Metazoa; phylum Arthropoda; class Insecta; order Lepidoptera; family Erebidae; genus Parascotia; species Parascotia fuliginaria. The sequence continues at coordinate 2,913,028 of OY720201.1, read as the reverse complement.
ATTGTGTTTTGTTGTATCCTTCGGGAAACAGACTAATTTTCGGGATAAAAAGCCTATGACCGTCTCTGACACCGAATCTATTTATATACCAATTTACATCGAAATTGGTTTAGCCGCTCAGGCGCTGAGTGGTAACGAACACTCACACACACAAATACACATACATACACACAAATCTATCGCATTTATAATAATAATAGGATGTTACCCGGCAATTTGTAGCTTTCTAAAGGTGAAAGAATTTTACAAATTGGTAATGTAGATTTTTAGTTAAATCGGAACAAACAAACATATAAAAAAACAAATCTTTTCTCTTTATAATATAAGTTTAGTCTAGCTGACCCGACGAACTTCATTCCGCTGATCAGTCGATCAACATTACTTTATTTTTCTAAAATAAAAGATTTTTTTTAAAATAAACGTAGCCTAAGTTACTCCTTATTACATCAGCTACCTGCCAATAAAAGTCTCGTCAAATTCGGTCCAGCCATTTCAGAGATTAGCCGGAGCAAACAGACAGACAACAGACAGACAAAAATTTAAAAAAATATTATTTTGGTGTATGTACCGTATATATATTCATAAACATGTAGTAAAAAACGGTTATTTCAATATTACAAACAGACACTCCAATTTTATTATATGTATAGAAGATTATTGGGTATTAAACCGAGAAAAATATGGCTGAAATTGCCAATTCGCCTTGAGGAATGTTGATCAATGTTCATTCCTTCTCTTTTCTTTTACCACGGAGAGTGTTCTGAGGATCTATTTAGTTTGATTCACACACATATTATGATTCATACACATTTTTTACACAGAACTGAAGAACAGCTCTTTTGTTTTCTATACAAAACGACACGTGCGAGACTGAAATATCACTTTTTCACAGTGAAATTTACTAGATCTAAAGCCAAACGGTTCAGTACTTCATTCATTTATTCATTCATTCATTCATTCATTCATTCATATAATAATAATACCAGTCTGTTTACTGTCCCACTGCAGGGCAAAGGCCTCTTTTCATATAGAGAAGGCAAGAGCATTAATCACCACGTGCGCTCAAGGCGGATTCGCAATTTCAGACTTTTGAATTCAGGTTTCCTCACGATGTTTTCCTTCACTGTCAGTCAGGAATGTCCAAGATAAACTAAGAAATACATATGAATTGAAATATCACATTGTTACTTGCCCGGATTAGAAACCACTACCTCGTGTTTGAGAAGCAGGTGCCTTATCCACCGGTGGCAGGTGCCATATCGACTACATCTATCATTCATATCTGCCCGTTTTTATCCTACTGCAGAGAAAGGCCTCTTCTTATACAGGGAAGGCATGAGCATTGATCGTCACGTGCCCTCAATGCGATTTTAGACTTTTCAGTACTTAATAATACGCTCAATTAAATCCTGAACCTCTACCAGCGTATATATGTTTTCCTTTAAAATTAATTATGCCGCGCCACAGAACTTGTTCCTGTACGACAGTCCTCTTTTATGTTATATAAAGAACAATGTAGTTTATCGAGTTTTTAAGTTCTGCATGCCCGGAGAAACGCACGCCAGATAAGCCCATGATTGCCTTCGAGACTGCGGTCGGAAAGTCAGAATGGCGATTTATGAGACCAATAATTTTTTTTGATTATAAATGTGATAGGCCCAAATTTTCGTACACATTTTTCTCTATCTGCTTATTCTGCTCACCCATAATATAACAAGCTCTATATTAGTCATAAATGATTGATACAAAACTCAATAAGTTCACAATCTTAGGGAATGTTTATCATGACATTTTAACCAACTGGTATTTAGATATCGTACTACGATGATTCGTATTACTATAGGCATAAAGTTGATTATAACTGTTGTTGTTTACACATGCTTAGCGATTGTAGACTTTATTTATATGGTTACAAAATGAATGTTAAACATAAATTGCATATTCGATTTTGTTGTGTGGTTTTTGGTGTAAGAGACTAGCGGTTTATTTTTCGTAGTGAAGGTTTATACATTGTACATTACGCTGCTGCCTGTACTGTGTTGATTCACTTTCTTGCTGCTTTCTTAAAGATTTGATTGTCACCATTCTGTCCAGTTTAACAGCATCGAACCTTGATAATTGTCGTAATGGCCCAGTGGTAAACACGAGGTTGAGGGTTCGTACTCCATCATATGTACTTTCTAAATTTATCTGGATATACTGACTGACGGTGAAGGAAAACATCGTAAAGAAACCTGGACTTCCGAGGAAGTCTCAAATCGCCAATCCGCTTTGAGCAAACGTGGCGATCAATGCTCATACCTTCTCAGTATGAGGAGATTCGTTTCCCTGCAGTGGGATAATAATTGGCCGATATGATGATCCTCGATATAAGCGTATTCTAAAATTAGAGTGCGTAAATATCTAAATTAGACAGAGAGCGTCGAAGTCCTAATTACCCTCTCGTACATCGGTTAGGCTGTGTTTTCATGTTTGTGCTTAGAGGACAGCCATGTTCTTCAGCAACAGTAATCATTAAACATCAAGTGTCTCCTCACCTCACGCAATACCTTCACCAACCCTTAACATTCCATTTACGGTAGACAGCGTCTTCGCAGCCCCTGAGACTCTGACTCGTCCATGAGCGACAGTTACCACTTACAATCACGTGGGCTGTTTACTCGTCAACCATTGTCGCAATAAAAAAGTGTTTGCTTGTTTGTTCTTTTTTTCTACAACTTATGTGGCAAACAAGCATACGGCTCAACTGATATTAAATAATAGCCAAGCCTCATTTGATACCCATATTCAGGGAGTTGTGAAAATTATGAAATCCGCCGTTTCATGATGCCAACTATCTTGGACCCATATTCATCAAACAGAAAACACCCGACTTATTCACCTTTTAACAAAATGCAAAATTAAAATCGGTTTATCCGTTCGGAAGCTACGGTGCCACAGACAGACGCACACACAGACTAGTCAAACTTATAACACTCCGTCGTCTTTGCGTCGGGGTTTAAAAACACAACCAAGTCATTGCCGAATGTGTAAGGAGATGCGGAAGGAATTTTTCTTCCTGTTTTCTTTATTCTTCGTTTGCGTCGTATAGCTGATTTAATTACAAAGTCAAGGCATGGTTAGAGAATCGAAAAGAAATTTAGGTCTTCGGCGTTCTCAGAATAAAATAAAACACGCTTCATCCTATCGCTTGAACCACAAAAAGTTTTTCGTTACAAAAACTAGTTTTCATATCAAAACTGGATTTGGCGGTGTGGTATTTAAAAATAATTGTAGCAGTCTGCATTAATGATTATTACATTGTATCGACGAAATAAAACTCGTTTTGTAAAGTTGAAGAGTTTGAGAACGTCAGCAGCCTAATTACTCCCTCGGTTATATTTCTTTTCCTTTTCCTTCCTCATCCTTTTCTCCCTAAATGGTTGGCGACGGCTTCGTTTTGTTTTCTAAAGAATTCTTCAATACTTAAAAACACAATCGTATTCATAGGTTATGCTTACCACGAGTATCTTGTGATTACTTACTGGGAAGTCTCAGCAATTTTTTATTTTAAGAACCATCCTCGTACTTCAAGGAATATTATAAAAAAAGAATTAGCGAAATCGGTTCAGCTTGGTTCTCGAGAGCTGCTGAACCGATTTTCCTAATTCTTTTTTTTTTTGAGAAAAATTTAAAAAACTGCCTGATAGAAAAAAAACTTTTTTATATTCCCATACAAAAGTATTTTTGTTGGTCCCAAAATGTTTATAAAATGTCCACCCGTGCGAAGCCAAGGCGAGCCGCTAGTAGATTTATAAAAAAAAACATAATTGAAGCACATTCAGCCTTACTAAATCCCATGTAATCCAAATATCACTTCACACAGCGTACTCAAGCCTAATCAAGTAGGTATTCTCAACTGTCTTACTACCTCGAGGAAAATAAACAGTAAAAACACATAGTGCGTACAGGGAATTACGTTTTACCCGTATGTATACTAAATACCTACATAAAACGCACTATATAGAGCAAGTTATGAACATTTGCATACAAAATAAAATGTTGCTATTAGAAAAATTAAATAAAGTTAGGTAAGCAAAGGTTCATAAAAATTACGTTTTGACCAGTTAGGCACAGTTTAGTAATAGCTCCACGCTGGTTTCAGCATGAATGGGCCGGACCGGAGAAGTACTACCCTCTAATAGAAGATCGACGTAAGAATATTAGTTTTCATGCTAATGTGTTTCGCTTGGTGAGTGAGAGCACTGGCAGCCCAAATACCCCCTTAGTTCTCTTCCGTTTCCCCTTTTCTTCCTCATTCCCTTTTCCTTTTTCATTCCCTTCTCCGTGGTCGGCAACGGCTTGGTTGTGTTTTCTAAGCATGATTATTTCTGCAATGCTTGAAAAACACAGCCATCTCTATAGATTACGGTTACCACTTACTATCAGGTGAGCCGTATGTTTGTTTGTCACATAAGTTGTATAAAAAAAAAGATTACTACTACGTTATATTAGTTTATATTCGATGAACTCCGAAATCTATGCGGGGCAATCCGTACACAGTATCCAGTACGAACAGAAATCAATAGTATGGAAAAATTATATTTTATAATGTTGCTGAGAGAGAAATACTTTCTTGGTGACTCCGGCTCATTTATGCTGAAACAAATGACTGTAAATAATAGTGACGGTAATCGCTAGAACAAATATATTATGAAAGAGAAAGAAAGAAAAGTATTTATTGTGCAAAATATCACAACGTACATAGACAATAAAACACTATTAAAAAAAAAGGAAAGCATAAAATATCTTATTTTTAAACTAGCTGACCCGGCGAACTTCGTCCCGCCTAACAGTCGATCAACATTACATTATTTTTTTTTAATAAAAGATTTTTTTTTAAATAAACGCAGCCTAAGTTAATCCTTATTACATCAGCTACCTGCCAATCCCTGCAAGTCCCGTCAAAATCGGTCCAGCCATTTCAGAGATTAGCCGGAACAAACAGACAGACAGACAAAAATTGTATAAAATGTTATTTTGGTGTATGTACCGTATATATTATTCATATAAATGTAGTAAAAAACAGTTATTTCAATATTACAAACAGACACTCCAATTTTATTATATAGATAATATATGACTACTAGCTGTTGCCCGCGACTTCGTTTGCGTGAAAATTCAGATGCATGTATTAGAATATTACCTGCCTGATCTTACGGCAATCTAATTTGCAATAACCTCAATGCAACATTTTATAACTGTAATATTAATGATATCTTCCTTGTCTTCAGGTACGAGGGGGCAGCACAGGTGCTCCGCCTCCAGCAGCGCCAGCATTGGTGGAACAGGAGAAGAGGTCGCCGCTGCAGCCGCAGCAGCAGGGCAGGGCGCAACCAGGTGAGATGACATGCTATTAATGAGAGTACAGGAACACCATATTAATTGAATGTGTTCACAAAATATGGTACTTCTACTTTTATGTCCATCGTGTCTACTACTTGCACTATGAATAAAGAAAACACTGCATCAAACTCTGCATTGGAAGAAGAAAGAGGGAGTGAGATGTTTCTGGTCTAAAACAATGGAACTGCTTGTCTTCTTAACGAGTAGTTAGTGGTCAACCAAGCCTCAGGATTTGTTAAGGTCGCCTATAGTTTAATATAAGGGCATCCAACTTGACCTAACGACTGTTATATACATGGTCGGGACCTAAATTTACGGCTATGCCCGGGTTTTTTTGACTTCCGTGATATAAATGCTCTCTATATACCTCGTCTGAAGGACATGTCATCAGTGTAATGCAGTTCCATTGTCAACAGAAGTGATTCCCGTGGTTGCTGCGCCACCACCACCGAAGCCAGCGGTGGTTAAGGCGCCGAAACACGCGAAAATTAATCAAAAGGTAAGTCTAGTGTAACTTCTTAGTTGATGGCAATTCCTTCCTAAGAATATGTCAGCCCAGCTGCCTTCCCCGAAAAGGTAGGCCTTCCAGACCAAGCACTTGAGTGCCGTCCGTTTAGTTTGACCGATTTATTTCTCGAATGTGAATAATTTGTTTGGAAATGCACTATGTTCAAGAAGTTTTTCGGCAACTATTCCATAGACTATATTATGTCATGTTAGGAGATGCTTTGATTACTCATTATCAGAGTCGACATCGTTAAGTCAGCTGCTTTTGGTCAGTACAATTTGCTTCTTGCAGTTTTCCAACACTATTTTTTCTCAATTTCTATAGAAAAGTAAGAAATAAATTATTTTCCTTTTATTTTATGATACATACAAAGAATAATACATTTTAAATTCTTACAATAAAACGGATTTTGCATTGCACTATACAAAAATGTGTAATGTAAATTTAAAATTTAACTTTTTTTAATATTTTCATAAAATATAATTGTAAAAAATATATTAATTATACACCTTAATACCTACATTAAAAATAATAATCATTTCCCCTCGATATTTTAGTTCGATTTATAAAATGCATAACTTATGTAGAATGGCCTTCATAGATTTTTCTACAAGGACAGTCCTAATAGACCTATCGATTAAAATTTTACTGGACAATTTCTATTTTATTGCTCATTTTTGTGTTGACATATTTTAGTTTTATGTTTGTAGAAAATTTGTATTGCTAATAATGATTATTTTATATGAATTACGAATTCAGGATAATTACAGTAACGTAACATTACGCTTTTTTTCAAGAGGACTTTCTGGATAGATATATGGGTCCGACCTAACAATCTCGTGCGTAGCAGTCGTTTGTGTTGCCTGCACCACAGGAAAGTCATCATTTTGGTACATAACAAAATCTCAAAAATTACATAAACCATAGTTACCCACAGTTGCTGCGAAAAACAAATTCCTCTAATTAAGATGCGTCGCGCATTGTTAGGTAGTGATGTGCCTTATCGATTCATTATTATATAATCGATATACTCGGTATTGTTTACAGTTCGTTTCGCGTGATAATTCAATGTCAAATCCTACATTATTTTTATTAGTTTAGGTGTTTTGTGTAAGTAGGTACTGACTTTTTTACCTTTAAATCATTTATGAACAAAATAAAACTAAAAATTCTTGAAAATTATTATAATATCTTGTTGCAAAATGAAAATATTATTTATTTTCATTTTATGCAAGTCGTCGTAAATGGGCCGTAGGCATGTAGGACAAGATGATAAATTACTCAGTTGGAGGGTTTGTTTTTTAATAAAATTGTATTATTTGTAAAAAGTGTCGGTCATCTATTTTTTTTTATGGCATTTTTTAGACGTATACGTACAATTCAAAGACACAAATTACACAATTGAAACATATATAATTATATAGGTTACGGTTACAACTTAAGTTATATAAAAAATAATACAAGTCAATATTGAATCAGCCGTTTTTCCAATAGCTAGATCAAAAGCTAGGCACACCTGTGTCTACCACAATATTATGAGAGCTAAATAAATAAATAAATCAGTCAGCATTCGTGTCAGCCAATGTCAAAAATGAATTAAATAATTTGTATGCTGTGTATTTTTGGCAATATAAAAAGTGTTATTGAGTTTTAGTATACGTGACTGCTATAGCAAACTCATATAAAATTTCACGCCTGTCTTCCATTAATGGGGTAAGCAGAGACTATAGAACGACATTTGCTACGATCCAAACATACCTCATTTGTCTTTTCAACATTCATTAATCTTAACATACATACACGTCGGTTACAGGTGCTTGTCATTGTACTCTTTGTCAACACATCTCATAATTGGAGTGTTTTACACCTCTGCTCACCCCTTTTAGATTAAACGCGTGATATGTTGATAAGTTTACGTAATAGTATAAATTATGTGTTACAAACGTGATCTAGTTGGGACTAACTAAGGTCGCGCTGAGAAACGTAGTAATTATGATAATTTATGCTGCGAGTATGGCCGATATACTTGTATTATATGGCGTAGAGATGGGATTAAGATTTTTAGTCGATTTTTTATCGATACTATTGAAAACGTTTTACCTTAAGTATTATAAAACCAAATCGTTATCCATGTCCAGTGATCGCAGATCGCTTCTTCTAAACCACGTAATAGATTTTGATACTTTTCACATTGGTTGAAAGAATTTCTTTCGCAAAGTTTATAATGTGTAGAAAAAGCCAAACATTGCAATGATTTGTAATTATGTCCTCAAAACATACCTGTTAGTATTTAAATTTATATTTTCTTGTATAAAAGAATACATACATTGTTATTTACTGAGCACGTGGACTTGATACGCCTTTAATGCAACATTCTACAAGCTATAATGATCAATTCGTAACGTTTATGCGAGTATTGTTTGCATAAATAGTGATCGTTTGTTGTATTAATTTAAATTAACCTAAACAATTACATGAAACATGTCTAAGCTAGAAAGGGTAATCAGATGTACTGTCGTTCAAAGATGTGACAATTGTGACAAAAGTTTCTGTGACACCTAATTATCGCTAAGGTTGACTTTTCTAACGGAGTGTAAGAGAAATAAACCTTGCAGTTATAAAACGTTCAAATGAAGCTCAACCGTAGGGTGATAGGCCACATTTTTGGCCGACTATACATGTAAAGACATATATATAACACCTAATTTGCAGCATATTGAGCCTGTTGCCAACCGGGCACAATTATTACTGAGAAATTTTTGACACAAAAAATTAACACTGCTTTTTTATTTTGCTCTTCTCCCTGTACCGTCGGCAATGGCTTCGTTGGTTAGTGGTTTCCACAATGCTTGGAGAAAATAGCAATGCCCATAAATTGCGGTTGCTACTTACTATCTTGTGTGTCGTGTGGTTGTGTCCTACTGAGGTAAAAATATAAAATTAATAAAATCACTTCACCTAATCCTTATCCTGTGGCCGTCCGTACAAACTACCACTGAACTACTATAGCTATTATTTTTTCTTATATAAGTATAATTTTTACTAACACGAATAGAGATAATCCATGAATAATATATATTATGAACTCAATAACAAAAGTCAACCGGTTTATAAACCTTATCAGATACAAGATGCAAAATTCGATATACATTTTGTTATAAAAGAAATAATTTGAAATATTATAATCGGTTTAACTAGCAACGTTGTATCGATAAACAACACTAATCGATTTGCCTCACTGTTGTGTCGCGTCACTAGTAGTCGTACGGTTATCTCTGGTACGGGCGGTCGCGCGCTCGAGCGCGGGAAGATATTATTCAATTTAATTTAAAAAAAAGAACGGATATTATATTTTTAGTGTTTTCTAGTGGTGATTAAAAAAGTTTTATATAATATGTGGATTTGTGTGTTAAATTATCCGTGTTGAAGTTTTTATTGCCGCGTACATTACGTTTTGATGTCAGCCATTGAGTTTTTAAATGTTAATACTATACTTTTATATTTGCAGTGTTTTCTCGACACATAATTGAATGATAAGGAGTGGGATTGTTACTTTATAGCATAGTTTTAATTTAACTGCATAGTTCTCCAAACAGTATGTCGCAAAATCGCTGTTTTCATGTTTTTTTCGTTAATTTTAACTAACCTATTAAATTTTGATACGATTTTAACTGACAGAGAATATCTTCTAGAAACTTTATTAATACGTGTATATTATACTCGTAGTAGAGAACAGCAAAGAATTCTACCAATTTTAATTATGCCGTAAACAACTTATTGGTGTCCTCGTGCTAAGCCGGGATAGGTCGCTTTTATGTGTATTTTATATGACACTAGCGACCCACTCCGGCTTCGTTTGTGTACAAATTATATTTAGATATAAATTGCATATCTATACTATTATTTATACTTATAAAGCGTAAGAGTTCATTTCTTTGAACTGGCTAATCGCAAGAACTACCAGTCAGATTTGAATAATTCTTTTTGCGTTGGATAGCCCAGTTCCTTAGAGAAGTTTTGTGTGTGTGATGTAACATCACGCTATAGGCGACGGTAGCAGAGCAGTAAGCTAAGACGCGGGTGAAATTTCGCTGCGGAAAGCTAGTATATTATTATACAATACAAATCTTCAGAAAGACATTCTCTGAATGATACAAACCCCATCAAAATTCGTTGAGTAATTTAGAAGATCTAAGCGTACAGACAGACCGACTTTGTTTTGCACTGTGACGTAGTGTTAGTAAATTTTCCGCAGTGTTTTCGTGTTGTAAATGTGTTTTATAAAGAGTAGAGAAAAATATGCTTTTTCTATAAAGTAACGTTTATGTATACAACTTCGATGGCAAATAAACATTATGGTCCACTTGATGGAAAGTAACCCCTAATTAAGAACATGGTTACCTTTTTAAAGCATAAGAAAGAATTCTTCGGCGGATCTGTGGTACTTACTGTGTACAGCCACGCGGAGGTCTCAGGTTCGATTCACGGGTCGAATAAAATGTTATGGGGTATTTGTTGACTTTTTCTCATAAGCTTGAAGTCAGGGCATCAAGTCTGTTATATGGGACCCAACATAGCTGCCTCCTCCTTAAGAGAAAAGGCGTGGTGATATTATAAATAGAAATTATATAGTTTGTAATTATGTTGAATCGTAATACGATTATCAAGCAGTAAATTTAATTTGGCTTGCGTCATTATTTCTAAAATTTTCCACAATAACATATGCTCTGATATACTTTTAAACTACTTCCCGCGGCCCGGTTTCACCCGCTCTAAGTTACAACTTTGGTTACTGCTCTACTCCCGTCGCTCGTAGCGTGATGTTACATAGCCTATTACCTTCCTCAAAAACTGGGCTCTCAAACACAAAAAGAATTTTAATATCGGTTCAGTAAATCCAGAGAAATCACCTTTAAAACCTCATAAGCTTTACCTCTTTGTAATCTATTATATAAAAACGGAAAAATTTGTTTGTGTTTGTTTAAACGCGCTAATCTCAGAAACAACCAGGCGGATTTAAATAATTATCTTTGCGTATAATAGCCCATTTCTTGAGAAATGTTACAGGCTATGTAACATCACGCTACTGGCGACAGGAGCCGAACAGTCAAAGAATTTATTTCATTTTGATCATAAAGTATGATGCTTATGAAAAGTCAACATTACATGAAGTCCTTTTTTTATTTAATTGACCTACAGCCAGTTCGCTGGCGAGGTAGAGCTGTGAGAAGAACTGGCAACAAACTCACGCCACTCTTTTCAATCGACAGATAATTACAGTTATTTGTATGAGTTACAATTTAAACATTCAACGCAACCAAAGAACCATACAAAGTAAATAAATTACAAATTAACGAATGAATATAATTACTAAGATTAAAGAAAGAAAAGAGAGGATTTCATTTATTTAGTTTCATCTATGTAATTTGAAATTTTAAATCTATGTTATTTTAATTAAACTGGTAAATGCACCTCCTGGTCACATTGCACGACAAGGTAATACTGGATTGAATATTAAATGTATGCCATGCCAAGATTGACCAGTCATCCCAAGTAGCATCCGTTCACGAGCATGACGCACGGGCCAGCCATCATCACCCTCGCCATATTAGAGGGAAGGTGATGACCCGGCCAATACCGAAAGTAACTGAAGACGCGGGTAAAATCCGAGAAGCTAGTATTTTAAAAACGTACAATTGCTTGGTACTACATGTCTATTATAATTTGTTGAATGATATATGGTGACCTTGATCGTGCTTCACACCGTGAATTCCCGCAAACCACACGCTATAAATATCGTTGTAATCACAATTATTTCATACATAGTTAAACATAAAAGTTTACCAAGTTACTTTTACCGGTCGTGAGGCCGGGGTATTCCCCCAAGGTAACTCTCCTTCAATTTTGAAACACACAAAATGAAGCGCATCAAAAGTATTTCTCGAAAATATTACCACTATAGGTGGTGGTTTCAGAAATAATTACAACTTTATATCTATTTATCTTTCATCATCTGCCTGATGGTAAGCAGTCAGTGAAATCCAGAAGTTGTGGACACCTTTCCAAAAGCCAAACTACTGGTATGGTGGCCTCCACTATGGCGGCTTAGTGAGATGCTATTTTCTTGCAGTGGAACAGTAACATGCTGGTATTATTTACTTTATTTCTAAGTAAGTCAGTATTACACAACGCCTAGAGATAGCATTTATCATGCAATGTCTATAACGAGAATGTATAATCTACTAATTATAATACCTATGTGATATGCATTATCTTGTATGTCTCCGTGTTGTACGAACAATATGCTTACGTGTTAACCATGTGGTATTTTTACAAATATAGAAGTATGTAACTCTTCTTTTTTTCTTTTTGATTACTCCCGTACTAGCTCTGTGTTGCGGGAGACTACATTAATGCAATTAATAAAGTACACCCAGACTCAGAACAAATATTTATGGATCACACAACGTTTTGTCCCGTGTGGGGATCGAGCCCACAACCTCGTGCACAGCTGCCGCTTGCACTTCTAGTGCGCCAGAGGCAGTCATATTTTCGAAATCAAAAAGCAACGAAGGAGGATAATATTTAACTAAAGTTGATGAATAAAAATGCAGTTAAAACTTCGTTCCTTTTCTTATTGTAGGCCCCTGCTGCATTTGATACTTTCATTTCATATGTCGATAAGAGACAGTTATCACATCAGATGAGCTGTTAGCGCTGTTAGGTCTACCTTGATTGTTAAGTGTACCCAGAGGTCTTCGATTCGATCCCCAGGTATTTTTTTTTTATATTAGCCTACCAAAGAGACTCCACTCTGCCTGATGGTAAGCAGTCAGTGGAATCCAGAAGTGGTGGACACCATTCCAAAAGCCAAACTACTTGTATGGTGGCCTCCACTATGGCGGCTTAGTGAGATGCTTTTTCACGCCCCGCTTAAAAGACCCAGGATCAAAGTTAGATGGCTTTAATTGAGCGACAAAACTATGAAGTGCTGAACCGTTTGGTTCGAGACCCTTTAGATTCAACTGTGAAGGGTGGCACTTCAGTCCCGTATGTGTCGCTCTCGATAAAAAGGGAGAGGGTGGAGGTCAGATAAAATGACGCTGGATTTTTAAATAAAATCGTATCAAACGCCATTTGTTTTGAAGTTAGTTCAGAAACAGGCAAGTAAACAGCTTCATACTAATTAAATCTGTCAATGTCAGTTTATTTTGTTATGTCTATTGGTTAGAAATCTCGCTGGTCAGTTACAATTCTAGTCTAGACAGATATAGAATAGGCATACGTCCAAAATTTTATTTTTTGTTGTTGTTTCCAATAGGTACGTGTGTTTGTGTATGTAAATGTTTAGTTAGATGTTATAATAGTGGCTAGTTTATGTCGTGATTGTGTAAGGTTCTATTCATACCGCACACAGCGAATTAAACCCTTGAATCATCAATCATCATACTCAAACTAAAAGCATTTATTTCATTTTGATCATAAAGTATGATGCTTATGAAAAGTCAAAATTACATGAAGTCAGCTAATTAAACTACAGCCAGTTCGCTGACGAGGTAGAGCTGTGAGAAGAACTAGCAAGAAACCACGCCATTCTTTTCAATCGCCAGATAATTACAGTTTTTTTGTATGAGTTACAATATGAACACTCAACGCAACCAAAGAATCATGCAAATAAATTATTACGAATCATTTAATTAATATAATTACCAAGATTAAAAAATAAAAGAGAGGATTTTAATTATTTAGTTTATGGTAGGTAATATGACTACGTTTTTTTAATTAAAATGGGTAAATGCATTAGTCATATTGATCGCCAAGGTAATACTGCATTAAGTATTAAATGTTTGCCATGCCAAGATTTACCAGTCATCTCATCACCTTCGCCATACTAGAGGAAAGGTGATGACCCGGCCAATACGACACCACAAGTCATGACATTTTAGTGAGCATGAGGACAATGCATGCATTGCATCATCATCCATGAAAGAAAGACGTCCACAGCTGGACACAGGCCTCCCTCAATTTGCGCCACCTTGGCCAGTTCCTAGCTGCCCTCATCAATCGGTTGCTCGTCACCCTAATTACGCCATTAGTCCACCTTGTGAGGTAATAACACTCTTTCTAATCCTATCTTCACCGTTCTATACAGAAAGACATGCGGGACGAAAACGACACTCTTTTACCCTTGACAGGGTCTAAAACTGGTTTAGTATTTAAACTTCTTATTCAATTAAATTCTGACTTACCAATACATTCCTATTTTAATTCAAGATTTTTTAATCGCGGCGTAAAACTCACAAAGCCGCCATAGTGCCGTAGTGGCCATAACTTTTGGAGGTGTCCAACTGTCCACCACTACACCGACTGCTTACCATCAGACAGTGTGACGTCGCATTGGTAGGCTAATATAAATTTGCCCAAGCTTTCTGGCCGGCTTTAAGCGGCTTCAAGCATAAAATTACCCACCTCTTTCATTAGGTGTTCGATTCAGTTGTTCTTTCTGCAAAGCTTAGAGAACAAACCCATGTCTAACGACTACAGGTACTTAATATGATTATACTAGCTGCCTGCGGTGCGGTTTCACCCGCGTCTTTGCTTACTGCTCTGCTCCCGTTGTCAGTAGCGTGATGTTACATAGCCTATAACCTTCCTCGAGAACTGGGCTATCATACGCAAAAAGAATATTTGAAATCCGACTGGTGATTCTAGAGATTAGCGCGTTCAAACAAGCAAACAAACTATTCTTTATATACCTACAAATAGAACCTTTATATGATTATACTATACAGTATATTACTTATTATATTCTTGGTTGCCAAGTAAAAATAATACGATAGTGGACTACACGAGCGAAATCACCGAAACTTAGTAATAAACGTATTCAGACTGTTGAATCAATTGCCATTTGCGTATAGTATTGTGAAACGACGCCTTTTTAATTTAGTTTTATGCAATCGGAGAATTAAGAGACTCTTGGCCTTTAAAAATTGGCTCCAAAAGTTAGTTAGTGTTTTGAATAAAGTAGCAATCATTATCATATCAACCAATAAAAGTCCACTGATGGACATAAGCCTTCCCCAATTTTTGCCACCTTGGCTCATCGGTTGCCTGCCACCCTTATAAGGTCGTCGGCCCACCTTTAGAGGGGTCTGCCCACGTTCCGTCTTCCGGTTCGTGGTTGCCACTCCAGAACCTTTTTGCCCCAACGTTCTAAAAAGTAAAGTAGCAATAATGTCTTAATTCCTCGCGTTATATTTCAGTTCGGTCTTAATCATAACTTAACCAACAAACGTCTATTGCTGGATATAGGACTGCCTAAGTATGATTTTGGCTTTAGTAATTCAACTCTACGAGTTATATTAGCAACTTGCTGTGAATTTGCTATTTGCATTGGTCTGGGTGTTCTATGATTATTGTTTTTTTAAGTATCCGCATTCTAGAACCCATAACACAAGCTATTATTATATTGTACCGTAGTAGATCCACAAATGGGCTGGTACGACCGGGAAAGTACTAGCCTCTCATAGAAGATCGACGTAAGAATATTACTTTTCATACTAATGTGTTTCGCTTGGTGAGTGAGAGCGCCGCCCGGCAGCCTAAATACTCCCTCGGTCCTCTTTCGTTTCCCTTTTCCTTTCTCACCCACTTCTCCGTGGTCGACAACGGCTTTGTTGTGTTTTCTAAGCATTATTACTTCTGTAATGCTTGGAAAACACAGCCATCTCTATAGGTTACGATTACCGATTACCATCCGGTTACTACTTACTTATTTTGGGTCTTTTATAATATTAAACTGTTATCGTATTGTGAATGTGAAGGGCTCGAGGTGAAGGAAAAGGAAATGATAATTACTACTATTATTCTTATCTAAAAAATGCACAATCATGAAAAATAGAATACGAACGAAACTTACATGCATTAAAAATAACAAGGTTAAATGCGCACGAGTAAGAGCGAGACATCACATCTGCAATTCATATTACATTAGCGGTATGTATGAGTGGGATAGCAATAGTTGCACAGCTGCACCGGTTGCTATGCGACACGGTATTATTAAGTAGAAAAATAACGGTTTGGTGTTTTTATAAATAATATCTTACGTATTGAGGAAAATGTGTATGAAGAGACGTTATAATGCTCTTCAAATGTCTTGAGGTATTTTAGAAAATAATGAATGAATATGGTACCTTTTGCATTTTTTTTATAATGTTACACATTATAAAAAAAATGCAAAAGGCTAAAGACAACAACTAAACACAACCCCATCTAGCTAGACCCAAAGAAAGCATATATTAAAGCTTGTGTTATGGTTATGGGTTATAGAATGCGGATATACATAGTTAAATACTTTTTTTTTGCAAATGCATACGTATAATACATAGAAACAGTCAGACCGATGCAAATAGACATATTCATGCACACATATATACTATACAGGCAGAGAAACTTCTTTCGAAGGTTCATTTTTTGTACCTCACAAAGAAGGAACCCTGAAACTACAATAATAAGGGTATTTAGGAAAATTTTCGCCGTCAGTTGGCGCCACTTCGGTAAAAGGTCATCCAGTTTGACAGTGTTCATTTCGGAAATTTTAATGCTTAATTTAAAAATAGATAATTCACGTGCTTAAAGAAAAAAGAAAATTGCTGAGAGGTTTTCTAAAACGGCGCCCACGAGGTGGCAGCACCGATGCGTCCTGTCTAGTTTTCAAGCGCTTTTAAAAAGTTAAACCCCTGATTGGTCCAATGTGACAGTTGAAGTGGCGCCAACTGGTAGCGAAAATTTTCCTAACAACCATATTGCCGTGTTACTGCAAATCGAGACAGGCTCTACCTCTCTAACCATCGCTGTGTCAAATTATAGATAGGTACAACATTCCATTTGGTTTGACCTCCATCTTAAATATCATATGACATTTAGCATTAGCTAATATTTAAAACACGTTTAACACGGTCCTACATTAACGTGAATATTAATTAATAAAATATCCATATTCGACTGTAATTCATTAATTTGTATGTTTAAATTTTAATACTCTGTCATCCTTCTAATATTATTAATGAGAAAGTTTGTGTGTGTGTGTGTGTGTGTGTGTTTGTTACCACTCAGCGCCTAAACAGATGAACCGATTTTGATAAAAAAACTGTTATAATGTATTTATTGGTATGTAAATTGGGATGCCAGAGACGGACATAGGCTACTTTTTATAAGCATTAAACTAAAAAGAAGCATTCACGCGTATTCCTTTTTTTTTATATTAGCCTAATGGTAAGCAGTAAGTGGAATCCAGAAGTGGCGGACACCATTCCAAAAGCCAAACTACTGGTATGGTGGCCTCCACTATGGCGGCTTAGTGAGATGCTTTTTCACGCCCCGCTTAAAAGACCCAGGATCAAAATTAGATGGGAACACATGCGCTGGCAAAGAGTTCCAAGCTTTAATTGAGCGACAAAAGTATGAAGTGCTGAACCGTTTGGTTCGAGACCCTTTAGATTCCACTGTGAAAGGGTGGCACTTCAGTCCCGCACGTGTCGTTCTGGATAAAAAGGGAGAGGGTGGGATTAATTCAAACAGCTCTTCAGAACACTCTCCATGGTAAAGGCGATAGAAGACGGCCATTGAGGCGATGTCTCTTCGCAGCTGTAAAGGCTCAAGGGTCTTAGTAGCCTCCGGGCTTCCGATGATACGGACTGCTCGCCGCTGCAACCTATCGAGTGCATCCAGTAAGTACTGTGCGGAGCCAACCCAAAGATGGAGCAGTACTCCACACAGGAACGAACCTGTGTCTTATAAAGAAGACAGAGCTGCTCGGGCGTAAAGTACCGCCTCACCCTGTTCAGGACACCGAGTTTACAGGAGGCGGCTTTAATGACGCACTAGATGTAGTTCTTTGAGTTGAGATCTCGGCTGATGTCCATACCCAGGATACTTAGGCTATCCTGTAGTGGTAACGCTGTGTTCTGAAGAGAGGGAAGGGGAAGGAACGGAAATTTTTTTGCAGAGAACGCGCACACCTGTGTTTTCTTGGCATTGAACTCGACCAAATTCTCACAACCCCATTTAAAAATGCGGTATAATATTTGGTCGAGCTCAGCGACAAGTTCTAGGCGTTTTGCCTCGATGTCAGTCTGTTTAGCCGCAGGATGTCCGAGATATTGCCCATGCACTGTACTATCATCAGCATAGCAATGAATGTTGCCAAGGGACAACATGTCATTGACATGCAGAAGATACAGGGTGGGCGACAGGACGGACCCCTGAGGCACCCCAGCGTTGACCTGCAAATAATTGGAGGCCGATCCGTCACAAAGGACTCTAATGCGGCGCTCACGCAGAAATGCGGCAATCCAGTTGCACAGCTGGGGTGGTAGACCATATGCTGGAAGCTTGGACAGAAGCGAACGGTGCCAGACTCTATCGAAGGCTTTGGTTATGTCAAGGCTGATGGCCAAGGACTCTCTTGATGCCTGTCCATAGCTTCACCCCATTGGTGCGTGATATACGCTAGAAGGTCACCCGTAGACCGTTTTATTCCTCCTCTCTCACCTCACCTCCTATTCCTCTCTCGCCAAGTTACTATCGAACTAAGTGAATCATGACCCATCATAAGCTCATTTTGTCAATCCATCTAAATGCAAGTAGGTCGAAATTCGACTGAAGACATATTTCCTTGGCAACGAGTTTGTTATCATTTTACTACACACTGCACTTATTAAAATTATTAAAATCATCCTAAGTGCTTTAAGTACACGATAGATCTTACAAGTTTGACAGTCTTATGTTAACTATCATCACAATTTTTGTCTTCTATTTTGTTATGAGTGATTTTAGGTGAAATAGTTTGAGTGTGCATGTGACACGACATTGTGTTTTAGTGTATGTGATGCTGTTGTCGTGTACTGTATTATACTCTACGCTACACCAAAAGCAAACATTAAAGTCAAACATTAAAGACACGCACGCACGCACGGACTCACGCACGCACGCTCGCACGCACGCACTCACTCACACCTCCGTAGTTTGCTCTAAGCAAAAGTGCGTGGTGCTTTATCGTCACGAAGAGTGAGAGTTCTGGCTATCTAATTAAATCTACGGTCTCCGTTTTTCCTGGTTCTTTATGTTTTTGTAACAACTTGATTTATCATCATATCAAGCTGAAAGTCGTCTACTGGATATAGGCCTTCCCCAAGTTTCACCAGCGTGGCCGGTCGTGAGCCGCTCTCACCCATCAGTTCGATTGATAGTATTATTTTATTAGTGTGTTGGGGTTTTTCCTTCCTATTATCTTTGATTGAATTGTTGGTCATATCTATAATCTATTCATTAATACCTTTTATTTTCAAGATAGTATGTTAAGCACCATGTTTTTAATAATTTCTTTTTGAGGAATTATAAGTCGTTTTGTATTCTGACGTGTGATGAAAGTGTACAAAATGCAAATCAAATTTTATACTAGAAAGAGCTCAATTCGTTTGTTTGCTGAGAAAACAATATAGTGCTGACCAAAACTATTTGATTGTATTCATTATGCGAATAATCGGAGCGTACTTTAGTTAAAAGGTTACGGGGAAAATTATAAGGAAAAATCGTATTATGGATGACTAGATTCTCGCCTCGCTTCGCATAGGTACTAAAAGTTCTTGCCCGTTTTCAGTTTGGTTTACTATTTATCTTAACTGCTCTGCTCCTTTCGGTAATAGGTTGATGTATTATACGCGTTCTTCGAAAGTACCAAAATATAACGGTCTAATCCGCATCCAAATCTCGTGGTTCTCGACATTAGCGCATTCAAACAGACAGACAATTATCGTCTTCCTTTTATGCTATGTATCAGTATAATAACTAAGAATAAAGTGTCAGCTAACGTGCCCATTGTCATTTCCTAACAAGTTCTTCTTCAGTCGACTAGCCAAAGGCGTCAAAGGCTGAGCGAGTAGTAAAATTGTATCTCTGCTGCCTTCTCATCATGATTCTCTTTGTCATCATTCTTAACTGGATGGTGGATGAGATCATGACCTGTCAAGGTAGCGAAAATGAGGCCTACAATACGTCCACTGCTGGACTGGAGGCCTCTGACAATTTTCGCCAAATTATATTACCACAGAGGCTGATATGATGATGATTCATAAACTGGAGGGCGGGAAGAACCTACTGATCGACGACGCAACCAATGGCTGATACATCCATTGCGATATAATCTTTTTGTGATAGTAATCACGGAGTCGTGACCGATAACACCTAAACTGATGAGTAGTCAGTGCTTTGGTCGAACTGCCTTCAGCATTTTAAAGTCAATAGACGACAGAAGTGAATGGCACTTTTTGTTCGAAGAATTTGTTTGAAGAGAGCATTAATATCACGGTAGGCAGGTACTCGTCCGTCAGACTCCGTTTTATTGAATAATTCTAAATCATTCAAATTAAAAGTCAAGGTATACTTTGTCAGTCAATTATTTAGATCATGTTCGATAGTGCGGGAATTGTCAACCACAAAAACGCACAATTTACGGCGGTTTAATTAAAACTTAATTATGATAAGGTGAACCACAAATACTATCTTGTTGCTGAGGGCAATGATGTTAATAAATAACTCAATTTATGATTGGAAATTTTAGTGACATTATTGACAAAAATATTAAAACCTATTTATGGTCAGCATATCTTGAAAAAGACATCATCATTTGAGCTGGAAGACGTCTACTGTTTATGGACTTACCCCAAACATGATCAAGTATTTTTACCCCAAAATCAGGGAAATCAGCCACTGGAACTGAGTGTCCTGTATTGGATGTTCTTGTGAAGGAGTGGTAGTGTTTTCCTTCACCATTATGGCTATGTATAGGTTTTGTTTTATGCAACTAGACCGCGATACCTGCTGACCGGTGACTACATTGGTAGTGTAAATAATGTTAATTAGATATCGTGACATATTGCTTTCACTACTTATGTTGAAGACTCTAAATTTTATTACTTATTTAGACTTAAATGATGACACTATAACTTCACTATAAACCGTTTGATTCCGCATAGAAGCCATTGTTTTACCGGTTATGTAAATATTGTCGATTAGCTCAACGTTTAACACGTGCTTTCTAGGTAATTGTTTTATGGATCGGATTGAATGATTATGAGAAACTAGCTGCGATCTGTGGCTTCGCCCGCGCGGAAATTGGTATAACTCGGGAACCAGAGCGATTTTCCGGATAAAAAGTAGCCTATGTCCGTCTCTGACACGCATAGCATAGCACATTAGTATGGATTAAAATAATTTTCCAAATAAAGAGGTCGGTTTTATAAGTATGGTACATAGTCCTCAATTTAAACAACAAAATCTTGTATCTTTACTAAAAATGTTCAGTCTACATATTAACTTGTCTCAACTAAAACAATAGTGTTTATACGTTTTATTGTAACTACGGCCACTGGCTTAATGCCAATTGTCAACGACGAAAACTGACAAGCGTGAGCGCTTTTAATATTATTTGGTTCTGCACCTTTTTATAGTTGACCAAGCCTACTAACGTGACTCCACTCTGCCTGGTCGTAAACAATCGTCGTCTGAAATTGCAGGTATGGTGGCCTCCACTATGGTGGCTTAGTAAGATGCTTTTTCACGCCCCGCTTAAAAGACCAAGGATCAAAATTAGATGGAAACACATGCGCTGAGAGTTTCAGGCTTTAATTGAGCGACAAAAGTATGAAGTTCTGAACCATTTGGCTCAAGACCCTTTAAATTCCATTGTGAAAGGGTGGTACTACTAACGTGTTTTCGTACTCGTCATACTTCTAGTCGTATTTGTTCGTGATTCGTATAAAAAATGGTATAAATTCGTAATGGAAGCCGTAGTTTAATGATGGAATTTTTCACACGAATGTTGTTTAAGCATTATTTCATATTTTATTTATAGTCTTGTATCTCTAAAATTGCGTTTACATAGCATGTCGTATTATTTCAACAAACAACCATGTTACGATGGCTATTTGTAACAAGGAACCAATGATTGGAATTGTCTGACGATTAAACTGTGGCCTGAATTTCTCCCTCGTTCTTGTCACGGCTCTATTATTGTCAGCCTTTTGGCTACAGTCAATTTACTGACAAATGTAAGAATGTGAGAAGAATTGACAAGAAACTCAGGCCACTGATTATAATCATGTAATTTGCTAACACCATTTAGGTTATGACGTTCAAGTAATATAAAACTATGTTAAACCAGCTGTTCCGCGCAGCTTCGCTTGCGTGAAATAAAAAAATACATAATCTATACTAAGTAAGATAGCCCAGTTCTCGAGGAAGGTTATAGGCTATGTAACATCACGCTACTGGCGACGGGAGCAGAACAGTAAGTAAAGAAAGCGGGTTAAACTGCGTCGCTGAAAGCTGGTATCTTAATAAACCTGTGTTATTCTGATGTATAAGCTTTATTGTTAAGTTTCAATAAATTCTATTTAGCAGTTACTTCGTGAAAGAGTAACAAAAATCCACAAATCCATACACACTTGCGTTTATAATATTAGTAAGATAGTGTCGTAAAACACAAAAAGGTTTTATTGAAGTCACAAGGATCTTTATTGCCAGACCGCAATGCTATGTCTCTATCACTAACTGTACGCTGACATTTAGAGTCTGTCGCAGTCCTAAACAGACAAAAAGTCGCATCTGTTATGAAATGTTAAATCATTAACCCCCAGTTTCTGAAAGGCTGATCAACAAAAAATTAACTAATCACCTGTTAAATCTTATGTGAAGTACCAGTTGGGTTGCTAAAAGCAGGAATAATTAGTTTTATTTGATCTAATTAGATCAAATTAAACTAGTTATCCATACTTTTAGCATGCTTTTAGGTACTTTACTTATGCTTCTGCCAATTCGTTAACAATGGTAGAGTCATAGGAAATCTCTATAAATAGTATAATTTGTAGTTTGTTCCCACTTGTACTACTGAAAAGTTCTACGGTAGAACATCATAGGTTAGGTGGGTAATGTTTAAAACCTTGGCCTATTTGCAATCTATATTATCTATGTCTGTAGTGGACAGGTAATAATTGCCCTAAGCCTTCTGTGGGTGTCCGAGGCGACTCAGGATAATTACAAAGCAAAATATGTACTTTTTTTTTTAGATTGGCATCTAAATATGGCAAGGCTCTCGTTCTATAGCACTGTATAGGTAGACCTGCTGAAAATTGAATGTAATACACTTCTGCCTTCCCTTTTGAGGAAAAAGTCGTAATGTTATAAAAAAAACATAATTTCTTTAGATGATTGGCGTCCCGTAGATAAATAGTAAGGAGCTCGTTATCTATTGCATTAGAATGTAGAGCTTTCAAAACTTGTAACACTTCTGCCTACCTCTTCCGGAATAGGCGTGTCTAGAAAATACGTCAAATCACTAACTAGCACAATTCGCGGACATACAATCAAATCTATTACGTATTCAATAACCTTGAATCCACACATAAATCAGTGAACGGTACAGACCCTATGCGAGTGCGAGCGAGAGAACAAAACAATACCGTAAGTCAGACAGAGAGAGTTATACCGGTGCTAGCGCAACGTGGTCGACACGCGGCAAACTTAGGTTATCTGTGAGGTTATGTCACGTGTTTTTTTTTATATTTTATAATAAATGTTTAATTTAATATATTTTAGTATTTTATTTTAATAATTTTATGTTTTTTTGAAGACAATGGTAGCCAATTACTCATGATCGCGTCACCACGTGATGGCTTTTATTTTTAAAACGTGTTTCGTTTTATGGTAGTGTGGGGTCCCAACGTCCCATTCAATAGTCACAACTCGCGCGGTTTACTCGTTAGTTTATGGTAAAATATTACTTTGTAATGTTTTGGCGGTTTTTGAGTGTATTTTTAGCAGATTTTTTTTTAACCCGTTCGTGTACTTATAAGATTTGATTTTGGTGTATGTGTATGAAATGTGTTGCGTGATATTTTTAACCTAAAAATATGCATGGTGTTGTTGAAGTTTTAGTAATAATGTTTTATGAACTTTGGTGGTAAACAAACATGCCTATCTGAAAAATAGGTACCGTACCTACCGTACCGTACCTACCCTATAGACATGACTGTTTTCCAAACATTGCGGAACTTAGTTGTCGATTGTATATGGACTAAGGGGATAATAGGATCTCCTTAATCATTTAAAACTCTTTTATAGTGTGATTTGTATACAAAATCTCTTCAAAATAGTTATAATTCTACTGCAGAGCGAAGGCCTTTTCTCAATAATACAGAAAATACTGCATAAAATGGCTCTAAAATAATAGTGTTATTTATACCATTACAGCGAAAGAGGTTTGTAAACGCGCTCATTTCTGGAACTACCAGTCCGATTTGAATAGTTATTTTTGTGTATGATAGGCCAGTTCTTGAGGAAGGTTATAGGCTATGTAACATCACGCTACTGGCGACGTGAGCAGAGCAGTATCCAAAGACGCGGGTGAAACTGCGCTCCGGAAAGGTAGTACACTAATAATAATGTCAGTGTCACTTCAAGGCATACCTTTTCTGGTACAGAGAAAGCATGAGCATTGATCGCCATTTATAATAATTTAACTTTTTTAAATCTGGCTCTACGATTCTACTTCTTATTCTTATCGAGTGGTTAGTGGTCAACCTAGTGTCAGGATTTGTTCAGGTCGCCCATAGAGGCATCCGACTTGACCTAACGACTGTTATCAACTTGGTAATAACTGGACCGATTTTTAACGTGCCTTCCGAAGGAGACACTCAGATCAAAATACCACTGTGGTCACCCATCCATGGGCCAGTCGCACTCTTTGTTGCTTAACCCGCTAATCGTTTAACAATCAGTGAGCACAAAGAGCTATAAGCGCCTAAGTTCTACTGCATTTAATACAATACACTATCTTTTCGTTTCTTTATTAGTTTAAAAAAACATCCACTGTTAGACATAAGCTTTTAGAAAAAGGAGAGTTTGCTAACGTTACTGTGGTTTAGCAGGCGACAATGACCTATCTCTTACTGACTCGTGCTAATTTAAAAAGGGAGAGTTGGTTTGAACGCTTTAACCTCTGCAACTACCAGTCGGTTATGAATAATTCTTTTATTTTTATAGCCTAGTTCTAGCCGAGAATTTTAAGGATTTGTAATAGTTTTGAAGTAAAAAACATTGGTAGCCTAAGGAGCTAAGCTCTTATTGCAAAAGATCCGATCGATATTTTTTGTAATAGGAGCTAGTTTATCAACAAAATCGACATTATATGACATTGATAAAATATCATTATACTCGTATCCGTAACCATAAATTAAAACAATTAAACTCGTATATTTTAAACTCCTTGTGACATTTAAAAAAATGAAGGAAATACATTTAAATACTAGTTTTTTGTGACATTTTAGTGTTAAATATAAATCTAGATGCTTAAAAGGCTAGGACTTAAATTAAAATCACTGATTTTAGGTTGTATAATGATAATGAACTAGCTTCCAGTTACATCTTGGGTTACTCTTCTCCTACTGTCGCCAGTAGCGTGATGATAGATAGCCTATAACCTTCCTCAAAAACTGGGCTATCAAACGCAAAAAGATTTTACAAATCCGACTGGTACTTTCAGAGATTAGAGCTTTTAAACAAAAAAAAACAAACTCTTCCGCTTTCTATAATATTATAGAAGTATTTATGGAATACTAGCGGACCCGACAGACGTTATCTAATTTTTCGCAGATCCTTCTCCTGACAATAACAAACACAACAAAAAAATAATAAACGGCATCAGTCCAGTCGTTCACGCGTGATGCCGTGACCAAGGGAAATAGGGATTTATTTTTATAAAAATAGATATTTCTAATCTCCCATTCTACAAACCCTCTTTCACCTACCTACAGATATCCCCCGTAAACTTTTCACTACTTTCCCCTATTCCCCTCTCCCTTCTTCCCCACTCCTTCCATTCCGCTTCTTCACTCCCTCCCCCCTCCCCCTACCTCCTCTCTCCTTTCCCCGTCATTTAACTCTCCCTTTCCCTGGCTTCTCCCTCATTTTCCCCTTGCTTCCCCCTCACTTCCTCCGCACTTCCCCTCACTTCTTCTTCCCTACCCCTCACTTCTCTTTCACACTCCCTCCCTTCCCCCTCTTTTAAATTTTCAAGTCGCTAACTTCAAAAGCAAATATCTTTCTATATAATATTTCATCCCTAATTCCGTCCCTCTAAATCCACCCCAATTAAAAAAAAATTAGAAGTATCCCAAAACAAAATTTCAAAACTATGAAGAAGTTTCATACAATCGTTTTCATCCCTTTTCAGACCACCCTTAACATTTAGGGGGATGAAAAATAGATGTCCGATTCTCAACCCTAGCCGATATGCATACAAAATTTCACGAAAATCGGTCGAGCCGTTTCGGAGAAGTTCAATAACGTACACCGTGACACGAGAATTTTATATATTAGATTCAATAAGAATATATAATATATAAGAATGTATAAGTTTACCAGACTAGAGAATCGAACCTGAAAACTCTGTGTCAGGGACTGTGTGTATAGTTGATCGAAGACTCACACCCAGTTTCTGAAAGGCTGATCAACGAAAAATTAACTAATCACCTGTTATATGAAGTACCGGTTGGGTTGCTAAAAGCATTAATAATTAGTTTAATTCGATCTAATAAGTAACTAATTAGATCAAATTAAACTAATTATCCATGCCTTTAGCATGCTTTTAGATACTTCACATAAAATATTTAACAGATGATTAGTTAATTTTTCGTTGATCAGCCTTTCAGAAACTAGGGGTCAGTGTCACTGAATTAAATTACTCTAAATATAAACGCGAAAGTTTGTATAGATCAATGTTACTCTTTTACGCAAAGACTACTGAATGGATTTAAATGAAACTTTAGAAATAATATAGTTCATACATCAGATTAAAATATAGGCAGTTTCATAACGATTTTGTGTACATTTTTAAGTCACATAAGCGAAGCTGCGTGCGATATTGACCAAACTAAAGCCATCATTACTAGATTTTCAATCTTTTATTGACTATACAACATTATAATACAAGTGCAACATTGAGTGAATAGTGTTAAATAAAATGGTACTATAAGTGTCATAGTGTCTGTGACAATGACCGCTGGTGTGACCGCGAGGCGTAAGTCCAGACCTAGAAAGAGCTGGGCCAAGGTGGAGCAGGATGGACAGGTAAATTGACTTTTAGAGTGTAACTTAAGAATAGATTTTGTATGCTGCCGTTTGTATAGCCTTTAGTATGGAATGTTTGGTACAGTACCAACGGCGACTTTTTCGACTGGACTCGTTTCAGCAGTGCTGTTGGAGCGTGCGCGTTCGGAAATGTATCAGGTATTACTCTGAACGGCGCTGTTTAAACGCGTAACTATGAAACACTAGTACTACCTCATACATAGAAGAATCTCATAAAAGATCGACGTAAGAGTAGTAGTATCCGTACTAATGCGTTTCGTTCGGTGATTGAGAGCGCCGGAGGCCCAATTCCCCTCCCTCCCTTCCTCACCTCTCTCATTCCCTTCCCCTAACCCCATTCCCAGCCGCCATAGTCAAGGCCACCATTCCAGCAGTTTAAGACGATGGCTTTTGGTATAGTGGCCACCATTTTTGGATTCCACTGACTGCTTACCATCAGGCGGGGTAAAGTCACTATGGTAGGCTAATATAAAAAAAAATACATCTCCAACGGCGCAGTCGAAACGCGTAACAATAAAACCAGCGTAAGTCTACTTCAAAAAGGAGGCAGTTCTCAATTCATCGAAACATTTTTAACATCGCAGCTCGCGCTGTTGGCTGGGAGTTCATACTCGAACTTCAGCACTTGGGTCGTGACCCAAATGGTGTAATAAGGTTTTAAAAATTACTCCCACGTATTCTTTTTCTTCTTGATTGTTCTGTCACTGCTGAAGATCGTTGATATAGAATCTTGTCGATCAGCTGTCGCCATCGGTTCCGTTCTGTCGCTTGGTGGAGTGCAGCGCTGACAGTAAACTTTAGTTCGTCAGTTATGTGGTCGCTTAAGTATTTAATAAGCTCGTTTATTAATAAGCGAAAGCATACAATAGCTTAACATTTAATCTCTTTGTCCTCAGGCGTCAGATTTCACGGACATAGGCGACTGGCCGACCCTCGGCGCGGCTGTCTCCGGTGCAAGATGTCACTCCACTCCGCCTCCTCATGATGCGGACCCGGCACATCATAATGGGAATGCGGTAAGTGATAAATATCTAATAGCTACGCCCTGCGGCGTGTCTAGGCCTCATGAGTATCAACGTCGCAATTTAGTGACATTTTTCGTGGTTTTAAATTTTGATTACTTATTCTTAGCTATATTTTGAAAGCTGAATAAAAAGTAAGTAACTATGATGCTTACAGTTATTCTACTGTGAAAATAACGCAACTTAAGTTATAAATGTATTATTTGCATAGAAATAAAACTGTAAACGCAATGATTTTTTACTTTTTATACAGCTTTCACCTAATTCTAGCATGTTAGCAGAACATATTATTAAAATAGAGCTAAGATCAAATAATAAAAATTAAAAACTACGAAATTACAAAATTGCGACTTTG
Source organism: Parascotia fuliginaria (assembly GCA_963082885.1). NCBI lineage: Eukaryota > Metazoa > Arthropoda > Insecta > Lepidoptera > Erebidae > Parascotia > Parascotia fuliginaria. Next base: position 2,884,551 of record OY720201.1, on the reverse strand, counting down.
CCACTCAGGAGACGTAAACCCCTGTAATCTTCGAATACCAACTGGCATACAAATAATAGATTGTTAGAATTCAAGTCGTGCAGGCAAGTATGCGACCGATAACAACGCAATGGCCGTAAAGATTATAGCTTGTTTTTACGATTTCCCAACACTACGTCATCCAAATATTTCCAACTTATTTTAGCAAGTTCGTTAATTCTGTTTTGTATACATATACACAGCTGTTAGTTAGATTAGTTTAGTCCAATTCGTATTCATTTACATGGCAGTACTTTAAAGTCTTTTTGTAGAGAAATCTAAAATTGTGTTGGAAATAGACTATTACAAGCTTATGTATGCGAGACATTCAAATTTGTGTATAAAAATAATAATGTATTTTCAAAAGGCATGAGCATTAGACGTCGTTATCATCACCAGAAACTAAATAATAACACAATTATTGCTCATTCCAGGATCAAGATCGCACACCTCCCGAGGAACCACAGCATCAGGCCAAGGTTGAGAAGGTGGAGCCGATGCAGAACCATCAAGGGCACAACGACAAGCATCACGACAAACACGCTGATAAGGCCAAAAGTTCAGGTCAGTTTATATTTATAAATAAGCTTTATAAGTCGAGCAGCTTTTAGGCAGTCTTCTGGTTGAAGTGAGAGGAGTCAACTGAGGAACCGTAGTGGCTTTACTATAGTGGCAATGGGTAGGACACATAGCTCGTAGAACTGATGGCCGTTGAGGCAGAAAAGTTCTGAAGTGACCGACGACCTGACAGAGGTGGCGAATAGCTGATGAGGTTGACTTGACTTGATTGACAAAAACTTACAGGATATTTTCTTTGTGTGCCTAAGTTAATTATTTTATTTGCCATAAATAGGTCACATGATAAAAAAGTAATTAATCGTAATGCTTACAGTAATTTTTCTAAGAAAATAACGCAACTTAAGTTTGAAATGTAATGTTAAAAATGTATTATTTGCATATAAATAGAACTGTAAACGCAAAGATTTCATACTTTTTATACAGCTTTTACCAAATTCTAACATATAGACAGAATATGTTTTTAAAATATGGCCCCGTTAAATAATAAAAATTAAAAAACCACGAAATATGACACTAAATTGCGACGTTGCCACTCATGGCGCGTAAATGCTTTTAAATGTATGTTTTAAAATATGACATGTCCTTCTTCAAACGAGGTTTAAAGAGAGCATTAATATCACGGTAGGCAGCGGCTTCGCAGAGCCCCTGGCATTGCAGAAGTCTATGAGCGACAGTTACCACTTACCATCAGGTGGGCTGTTGGCTCGTCTGCCACTGTAGGCAATAAAAAAAAAGAAAAAAGTTCCGCGACACATCATATTTCTTGTTTTACATAGCTCGCAGTGATTTTATCAAATGTACCGACGGTACTTCAGCAATGCTCAGATGTAACGACGGTAGGTCAGCGAGGCGGCGGTCAGGTGGATTAAATGTAGAACTTGTCAGCGTAACGGTTTATTACAGTCAACAGTTGATAACGAAGTGCCCCCGGCACGGGCTTACAAACCATTTTCTACTATCTTTGACAATTTTGTACGGTAGTAGATCCACGCTGATTTCAGCATGAATGGGCCGGATCGTCCGGGGAAGTACTACCCTCTCATAGAAGATCGACTTAAGAGTAAGAGTATCCGTACTACTGCGTTGAGAGCGCCGGAGGCCCGATTTCCGCCTTTCCTGTTTCCTCACCTCCCTCATTCCCTTCCCATAACCCTATTCCCAGCCGCCATAGTGGAGGCCACCATACCAGCAGTTTAAGACGATGGCTTTTGGTATTGTGTTACATGTTACAGTATTATCAAATTATAACCATTATACAAATCTACATATAACAGGTTTTTAACAATATTTTAAACCTAGAATTGGTATATTTATATGAAGTGTTTGAAAAACGTATATAACACAATGTATTCTAATTAAAATGTTTTATTATACAGGTGCTGGCAAGGGTGGCAGTAAATCAGGCAAACACAAGTGGGTGCCTCTAGACATTGACGTAAAGGCCGCTAGACCTGGTAAACATGGACCACAACATTCTACGAGACCTGAGAACGGTATGTTACTATGTAATACTCTATTATTATCATTAATATCATTATCATTTTTGTTAATCAACCTTTCAGAAACTAGGTGTAAGACTAATATATGTATACAGAGAAGGAATGAGCATTGATCACCACGTACGCTCATGAAGAATCGTCGATATTACACTTTTAGTTCCAATTCTCAATGTTTTTCTTCACCGCAAATCAGTAATACCCATTATAATTACAAATGTATATTATTTTAATGAATTTAATTTAAACATCACTATTTTCCCGTATTTTAGGCCTCATATCTCTTTAGAGAGATACTGGGTTACGCAATTCGGGTACAGCAGCGTTCTCAATAAATAACTTCCAATATTCTTATTGAATATTCTTTATTTATTGAGAACAACACACTTTTATATTAGTCTCAAGTTGTTAGTCTATCTTGTGAGGATTCGCTGTAGATTATGACCCATTTTGCAGATTATTCGCTTGAAACTGTCAAATTTGTAAGATTTATCGTGTATAGAACGTTTTTAATACTAACATAATAGTCTACTCAGTAAAATGTTAGTGTCTACTGTCTAATAAAATAATAATAAGCCCGTTGCTAAGGTAATCTGTCTTTAGGCGAATTTCGACCTACTTGCATTTAGATGGATTGACAAAATGAGATTATGGTGGGTCATAATTCACTTGGTTCGATAGTACTAATCATATGTTCATGTTCGTAGTATAATGACGGTTTTGAAAAAAATACAAAATTCGCTTTTTACCATAATTATTTGGATATAATAATATCTAAATATTATTACTACATTAAAAAAAATTACATGCATTTTGGATTGCTTTTGTTAGGCGCTTATAATAACTTATTATTTATAAATGCTGCCCTGTAAAGTTTAATAAATTATCTAATATATAAAATTCTCGTGTCACGGTGTACGTTATTGAACTCCTCCGAAACGGCTCGACCGATTTCTATTTTTCATCCCCATAAATGTTAAGGGTGGTCTGAAAAGGGATGAAAACGATTGTATGAAACTTCTTCATAGTTTTGAAATGTTTTTTTGAATTTTTTTTTTAATTGGGGTGGATTTAGAGGGACGGAATTAGGGATGAAATATTATATGGAAAGATATTTGCTTTTGAAGTTAGCGACTTGAAAATTGAAAAGAAGGGGAAGGGAGGGGGGGTGAAAGAGAAGTGAGGGGTAAGGAAGAAGAAGTAAGGGGAAGTGCGGAGGAAGTGAGGGGGAAGTGTGGGTAAAGCGAGGGGGAAGTGAGGGGGCAGTGAGGAGAAAATGAGAGAAAGATGAGAAGGAAGTGAGTGGGAAGTATGGGGCAAGGTAGGGGGAAGGGAGATGTAAGTGAGGGGGAAGCAAGGGGGAAATGAGGGAGAAGCCAGGGAAAGGGAGAGTGAAATGACGGGGAAAGGAGAAGGGAAGAAGCGGAATGGGAGGAGTGGGGAAGAAGGAAGAGGGGAATAGGGAAAAGTAGTGAAAAGTTTACGGGGGATATCTGTAGGTAGGTGAAAGAGGGTTTGTCGAATGGGAAATTAGAAATATTTGGTCATGGCATCACGCGTGAACGACTGGACTGATTCCGTTAATTCTTTTTTTGTTGTTTGTTATTGTCAGGAGAAGGTTCTGCAAAAATTAGATAATAATTAAGACAGGACAACGTCTGTCGAGTCCGCTAGTATATATATATATATATATTAGCCTATCAAAGTGACTCCACCCCGCCTGATGGTAAGCAGTTAGTGGAATCCAGAAGTGGTGGCCATCATACCAAAAGCTATAGTCTTAAACAGCTGGTATGGTGGCCTCCACTATGGCGGCTGGGAATGGGGTTAGAAGAAGGGAATGAGGGAGGTGAGTAAAGAGGAAAGGGGGACATTGGGCCTCCGGCACTCTCACTCACCGAACGAAACGCAGTAGTACGGATACTACTACTCTTACGTCGATCTTCTATGAGAGAGTAGTACTTCCCTGGACGATCCGGCCCATTCATGCTGAAACCAGCGTGGATCTACTACCGTCAAAAATGTCAGATCCATCAGTATTCTACGACTATGACGATATATTTGTTTCAACAGACACTGTATCCCTAAACGGCGAAGAGTCCCGATCGCGCGGCGGCCCGCGCTCCCGCGGCGCCCGCGGCGGCGCGCGCGGCGGGCGGCGCGGCGCCGCGCGGCCCGCCAGCGCGCTGCCGTCGCTGCCCGCGCCCCCGCACCACCTGTACCATCACGTCAGTGAGTTTGCGCACCATCCGGATTTGGCGCAGGTATGTCACACTTAATGAGAACAACATAAAAGACCCTTTAATAGATACCGCATTCAAACTCATTTTGATCATAAAATATGATGCTTATGAAAAGTCAAAATTACATGATATCAGCTAATTAACCTACAGCCAGTTCGCTGACGAGGTAGAGCTGTGAGAAGAACTGGCAAGAAATTCACGCCACTCTTTTCAATCATCAGATAATTACAATTTTTAAATGAGTTAACAATTTTAACACATCAACGCAACCAAAGAACCATAAAAAACAAATCAATCAATTAATTTAATTACCAACCAAAATTAAAAAAATAAGATAATAGAGGATTTCAATTGTCTAGTTTCATCTAGTATGGTAATTTGGCTACGTATTTTAATTAAAAAAGTAAATTCATCTCCCGTTCATATTGAACGACAAGGTAATACTACAATTATATTTGTTCTACATCGAGCAGCTTATGTCTATGCCATACATTGTTTAATCTATTCTATTCTATTTATGCCACTTGTCTATGGCAATGTCAAGAGCGAGATGTAGGAACGTATACTCTGTGCTCATGTGCGGCATCTATTGGAGGGTTAACTGTGCTTAAAAACGTTATTTCTCTCAAGTCACTACCATTTAGTACCAATTAGTAAATGTCACTTTATATAACTACCTACCAAAATGATTTTTGTCTGATGATAAAGATAATATAAACAAAAAAAAACCGACTTCAAACAGGAAGTAAACTAAAAAATAAAAAAAAGCGAACTAAATTTCAAGTTATAAAAGTTGAAGCCTAGTTTCCTCCCTTTCTTTTTCCTCACCTCCCTCAATCTCTGCACCCACCCCACTCCCTTCACGGTAGACAGCGGCTTTGCAGACTCCCTGTCATTTCAGGAACAATGTTAGAGTCGTCCATGAGCGACAGTTACCACTTACCATCACGTGGACTGTCTGCTACAGCAGCTAAAAATAAAATAAAAAAATATTAATTATTTACTTTGTTTCATATCAAAAAAAGAAATGTTCATTATAAAGTTAGCAACAATATATTGGCATTTATATACATTGTATTTTACAATAAACACCATCTCAATGAAGGTTGTTCAAATGGCGCGCATGAGATGGCAGCACTGACGCGTCAGGTCCAGGCACCTGTCCAAGCACTTTTAATTAACCAATCAACCGTGAACGATTCTATTGATTTCAAACTGTAAATAAATTTTAATTTTTAATTTTCGTGAATGGAAGACCTTTCACTTAGGTGGCGCCCACTGGTGGCGAATATTTTCCTAACCACCCTCATTCGATTTTACCATCAGACAATATCATTTTGATAGGTTTGCTTTATACAAATATAGTACTGTTTTTTAACTTATAGATTAAAGATATAATATATAGAAATGTTTTTATATATGGTCAAAACATAGAAGCTGCTAATGTTTTGACCATGGTACACATATTATTGATATTATCAATAGTATGTGTATCAGAATCATTATTCATTATCATACACATAATCATGTCACTATTTATATGCTTTTCTGTTTAAAGTTTTTTTACAACTTTATGGTTAAGATATAGTCCATATAATAATAGATATTATATGCGGAAGGGTTTCTTTGTTTGTTTGAACACTCTAACCTCTAGAACTTTCTTTCTGCGTTTGTAATCCTAGTTCTTAAGGAACGTTATAGGCTATGTAACATTACCCTACTAGCGACGGGAGTATAATAATAGAAATTCTTGAAGAAATACTTTTCTGAAACTCCATCATAAAAAAAAGTTGTTGCTAAGAGATGCTTACCATCTCTTAGCAACAACTTTTACCATTATTGGACCGTAAAATTGTTACAAGCTTTTGTCGTCTGTCGTCGTGTCTTTGCTTACTGCTCTGCTCCCGTCCCCAGTAGCGTGATGTTACATAGCCTTTAACCTCCCTCAAGAATAGGGAATATTATTAAAATTCGACTGGTAGTTCCAGAGATTAGCGCGTTTAAACAAGCAAACAAACAAAAAAACTCTTTCGGTTTATATACCTAATAGTATAAATAAAATTTGTATGAAAAAGAAAACTAAGAAAGACTTTTTAATACATATATATCAATATAATATATTTTTATTATATAATATCATGCAAGTAACTTACTTAAACATTTATTTAGACAACTTTTTGCAAAATATAATATTTATATATTAGTAAAACAATGCTATCCTGCTAACCAAGAACGCCCTAAGCATTTAACACATGTCTGGTTAAATGAATCTGATGATAAGATACATAGAATTGTTTTTTCTATAACACTTCTCATGTAGTTATGGCATTCTTTCTTTGTAGGGCAGAATGGTTTCGTACATATATTATATTTTTGGTTAAACATATGCTATAAAAATGTAATTTATTAATACTAACCCCCTGTTTCTGAAAGGTTGGTCAACGTAAAATAACTAATCACCTGTTACATCTCATGTAATGTATTATCCATGCTTTTAGCGACCCAATTGGTACTTCACATGAGATTTAACAGTTGGTTAGTTAATTTTTCGTTGATCAGCCTTTCAGAAACTGGAGGTAAGTCTTGAAATAGAGACATTTATTATTTAAAAAAATTTGATTGCTATTTTATTAGTATTTTCGAAATGGGGACAAAATATATATGGAAAAATTTGTTACATAAAATATTCTTATTTATGAATGATAAATGTATAACACCCAGGTATTGTCAGATATATTGGATCCCATTTAATAGACGGGGATGAAGCCATATATTATAAAAAAATTGAGAATTTCTAGTTAAATAATTCAATAGAAACCTGAAATTTTTGCTTTTCTGGTATAATATCAAATTTTATTTTTAACCTTTGCCTGAAATAATACGCTTTTTATTTATGTATATCATTTCCTCTCATGTATAGTCGACCATAATGCTTAACCACCTTTAGAGTAAATGTCGTTTGCATATCACAAAACAATATGTATATTTTTGCTTGCAAGTGACGTCAGTACAGTGACAGTTGTCACTGTCATAAAGAGCCTTATTGAATTTTAATTTTGATGGAAATACAAGCGGTAAAGCAAATATGTGTTCTACTATACATTTAACATAATAATAAACATTTTACTCATTAAACCTAACCTAATGATGTTTGTTGGATAATTCATTTAATTTTGTATACTTACCCCCAGTTTCTGAAAGGCTGATCAACGAAAAATTAACTAATCAACTGTTAAATCTCATGTAAAGTACCTAAAAACATACTAAAAGCATGGATAATTAGTTTAATTTGATGTTTTTAGTTACTAATTAAAAAATATTAATTAGGAAGTCCGTAGCTATAACGGGAACTGGTTGTGGCGGGGCACCAGCCATGAGCCCCCGCTGCCGTGGTTAATCCACAAAACATGATACATGATACTAATCAGATCAAATTAAACTAATTATTCATGCTTTTAGCAACATAACTGGTACTTCGCATGAGATTTAACAGGTTATTAGTAGAAACTGGGTGTTAATCATATCTCGAAAGATTATGTTTGACATTTTGAGTACCTATTTAAGTACTAGACACTTTATATTTTTTTATATTAAAATAGAGATTTAAAGTTCTTAGTATAAAATTAAATAATGGTCAATGTGTAAATTTTTGTCTGTTTGTCATCAAACTTTACACATTTATGGCGTTAGGTGCTCCCATTGGTCCGCACCAAGCTCTTGACCAATTAAAGAGCCAAACGCGGTAAACGGTTCGATCGCGTTAATGTATATTAACTGCACTATGCACTCTGTCGATTATTTCTAAAAGATTTTTTCGAGAAATAATTAAATTTTACTCTTTTATAAAACACAAGAGTGTATTATCATTATCACATCCAACAAATGTTATCTTCGGGGGTATCATATATCACCATCACATGGCAGCTGCGAGTGTCATCGGGCGTGGCGCAGGTGGTGGTCCCCTATGGAGTGGGGGGAGCCCTCGGTGGAGGCCTGACCGCGCTGGGAGCTCCGCTGGCGCCTCCTCTCGCGCAGGCCTTCTACTATGGAGCGGCAGCCGCGACAGCCACCCCCTATGGAATGGGGTTAGATCATGCTACGTTAAAGGATTTGATTAAGAAGCAAATGTAAGTATTTTATTTATATTACTTTTTATTATTTTTGTGTTATGTTTTACGGTAGTAGATCCACGCTGATTTCAGCATGAATGGGCCGGATCATCCGGGCAAGTACTACCCTCTCATAGAAGATCGACTTAAGAGTAGTAGTATCCGTACTACGGCGTTGAGAGCGCCGGAGGCCCGATTTCCCCCCTTTCCTCTTTCCTCACCTCCCTCATTCCCTTTCCCTAACCCCATTCCCAGCCGCCATAGTGGAGACCACCATACCAGCAGTTTAAGACGATGGCTTTTAGTATAGTGGCCGCCACTTCTGGATTCTACTGACTGCTTACCATCAGGCAGGGTGGAGTCACTTTGGTAGGCTACAATGGCGTGCACAGAGATTTTTGACAGGGTAGGCATTATAGATTTTTAACAGGGTAGGCATTATAGATTTTTGACAGGGCAGGCATTATAGTTTTTTAACAAGGTAGGCATTATTTAATTATGTTACTAAAAATGTGATTTTAAGCAATTTTAAGGTAGGCAGTACTTTTCTGCCTTTATGGAGTGCACGCCACTGGTAGGCTATAATATAAAAAAAAAGAAAAAAATGTTATTTGTTAACGTATGATCAAACCATTACATAAGAAGATAGCCAGCAAAATAGCTAGCAGCGTCTGCTGTTTGATTCTAGAAATGGACGGTTTTCGGCTTGATGATGTGATGAACCAATGTTGTGGTGGGCACCAAATCATTCTGGAGTGGGCATGGTCCACGCATCTTCTTCCATAAACACCAATATTCTTGTTTTTTCAAGTCCTATATAGTTAGTTAATGTTCAGTCCAGGGGCGTAGCTACCGCCGTATCAGCCGTATCAATGATACGGGGCTTTCAGGCTACAGAGATTCCTAACGTGTGTTTAAGCAAAAATTAGTAAAATGTTATCCACAACGCTACTTCTTATAAAAAAAACTGTCCACACGTGTCTAGAGTTTTCACTTCAGAAATGACACTGCATGCATGCAAGTTTTTTGTTTTTTTAGTAAGAAATCGTAACCCTTCATTTGGGCCCCCCAACTAATTTTGATACAGGGCCCCCTTTTTCTCATACAACTTTTAACCGTAACCTATAGAGATGGCTGTGTTTCCCAAGCATCGCAGAAGTAATAATGCTTAGAAAACACTACCAAGCCGTTACTGACCATGGAGAAGGGGATGAGGAAGGAAAAGGGAAACCGAAGAGAACCGAGGGGGTATTTGGGCTGCCGGCGTTCTCACCCACCGAGCGCAACATTAGCAGAAAAACTAATATTCTTACGTCGATCTTCTATGAGAGGGTAGAACTGCCCCGGTCAATCCGGCACATTCATGCTGAAACCAGCGTGGATCTACTACCGTATCCTATACACGCTACACTGGTTCAGTCAATGCTAAAGCTAGTGTGTTCTTTAACAGCGAGTACTACTTCAGTCCGGACAACCTCGCTCGCGACTTCTTCCTCCGTCGTAAGATGGCGGCCGACGGTACCATCCCAGTGACGCTGATCGCGTCGTTCCATCGTGTACGCGCGCTCACAGCTGACGTGACGCTGGTGCTTGACGCCATCCGAGACTCCGACAAGCTGCAACTCATCAACGGATTCAAGGTATATATAATAATATACCAGCCTGTTTACTGTCCCACTGCAGGGCAAAGGCCTCTTCTCATATAGAGAAGGTATGAGCATTAATCACCACGTGCGCTCAAGGCGGATTGGCAATTTCAGACTTTTAAGTCCAGGTTTCCTCACGATGTTTTCCTTCACCGTCAGTCAGAAATGTCCAAGATAAACTTAGAAAGTACATGTGATTTGAAAAATAACTTTGGTACTCGCCCAGATTTGAACCCACTACCTCGTATTTACGAAGCGGGTACCTTATCCACTGGACCATTTCGACTTGGAAGGTATACACTTTCAAACTCTAAAAACAATAAATAAAAATAAAAACTATTTTAAAAATAAAAACTATTTTAAAAATCATCCTTTTTACAGGTCCGTACCGCATTCGAACCAACAAAATGGCCGATTCTCGATATAACATCGGGAACTAACACAGAAGAAGATAAAGAAAAGCCGAAAGACTCGGAAGATAAGCCGGAAGACAAGCCGGAAGACAAGCCTAAGTCATCAGAAGGTAATGAGACGAGAGAAGAAGCGCCGAGTATAGAGGAAAAAGAAGCAACAGAAGAGAAAGATGATAGCGCTCAAGAAGAGAAGGAGAAGGAGAATAAAGAACATAAAGAGAATATAGAGGTTGGTGGGATTTTATTTTTAGTATTTTTAACAGACTTCAAAAAGGAGGAGGAACTACAACTGTAAGCTTCAAAACCCTCTAAATCATGTCTGATATTATTTTCTAACCAATATTTATTTTTTCAGCAGCCACAAGAACCTCCAACAGCCACCGAGGTTCAAGAACCAGAGACTTCACAACCCAAAGAGGAAGTGAAGGAAAATAAGGAAGAAAAGGAAAGTAAGGTTAATGAGAACGATAAAACTGATCCGACAGACGACCCTCCGTTACAATCAGAGGTGAATGAGGAGAAAGAAGAAAAACCAGGGGAGAAGCGGTAAGTGTTTATTATTTGTGTTTAGTGGTAAATTGTTACTGTAACTTTGTATAGTATTTCTTAGTATTACAATTTTGTTTTACATAAAATCGTCATGATCGTAATTAATGACGGTTTTGAAAAAAATACGAAATTCACTTTTTGGATATAAAAATATCTAAATATTATTACTACATTATATGAGGCGCTCATAGCTCGTTGCGCTCACTGATCGGTAAATGATTAGCGGGTTAAGCAACTAAGACTGCGGCTGGCCCATGGATGGGTGACCGCATAGTGGTATTTGATCTGAGCGTCTCCGTGCTTAGAGCACGTTAAAAGTCGGTCCCGGTTGTTACCAAGTTGATAACAGTCTTTAGGTCAAATTGGATGCCTCTATGCGCGACCTGAACAAATCCTGACACTTGGTTGAACACTAACCACTCAATAAGAAGAAGAAGAAGAAGATTACTATATTAAAAATAAATTACATGCATTTTGGATTTTAAATTAATCAGTCTGTAAACTGACGGTTTTGTTTGGCACTTATAGTAACTTATTATTTACAAATGGCTGCCATGTAAAGTTTAATAAATGTCAGATCCGTCACTATTTTACGGCTATGATGAAATGCACTCTTTAAAGACAGAAAGGCAGTAGGTACTTACTTTAATAATTACCTGAAATTGCCATTTTAGCTACTTAATTCACTTTTTTTTTTTTTTTTTTTATTCCTGTGTCCAAACTATTGAAGATTCATTTCATTTCATTTATTTATTTAACAAACATATATTACATAGATTATAGGTAGTTTCCCTTTGGTCCCGAACTAAGCTAGTGCGTGTCTTGGACACCATCGGGTCCACTGTGTACGGATTCCTACGCAGAGGTCGCGGGTTCGATTCCCGCTCATAGCAAATATTTGGTTTCAGTAACAACTAGATATGTAACAGTGTGTCTACTGTTACTTTTTGTTTCTAATAAGTTATTACAAATAACACCAATGTTTAACAGTGTGACTGAACAAGAAAAAATATTCCCTTTGAGTTACACTGTGTCCATCCTTGTTTTTATTCGTACAAAGGAAAAACGCAAAACACAAAGTAACATTAAAATAATACTGCTATTAGAGCTGGCAAATTTATACCTAAGCTTTTTATAGTTCAGTGAGTTTCATATTAAAGAGTGGCGTGAGTTTCTTGTCAGTTCTTCTCACAGCTCTACCTCGTCAGCGAACTGGCTGTAGGTTAATTGACCGACATTTTGTAATTAATTAACAATTATAATTGTCAAAAATATTACAGATATTTAGTTTAAACGCCTGTTTGAAAATAATGTAATGTAAATAAGTAATAATAATAATAATATGTGGACACTATCACACACTGTCGTCTAGTCTAGTCCCAAGCTATAATAATAATAATAATAATAATAATAATATGCAAATCAATAGCCCAAACCGATTACAAACATCGACATGACCAGGTTGCTAAAGTTATACATCAAAAACTTGCACAACAGTTCAAACTTATTGACACACCTACACCACCATATTATAAATATAACCCAGAGACTATTCTAGAGAACCACACTACAAAACTTTACTTTGACCGTGCCGTCCTCACAGATCGAACAATTCATTACAATAGACCAGACATTACATTAGTAAACAAAACAAATAAAACCGGATACCTTATAGATATTGCTGTACCAAACACACACAATCTTCAAACAACAATAGCAGAAAAATTAACTAAATACATAGAATTAAAAGATGAAATTAGTCGACTTTGGCACCTTGAAAATGTAGTAATCGTTCCCATAGTTCTCTCTGCAACAGGAGTTATACCTAAACAGTTACACCAATCTCTCAAAACTCTCAACATTCCACCTAAAACCTACCACCTTCTACAAAAAGCAGTAATACTGAACACGTGTAGATTAGTTAGAAAATTTTTACAGTGCACAGCCGACAATACACCCATACACAACACACCAACACCACACGATATACCCATTAACCCTACACAAACCATTAGTGATACTGATGTTCACTTGGCTTAGGCCCGTGCCATCAGTTTTACCGGCTAGCCGAGAAAAATAAAAACAAAAAACAAAATAATAATAATAATAATTTATTTTTCAAAAAAGAAAAGTAACAAAACAAGTGTAATACTAGGTACTAAAATTTACCGTTGAAAAATAACAATAATTTTATCATTTTGAAGGTAGTATAGTCATACATACCAAGAATTTTGTGAATTTGCGGTACATTGGTTATAGACTACGTTTTAGTTACATATTTGGTACCCAATAAAAAAAAAAACGAAACAGAATAGTTGGGTGTACTTTTTAAAGAGTAAGTAGGTATCCATACATTTTTGATATAAAGTAGGTAGAGTAAGCTAAGCAGAGCTTGTGTTATGGGTATTAGATAACTGAAATATAATACATATACATACTTTTTTTTTTGTAAATACATACTTAGAATACATAGGAAACACCCAGACTGAAGACAAATACAAATGTTCATCACATAAATATTTGCCTTCCGCGGGAATCGAACCTACGACACCCGGCGCTGGCGTCGCAGTTACACTAACCACTAGACCAACAGTGCAGTCAAGTTAAGTTTCTCTTTAAGTGAACAATATAATGTTTTTTAAACCGAACCTCAATCTAATATTATATTATAATATTTTAATATTCTACCAAATTCACACAGCTCTATCTAGCCCCAAATTAAGCAATTATATTTGCTTGTGTTATAGGTACTAAACACCTGTTATACTACTTATATACATTTATTTTTTGTAAATACATACTTAATATAAATAAATTACACCCAGACACAGAACAAACAATCATTGCTCATCACACAAAGGTTTGTCCTGGGTGAGAATCGAACCCACGACCTCCGGCTTAGCAGTCAGGGTCACTAACCACTAGACCAACAGGCCAGTCAACTTATATGATTAAATACATAATCATTTATTAAGTATCGTTCCGTCCAGTCGCAAGAAGCAGATGGTGGGTATCTTCCCGCTGCCCACGATGGGCGGCCCGCTGGTGGCGCCGGTGTCGTCGCTGCTGCGCGCGGTGCCGCCGCCGCCGCTGCCGCGCATGTTCCGCGCGCGCGCCGCACTCAACGACCACCTCAACCCCGACGTGCCCGAGTTCGTGCCCAGGAAACATGGTGAGACTATACCTACTAGTTATTAACTTACTAGCTGACCCGACGAACTTCGTTCCGCCTAACAGTCGATCAACATTACTTTATTTTTATAAAATAAACGTAGCCTAAGTTACTCCTTATTACATCAGCTACCTGCCAATAAAAGTCGCGTCAAAATCGGTCCAGTCATTTCAGAGATTACAAACAGACAGACAGACAGACAAAAATTTTAAAAAATGTTATTTTGGTGTATGTACCGTATATATATTCATACGACATGTAGTAAAAACCGGTTATTTCAATATTACGAACGGACACCAATTGTATTACATAGATAGATAACAGACATTCTGAGTGGCGTGCACTCCATATAGGTACACAACAAATAATTGTAATTATCTGGCGATTGAAAAGAATGGCGTGAGTTTCTTGCCAGTTCTTCTCACAGCTCTACCTCGTCAGCGAACTGGCTGTAGGTTAATTAGCTGACTTCATGTAATGTTGACTTTTCATAAGCATCATACTTTATGATCAAAATGAAATAAATGTTTTGAGTTTGAGTTTGAATTACAAAGGCCTACCTTAATAATTGCTTGAAATCACAATTTTAGGAACATAAATAATGCCTACCCTGTTAAAAATCTCTGCATTTCTACTACATATATTATTGAATTCAATATCATTAACCCTCTACGCAATAACAACTAGGTGTTATAAGTTTCACGTGTTTATGTGTGTCTGTTTGTGGCATCGTAGCTTCTAAACGGATGAACTTTGTTTTATTTTTGTTAAATAGATTAAATTAGTTCATAGCTATGTTTGATAAAATACAAGATGGCCGGCGCCATAAAATGGCGGATTTTATTTTTTCACAACTCCCATAATAATGAAAAGACTAGATTAGTAGAATAATGTATACTATTGTCAAGGATGTTTTAAATTTTGGTTTTAAATAAACCTGTCTGTCTATAAAGCTGAAATTATCATAATGGACATGTCTCATTCATCACAGAAAAGTTATTTAATAAGCAGATACCTATATAGAATTAAATTAGCAAATATATATTTACTTGAAGCTAGTATCGAAAATCTGACTTCTTTTAATGACTTTACTTACTACTGCCACAGAAAATATACTAATACTTCTATTGACCGCAGCGCCGCCCGCGTATATGTCGGTTATCGCATTTTTCATACAAACTTTCATCCCCTATTTCAACCCTTTCACGTATTTTTTTTTGCTATAATAGCTCAGAAAAATTTGCTAAAACTAACTGTTGTCCGCAACTCCGCCCGCTTGCATGTCGGTTATCGCATTTTTAAACTTTCATCCCCTATTTCAATCCCTTCAAGCGTTATTTCTCGATAAAATTAGACCTATGTTGTTTCCAAGGTCTATTCTATCTAAGCGTTCCGGATCGTTTTGTATGTCGACGAAACGGGTGCAGTGTTTACACGACAATGTTATTTCTATTAAAATTATTAACCCCTTTATTCCATTGAAGTAGGCAGAAATGTCAGCTTACCTATACTATTATATAAAGCGAAAAAGTTTGTGTTTTCGATTTCGATGAAAAAATTATTATATACATAAATGTAGTGCCGGTCTAGTTACCGAGTTGCATTAATTAAACACACACTTTTTGCCGGGCGAAGCCGCAGGGTGCAGCTAGTTTATAATAGAGGCATTGTACTTGACCTAACAACTGTTATTAACATGCTACAACAAAATACTGATAATATGTTACCGGCTGTTACCAGTATTTTTGGTATAGAAATTGTGTAGACCTCAGGAACAACATAATGCTATCTTTTATCGCGAAAAATGGCTTGAAAGGGTTGAAATAGGGGATGAAAGTTTTTATGAAAAATCGTCAATGTAAATATATATAATCGATATTCACGCGGGTAGAGCTGCGGGCAACAGCTAGTAGTGTTATACATCTCTGCCTACCCACCTACCTGTCGAGGAAAGTTGTGATGCTTTATATTGTTTTATTAATGTATATTTGTTTATATTAACAGAAGAATGCAACAATAAATCAGAGGGAGATGACAGACCACATTCAGGAAATACTAGTCCCAATTCTGAGAGCTGGACGGAGGTAAGCATTTATATAATATCACACCAACTACACACAACGCCATCTAGACCCAAAGTAAGCATATTATATGCTTGTATTATGGGTTCTAGAATGCGGTTAAACTTACTTAAATACTTTTTTTTTGTAATTAAATACAATTATACATAGAAACACCCAGACTAATGCAAATAGCCATGTTTTGCACGCAAATATTTGCACTGAGTGGGAATCGAACCCGCGACCTCTGCGTGGTAGTCCGTACACAGTACCACCGAACCACAGAGGCAGTCTTATTCCTATTAACCACTATATATTATTTAGGTAAAACGTCGTACAAAAGCTGGTTCCCGCGAACGAGTTCCCGGTACCACCGAACAGCGGGAGGAACTACACTTTCAGTTAGACGAGGAACTGGACTTACCGCCGCCGAGACAGAACACCTTTACAGACGCATGGTAAGCAAAAAAAAATATGTATATATATATTTTTTTTCATTTCTTAATTCTAATAATCATAATATTTAATCTTAAGTCAATTATTTTATAACAAACTAGCTGCGCCCTGCGGCTTCGCCCGCGCAAAAATTGCTGTGTTTAATTAATGTAACTCGGGAAACAGAGCGATTTTCATCGAAATTGGTTTAGCGGATTAAATATTCTTATATTCACAGCGAAATTTTCTTAGTTTTTCTTTCACAAAAACCTTCTCCTGACAACAACAAACACAACAAAAAAAGAATTAACGAAATTGATCTAGCCGTTCTCGCGTGATGCCATGACCAAGGGAAATAGGGATTCATTTTTATATATATAGATAATATAACTAAAGTTAATAATGTGTATAATTTTGTCTGTTAACATACTCGTAAAAGCTTTAGCTCTTTACACTTAGTAGAATGTTGTATAGTTATAATTGGACTTCAGGTTTAAGTATTGTATATTGTCAACATAATTGTGTATGTCTGTCTGTTGTCTGTTACTGTACCTATTTAATAAAATAAAATAAAATAAAAATATATACATTTAAGTGCATTAAATTACCTACATTTTTGAGTGTTGGCAGCCCTTTTTATAAGTGGTAGGCTACTACCAAAGTGACTCCACCCCACCTGATGGTAAGCAGTCAGTGGAATCCAGAAGTGGTGGACACCATACCGTAAGCCATCGTCCTAAACTGCTGTTATGGTGGCCTCCACTATGGTGGCTGGGAATGGGGTAGGGGAAGAGAATGAGGGAGGTGAGGAAAGAGGAAAAGGGGAAACTTGGGCCTTCAACACTCTCACTCACTGAACGAAACGCAGTAGTAAGGATACTACTACTCTTACGTTGATCTTCTATGAGAGGGTAGTACTTCCCCGGACGATTCAACACATTCATGCTAAATCCAGTATAGATAATAATAAATAAAATAATTATCTCATATAAGATAAATCTTTATCTTCTCCATCAGGTCTGACGGCGAAGAATCAGATGCAGAATTCACGGATCGCGATGTAGGACGACTTTTAATCGTGACACAGACCGGAGCCAGACCTCCAAAACATGATGGTCATGACAGACAAGGAGACTGGACCACCAGAACTAAGATTACACAGGATTTGGAACAGGTATAATAGAATATTATTATTACGATTTTTACATAAAACATTACTTGTACGGGACGGTATTATCGCTAAAAGCTGGACTTAAGGTGGTTCCGACGAAATTTCGACGAAATCCGCGACTTTCATCTCGATAATTGAGTAGATTCTAATGCTATTTATTCTTTTTTTTTTGCCAACAATATACTTTGATTCATGAACTTTAGAATAGTAGAAGAATTATTTACAATAATTGATTATATAACTTATACCAACGATATTAAAACAACGTGATTTCACTTATTTCGAAATATTACTTTCTAATTACTATAGTTATAAATATAAAAGTTATATTAAATCAACCGGAATAAACCAAATGTCAACTCTGTAGGTTTATTTCATTTATTAGGATAATGTTTCAATAGTTATTGATAATTTGGCTGAATCAGCGTCGCAGGGGCTCTGCGCGGGCGACGGGAGGCAGAGCGGCAGAGCGGCGCAAGCCCTTCTGACGGACGGACGTATGCGGTTTTTTTTAAAATTATTTACGTAATTCAATAATTGCAAATAAATAATATCAAAAAAAAAATATTGTGTGGATAGATTTAGTGTTGCAAATAAATTAGATTAGTTATTTAGATTTTTTTAGTGTATTAAATACGTAGGTATTTACCTACATTTATTATTATTTTTCATCAAAATGACTAAAATTTCACGACTGAAACAAATACAAATGCAAAAGATTCAACACATGAATATCCTGTAAGTAGGTATATACCTACCTTCATATTTTTAGTAAAATACCTTCTTTGAGATACGTACCTAGGATATCCTTTAATTATGTTTAGTTCCACGTAAACTAGGTAGCAGGTGGTGAGCCTATTGTCGCTCATGATAAGATCAAGGCAACACCGGGCCTCAAGAATCAGTAAATTTCTGCTGTTATATACCCTAGGGGTATGAATATGAGCTTGCTACAATATTGTCTATGTCTACTATCATTTCGAACTAGGTGTGTGGTAGGTGGGCACATGAGTAAAATATCTAACTTGGATATTTACTCATGTGGCAAGGGCGCTTTCCGATTCCGACCGACGCGACGCGACGACGGCGACGCCGGCGTAGGTACGAGGTGCTTCGGTCGGAACACGAACGTCGGCGTCGGTCGTACAACTAGCATAGAACTCAAATTACAATGATTATACGTGACATGCGTCGGTTTGCGACCTAGTTAGGTACCTACACAAAACAGCCATACACGCTGCTGTTAGCTACCTAACTATCTACGTTATCTTGCACGAGCATAAATACCTATACATTCTATATATACATACGGTGTGTACTTGAATATTCTATCGGTAAGTAATAACGATAAAATATTCAAGTATTTACCTCGTTAGATTTTTTTTCATGAGCTGATAAAATCAGTGATAAGATACTAGGCTAAAGTAAATACCTACCCTTCTACTTTCAATGCATCTTATTTTGATTTATTTATTTGATTGCAAGAAAGGAAGAAAAAAGGCTTTACAAAACGTCTTAGTCTCTAACCAAACTAAAATATTTGAAGACTGTGAAATTATCACAATTAGGTAAATTAAAAATCCTACTCTCTGTTCCTTTATTATCGTACTATATGAATGTTTAATCCTAAAATTAAATAATATATTGTTGAGTGCCTACTGGACATAACAAAACTAATACCGTATTTTTCGAGTGATAGGTGAATGTAGAAAGTAATAGACCCGGCACGGTGGCACAGTATAAAGAATTCTACTCTTTTTTGTACAGTCTTTACCTAACTAGGTAAAGGCAAAAGAATTATGTTTTAGCACTCTATGTATGTATGTATCTTTATTATATTATATTATAAGTGTATGTACTGTAAAACTACCCCGTGACGTCGTCCGCATGGATCCGTTCCTTAGCGATAATATTACATTAGTTCTACTTTACCGATTTTGCATTATATTATACATTTACAATACTACAATATGTACGTACATACAAATATATGTATGTACACATATATTTGTATGTACATATTGAAGTAATCTATACTTATAATGAATCTCTAACTAGGTAATTTTCACGGTACATCCAAATCACTCAAACAGTGGGTACAATGCGTCTACTTTGGCAATTGTTCGTGTTACTTATTTTGCTAAGGGTACATGATATTGTGTACCTTACGTACGGGCACTTACTAGAAGATATTCAACATTTATTTATTTATTGAAAAAGTATTTACAATATCATTACAGATAAAAACCCAATACGATATCATAAAAAACCTAAAATTAAAAACACTAATTACTAAATAAATATATCTACTTATCCAATACTATACATTTTTGTGCAACATCCTTGAATTTTGATAGGGTACATTGAAAAATATCAATTTCTATAGAAATAATGATATACACATAGGAATGATGACGCTTTGTTTAAAGCATATGTAACTGAAAATCCTTATCAGCTCCGTCATTTGAATTTAGTTTTGCTGGTGAATGGTGCTGTTTCAAATTCAGTGCAGTGGTGGCCATACAGAGTAAAGATACTGTGGGAGAAAAAGGAAATAAAGAGGACCGAGGAGGTAACTATGCCTTCGGACCACTGACTTTCAGACAAAACTTACACTTTACGTCGTTATGTACATCTCCAGCCAAACCGTCCCGCTTATTCTAAAAGATCAACTTCCGTAAAATGTTTGCTGGCTATACAATAAACAGAACGATTTACTGAAGTTATATTTGTGATATCCAGATGAACCGAAAATAAATAAGGAAAATGAAAATATGTTAATTCATATAGGTTTATTAAATTAACACTTATGAACGTCAAAATTTACAAAATGTCAGCAAATTAACCTACAACCAGTTCGCTGACAAAGTAGAGCCATGAGAAGAACTGGCAAGAAACTCAGGACACTCTTTTTAATCGCAGGGTTATTACAATTTTTGTAAGTTACAGTTTCAAGTAGCATGCAAAGTGACACAGGCAATACACTTAACTCTATAGGTAATTAAATACTTACAGCTTTCTATGTTGCAAAGAAGAAATAAAAAGTAAAATGTGTCCTTTACAGGCTGCCTCAATTTGCATATTGCTACAAAAGGCAACATGTGAACTGTAATAAATGTGTCTATGTAAGTATTATATAAACTGTTAATATTCGATATAAGTATAAAGTAAGATGAACTTAATTCACCACAGGAGTTCACAATGTACATGGTGAACATCTATTTCACAAATCACAATGTATAATTTTAATAATACTAAGTATACAATTTTAACAAAACAATACAAAATGTGTACTTAACTGTACAATTATGGCTCGGGCATTATGTCATATATAATTAATACAAAAAAAAAAACATTTTATGTCAAAATGTATCAATAAGCGAGATTACAGGATGGAAATAAATTATGAATCATTTAGTATAATATTCTGTATACATCTTTGCTCGAGACAGAACAGCGTTTTGTTTCGATTAGATTCGTGTTCGTAGAGTAGATAATCCTTCTACTGATTTGGCTGCGCGATAGAAGCCTTATTATAAAGGATGAATTTACTATGGCAAACTGTAAATCGCTAAAAGCAGTGGACTAGATATCAGACAACACCAACTCATGAGTGGCTATCACAGTCCTACTATTTTGTGTTCATTTTCGGCAGACTGTGCCTGTTATTCCTACCTCGTGGACTAAGGCTGATGAAATTAAATAGTGTTTAGGAGGTCCACAGTCTGTAGCACTTCAAAATTGTTTTGCATTTAATAGGCTCCAAGCCTATACACTCCGCAAGATTTGCCATTTAATGATAGAGGCCGAATTGAAAGGACAATGCACAAGTGTAGTCTGATTTGTTACTCGAGTTTGGTAGCGGTACGTATCTACAGAACCAAGAAAAAGTTGTCTTGCACAAAACCTTACTTTACATACATCAATATAACCGTGCCGTACAATTGCCTATCGAAGTGACTTCACTCTGCCTTATGATACAGTCAGTGGGATCCAAAAGACTAAGTGGTAGCCGCCATTCCAAAGGTCATTGTTTCAAACTGCTGGCTAGTGGTCTTTATGAGATGCTTTTTTATTATTGAAGCAGGACCTCATATCATCAGTCCATGAAGACGCAGTGGAGTTAGAAAGTTATGAAAACTCTTGGCTTTTGTAAGAGCTAATTTTGAACACTTAACAATCAGACGGGCAAATTTAAAGAAAAGACATTTTGCTGGGGTAATGTTTCAAACGTTACCCCAGCAAAATCTTTTTTATTCCGAATAACTTTAAAACTATAATGCAAACAAATTGTGCTATAGGCAAACAAATTACTCCTTACGACGCACTAATAATCTGTTATACTCTCATACTCTCACCTCTTATAAGCACATTTTTATCAACATTTTGCTGGGGTAACGCACTCCTCTGCCTGACGGTAAGCAGCCAATGAAGTCCAGAAGTGGAAGACACTATTTTAATAGAAATTGTCTCAAACTGCTAGCATAGCGGCTTCATGATACTAGCGACACTATTGCAAATAGTAAAAATATAAATGAAGATGAGGTACGCATACGTTTCATACGTGCACACACACAAACTTTCGCATTTATAATATTAATAGGATGTTAATACATTTTTTAAGTCAAAATGTTTTAGTTTGTTCATGTACAAAAAACCTATATATATATATATATCTAACTAAATAAGTATAAACTCGGCAGGTAAATAAGTATAAACTCGGCAGGGTTACTAAACTAAAGTGTACTAGTATTAGTTGAAGAATACACATCATGTCAATTATAGGAATTTATCACAATGGTGTATTGTCATTGGGACTTAATTTTTAAGCGACTTCAAAAAATATTAATATTATATATATTATTAAATATTTTTTTGAATTCAATAATTCATAAAAATAGTTTTACACGATTTTTTTGATCAGGCAATACATTTCACAGCAGCTGGGTTTTGAGTTTATTGGTTTAACCCACAGTAGTTATTTTTATTTCTACTACATATTTAACAAACGTCATGATTCTAAACACTTATCTTTGCTTTCGCTACTATATAAATAATAAATATATAAATAATATATACTAAAAAATATACATACTTACTAAACGAAATAATAAAAGATACTAAAAAAATAATTCATTATTGGCGCGTCTATCAGATTTTAGTTCTGCGGTTTCGGACAAGTAAGGTCATTGTCTTATAGTTGTGCTACTGCTACTTGCCGCTAGAGGGCGAACTCGCACGCAATGTTTTTTTCGGGTGAGGCGCGGGGTGGTGAGGAAGCGAAACGCTCAAGGTCATATGTGACGGAACGCCCTTAATGGTATTAATAATCATATATTTTTGCCCGACTGCCTAGGTTAAGCAGGGTAATGTTTTTCTAAAGCTTTCGTACCTACCTCATAAGAACTATGTCCTTGTTATTAAGTTCAATATTAATAATATATCTGCTGTCATCTAAAATATAAAATATCTTTAGTATTGTAACCATTTAGACGATTCGCACACTGCCCCGAATAACACTGCCCGCAGTGTTATTCGGGGCAGTGTGCGAATCGTCTAATCGTGTGTGGCGAAGAAACATATTATTATACACCGTTCGTGAATGCGTTTTCAGTGTTGCACCACACGTGTTTTGTATACGAAGGGAGATGCTTACAAATGCAATATCACGCCCACCAGCACTACGCTCCGTGATGCGGGGCAGTGTGTGAATCGTCTAAGATAGATTTAATAGAAAAACAAAATGCCATTCATTTATTTATTACTAGCGGACGTCACGCGGTTACACCCGCGTGGTTCACGTTCCCGTGAGAGTACAAGGATAAAATATAGCCTATGTTACTCAGTGATAATGTAGCTTTCTAATGGTAAAAGAAATTTTAAAATCAGTCCAGTAGTTTTTGAGTTTATTCGTTACATACAAAAATACAAATCTTTCCTCTTTATTTGTATGTAATAAAATCTGCTCAAAATATTATGTTTAGAGTAAGATTATTATGCTGTAGTGTTCACTACAGCATATTTCGTTATTTTTAAAATTCCTTTAGTAAACTAACTAATAAAACAGTTCTACCTACCATACCATACCATATCGTGTATATTTACATGTGTTATATTTTTTTGCCCCCTGTTACATGGGACCCAAAATAAAATAGCGTAACGAAGCTGAATGTATTATGTTTTTAGGTCATCACTGACGGTCTTAGACGTTACGAGGAGGACTTGTGGAATGATAATGATTATACCCCGGCGAGTAATAGATCGGTAAGTATTCTATTCATATACTAGCGAACCACTTTAGTTTTCACACAAGTGCAATGAGGGCGCCACTTTGGTAAAAGGTCTTCCATTTTGACAGCACTATCAAAACAAATATTTTTCAGTGTTCATTTCAGAAATTTTAATGTTTAATTTACAAAATGGATATTGCACGTGTTTAGGGACAAAAGAAAATTGATGAGAGCATTTTCTAAAACGGCGCCTACGAGGTGGCAGCACCGATGCGTCAGATCTAGCTGTCAAGCGCTTTTTGAAAGTTAAACCCTGATTGGCCCAATGTGACAGTTGAAGTGGCGCCAACTGGTGGCGAAAATTTTCCTAAACACCCTCATTACAAAATAAATGTCTGCAACGCTTTGAGCGGACGTGGTTATGAATGCTCATACCTTCTCTATATGAGAAGAGGCCTTTGCCCTGCAGTGGGACAGTAAACAGGCTGGTATTATAATATACTAACTGTTGCCCGCAGTTCTACTAATGTCGGTTATACGTTGACGATTTTTCAACAAACTTTCATCCCCTTTTTCAACACATTTAAGCCATTTTTGTAATAAAAGTTAGCCTATGTTGTTCCTTGAGGTATATATCTCTATACCAAATTTTATCAAAATTGTTTTTTTTTTAATATATATTATAGCCTACCAAAGTGACTCCACCCCGCCTGATGGTAAGCAGTCAGTGGAATCCAGAAGTAGAGGCCACTATACCAAAGCCATCGTCTTAAACTGCTGGTATGGTGGCCTCCACTATGACGCTCGAAATGGGGTTAGGGGAAGGGAATGAGGGAGGTGAGGAAAAAGGAAAGGGAGGAAATTGGGTCTCCGGCGCTCTCACTCACCGAACGAAACGCAGTAGTAAGCATACTACATAATAATATCTTAAGTCGATCTTCTATGAGAGGGTAGTACTTCCCCGGACGATCCGGCCCATTCATGCTGAAATCAGCGTCGATCTCCTACCGTGACAAGTTTCAGTGGTTTAGGCTTTAAAGCGTAACAGACAGACAGAGTTACTGTCGCATTTATAATAATAAGTTATATGAGTATGTTTTGTCCACAGTCGTTCGGCAGCGGTACTTATCGTACGGTATCTTTGATATCTCGCGAACAGTTCGAAGCGGCCGCGCCCCCCGCCGGTCGCCATAGCAACCCCGCGGAGCCGCCCCCGCCCCCCCGCCACCCCGCACAAGTACCCACACAGGTACGTACAGTTGAAATTTTCACAGATGATATTTCCGTTATAACAACAAATACAAAGGGAGCTCTAACAAACGTAACTTTTTTGCTTGAAATTTCATGTGATTCTTCGCCGTCGGACCTGATGGAGAAGATAAAGTATTAATCTTATATGAGATGCTGTGATTATTTTATACTAGCTGCGCCTTGCAGCTTTGCCCTAGCTAAAAAATGTTTTTTTTTATGTTAGCCTACCAAAGTGACTCCACCCCGCCTGATGGTAAGCAGTCAGTGGAATCCAGAAGTGGTGGCTACTATACCAAAAGTCTTAAACTGCTGCTATGGAGGACTCCACTATGGCGGCTGGAAATTGTTTTTATAGATAATGCTACGGAACCCTTCGTGCGCGAGCCCGACTCGCACTTGGCCGTTTTTTTTTTCTTTAACAGTAATCTAACATAATAATTTTGTTACAGATGGAGCCTCCTCCCGAAGTGAACGCCAAGTCATCAAAGCGTCCGCGACGTACGGCGCGCTTCTACGCGGCGAGCAAGGACCCACATGCCACTGATGTTATGTAAGTATATGTTTATTATTATTTTTGCTTACTGCTCTACTCCCGTCGACAGTAGCGTGATGTTACAGACTATTACCTTCCTTGAAAACTGGTCTATTATATGCAAAAAATATTTTTTCAAATCTGATTGGTAGTTCCACTTTCGCTTTATATATTATAAAGATTATGTTGTTTGTCTTCCAGTGTATCCCGCAAGCACAAGACCCGGTACAGCCTCAACCCTCCAGTGGAACATCATGTTGGATGGATCATGGACATTCGCGAGCACAGACCCAGGACCCACAGCACTGGGTTAGTGACATTTTTAATTATTTTTTTTTGAATTATTTCAATAATTCAAAAAATACTTAACAGGTAGTAGTCATTATTATTAGTTACTTTGGTAGGCTAATATAAAAAAAAAAAAAAGGTATTGAAACAGTCTCGAATACGAAATAATTTATTTGTATAAGAATTATTAAAATGGTGGATTAACATTGTCTGATTTTGATTGGAACTTCTATCAACTTTAAAAATGTAAAAACGTAGTTATAACTACAATAGTTGGACATTGGGTTCGATTCCCACTCAGGACAAACCTTTGTGTGATGAGCATGATTGTTTGTTTTGTCTGGGTGTAATTTATCTATAATATGTATGTATTTACAAAAAAAATGTATATAAGTAGTATATCAGTTGTTTAGTACCCATAACACAAGCAAATATAATTGCTTAATTTGGGGCTAGATGGCGCTGTGTGAATGTGGTAGATATTATTATTATTATTATTATTATTATTATAATATACTTTAATTAGTTTGGTAATGATAATGCTTGTTCTCCAGGTCATCGCTGGGCACATCCCCGACGCTGGGCTCGTCCTGCGGGTCGATGCCGCAGTCGTTGCCCACGTTCCACCACCCCAGCCATGGACTGCTCAGGGAGAACCACTTCACGCAGCAGGCCTACCACAAGTACCACTCCAGGTGTCTTAAGGGTAAGCAGACAACTCATGCCAGTCTCTATTACGGTACAATAATACTGTAAAAAAAAATTAATGAAATGATTTTAGAAAGTTAGGTGAAAGGTCTTCCATTCACGAAAATACAAAATGAAAATTTTAAATTCATTCACAGTTTGAAATCCAAAGATTCGTTTTCGGTTGAATGTTTGATTGAAAGCGCTTTGACAAGTCTGGACCTGACGCCTCAGTGCTGCCACCTCGTGGGCTCCATTTACTCATTCTTATTTCTTTAAAATATTTCTACTTTGCCACGATATATTTACTTTATTATAATATGTTATTTTATTATTTACAGAGCGC
This sequence comes from Parascotia fuliginaria, assembly GCA_963082885.1. Taxonomy (NCBI): domain Eukaryota; kingdom Metazoa; phylum Arthropoda; class Insecta; order Lepidoptera; family Erebidae; genus Parascotia; species Parascotia fuliginaria. The sequence goes on along the minus strand of OY720201.1, from coordinate 2,857,326 downwards.
AAAAAGTTGGGCATTGGTCAATCTCAGGAGATGAACACTCTGTTTAGATTCTGGTCATTCTTCCTCAGGGACCATTTCAACCGCACAATGTACAATGAATTCAGGTAATATATAATAATAATATATAAATAATACCAGCCTGTTTACTGTCCCACTGCAGGGCAAAGGCCTCTTCTCATACAGAGAAGGCATGAGCATTAATCACCACACTTTCAAGGCGGATTGGCAATTTCAGACTTTTAAGTCCACGTTTCCTCACGATGTTTTTCCTTCACCGTCAGTCAGAAATGTCCAAGATAAACTTAGAAAGTACATATGATTTAAACTCATATTGGTGCTTACCCGGATTCGAACCCACTACCTCGTGTTTACGAAGCGGGTGCCTTATCCTCTGGGTCATTTCGATCCCTATTTTATATAGATAATTTAGATAAACTGAGATATTTACCTATAGGTCGCTATCATAATGAGTCTTACTAACAGTTTCTGAAAAGCTAATCAACGAAAAATTAACTAATCATCTGTTAAATCTCATGTGAAGTACCAATTGGGTTGGTAAAAACATAAATAATTAGTTTAATTTGATCTAATTAGTTACTAATTAGATGAAATAAAACTAACTATCCATGTTTTTAGCATGCTTTTAGGTACTTCACATGAGATTAAACAGATGATTAGTTAATTTTTCGTTGATCAGTCTTTCAGAAACTGTGGGGTATTGTATTTTAATTTTCATGGAAATATTTATTAAAATTGGTAAAGAAATGGTCGATACATAGACAATCGTTTTCTATTTTAATTGTATTATTTTAATTGACAGGACGTTAGCGAACGAGGACGCTAGTGCAGGCTTCCGCTACGGTCTGGAGTGTTTGTTCCGTTTCTTCTCGTATGGACTGGAGAGGAAGTTCCGTCCGGAATTGTACCAGCACTTCCAGATTGAAACCATGGCTGACTATGAGAAAGGTTAGTTTAACTTATACATTAGGTTTTGCGCTTGAGAGCTAAACCTGACGCATCGGTGCTGCCATCTCGTGGGCGCCATTTTAGAAACCCTCTCGCCAATTTTCTTTTGTTCTTATGCACGTGAATTATCCATTTTGTAAATTTAACATTAATATTTCTGAAATGAACACTGAAAAATATTTGTTTTGATAGTGCTGTCAAAATGGAAGACCTTTTACCACAGTGGCCAGCTGATGGCGAAAATTTTCCCAAACACCCTCATTATGTTTTAAAGGTTGCGTATTAAAATTGCTGTTAGAGACAGACGAGCAAACAGCCTATCTGTAAGTGGTAACTGTCGCTCATAGACTCTGAAGCCGCTGCCAACCGAGAAGGGAGTGGGGTAGGTGAAGATAAAGGAAAGGAGGGAAATTGGGCCTCGGGCGTTCTCACTCACCGAACGAAACGCAGTAGTACGGATACTACTACTCTTACGTCGATCTTCTATGAGAGGGTAGTACTTCCACGATCCGGCACTTTCATGCTGAAACCAGCGTGGATCTACTAGTGTGAAATGCATGCTTTGGTAGGCTAATAATATATAAAAAATATGATGTTTTTGAAGTTATAATCATTAATTTTCTACATATTTTGTTAGACAACATTTAAACGATAGGTATTTTTTTGTTTTGCTAAATGTTTAAAAGTGTTCACACATAAAAGGGAATGTTGCAATTTAGTGTAATATTTTCGTGGTTTTTAATTTTTCCAAAGCATTATGGTTACTTACTTTTTATACAGCTTTCACTTAATTCTAAAAAGTGTTCTGAAAACATTTTTAAAATATGGCTCCGATTGAATGATAAAAATAATAAACCACGAAAATATGACACTAAATTGTGTAAACGATTTTAAAATATAAAAAAAAAAATTACAAAATACTTGGCGATAATGGAGATTTTCACGAATGTTGTTACATTTTTTTAACCTTGTCCTTTATTTGCAGGACAATTATACGGCCTAGAGAAATTCTGGGCGTTCCTCAAGTACTACAAGCACGCGGGCGCCCTGCAGGTAGACCCTAAGTTGCAGGGGTATCTGTCCAAGTTTAACAGCATCGAGGACTTCAGGGTCTTGGAGGTAAGTAGCGTCCTACATATAAGTTTAGTTTTCTGCGGCGCGGTTTCATCCGCGTCTTTTCCTGCTCTGCTCCCGTCGCCAATAGCGTAATGTTAGCCTATAACCTTCCTCGAGAACTGGGCTATCATACTCAAAAAGATTTTTCAAATCCGATGGTAGTTCCAGAGATAAGCGCGCGTTCAAACAAACTACTGCTTTATTAAATAATAGACTAGCGCTTTGCGATTTCGCCCGCGTGGCAATTGGTATGTTCACTGTGGAACTAGATTGATATTTGGTATAAAAAGTATGTCAAGGCGGGGTAGGGTAAGATTGTGAATAAGTTAAAGAAGTGCTGATGTCATGTTGTAGGAGGTTAAGGAATTACTCACTTATTCAAGTTTATTCAGCTTAAAAAATACAACAATTTTGTATGGAGACGTGTACGCATGTGAAAAGCTTAACGGATGCGCACGCGTCTCCAGATATAAATTGGTATGTGCGTAGATTCGCTGCCGGAGACGGACATAGGATACTTTATATCCTGGCGGTCTGATTCTTCAGTTACTTGAAAGAAATAAATCAGCGTAGCTAAGTACTCTATTATATGTAGTAACGTAATTTTTTTTTTTTATTACCACATTTACACAGCGCTATCTAGACCCAAATTAAGCAATTATATTTGCTTGTGTTATGGGTACTAAACAACTGATATACTACTTATATAATTTTTTTTTGTAAATACATACTTATTATAGATAAATTACTCCCAGACACAACAAATAAACATGCTCATGAACAAAGGTTTGTCCTGGGTGGGAATCGAACCCACGACCTCCGGCTTAGCAGTCAGGGTCACTAACCACTAGACCAACAGGCCAGTTAATTTAAATGATATGTGGTCCACAGCCGCAGCTGAACGAGCTGCTGGCCCCGGCGCGCAGCGCGGCGCGCACGCGCTCCGTGTCCGAGTCCGACCGCGCGCACGCCGCGCACCTGCACCACCACCACTCTAGGATCAACACGTAATATACTTACTGGCGCTTACTGCCGCGCTGTCGCCGTTATATCGTCATAGCCCTACAATACTGACGGATCTGACATTTATTAAACTTTACAGGCCAGCCATTTGTAAAAATAATAAGTTTTATATACGATGACTGATTAATTTGAAATCTGAAATGCATGTAATATTTTTTAATATAGTAATAATATGTAAATATTTTTGTATCTAAATATGGTAAAAAGTGAATTACGTATTTTTTTTTTAAATAATTATTCGAAACTAACTGGTAATTCCGAAGGTTAGCGCGTTTAAACAAACTAAATAAATGTATGTTATGTTTCCAGCAACCGTAATCAATTCCCGTCGACGTCCAACAACAACAACCGCGGGCGAGCGGGCTCCTGCGGCGCGCAGAGTGTCGTCGCACACTCACGACCACGACGTTAGTATTATATGTTACTAGCTGTTGCCTGCGGGTTCACATGTATAAGTCTATAACTGTAGTCTGTATTTATTTATTTATTTATTAGTACAACCACATCATATGTATTATAACAATTATTGCAACATTATTACCAGTATAATTCTGATACACATGACACTGATGGTGTACATAACATTTGCCGATACATAGCATAATTTTACTATAAGTATATAATATTAAATATATACATTGTTAGTTACTATTAGATATTTTTTTTTTTTTTTTTGTAATTTGGACTTAAATTTATTAAATGAATCGCGAAAGATGTCAATGCTTGGATCGCGAGTTTGCATAAAATTGTACAAGTCCAATGTTCTGTTAATAGGAGACTGTTGGCCTAAGTTAGTTTTTGAAAAAGGGGTATGAAATATTTTTTTTGTTTTGTGTCTTGGAAGATGATAGGGGATTGCTAGAGATACTTTCTGTAGTAGATGGCTACATTGTATTTGGTTATTGAGCAATTTGTGAAGAAAACATAAGTCTTGAATACGTCTACGATCATGAAGGGTGGTCATTCTAAATTTAGATAAGCGTTGGTCGTATGGATTTCTATTGGTGAAAGAATTTTAAAAATCGAATCAGTAGTTTTTGTGTTGATTACAAAAATCAGACTGTCTTCACACGGTACTAATGTATTTGTCTAATCTTATATTATAAAAAAAAGCATTTGATTTTTTGTATACTTGTTTGTTTGTTCCGATTTAACTCAAGAACCACGCAACCGATTTAAAATATCTTTCACTTTTAGAAAGCTACAAATTTTCAAAACTTTAATATTTTAAGCATCTTTGTAAATATATGCAATACGACACTAATGCTATGATATTTTATGATGTAAGACCGAATTAAACTTTTAATATAAAGCTGTGAAGCACTATGAGTTAAAAAAAATTAATATATATTGTTAATTTACAGCAACACCAAAACCGAAACAGGACGAACCAAAATCTTTGACGGCCAAACAGTGATGTATACAACGATATAAAGTGCTTATATACAGACAGACGCATTGTTATTAATTATATATAGTGATGTGGACACTTTAGTGATATGTGACGGTTATTGGATTATTACGAACAGAGCCTGGGTGAGTCACTTGTTTATTCTTTTATGGTTACATCGTTAAGAATTAGTGTACTCCATACTAAAAGTTCTGCTGGTAGAACAAAAAATTTATTAAAAATCCTGTTTGTTTAGTCGACTAAATATTTGCATAAGAGTCATTATGACAGTGTCAACTGTCACTGTACTGAGATCACTTGCAAGCAAAAATAGACATTATTGTTTTGTGATATGCAAACGATATTTACTCTTAAGGGTAAAGCAATTTTATGGCCGATTACTACTTCTTATCGTTACGTTAGTGTTCAACCTAGTGTCAGTATTTGTTCAGGTCGCGCATAGAGGCATCCGATTTGACCTAACGACTGTTATCAACTTGATAACAATCGGTATCAACTGTTAAGAGCGTTTATGCGTCATGAGTGGGAACGTCGCAATTTAGTGTCATGTTTCGTGCTTTTCAATTTTTATTATTAAGTCTTGGCTATATTTGAGAAATATGTTCCGTTTAAATGCTAGAAGTAGGTGAAAGCTGTATAAAAAGTTAGAAATCGTTACGTTTACATATCTATATATATGCAAATAATATACTTGACATTTTAACTGTAAGCATTATGGTTACATATTTGTTTTAAACAGCTTTCAACTAATTCTAAAATGTTAGCAGAACATTTTTTTTTAAATATAGCTTCGATTAAATGATATAAATTGAAAAGCACGAAATATGACACTAAATTGCGACATTGCCACTCATGACGCGTAAACGCTCGTAACAAATAAATAATTTACAAATACTGCCTTGATAGAGCAGTGATACTCTAGTGTTCTTATATCTCGAGTTCGAGAGATACGATGGCTTTTGAGAGTGTTTTGTTGTGTTTTTGAGTTTTGAGTTGATAAGCATACATACATAGCATCACGCCTTTTTTCCTAATAGGGTATGCAGAGATGTAAAATCATCTACATTACGTTTGTTATGTTATGATGTAACAGGGGCGAGCCTATTGCCATTTTTTTACAGAAATCCCCGCGACCTCCGATCTCAGTCAATAAAACTATGTTTTTTAAATAATATAATAATAATAATAATATTCTACCACATTCACACAGCGCCATTTAGCCCCAAATTAAGCAATTATATTTGCTTGTGTTATGGGTACTAAACAACTGATATACTACTTAAATACATTTTTTTTGTAAATACATATTATAGATAAATTACACCCAGACACAGAACAAACAATCATGCTCATCACACAAAGGTTTGTCCTAGGTGGGAATCGAACCCACGACCTCCGGCTTAGCAGTCAGGGTCACTAACCACTAGACCAACAGGCCAGTCAAATATTAACTAATATATATTTTTTCTTTTGTCCACAGCTTATATGCATTGACAATAAGCATTGCTGCGCTAATTCACACACATATAAACAGTTTTGACAATTATATAGATATTGTAAGTATGTACTATTATTACTATATATATTTATATATTTTTGACATTGTATAGAATAGACGGCGTTTATCTTTGAATCAGTTAATAAAATTCAAAAAAAATAAATTAAAAAGATACTGTCGTAGTCTTTGGTAGTTTTTAAGTAATCTGTGGTATTGGTGCTGCGACATCGATATTCCTCGCATTTTTGTTTTCACCTGCCGTTTAGGTGGTTTAGGTGGTGTACTCGAGGTGTATTAGGTGGTTTTTTATGCATGTGATTATGACTCGAGTAGTACTTTTGCTCGGTTTGTTCGACGCAATAAAACATGCAAGTTTGTATATGACAAAAATAACATTACATTACTGAAATGTCGTGCCATTTTTGTCATTTAAGACAAAAGGCATGCAATTTCTGTCACATATGACCAAAATGTGTGCCATTTCTGTCATTTATGACAAAAGTGGCACAAAACTTGCATGGTGTATATCGTTTGTGAATTTAGATTGTATATATTCGTATGTCATACTCGAGTTGACCTCGAGTTTGGAGTGGTACCCGGGTATGTCCATCCATCACTACACTCATCTGGATCTCTAGAAACTTATGAAAACTGTATGAGTAGAGGAAATATTCTTTTTTGTATAACCTGTACAGATTAGAGCGACTAAAACATGAAGTTCGATAAAAAAATGTATAAAAAAACGAGTGGAAATTAAAAATTTGATTGTATTGTTGTCAGAAAGACTGGAATTTTACTGCAAATGAGAAATTTAAGCGAGATAAGTGTTTATACTCGATGATATACTTAATAATGTAAAAATTGTGGGCAGTGTGTGAATGGATAGATGATTCTGTCATATATTACATTAATGGCATATTTATGGCGGTTTTAAACTATGGTTTTTTTCACGTATACAGTAGTTTTTACGCACTTATTGCGCTTAAAAAAACCGTACTTGCGTAAACGAGCTTATTACGGTGTGCTAACTCGCGCTTATACGAGCTTATAAGCGCTTATCGCTCGTACGAGTTGCGCATGTGGAAAAAGCGCGCTTATAAACGCGCTTATACGCGCGTATAAAACGTTAGTTTATATCCGCCGAATCAAATAGAAAAATAAGACAGAATCGTCATATCTATACGCCATATTACTTATTTAATATAATTTGTTTATAACGGTCCTCACTGCCACATTGTATACTATGAGCACACAGTACTATTAGTAACATCGATTGAAATGAAGATAAAATGATAAAATAGAGAAAATATGTCAGTACTATCGTATTTATATGACAATCATGACAATGAAATGTAACAATTTATTTTTTAGATTACGCCCTAATAGATAACGGATTAACATTTATTGTTTTGACTCGAGCTCACAAAAATAAGTAGGAGCGCGATGCAACGTAAAAGCTGCGTTGTAGTGAGGATTTTCTAAAATGGTGCCCACCAGGTGGCAGCACTGTGGCGTTAGGTCCAGGCACCTGTCAAAGCGCTTTCAATCTTTGAATGAATTAATTTCAAACTGTGAATAAATTTTGATTTTCGTAAATGGAAGACCTTTCATCTAAGTGACGCCAACTGGTGGTGAAAATTTTCTTAAAAAACCTCTGGCTATTTCAAGGTCAAAACACGAATACACTGAAATGCACCAATCACAGTGTCCATAGTGAGTTGTTATGCTAGTGTATACCAGTATGAGTGAGTTGTTGGTGTCTGTAGAGATGTTTGCGGTATCTATTAGGAGTTTATCTGTTCATGTTAGTCATGACAAATAGTAATCCATTGCGTTTTGGTGCTAAATAACATTTTATCTTCAAATCAAATATCTTTTCAGAACGAGTTTGAATAAATTCCTTTTTTTTTGTGTGTAAAGAATAGTATTTCGTTAAGCATATATTAGTGTTATATATAGGTAGTTTGATATTATTGCGTTTACTGGAAGGACGGCGACGCGACATGACGTTTGCGGACGTGTGTTAATTGACGTAGAAGTATTGACGTCGCATATATTAGCTAGTACCTACAACTATACGTCGCCCGCTATTTGACCGGAGTTTAAGACTGCCTGTCTGTTGAAGCGTATCGAAGCTTCGAAGTGGAGAAATGGTAATTTATTAATTAATAGTGCCTATCCACTAGAGCAGAGCGGATATTTTCTGATATCCTAAAGGTTAGTATTTCTCCGTTCTCCGCTTCGTAGCCCCGTTCCACTTCTAAAGACTGGCATCCAAATATTAAGCCGTGAATATGGATTAAGTCTCTTAGCAGATAATTACCAGAAACTTAATATTGTAAAGTTTAATACACCAATATCTCTGAAAAGTCAGCGTACATTTAACATAAATCGTCGCGTATTGTAGGATGAATGTGTAAAGTTGCATGCTTTTGCGTTTTGTACGCGAGCGTCTTGCGTTAAATGTGAGCCGACCCTTAAACTATAATATAGAAAAATAAATAATGTTTAAATATCTAGCCAAGCTAGTTGTAACTTGCGTATAAAATATTATAGTGCCTTGCTAGCCATTTTAGTGCTTGCAGAAAACACGAAAAAATTACGAATTTATTATCTCGTTCTGAAATTATTTATCTAACTTGCTCAACTTTTATTTTTTACGTATGTTTGTATTATGTGTGAAGTTTTTTATTCGAATTGAAGTGTTTTTATTAAAATTTAAGATATCCTCTTGATAATAAGTATTACAAATATTAAACATTTCGCTATATTATTTTTATAGTAATGTAATATTTAATTTAATATTCTTATCCATATTAAACTGTCATACAAGTTTAATAACACTTATGAAATTTTATTGCATTTTATTAACATTCTTGCCAAACTACCGTTAATACGTCATTTTACATTACTTGCTTAAATTAAACCTTTTGGATTCCTTTTTCTAATTCTTCAAAAGGTGGACTAAATATGAGTACGAACCAAAATGTAAGGTTTTCTTAAATTTTGTAACATCAATTCGGATGAACAATTTCACATCCTGAGTGGAAGGTATACGCACTCGATAGTGAAAACTGTTGATATTAGGTAGATTCTCTTTACAATAGCATTTTGGTACAAGCAAAAGACACCCTTATTTAACAAGGTTAAAGGTCAAAGTTACGCGTCAGCTGTGCAATTAAGGTCATTGCCTAATCGCTCCTCTAGTCTCACAGAAGTGGACTAAAAAAGTACTAATAGCAGGAAAAAGTGGTAAAAAATACTAGTAATATTTTATATCGACAGCTCAGTTAAGACGTCATAAAAATTTTAAGAAACAGTCCATTATAGATTTTAAATATTTAATTGTACTATCAGACTTATAAGACTGATGGCATAGTGTGCTTGTTTCACCAATTTTCACTATCGGGACCGTATCCCAACCACACAGTTTAATTATAAAATAATATGTATAAAACTGTATATGAGTTATGTGATGAGGATGGCTTGCGTGGCTCTTCATATTTTTTTTTAGAAATGTAAGTGTGCTTTTTTTGTGCGGCAGTGTCGTGGCGTGTGGGTTTAAAAAAAAAAAGTATGTAATAACGATTTATTTTGTTTTAAATAAGTCTATAATTGCCATTATATTACATCCAATAAATGTTGCCATTTATATAAATCTTAAACGTCAAACTTAAAATAAGTAAAGTTACGTTATGTTTCTTTCATTTTCTTGTGGCCGTACTCGTTTCAAAATAGGCAAAGTACACTCGCCTATTATATTATATTATTATTATTATTGACAATTTGGCGATACTATAATCATTATGTAAAAGTAAAAAAAATATGTTAATATGACAAGTTATGTCAGCCAATTTGTCAGCACAAATAAGCTCTAATTACAACAGCGATAAGAATCATTTTTGCATAAGACTGAATTTCAGTTATAATTTTTTTTTAACCATACGTCACGACATTACCCCATTTGCTATTTAATGATATATATTTAAATTAAGTAAAAATCTAGCTATGTTCCGATCGCTTCTACCGAATATATAGTTCCTATAATAATTAAATATTTTGTTAAGGACTGCTGCTATTGACACAGAAATCTTATTTTTACGATTTTATGAAAATTCTCGACTTTTCTGTTAACCTTGTGAAAAAATGGTCTGGAGGATAAAAATTGCAGCAAAATCAGTTACGATTTAGAATTCAGCGGCGAAACTAGAAGTCTAAATGTTAATTATAGTAAAAATAGTTTTATTAATACAGTTCTTTATGAATTTTCAAAACTATGTGTTCGTGCTATGAAAATGAATAGTTATAAAGTCAAATAGCGAACTTATTTGCAATATAATGTTTATTTACGATCATAGGCGCCGGCAGCATGGTGCAGGAGGGTGCGCACCCCCCCAACTTAGTTTTTGAATTCAAGCGCCATTGTTTGTTATAGAAATTTGTTCAGTACCCCTTCGGAAAGTCAGATGCACATCCTCCTGAAAATCATCCTGGCGGCGCTATGTTTATGTTTATGTTTATTAAAAAAAAGATTTTTGTGTCAAAAATTTTCTCCAATTTTTATGTTAACCGTCCCATAGTTATACAATGTAAGGGTTAACCAATAGTTGAATAAATTTGTATACCTTTTAAATTGTGGCGGAGCGATCGTGAGCTCGGTTGTGTCGTATTTATACGTGTGTACCCATACAAAACCCACACTAGACTGACAAACAACACATTTTACTTCACAATTTGACTTTGACATTGACATTTAAAAAAAATATTGGTAGCTACAATTTTTATTTTTTTTTTTCTCTGTAAGCGCGCGCATAAATACGACGCCGCCATTTTTGGCGGGATAATTGTTAAGTTGTTTTTTTAAGTTAATTTGTTGCAATTTTTTCTTTCGTAATATAAGTGCGCCAAAGGTGGTTAAGACAGGAGCAAACGCGTAGTAATATTGTATAAACGGAAAATATACAAAAAAAATCTTGCTAATACTTAGGCTTGGTAATGATTTAGTAGGTATTCCTCCAGTGGAAAATGGCGTGGCTACTCTCCTTCAACATGATGTTGAAAATGAAAAACTTTTTATTTTCGATAATGAAATAAATGTATACTAAAAAGCTTGCATGTGAAGTTACCGAACGACAGTAGCTACGTCATTTTTGTTATTTTTTTTTTCAGAAAAAGCAATTGGTTGTTTGTAAATTAAAATATAAAAAAAAATAAAACGTAGATTGTTTTTGAAGTTAGTCAATGTAGGTAGGGTAGTTTCGAAATTAAGTAATAAAATAAAAAAAAATATGATTTTGTATCGCTGCGGCGCGAAGGTGTATGTATTATTGATTCACGAACTAAACGGTTTGCATTTTTAGCGTTCACCCCCCGTCGCGAGACGCAGTTATGGCTGTAAGTTAAAGTAATATACATATTATATTTGAAGTAAATAAATTAATAATAAAACCACATTTAGGAAGTTTTATTTTTATCCTATTTTACTTACATCATTTAAAAGGTTGACCGATTGACCACCTAATTGACGACGGAGGTGAGCCAACGATCGCCATTTGTTCCCGACATTTGTTATTTTGTTGATTTGAAATTTTAATAAAGAAACTATTGATCCTTTTTATTATTTTATATCATCCTGTAAGTGTGACAGGTTGGAAAATTACTAATAGAAAGTTCCCATGGAGTAACAGTGTGACTGGTTGGGATTTTTTATTAAAATTTTCCCAACCAGTCACAGTGTGACAGATGAGTGTGACTCGTTGGAAAGAAATGACGCTCGATGAGGGTGGTTGGATGGCTAATCAAAATAGAAATACTTGGGGAGAACGTTTATAATGTTAAGGGGTACAAGTCTGTCGGCTGAAACGATTGTGAGTAACTCCTGCTGACTTCAACAGTAGGAGTGATATACTCTTAGAATATAATATTCTTTAAGCCACATGACTATAAAACATATTCTTACAGAACAGCATATTATGTAGTGATATTGGACGGTAAATATATGTCAGGACAGGTCGCTCCCAAAAGAAGCGCTTGCCTGGTGGACTAGTGTCAGAATAAAAGTGCTATTTAATACGAATATGACGTAAATATACCTTATAATATTTTGTTAATCTCAGATACAAGCATACGGTCCACCTGATGGTAAGTGGTAACCGAAACAAAAACAATGCTAATAAAACAACCATGCCGTTGTTGACCTTGCAGCTTAGAGCATTAAACCAACAGGAGTGGACACGCGCTCTATTTCCCTTGCGCAAAAGTCTGCCACTTTCGGCGGGGGACGGGGTAACGCGAGCAACGCACACTAATTACAATGTTAACTACTAATGCATTTTTAAATCGCGTCGTTATACACGCACACAATAAAATTATTACACACTAGTTTAAACTTAACACACACAATCACATTCACACACAGGGACATCTATCAGTTTACGCTTCCTTAGCATAAAACAGTTAGAGCTTGACTCTGTCGATATTTAGTATCGATGTTTAGGATTTCATATAAGTACGCGAAAGATTTAATTATTTTCATGATTATTATGTTTGCTTATTAAAATGAGCATTATCTTATATTATATAGAACAGTTTTAGGTAATAATAATCTATTATAATTTTAAGGTTTTTTTTTTATTTAAGCTTTGAAATAAATGAAAGTAAAGTAAATAGTTCATAAACATGAATTAACTAGAAGTAATTCTGTTAATTCATGTTTAAGTCAATATTACAGGAAGAATAAAACAGTGTTTCTAACTAGCACACTTTTTTGTAATTATTATCAAAAAAGCCCGTCATACGGTCGGGCTAAATTTATTTGTTAAACATTGTTTGACAAACAAATCTGGTTATGCGGTCGGGCTCTCCTACTATGTTTACTAATGTTTATTCAATACTTCCGATCCCTGATAGTACGGAACCCTCGGCGCGCGAGTCCTACTGGCATTTAGCCGTTTTTTTTGAAGTTATACTTTTTTTTGCGCGATTGGGAAAAATGATGAAAGTGAATTTTTACGATGCGCGCGCACACCGACAGAAAAAAGCAACACCCTGAAGTTAGTTGCGAACCTTTTACATACTGAAGTTAGTTGCGGATCTTTGTGTGTCGTATCAGTACAAATAATCTGTGTGAATAAATAAAAAATATATTGGCGTTTATATCAATTCAAATATTTATGTATGTATGCGTTGTATTATTATTTGGTATTTTTGGATTGTTATGCCAAAGAAGTATAACTTCTTACGTGCGTACATGGGTACCCACTCTTTTTTTTTATTTTACTACTGCGCACAAGGATGTATGTTCAATAACCACCACCTGTTGAAATTTGTTCTAGTGTGGATTAAAGATTGTAATTAATTATTACGTGTCAATTTTACGTGTATTATTCCTAAGTATGTATGTATATTCAAACCAAATAATACTTTGAATTAATTGTCTGTTGCTATTAAATTTCGTTCCAACTAAGCAGAGCTTGTAATTGGAGGATTTTGTTCTGATTACATAATAACAAGACACTGACATGAGAAAGTATGAGTAGATTTTTATTAGAGAGATATTTTATCTGTTCAGATAACAAAAAAACAACAGAACATATTTCAGAAAGTCTTTATTTAAGTAGGTATAATAAAATACTGAAAAACTGTGCAATTTAAATTAACCTTATAAATCTAGTTTAACTAATCCTAGGTAATGCAATAAGAGGAGGTAGCGCACAGCGAGTTTACTTGCTAAGAACTGAGCTCTCCGCCGCTTGGGGGGTAGGGAGGAGGTAGCAGTGCTGGCAGCACAGAAGGCTTTGTCTTTTAAGCTGTTAGTCAGATACTTGTACGCTTAGGAACCCACTTATATGGTTCCTACAATATTGGACCCAAGCGACTCGAGGCGCTGCTTCTTTTGAAAATCTAAAACAAACAAAAAAATAATAATTTAATACTGGAAAACCAATATCGATATCGTGATTAAACTGTCTCATCTCTAATTATGTTAAAGTGTGACCAGTTTCTTAAAAATAAATACGCTTATTTTTGTAAGAAATGAGCAATTATCTTTCGGAATAAAGTGCACTAATCTTGTATATTTGGATTTATAATCTTATTTTACTTGTTCATTTAATATTATTTTGTGCATTACTTGGTAAAAAAAACATTGGTTTTAATTAAAAATAAATAAATATGGGAACGGTGACACAATAATGTACATCCAAAATGAAACTTGTTAGATATGTCAACAAGGCGAGATATAAAAAAGGAAAGGTTAGTTTTTATGTTAATTCAACTTAAAATATTACCCCAGATTGGAGTATTGATGATAAGCCTGGCAACACTTGTTGATTAGCATTTTATTTGGTTAAATTGCTAATTTAATGCCTTATTTAATAATATTAGAACAAAATAATACTTACAGGTGGAATGTAATATTATCCTTTTGTAGACTTGATGTCGCTGAACGCTTTTTACACCAAAATACACTGCAATTCGGCATTTCTATTGAGACGCTATTACGCATGCACTGATAGGTGACTTATGATGCGGAACGCGCGTCAACTAGTTTTATATAACGGGTATGACCGGTGGTCTCGTACCTTTGGCAGAGGGGTACGCCTGTCAGTGGCCTCTCCGGTTGGTTTAATGCTCTAAGCCTTGCAGGGCGGACAAAGGAAGTGAGGGAGGTATTTAAAAACAAATACGCTGATGTTCTATGAGAGGGTTCTACCTCGGTCGATTCGGTCCATTCATGCTGTAGACATGGATCTACTACCGTATAAAGATGCTTATTGTAAATGCATTACTTATGAAGTTATGACGCAGTATGTGCAGTCCTTACAAGGTGATAAATGGTGATAAAGTTAGCGGTCAACTGATGGATGTAGGGGCTCACAGCCGGTCATTGTAGAGATGTTAGGGTAGACCTATGTCTAGCGGTGGACGACTTTCGACTGAAATGATGATACGGAACTTGATACACGGAAGCACTTCCTATTGTTCATAGTCTTATAAAAATGAACAAAATAAGGTTTCTACGGTTTTAGAGACCGTGCGCGACTACATGAAAGTAAAATAAGTAGGTAAGTACTTGAAATCATGTAAAAAGTTATAAGTCCTATAAGTAGTCTTATTTACATTTGAAAGGATTTAGAACTCTGTAATACTCGAGATTAATTTTAGTTTAGTCTAATTAATAGAGGTCAGTGGGGATTAGAAAATGACCTCACAAGGAATTTTCACACGTAATGTCAAAAATGTCAATATGTCAATTTATTTGATCTAAACTTAGGATCTAAACTAACCTAAAAATGTCCTGCTAATGTCTTTCTTTTAAACTTACTTTTCTTGAAATATAATAAAATGAGTTTATTCATAAGAAATTACAAGCCGAGTAGCCTTGCAACAGTTTATAATGTTAAAATTTGGCGTCTAAACTCCACGACAGCGGACAGCACGGTCAAAAAAGATGAAGAGGAAGAAGAATTTAGAGTTTTCGATATTTTGAAGAAAAGGGATAGAGTTCAGAAAAAAGTAATGCGCAGAGCGGATGTACAGCCAGATAGAGCCGACAGAATGGCTGATAACCAGGTACTTTTACTGCGCGATATATGAACATAGCCTTTAGTTTTCGAGTGGTTAACACTGTAATTTACCACTGAATACGACTTATTGCTCATGTCTTCTCTTTTTTTTAATTTTTTTTTATTTTTATATATTAGCCTACCAAAGTGACTCCACTCTGCCTGATGGTAAGCAGTAAGTGGAATCCAGAAGTGCCGGACACCATTCCAAAAGCCAAACTACTGGTATGGTGGCCTCCACTATGGCGGCTTAGTAAGATGCTTTTTCACGCCCCGCTTAAAAGACCCAGGATCAAAATTAGATGGGAACACATGCGCTGGCAAAGAGTTCCAGGCTTTAATTGAGCGACAAAAATATGAAGTGCTGAACCGTTTGGTTCGAGACCCTTTAGATTCCACTGTGAAAGGGTGGCACTTTAGTCCCGCACGTGTTGTTCTGGATAAAAAGGGAGAGGGTGGGATTAATTCAAAGAGCTCTTCAGAACACTCTCCATGGTAAAGGCGATAGAAGACAGCCATTGAGGCGATGTCTCTTCGCAGCTGTAAAGGCTCAAGGGTCTTAGTAGCCTCCGGGCTTCCGATGATACGGACTGCTCGCCGCTGCAACCTATCGAGTGCATCCAGTAAGTACGGTGCGGAGCCATCCCAAAGATGAGAGCAGTACTCCACGCAGGGACGAACCTGTATGATAAGAGGCCTCAAACTGCAGTGAGATATTAAGAGACTATTATGATCAAGACTTATTAGGATAAGAAAGTTTATTTATTTCTCACTGCAATATACAAGAAATTTATATAGTACTATGTACCTTTCTTTAGGCTCAAAATATATTGTGGAAGACTGAAGTCTAATCTTTGACTTTATTGTTTTTATTTGACTGGCCTGTTGGTCTAGTGGTTAGTGACCCTGACTGCTAAGCCGGTGGTCGTGGGTTCGATTCCCACCCAGGACAAACCTTTGTGTGATGAGCATGATTGTTTGTTCTGTGTCTGGGTGTAATTTATCTATATTAAGTATGTATTTACAATTTATTTACAAAATGTATGTAAGTAGTATATCAGTTGTTTAGTACCCATAACACAAGCAAATATAATTGCTTAATTTGGGGCTAAACGGCGCCGTGAGAATGCGGTAAAAAAAAAAAAAAAACTAGGCTCGGAGTCTGTGTTTCCGTTCCCACTCCTACTAATTTTCATTTTGTAAAATGTGCTTACAGTTTGTGTTAATAAAAGTAAGTAAACAAATAACCAGGAAGAATAAAAGGAATGCTAATAGCATAACAAAGATATATAAGTATAAAAAACTAACCAAAACAAGATAGGTGGAGTTGTAGCTCAATAGAGAATTGAGAGAATTGTGTCTGTCATAATAATATTCTCTACTTATTATCTTTTTATTTTACAATTGACAAACTATTTGGTGTTCACAGGCTATAATCCATACTAATATTATAAAGAGGAACGATTTGTATGCAACAAATAAATTAAAAAACTACTGGACCGATTTCAAAAACTCTTTCCATTACAAAGCTAGAGTATCACTAAGTAACAAGCTATATTTTATCCTTGTACTCCTATGGTAACGTGAATCACACATGTGAAACCGCGTGACGTCCGCTAGTTTATTATAAACATCGAGATTTATATATGCTCCAGCTTAGCTAGCTATTTTGGGTTTAATTTATAATGCAATTTTTTTGGAAATATGGTAAAAATAATCAATTCCACGGTCATAGTAGAGGAATAAATTATTGAAATAATATTTCATAAACCAATTTTATTGTTTACCACTCAATTTACCAAATATTTTTTTATTTCCAGCAATGGGGTAACGTCTGGCCAGGTCCGAAGACTTTCCACCCATCGTCAGTACCATTACCACTTCGGCAAGGCTACGTCAATAAAGGGCAGTCTCCACCCGGCAAGAAAGCCAACGCAGAACTCATGAAAATACCTAACTTCCTTCACCTCACCCCACCAGTCATAAAAAGTCAATGCGAAGCTATTAAACAGTTCTGTACTGAATGGCCAAATTTATTAAACTCTGAAGAAGCTATAGAAAAACACTATCCAGTTGAAATAATTACTTCAGACTATTGCCATGCCAGTCCGTCTATACGAAACCCTTTAGCAAGAATTGTGACTTTACGAGTTAAGCTATCTACTCTAAATCTGGATAAACATGCGAAGGATAAATTTATAAGATTAGTTGGTGATCGATATGATAATACTACTGATGTGGTGACAATCACGGCAGATAGATGTCCCATCAGAGGCCAGAATCTAGACTATGTTAATTATTTATTAACTGCTAGTTATCATGAGGCGTGGAATGTAGAGGAGTGGGAAAAAAACAAAACTGAAGATGATATGGAACATTATATATGGGATAATAATGCGTCAAAAAAAAGTTTTATAAACTGGTATTTTGCTACGAAGAATGAAAAGAAAGAGCTTACTGATGCAGAGTATAAGAATTTTGATATTTCTGTTATTCCTAATGCCGAAGAATATAAAAATGCAGTGTCGAGTTGGTTTAACGATGGAGAAAGTGAAGAAACCGTGAATAAGTATGGTGAAGCTGTGCGAAAGTTACTTGGCTTGCCCGAGAAAAAAGTAGTTTAGTTTTAATAAAGTGTTATTTAGTATGATAGTGCAGTTTCTATTTTTACTAAATTAAGTGTGATAAGTGGCAACTGATGGATGAGTGCGCTTCACGACCGGCCTAAAAAGGCCGGTGACGAAAATTGTCGACCAGTGGACAATCGCAGGCAGATATAATGCAAATCCGCAATGTGCTACGGTCGTTAGGTATTTGCTATAATTTTGACACGTATTTTACGTAGTAAGTACGAAACAGGACGTTAAAAAGATATTATCGCTGATCGAAAATAGGGTGGATGAAAAAGTGGTAAGTACACTAATGCAGACTATGCAATTTCTATGTCTGAACTACGAGTAATAGCAATGTAGTACTTAGGCAAAGCTAGTTTGTGTTACGATTTCCGTATCCTATTAGCATAATTGTGTGAATTCGTGATTCAGAAGAAATAAGTATTAATGCGGTAATGTATGGTTGATGTGATGGTTTGAGCACCAATCGCTTGTGCTAGTAATGTCTTGAAAGACCGCTGGTTGTAGGTAGGTATATACATCGCTACTAAACAATTTCTAACGCCATCCAAGCGAAACGATGATGTAATAAAAACGGAACTTACCAAGTCAGATAGTCAGGAACATAAAAAAAACAGTACACATAACAAAATATTTATTTCACTACGATTGTATACAGTTAAAGCATTTGAGCGCGGCAAACGCGACCACGCTGTACAAGCTCACGCACTCGACTACTATTTTATTCAAAATTTCACTGCATTTTTTTAGAACGCACCGATTTTCACGACTACCCTCAATAATTTTTAAATTTGGATTCCACTTTTTCCGCCAAATGTCCGTAATAGAACTTTTTTTTAATATTTTCTCTTCTTGTGACGGTTGCGTGTTGCTATGATTAAAATCTTTATTTTGAACATATTTTTTTATTAGCAATTCTAATAAATGAAATAAATAGGATGAATTTTCCATTTCATCGATATTTGTAAGTTCGTATGTCACATTTTCGTCAGTAATTTTTTTGTGAAAATTGGTTAATATATCTGTTATTTTTTCTATACTATGTTCCTGTATATGTATAGATCTATTTAATAATAATAATCGCTGAATGAATTCTTCTTTTTTCAAGAACTGAAAAGGCAAAAATGGTTAGCAAGTTAAATTATATTGTGAACAAGCCATTGTGACAAAATTACTTCATTTTGTCTGATGAAGTTATTTTTCTTAACACAACTTTGGTGGAATAAATGGTACCTAAGTGGTAACTGTAATCTATGGAAATAGTTGTGTTCTCTAAACGGTCCTAAGAAAACGCAACCAAGTCGTTGCCGACCGTGGAAGAAAGGGATTAGGAAGGAAAAGGAAGAGGACAGAGGGGCTAAATTGGCCGCCAGCGCTTCTCCGCAAATTTTGAAAACTTTTGGCCAAAATTTACTTACCTCACTGTCGTCCATATTTTGCCCCTTATATAATTGCCTTAGTAATATATCAATTGTTTCTAATAATTCCTCTAAAAATGGAGGGTATGTCTCTTCTTCATGCAATCTGTCTATTAGCTGACCTAAAGTCTGAAAATTTTGGAGTCTTTAATTTTTCATACAATTTTGGTTACAAACAAGCATACGGTCGATGTTAAGTGGTAACCGTATGTTTTATTTTAAGCATTGCATACATACTGCCTCGAAAACATATCCAAATCGTTATCAACCATTTAGGGAGAGAGATGAGGAAAAGGAAGGGAACTGAGGGGGTAACTAATTGAACTTTCTCACTCCGGTGAGTGAGAGAGTTCAAAACCCAATTACGAAAACACCTTAGTATGGGACTAATAAATTTACGTCGATCTTCTATGAGAAGGTAGTACTGCCCCGGTCGATCCAGCACATTCATGCTGAAACCAGCGTGGATCTCAGCATCATTATATCAGCCGAAAGAGGACCACTGCTGGACACAGGCCTTTTTCGCAGACAATTTTCGCCATGTTGGCCGGTCGTGAGTCGCCCTCATCCATGGGATGCCCGCCACCCTTATAAATTCGTCGCTCTACCTTGTGAGGGGTCTGCCCACGATACGTCTTCCTGTTCGTGGTCACAACTATAGAACCTTTCTGCCTCAACAGCTGTCAGTTCTGCGAGCTATGTGTCCTGCCCACAGCCACTTCAGAGAAGCAACTCTGCGAGCGACCTCGGTTACCTCGGTTCGGCTGTGGATTTCTTCAGGGAAACGCCTAACATACCTAGCCCGCTGCATCGCCCTCTGAGCGACTTTGAGCCTTCGGATAAGACTCATAGTTAGCAACCGCTTCTCTGCTCCGTATGTCATCACTGGCAACACACATCGGTCAAAGGCCTCGGTTTTGAGTCACTGCGGTAGTACGAACGAGAAGATTTAGCGAGGATCTACTACCGTTTTATTATTGCGTAAACACTTACCACAGCTATTTCCGCAGTAATGTCCGTCGTAGCATGTACTAGTGGACATCTCATAATGTAGTTAAATAGGCAGTATGCCGACTGGTTAATAGTAATACCAGATAGTTGCAAGGCTAAAAAATAATTACGTTTAGGGTGGAAGGAAAATTGTGAACAGAAACGGAATCTGAATTCCAGATTCAAAGAAATTTAATCCGAAATTTATCAGGCTTTTTGAATGGTGTCCACCATTAGGATCCTACTGACTGCTTACCATCAGGCAGAGTGGAGTCACTGATAGGCTTGTAAAATCTAAAATGTTAGACCTTGAAAGTTTTGGATAGAATCTTTAAATAGTGTTTTCGAATGGAATAGTTTTTGAAGTAAGGAATATCAAGTCGAAATGGCTCAGCAGTGGGCACCCGCTTCGTAAACTTACACGAGGTTGTTGGGCAAGAACCAATGTGACTTTTCAAATCACATGTACCTACTATTTTTTTTTCTTGGAAATTTCTGACTGACGGTGAAGGGAAATATCGTAAAGAAACCTGGACTTCTGCGGAAGTCTGAAATCGTAAATCCGCCTTGAGCAAGCGTGGCGATCGAAGCTCGTACCTCTGTATGAGAAGAGGCCTTACCCGCAGTGGGATTATAACGGGCTGATAAAGTAAGGAAAGAAGGAGCTGGTGGAATACAATAGACTGCAAGAATCGTGGTTCTTAAATGGGACAAAACTCTGTGTGTATATAAAAATTGTTTTGAATTTCTGGCTAATTCTTTTTAGCGAACTAGGTATGCTTTCTTAATGTATAATTGAGGTTGAACTTAATATAGGACCACGACAAAAAAGATATGTCAAAAGATTCCTAGAGGTCCAAATTCTGACCCGAAAGATCAGACTCACCGCTACGATTAGAGCTCCTTTGTGAATCACTTCTGTACCCCGAATCTGTAGAATACCCATCACAGGACATTTTTCTATCTCTCCTTTTCAAATAAGATTTCACTTTATTCAATTCTTCTAGAACTTTGTAAGGTACAATTTCTACTGTTTCTGCAGTCAAATCAAATTCTTTTTCGTTATTTTCTTGAGAGAAAACTGCTTTTTCATTATTGGTAATATGTTCTTCCGAGAAATCATTATTTTCTTTGAGTGTCTCATTATCTAATGCTGCATCTAAATAATTGTTTTTATTGTTATGTATATTATTATTTTTATTAAATTTGGTATTAATATGCAATGTTTCTTCTTCAATACTATTTATATTATTATTATATTGAGAGTCTTTATTATTAGTATTAGTTTTTTCATTGTTACTATTAGTATTTAGTAAGTTTTCCACACCATTTAAATTTATAATATCATCAAATTCTTGTGAATATATACTTGCTTGTATTATCTCTAGTTCTCTATCTTCGGTAAGAGATATATCTTCACATAAAAGTGTAGATTTTTTATTTATATTAAGATCAGTATTATTTAAAAATTCATTGTTTTTTAAATGTATTTTATTATTTTCATTTATATCACTATTATTTGTGATTTTATTATTTTTATTACCATATAAAAGGTTTTTAGCTACTACCATATCAGCCTGACTTGGACTATATTGCGTATAATTTTGAGTGAAACCATGTATTGTATACAAGATTGTCTTTTGTGAATCAGTATTTGTAATTGATTGATTCCAACTTGTGGTTGGTCGAGTCACACTTGGGGTTGGTCGATTCAAAGTTGCGGTTGGTTGATTCAAGGTTGCAGTTTCTTGATTCATATTTATATTTGATTGATTCGTAATCACGTCATTCAATGTTAATGTAGCTTTACCATTTAAATTTGTTTCAATATTAGGCTCTATTATATTAGTACTAGCTCCAGCATATCCCATTTTATTTAAATCATCAATATTATTAATATTAATATCATTATTAGGTGCAATTTCGTTATTATGAAAATGTTGAGGTATATTTTGGTTAGTTTCATAATATGTAGAGTTATTTCCGTATGTAGTAGGATTGCTTAGTGTTATAGAGGAGTCTAGTTTATTTTGGTAATTGGTATTAGTAGGTATTTGGGTGTTACAATATGTCGTTTGAGATGGTGTAGGTATATTAATTGATTGCTGAAAGAAATCGTAGTTCAAATTAGAGTTTTGTGAGATGGTCAACATTTGCTTGTTTCATTTTAAGCGGTTACCATAGCATGTATTTTAAAAGCAAATGTTCAGAAAACACAATCCAAACACATGGCAACTACAAGAAAAAGAAAAGAAAAAGAAGGGGGAACGTAAAGTTTGTTAGACAGCGTTCCCATTAAATAAACGAATTGCATTGGTATTATAAACAGAAACTATTGTTTTATGATACAGGTTGATATGACACATTTAATGATTAAGTACTCGTTACTGCAGCTGATTGCTATCGAAAAAAATTTATAGAAGTACCTGTCCATCTGTAATATTTTGCTGACTTAAGTCATCAAAAAGTTCCACATCAAAATTATTTAAAATATTGACACTATCATCGTCATCATAATCCATCATAAAGTCATCACTACATACAGTGACGTCATCATCCGCCATATTGTCTGCCATCTTGGATTTTAACTGTTGCAAAAATTCTGTTGAAGTGAGGCTCGGTGGTTTCACTTTTAATACAGCTATTGCAACGCATAGACGGTGTTTTTGGTAAATGTGTTCAGCTGTAAAATGAAATAATAATAATAATATTTCAACAACTACACACAACGCGATCTAAACTCAAAGTAAGCTTATTATATGCTTGTGTGATGGGTTCTAGAATGCGGATACACAACCTTAAATACTTTTTTTTAAACACCCAGACCAATGCAAATAGACATGTTTATGCACACAAATATTTGCACTGAGCGAAAATCGAACCCGCGAACTTCGCGTGGCAGTCAATACACAGTATCACCGAACCACAGAGTCTAAGGCAGTCAAAAATAAAATAAATATATAAAGTATATAAGTAGATAGGTGTAGGTGTAAGGCAGAAGTAGTAAATTCGTCATGACTTGCACCCGCTTTGTATCACGGTTTTGAATTAGCAATCGGGCAAGTTGAAATATAACTGTTTGAAATTTATATGTTACTCGCTGGCGTGGCAACCTTCCTCAAGAAATGGGCTCTCAAACGCAAAAAGATTTTTCAAATTCGGTTAAATAGATCCAGAGATTACCCTCTACAAGATTTGACAGTGCGATCTATCTTGGCAACATTTTACATGAAAATATTTTTGGGCGGGATATATTTTTACGACATAATTAGGTACAAATCTTTTACTCGGCTTTTTCATCATCAACATTATCCAAAGCCTATAGGTACCCACTGCTGGGTGTAGGCCTCCCTTTGTGAATTACGGTTACGTCGGTCTTGTGCTATGCCAAACCAGGAGTTAGGAGTTGGTTTTTTAACACTATATGTACCTAATATCTATTATATCGGCTTGGCTATTTATAATACTTAGATAGGTAGGTAATTAGGTATACATAGACCTTTCGTTAAAAATTCTCTAAACAATATTGTAAACCTGTTGAGTGAGTGTAATATGAAGTTAGCTGCGTAACAAATTTAGATCATCATTTTATAATTAGGTAGGTAGATACTTATTACTTATATTAGTTTTACAAATAATAATAATTAAGAAAGTATTTAATGCAATGTAATGTTCGATTTTGCTACAAGTCAGTAAAAGAAAAATATTAGGTTACGTAAGTAAGTAGGTACTTATACAAAATTTATTTATTATTTATTTATTTATTTATTAAGAAATTTATACACTATCATTACAGGTCTATTACACCTAATGCGATAGCTATTACTAACTTATATCTAAAATATTATAACATATTAAAATCTTAAAAGTAATAAGTACTTACTTATTAACTAATTTTGTATAATTTTAATTATATACACATTATATACATTAAAACTTTTGCGAGTTCACTCTTAGGACTTGAAAATATACAAACACTATTGTGCAGACTATTAATGTTATGAAGAGCGCGGGTGAGATGTGCTTTAGCTAGCAGGTTAGTTCTGGCTGTGGGTATCGCCAATAGTGGCGGACGCCTTCGCTTCCACACATAACGGTCCGGTACCGATATACACAGACGCTGCAACACCCCCGGGTTCGTCTCTATACCACGCAATATTGAGATAATATATATAACTACGGAGAATTCCTTTCTCACCCTTAGTTCATTGTACCCAACCATACCAAGTACGAATAAATTGGGATACATTAATGGGTAAATTAATAAACAAACACATTACCGTATTCATCAAAATCCATCTTATTTAGCTGATTAATCACTGATTTTAACTTGATATTAACATGTTTAATTATTTAATGGTCAATTATTTATAAAAAATTTAAGTTTTCACAATACGATAAAAAATAATTAACCATTCGTAATCAACTTATACTTTCGCGCCATTTTTTTCTATTTTTTTTTTATTTGTTGTTGTTTTATTCTGCCTACTGTTTTTTAAAAATAATAAAAAATAGATTAAATAGTTTCACCAAATAGGTAATTTTATACAAAAAATAATATTAATAAATAATAAAGTATACAAATTTAAAAATTGATGCTTTTCTTATTCTATATTTTGTCTGTGATGCTTTTAAAACCCCGTAGGTAACTTGGACACTGTGTGTTGCCGGTGGAAACGTATTATTTTTACGAATGAACGATACTTGTACCAGTCCTTGTGAGATTTATTATTAGGTTTCGTTTCCCATTTCCTTTCTCATTTCCTGGAGGGCATTATCATTCACAATAATCTACTATTTCGATCAAATTCAATATATAAAAAAAACCTACTTACTTGAAAACAAGGTCAAAATCTTATAAATAACTGGGTACCAAGACTAATGTACCAATATTCCGTACACTTTGTTTGTTATGTAAAAGATGCCGATTCACACTTATTACTTCAGAAAAGAAAAAAATGAAAAAACGGGGACTGTGGGCAATAATTTTACTTATTTTATTCAACTATATAATAATAATATAATAATAATAATATAATAATATTCTACCACATTCACACAGCGCCATCTAGCCCCAAATTAAGCAATTATATTTGCTTGTGTTATGGGTACTAAACAACTGATATACTACTTATATACATTTTTTTTTGTAAATACATACATATTATAGATAAATTACACCCACACACAGAACAAACAATCATGCTCATCACACAAAGGTTTGTCCTAGGTGGGAATCGAACCCACGACCTCCGGCTTAGCAGTCAGGGTCACTAACCACTAGACCAACCGGCCAGTCAACTATATTAACGGGGACAACGGGAAGTATTTTTAAATATTTAAATGAAGTACCGCTGTCCCCGGGGACACGACTTACGTGGACAACGGGATTAAAGGATCTCATATATAATAATGTAGTCTGTGAGGATCTCTACAAGTTACGGTTACCACTTACCATCAGGTTGGCCGTATGCTTGTTTGCCACCTAAGTTGAATAAAAAAAGATAAAGATTGCTAGGTAGGTAGGTACTTATTTGAATTAGGTTGTAACTTTAAAAAGACAGAAAGATTTTATGTTATATACATTATTATATTTTGTAACTAAACCTTATGAAGTAATCTGCAAATATTTAAAAAAATTCTCCAAAGAGGATGACACACAACCTTTTGTTCATTTAATGGGTTCTGTGGTCTGATGTCAGATAGCATAGGTCAGATGCTTTGGTTACTAAAACATCATGTATTCAACTAAAATATTGTTTTTCAATGGCTCTCTACACAATATTGTTCGGTGTGAGTATTTTTATGATAGCCCTGGTGATTGCTGTGATCAGAAAGGTGTTTTTTCGATGGAAGAAGGAGCATAAAATCGAAACTCTGTCATGTAATAAAACCCTTAGAGGTAGACCAGGTTAGTGTGCATTATTAGAAATAGTAATGGTAGGGGTCAGCAACTCCTTACATTCATAAACGCGTTCCAGACGGATGTAATCAATTCCGTCAGAGGTGACCTTGATGCCATCGGTGTAGACAGCAGAAGGTAATCCAATTTATAATACGATCTTCATCGTCGTTGGATTATCCCTTCAAGGTGACCTCTGATGGCAAGCTTGATTCGTCTGGAACGCCTTTAATAATAATATAGTAGTGTATTGGATGATACAATTTAGTGGTTAGTAAAATGGTGACACTGTCCCAAAAGCCATTGTGTCAAATAGTTCGCATGTATCCTCCGATATGGCGACTTTAGGGTGTATTTCCACTGAAGCGGAGTTGGACGGAGCGGAGAGGAGAAGAGTAGTGAAAAGTGACAAGTGTTTATATTGACGCGGAGTTGGGTGGAGTGGACAGGAGAAGAGCAGGGGACAATCGCGCCCACATGCCTATCACTGTGACTCCTGTAAACCAGGATTAACAGTGATAACCAAAACGAAACACCGAGCTTTGACGTTCGGGAGTCCTGGAGACTGCTAAACCTACTGTCTTGGACCCCACAACGAAATTAATCAGAAGTAAAAAGGAGAAGTTTGAGAAGAGCAGTGAAGAGTATTGTAGCGGAATGGGGCACCACAGTCCGCTTGACGCCGCTCTGTCCAGCTCGGGGCCGCGTATTTACATATTATTCGAAAGTTACACTGTTTCTACTGACGCGGAGTGGAGGTTTCGAGCATTGTGATTGGCCAATTCACAGTCCGCTCCTTTCCACTCCGCCCATTCATGCTGAAACCAGAGACAATCAACTAAAATATTCTTTTCCTTTTTTTTGGCAACAGAGCCGACGATTGTGTCAGCTATTTCTGCCAGCGTCAAGTGTAGAATAATATTCTTGTTGATGATATTAATGGTATATTACAATGATAAAATAGGAAAAAAATAAATCAAAATACTCATTATGTAGATTAAAATTAAGTATATGTTTCTTTTTCAGCATGCGCCGTCATAATATCCACAGATAAATGCGTTGTGCGAAAATGCTGCTATGAAGACGGAATAGTTGTGTATGATGTACTAAGTAAGAGCGACATAAGTATACATAAGGACCAGGTTGACAGTAATTAATATTGTTTTTTTTTAAGTATTATTATTTAGTTTTTGAATTATATGTTTTATTTTACTATTTGTGTTTTTATTTATTCGCTTTTATAAAAGGGCGTTTTGAAGAGACACGGTTCTCCATAATTTATTTTGCTAACGTTACTTAACGCAAGTTAAGCAATAAACAAGTTATGGGGCTCCGTTGCCTTGAATTTACTTAGTTTTAAAAAAAAATGCTTTTAATTTCACATAATACTTTTTTAATTTTAAGAGGTAAATATTTATATATCGTATTAAATTAACTAAATGCCGAATTTGTATATTATGGTTGACATTACATGAACTCAGTCAATACCTCTATAAACTGAATAAAACAAAGAAATACAAATACACAGAATACAATACAAAGAAAATACAATTAAAACTGTAACTGACGCAAATTTTATGCGTGAAACGCGAGGCGGCGACATAGGAACGCCTACAGAAATATAATAGCAATAAAATATGTGTGCTGTTTTTTTTATTTAAATTAATTTGCTATTGAATATGAACTAAATGTAATAGTGTGAAAAGAACGTCATCTATGAGACGGTAAACTTCCCAATTAGGCCATTCATGATATCCACCTGAGTGTCCTGAGACGAAGGGTATCGTCCCACCCACATGCCCCTCACTGTGACTCCTGTAAGCCAGGATTAACAGTGATACTGATAACCAATACGACACACCGAGCTTTGCTGGACATAGGCCTCCTCCATTTTTTTTGGAGACAAAATTAGGAGAGAAAATAAAACAAATATAATTTTATTTTTTATTATTTTTTATCATGCAGTTCTGCGCGAACTTCTGGCGGGTCTGTAAAGCACTCTATACCATAGATTGTGTTAATTTTGATTATGTCATAGTCTGAGAGAAGCTGCTCGTTCTGTCCCAGAGACTTCATTAACGAGCCGTCTGGATCCTGAGGACATAACCAAAGATGATTAGTGTAAGCAGAAATATGGCGGTTTTTTGAAGATAACGAACTAAATAAATTAAAAAAGCTAAATAAACCCTGTGACAGAGCTATGCAGAAACTTATCATATAAATTGAAAATTTAAAAATCCCTCGACATAGTGTACTTTATTCTACTAGTCAAGCTCTTTCATTAGATACTATATTATGGGATGCGTGCGTGCGTGCGTGCTCACACACACACACACACACGCACACACGCACACGCACACGCACGCATGCACGCACACCATGTCGTTTTTGCGTCGGAAGTTAAAAATAGACTTAGGCAAGGGAAACTTTTATACGTAAAGCGTGAAACGCTTTTTCTCCTTTACCTATCATAGTCTTACCGTTGCTTTGTAAGTGGCAACCGTGGATATGCCAGTCTTGCCAATCTTCCGCCAGAACTGCCAAGCGGGATGTGTGGCACTCTTGTAGTCGTAGGCCAGGTTAAACGTCGCTTCTTCGCGTATCTTTTCAAAATGGTGGAGTTTGTCTGTAATTATATTTTCTAGTATCACTCGCCTGCCGAAACGCGGTTTCAGCCAGACATTAAAACGTGATACTCACAGTTCCAAGGTTTTATTTCGTAATGTATGGAACGGCGGACACTAGAGATCTATTAATGACACACTTACCGGGACGAACATGTCTCATATGCACTCTGATATGCTTGTCTCTGTCATGCCTGGCCACTTCGAAGTAAAAACCCAGCATGGACATAACCATCATGGCCGCATGCTGTCTATGCTGTCCACCCTCAAACAGCTCCAGGCAGCCGAAATGCTGGAAGAAGAAATAATAAATAATGTCAATAAAATCACAACAACTGCACACAACGCCATCTAGACCCAAAGTAAGCATATTATAGCTTGTGTTATGGGTTCTAGATACGGATATACATACTTTAATACTTTTTTTTAAAAATACATACATATTATTTATTATACATAGCGACACCCAGATCAATGCAAATAGACATGTTCATGCACACCAATATTTGCACTGAACGGGAATCGAACCCGCGACATTGCGTGGCAGTCCGTACACAGTACCACCGAACCACAGAGGTCATACCTTGGCCACCACGAACCACATAACTTGGCTTATTCCGTTTATCCACCCTAAAACGAGCACCTTAGTGGATATTCGAAAACGCGTGTCCGTCTATTTGCCCTGCACGGGGTGGATAATCAGAAGTCACTCTCCGAGTATCCACCTTAGAGTGGATAAACGGAATAAGCCCATAACTTCACACCAGTCTTCCTTTAATGGGGTAAGCAGAGACTATAGAACGCCATTTGCTCTGCGATTTATATAAAGCTCCTTTGCTTCAACATTTATTAATCTTTTTGTAATTATGTTGTAGAAAACATTATAACATATTAGGTACTTATGTACCTGTAGACTACAGGGAAAATATTCCAATGAAAATCTGTGAATGATTTTTCTGTGCTCGCCGGCGAGCGTGCATCCGTGAAGCAGAATAAAAAACAAGAGTGCGAGCAGAAGCACTTTAAATTTTGACATCTTTTCAGATACACTCTCGGACACAGCCAGTACCATTTATTAATTTATAAAACTATCTTTTTACAAATTAGGTAGCTACGTGGTATAGGTACATATAATTATGTATTACATGTAATATATAATAAATATATTTATAAAAAACACCGTTAAATTATATGAACATACTAACAAGTTACACAATTATGGGCTAGATGGCGCTGTCTGTATGAATGCGTGTTCGCGTCGCTAACAGTACCTATTATAATCTGTGACTCTGTAGATAGATGAAATATAGGTACCAAATATCTATTTTCTGTTGAGTTATAAATAATATAAATAAAGTTTTATTATGGTACATGTTTTTTTGTCTGGTATGTAGATATTTAAGACGTCATGTGGTTTTAGCAATATTTTTCTATTTTTATCATTATACTAGCTTCCTGCAGCGTGGTTTAATCTTTGGTTACTGTTCTGCTCCCGTCGCCAATAGCGTGATGTTACATAACCTTCCTTATGAACTGGGCTATCAAATGCAAAAAAACCCGACTGATAGTTCCAGAGATTAGTGCGTTCAAATAAACGAACAACTCTTTAATTTATCAATAAGAGAATCTGGCATAGGTACACTTGCGTGCAAAAACGACTGATACATCCGTCAAACGGCGAAAATGCATGTAAGTAACTACTTATTTATTTTTTATAGACTTATCCATTCATATTCATATTCATATTCATTTATTCATTAAAACTTTTACATTGTGTTTGAATTTCACATACATACAAAAATGTCACAATAAAATAATGAAATAATTATAATGAAATAATTGGTGTGATTGTAATTACAAAGCAATTTTAGTGTGACATCTCTGTCATTGCTGATTGCGAAGCCGCTGCCTATCATGGAGTGGGGTAGGCGAAGGGATTGAGAGGGGCGAGGAAAAAGGAAGGAAAGGAAAAAGGAAGGAAAGGAAAATGGGCATACGTAATACCGTTTCTTGCTTGCTTGCTATGACGTCAGACGTCATACAAGCTCAGTGATATAGACATTAATAAAAAAGTCAGACATTTGCATTGTTTCGCTATATCGCATTTAAAGCATTATTAAAATTTTCAACCCTTAGTATTTCACGCATTTTTTTTACCTACATGCATTTTCCTTTTTCAAAGGAGAAGTTAAAAATGAAACAAGTGAATATAATTAAGCTATATTTATTGCTATACTTAATTAAATAAATAATAACAACAATAACTATCAAATCTTCTAGAAGATTCTAATAATCTTTAACTTCTTCAATCGTCGCCGCATTATTCTCCTTCAGCTCAGCGTAGTTTTCATTTCTCTGCCTTTTATCCCTGTGTCTCCAGGACCCATATATCTTGATCATTAACTGCGACCACTTCTTCATATACTCCGTCATTTGTCTCTCGTATTCTTCTCTTAAGCAATCTGTATTGGAAGCCAACCAATCGATAGCTTTATGGACTTCTTCCTTCATATAATCTTTCTCTCTCCCCGACAATCTATCTCCATCCTCATTAATATATCTTTTAACTTCGTAAACATACGATTCTAGCTGATTCCTCGATTCCAATCTTCGTTTATTCTCTATATCTTCACTCTTAAATAATCTCGCATCGGAGATCATTTTATCAATCTGAGATTGATTCAATCTATAATCATTTTTGATTCGTATACTTTCTGTGTTACCCGTAATTCTATCTTTGGCTGTCACATTTAGGATGCCATCGGCAGATATGTCAAAGGTGAGATCGATTTTGGCAACTCCTCTAGGCGCTGGCGGTATACCATTCAGCTCCATAACTCCAAGGAGATTATTATCCTGGGTTAAAGTTCTTTCTCCTTCAAAAACCTCAATAGTCATGCTATTTTGGTAGTCATTTAAAGTTGTAATTTCTTTAGTCGCTTTGCAAGGTATAGGAGTATTCCTGTCTATTATTTTGAACATCATTCCTTTGGCGGTCTCTATGCCTAGTGATAGAGGCACTACGTCCACTACTGACACATTTTTGAGTTGTGCGTGATGTTCACCGTTTAATAAAGCAGCTTGGATGGCCGCACCACAGGCTACCGCCTCATCCGGATTTACATTAGTGGTCAAACTCTTTCCATCAAAAAATTCCTTTAACATTTTCTGTATTCTTGGTATTCTAGTGCTCCCACCAATTAACACAATATTGTTAATATAATTTTTCCTTAATTTAGCATCATTCAAAGCCTTTTCCACTGATGCCAATGTGTCTTGAAATAAATCTGAACATAATTCTTCAAAAAACTCTCTGGTCACTTTTCCTTTGTAGTCGATACCGTCAATTATATTGTCAATTTCAATTGATGTTTCCGTGTATTCTGTTAGAAACTTTTTCGCTTGTTCCGCTGCCGTCTTTAATCTTCTTATAGTCTTCGCATTGCGAGTGATGTCAATATTATATGTTTTGCGGAAATCTTCGGCGAAAAACGCGACTAAACGGTTGTCGAAATCTTCTCCTCCCAAACGAGTGTTTCCCGCGGTAGATAAAACTTTGTACACTGATTTATTTATAGATAGGACTGAAACGTCCAAAGTGCCGCCACCTAAATCGTAAATTAACAACTTTTTATCACCTTTTATACCGACACAACAAGCCAAAGCGGCCACTGTAGGTTCACTGGTAACCCGTAAAACTTCCAAGCCAGCAATAGTACCCGCATCTCTCGTAGCTTGCCGTTGACTATCAGTAAAATACGCGGGCACGCTAATCACAGCCTTATTTACACTAACACCGAGGTAATTCTCCGAAATTTCCTTCATTTTACAAATCAACATACCACTTATTTCTTCAGCAGTAAACGATTTGTTTTCACCCTTATAACTAACTAAAATCATCGGCTTACCGTTCTCGTTCGCAATTTGAAAAGGATAATGACGTAATGCCATTTGAACACTGACGTCATCATAACGTCGCCCAATCAGACGTTTCGCGCCAAAAACTGTGTTCCAGGGATTAAATGCTGCTTGATTTCGAGCTTCTTCGCCAATTAACCTCTCCGTTCGCGTAAAAGCAACATATGAGGGCGTCGTTCTATTTCCTTGTTCATTCGGTATAACCTCGGCACAGCCATTTCTCCATACAGCCACGCAGGAATACGCCGTGCCCAAATCAATTCCCACAGCCACCATAATTACGTCACTTCACTACACTAACTTCCTCAGAAACGTCAAATTGGAATTCTACTTTTCAAATACACTGACGTTGCCGCGCTTCCGGCGGTATATATACTCTCTCCTACCAGTGTCGGGAATATTCGATGACGAGAGCCAATCAGAGATCGTGGTTTGTAGAAAGTTCTGGAATAGGGTTACCACTTCTAGAATTTATTTTACCCGTGTCATTGATAACGTGTTTTATCTGTGTAAATTACTTAATAATCCATTATGTTAATTAGATAATAAAATCGAATGGAATTATGAGATAATCTTAGTAAATTAACTAATGTTGTATGCTTACGTATCAATATAAATAACCTAATATTATTTTATTTTTGGTTTCGTTACAATAAATGGTTTTGTTTAACTTTGTAGTAATGATAATATATGATGGCACATATTGTAAGACAGATTTTATTAAGTACATAACTTATAAATTTAGATCTACTGTCTATTATAAAAATGTGTAATTTTGACAAGAAATGAATTTACCATGTTTTAGTATAAATATTTAATTGATAAGTTTCTTAAAGTTGACAACACGTTTTTTATTCTTCCTGGGTATAAGGTAGGTGAACTTATTTCAATTTATAATTAATAATAATACTCAAAGCTATAATATTAATTTTATTTACCCGCGCACCATTTACCTACAATACGAGCAAAATCTAACAAGCTGATCACCCCGTTTATTCTGTTCATTGACGTCAGAGCCTGTATACATCTCCGTCTCTCTTACTCTCGTGTGTTTAAGGCACATAACATTCTCTATCCCTTTCTTAAGCCTGCATCTACCTGCATAGATAAGATAGTACACTCTACTTTTCAATCAAACAATTTTGTTCGTCGTCGTTTCGTAACGGGACAATGCATGACCCAAATCATTTATTTTTTAATTTTTACAGAAAACATCACAACTAGAATGTTTTAGAAGATTCCTAAGCTTAAATATTTTAGTAAGTATGTAGGTACTTGCTTACTTAATACCTAAAATAATCAAAAAAAAATTTTTTTAAATTCATCTAGACGTAAAGTAGGTACCTATCGTAGTCATAAAATGTTTTTGTATCTGTTATTTATTATTATTATTTTTTGCTTTTCAG
Organism: Parascotia fuliginaria; assembly: GCA_963082885.1. NCBI lineage: Eukaryota > Metazoa > Arthropoda > Insecta > Lepidoptera > Erebidae > Parascotia > Parascotia fuliginaria. Next base: position 2,822,855 of record OY720201.1, on the reverse strand, counting down.
TTTTTTCGGCGGTTAAATTTTTTTGTCAATAAGTTTTCTTTATATATTATTATTATACTTTAACTAATAATAATCAACAAACATCAACAAGTTTTGTCCCTAAGGTTAGAATTTCTTTTTGCCCGACTGTCGCAGTCAAGGAGGGTAATTTTTTTCGAGCGTATGTCATGTGAGTATGTGTCTATTTCTTTGGCACGCTCTACAGCCTTATGTCGTCGTAATGAATTTTAACTTATGAGGTGTCATTAGATTCGTATTAATTGTGCGAGTAACTGGTACAATGTAGCCTCAGCACGAGTAAAATAAGGTCTACTTTCTTTTCAATTTGTTAGGCAAGCGGACTTTTTGTTTTATAATAATAAATATTTTATAATAATTGCTTGTTCCAAATTTATTTGGGACCAAATTCGAGATACTACTACACTTTCTAATAAAAAATACTTAATGAATATATCGGATTACTTACTCTGTAAAAAGTTATGCGTGGTCATAAATAAAAAAAATATATACGCGTTGACTTGAGAACCTTTTCCGTTTTTTTTCGTCGATTAAAAAAATAAATACAGCGGACAGTAATATTATTACAAACGTCTACTATTGACAGATTTGACAGCGCTGCAGCGACGAACGAAAAACTTGGATTTTCAACAATCTTGGATTAAAGTTTTTTTTTTAGTAATGCCGGAGGCCGAATTTCCCCCCTTTCCTTTTTCCTCGCTTCCTTAAATCCCTTCACCTACCCCACTCCCTTCACGGTAGGCAGCGGCTTCGCAGTGCCAGAGACTCTGAGTCGTCCATGAGCGACAGTTACCACTTACCATCACGTGGGCTGTTTGATCGTCTGTCACTGTCAGCAATAAAAAAAAAGATATCTTAGTCTTTAGAATCTTAGATTAAAGATCTTAAATAGTTATAAATCGCCTGTAAATAGGACATTTTAGTACCCGTATGTAAATGGCGCTAGTGTTGTATAAAACATGTAAAAATATGTACTTTACCTGTCTTCCTCCAACTCTGCCCGTAATAAAATCCGGACTGTTATCCAGTACTAAATAATCTTCATAATTGTCAGCCTCGTCTTGTGTCACTTCTTCAAACTTTACACAAGTTTTCATATTAAGTATATTCGCTACATCTGTCAATCTAGCTCTCATGCTGTCCAAATCGTCTAAAAGAGTTTTAATGCATTAAACCTTTTAGGTAAGCACTAAACAAAAATTTCCATCAAAATTAAAATTCAATAAGACTCATTATGACAGTGACGACTGTCGGTATACTGAGATAAGTTGCAAGCAAAAATAGACATTATTGTTTTGTGATACGCAAACGATATTTACTCTAAGGGTGGTAAAACATATTTATGGTCGACTATAGGTACTATAGGTATTCGCTACCGCGTGCGATAGAGATTTTGACCTCTACCCATAGCGGCAGCGAACACCGCTCAAGCCTTTATAGTTTACTAGCTTCCCGCAGCGCGTCTTTGGTTACTGCTCTGCTCTCGTCACCAGTAGCGTGATGTTACATAGCCTATAACCTTCCTCAAGAATTGGGCTATCATACGCAAAAAGAATTGTTCAAATCCGACTGGTAGAGTTCCAGAGATTAGAGCGTTCAAACAAACAAACAAACTCTTCCGCTTTTTATATAATAGTATAAAATAGAGAGCTGCAAAAAGTGAAATGCAATTGTGTCAGGCAAAAGATACATGCGATTTAATTGGACTCAATCTCTGATGAAACGTGCCAAAAATACATATCTCTATTTTGAGAAAGTGTAAATTTAAATTGTTTTCCCCGAAATCTGCCAAATAAAATGATATAATATCCCGAATAGTGAACAGTGGCAATTTTGCACTTTCTCAAAATAACCTATGCGGTTTTTAACGGAATATTTTGGTAATAGACTGCTTACCTTAGCAGGTAAAACGCACGATAATACTTACAAGATTAATTAAGGAATAAAAAATGGTCGTATGAAGCGTGAAGTGATGTTTTTGATACAATAAGACTGACATGTATATATATAATAAAAGTCCTTAAATAAAGAAAAAAAAAATGAATGCTAAGGAGGCAAAGAAGGTATGTTTGGCTCGCAGCAAATGGCATTCTATAGTCTCTGCTTACCCAATTAACACTTTTCGGGGCAGTAAACCGTTTATGACCGTGATAAGTGTGATAACTAACAATAAAACATCTATTGTGTCTACTCCTGTATTGTCCATGAAAGTGTTAATGGGAGACAGGCGTGAAGTATGTAGATATGTTATGTAATACTTACATCCTTTTAAAGGAGTTATGACATATCTTATAATCCCTTCAGGCCATCTCCTCTCGTTATAAAATTCTCTGTTTAATTTCGTCATTTGAACCGTCTGAGGCACATCATGACGACTGCGTTCTTTTAATACGTCTTTAGTTTTCTTTTCTAATCTTTATGATAAAAAAAAATGACAGTAAATTACATGTTTCCTATTCATAAAGATGTTGGTTGAGGCACCAACTTTGAAACGCACCAAAAATATCCCTCGAAACGCACCAGCTTAGTACACTAACAAAAATATTAATATGATGCGTTTCGAGGAATAGGTACTTTTGGTGCTTCAAAATTGCTGCGCTTCAAGGAATTCCTTTGTTGGTTCGAAACCGGGCAAGCACCAATGTGATTTATTTAATTGATTATACGTTACGCTGGTTTCAGCATGAATGAGCCGGATCGACCGGGAATATAAAATACCCTGAACCCTCATAAAGAAGAGCGACGTAAGAGTAGTAGTATCCGTACTATTGCGTTTCGTTCGGTGAGTGAGAGCGCCGGAGGCCCAATTTCTGCCCTATCTTCTTTCCTCACATCCCAATTTCTTTTAACCTGCTCCATTCCTAGCCGCCATTAGCAGTTTCAGACGATGGCTTTTGTAATGGTGGCCACCACTTCTGGATCCCACTGACTGCTTACATCAGGTAAAATGAGTCGCTTTGGTAGGATTATATAATAAAAATACTTTCTGAGTTTAATTTAGACTCTGACTTACGGTGAAAGAAAACATCGTGAGGAAACCTGGATTTAAAAACATAGTCTGGTATCAATGAGCGTTGAGCGCCTTTCCCTGCAGTGGAATAATAACGGATTGGTATGATAAAATATTTTTTCAGTTTTTAATCAAACTGTTGGACGGTTCTTACCTTTCTTCCTTTAATTTCTTTTTATCCTCCATTAATTCGAAGGTATCCTTAATTTTAAGTTTCTTCGATTTAATTTTGGGGAATGGTTTTTTTTCTTTGACTGTTGTGGCCTCCATTTCGCTCTGGTTGCTTTCGTCTATAGCTTCATATTGTTTTTTAGTTACTTTCTTAAAATATATAAGAATAATTAAAAGATTGTAACGAAGGAATATTCTCGAATGTATAAGTAACCTTATAAACCTTATAACCGTGGCAACCGATGGATGAGGGCGGCTCGTGACCGGCCAATGTGAAGAAACTTGGGGACGTCTATGTGCCTACAGCAATGTACGTCTTAAAGCTACTCTGGACGATGATGAGTCTGTTTGGTTCCGGATACTTACTTTTTCTTTGTGAGGAGGAAAGCTCTCCGTATTCGCTACCGTTGGAGGTTCATTCTCAACCAAACGGTCTTTTTCTTCAGTCTCTTCTGACACTTGTGACCAGTCTATTTTGGAACCTGTGCCTTGTTTTCTCGTTCTACAGAAAATAATAGCTTATTAATGGTTATTTTACCTGGAGAAGGGACCTGGCTAGGTAGACCAACGACCTGAAAAACGTTCACTTGAAAATGCATCTCACTAAGTCATAGTGGAGGCGACCATACCAATAGTTTCAATCGATGTCTTTTGGAATGATAACCACCACTTTTCCATTCCACTGACTGCTTACCATCAGGCAAAGTGGAGACACTTTGCAGAGCAGACATCAGAGCGAAGAAATTATATTTATCAACGAATTTCGAGTGGAGTGGATTAAACATTTTATGAAATTCTATTGGTTAATATTTTTCCCTTTCTCTGCTCCGTACCTCGCTCCACTTCAATGAACAGGTGACCTAATTGCTGTCTTATTCTAATGACTTAAGATTTCTTTGCAATAAGTACATGAATTTTCCTACACTTACTTGTAACTCCGCCTTTCAAAAAACCGTCTGAACTGTGGCGAACTCGTAGTTTCTTGACTTTCCTTGACCTCAATCTTTTTAATCATCTTCTCCTTCTGCAACTTCTCTTTAGCTGCAGAAATCTTAGTGTCCGCAGCCCTTTTCCTCCTAACTTTAGTTTGAGGAGTGGTAACTTCGGCAGAGTTATTCCCGGATCTCCAAGCGACTTTGTCGTAAGAGTAGCTGGCTGCTTGACCGCGATGTTTGGTAGATTGGGCGATGAATGGCCTAAGATTGGTTGAGTATCGCACTGGACCGGATTTTGTGGAGCTAAATATATAATAATGATTTATTTATTTCTTAGGGTAGGGTTGAACTGGTTGAACTAAGAATTGTCGTTTACTAGAGCGAGAAAGGGCGACGGAATGCGACAGCATGCCCAGTGCTATTTGTCTTGTTTTTCTCGCAAGACGAGAAGGATCAGAAAAGAATCGAACCACAGGAAAGTAGATTCCGTGCTGCCAGATGTAGTTTAACCCTTATAAAACTTCAGTTACAGAAAATTCAGTCACCTGCTTAATATAAAGTGATGTAAATTGCGAAATGCCATTAGGCAATTTGAAACCTTGTAGAAACCATCACAGGGTTCACATTTTTCGCCAGGAGTATTTTGTTTTAAACCTTGTTTCAATTGAAGGTGAGAAGAGTACGTGTGTATTGGACATGGCAGTGAGCTCTAAGAATTGCAGAAACGACGCTAAAATATTTATCATTATGGGCATGACATGGCCTTCTCCCAATCTTCGCCACCTTGGTCGGTCGTGAGCCGTCCTCAATGCTCTCATCCATCGGTTGCCACACTTATAAGGTCGTCGGTTGGTCTAAGAAAATACAAATAGGCATGACGAACGAAGAGGAAAGGTAAGAGAAAAGAAGAGCACTGAGAGAGTAATCGGATCTCCAGCTTGTGTTCTTGAGTGTAAGTATGATATGTTAGCACTAGTTACCCGCAGTGCGGTTTCACCTGCATTATGTTACGTATTTGGTTACTTACCGTCACTCGTAGCATAATATTCTATAATAACGTCCCTCAAGAACTGCTAGCAAACGCAAAAAGAATTATTCCATTCCGACTGCTAGATGCTAGAGTCAGAGATTAGCGCTTTCAAACAAATGAACCGCTATAATAGTAAGTAGGTATAGATTATTATTTTACTTTACTTACCTATAGTTTACTGGACAATTATTGCCAAACTTCCAGTTACATGTCTGACGCTGATACGCTTCCATATCATCAGGATTTTGACAAAAGACAGTTAAATTCGACACTGCGCGTTCCACCATATTTTGAGCATACTCTGCCACCATGCCCAGAATACCGACAATATCAGCTTTATTAGATCTTTCTACTTTATTCAAATTGGCAATTTCCACTGAAGTTTTATTACAGTATTTCTCCTTTGCGATTTTGAGGGCTTTTGCTGACAATTTGTACACATGATCTACTACAGCCTGAGCTTCGTCATCGATGCCCATTTCTAGCAAACTTTTTGCTACTTTAGTTTCTTCTGGATGCTCTTCTTTTACATCCTCTACTGCAGCAGGAGGAGTGATGTTCCTATTAACCCTCAAATTTTTCAAAGTTGTGGCATCAATTTCTGCATGTCGTTTCTTTCTGGCAGCACCAGGGTATGACTGGCATAATTCGATCTTTTCCTGACGATCTCGCTTCTGGCATTCAGAACCGTAAACCAGTTCTATCTTTTTTAAATCTGTCGCTGATAATCCAACCCGGTTTTGGTGGATATTGACGTTCTGAAAGAAATTTCGGCGTAATAATATTGATTAGGAAAATGACTACATTCTGCCTAATAGTAAGCAGTCAGTTCCAGGAGTAAATGCTATGTATATATATAGACATCGACAAACTGCTACTGGTATTGACTTTGTAATATGAAATTAAAGAAAACCTGTCTTGAAATTCTTGATTTGTAATTAAAAGTAGATGGAGGTATATGTTGAAGCTTGGAGGAAGAGAGTATTCTAAATGATCCCCAAAATATATGACGCAGCAAACTAACGATGCTTGCTTTCCTAAAAGCTTGCCCTACAGTATTTCGATCATACAAACTATTGATCCACTGATCCATTATTTCCATACCCCAACGCCGCTACTTACTGCCAAAGTACATAAATTACTGATTTTTAAAATAAACATAATTATTTTTGGTGAAATTAAAGAAGGAAAGAAAACCACCAGTCGGATTTGAAAAATTCTAAAACAAACAAACTGTTTACTGTCGGTATGCTTATATCAAACGGATCGCCACCTCAGCATTTGCTGTGTAAATAGAAAACTTACTAACTTTAAAAATAAACTGATCCTCCGGGGATCAGATACAGCGGATCGAATAAGAATAACTCATTATAACACTCAGCGCAGGTTTTCAGTTTTAAATTAACGATGATTTCTTTTTAATTTATTTACCTTAAACAAAATAGTCCTGTGTCCATTTTTGCTAAAATCTCTTTCTCCAAAATGCATGACGCTGTTCACGTCATAAGGTTGGGCTCGAAGCTCGATGGGTAACCCAACATCTTTGGTAAAGAGCTCGATAGCACCTAGTAACAGAACAAGATGAATGATGAAATTTGACGGCCTCGTTCCAAATCTGGATAGAATTTGTGTTTGTTAAATGTATGTAAAGTCCCCCGCGACACAGGGCTTGTTCCATAGAGTGAAGTAGTCTTTAAAAAAAAGTCAAAATATACAAAAGAAGTCTGAAATTGTGAAGCGTGGCTATCAATGCTCAATTGCTCATGCCTTCTCTGTATGAGAAGACACATCCTGTAGTTGGGTACTACCTCACTACGTGGCGGGGTGGAGAGTTGGAAGTCAGAAAAAAAATAAAAAAAATGCGTTTGATAGCCTAGTTCTCGAGGAAGGTTATCAATTCAAATATTTATGTATGTATGCGTTGTGTTATTATTTGGTATTTTTGGATTGTTACGCCAAAGAAGACGTATAACTTCTTACGTGCGTACATGAGTACACACACTCTTTTTTTTTTTATTGCATTATATATACCCTACCCTACCCCTAATCCCAAAAATTAATACGAATCGAATGACACCTCATTTGTTAAAATCCATATGCCATTTAGGCTGAAGAGCGTGCCAAAGAAATATATATTGTGTAAATACATACGCTGGAAAAACATTACCCTTTTTGACTTCGGCAATCGAGCAAAAAGTTAAGCCATTACTTCGTAATAATCAAGGATCCGTCTGTTATCAGAAATTCTCAACAATTAAATTCTATATCAATATTAAGTAATCTATTAGTAAATAGGCATAGATAATAATACAATTATCTACTGAAGTGAATATATAAAAAAAAAAAAAAGATTGTTTATACGTTATCGCCAAGTAAGGAAACATAGTACATATTAAGTGGTAATTAACCGTTGCCTATAGACATGGCTACGTACTAATCTCGAGAGCAACCTAAAGGATTTATTTGCGGTTATTATTTGTATTAGCCTACCAAAGTGACTCCACTCTACCTGATGGCAAGCAGTTAGTGGAATCCAGCATTGGTGGACACCATTTCAAAAGCTAAACTACTGGTATGGTAGCCTCCAATATGGCGGCTCAGTGAGATTCTTTTTCACGCCCCGCTTAAAAGACCCAGGATTATAATTAGATGGAAACACATGCGCTAGAAAAGAGTATGAAGTTTTGTGGGTTTCACGAGGCCGGTTTGGTCAGTAGCAGCAATGACAATAGTGAACTAAACCCCAAGCGGGAATCGAGCAACAACTTTTGATACCGCGAGCAGTTCGCTAGTGAAAAAAACATATGCAAACACACGTGAAAACTCTAGTCTTTAAATAGAAGCAACACAATATCATAATAACAATTACATGATAAAAATAGATAAGTAAATTATGAAGATTACTAAAGTAGTAGTGGCATTCGAAGTTTTCTTTAAACATGTCGTCGCAAGATTATAAATTATATGAGAATTTATTCATTGAAAATAATATACAATCGAACGAGTATGATGCTGTGATCCTGGTGCTGTACCCTGAAGAGCTCAAAGTCACATTGCCAAGGCATATCGATAGCTTCATCAACAATATAATTAAGGTGGATAAACATGCTACTAAAGTGCCAACAGTGTGGAGATGTGATTACGTGTCAGGAGAACGCATTATTCTGTCTCCTACTGGAAAAATAACTGGATACCATGATGCGAGGGTGGTTAAAGAAGCAGCTTATAAAGGTATGTTGAGAGCTCTGGACGCTGGGTCTAAGAAACCGCTGTTGATTGTTCAAAATGTAGTAAATTTTCCGGATGGTCAGCTGGTTTCGATCCTTGCTGCACTAGAAGCGTTGTATAAACCGATTCAGTTACGAGAAAGGGACAATATTAAAAATTTCATAAGGATTGGATTCTACCCTTGTGAGGAAAATAGGAGCGAGGGCTTTGAAAAGATTGTGCGTAATGCTATAGGATTGGAGAAAGCCAGGGTTTTCGCCAGAGATATCGCTGGTGGTGATCCTGAAAGGATGGCTCCGGAAAATATTGTGCGGCATGTTAAGAGCATATTCCATGAGCACAGCAATATTATTGTGCGAGTTATATCTGATGATGATGTCATAGCTTCAGAATATCCTCTACTTGCTGCAGTATCCAGAGCATCTAGCAGAATCGACAGGCACAAACCAAGGATAGTCGAAATTGAATACAACCCGTCAGATCCTGCTCGCGTGACAGAAACTCTACTATTAGTTGGCAAAGGAGTTACATACGACACTGGTGGTGCTGATTTGAAGATTTCTGGCAAAATGGCTGGAATGTCACGTGATAAAAGTGGCTCTGCCGCAGTCGCTGGATTTTTAAAAGCTTGCTCGTTGTTGAAACCTCCTCATCTAAAGGTTGTAGGTATCCTCTGCCTCTGCAGAAACTCTATAGGCGCAGATTCGTATGTGTCTGATGAGTTATTAGTTGCCAAGAGTGGAAAGACAGTTCGAGTGACAAATACGGATGCTGAAGGTAGATTCGCGATGGCTGATGCTCTTTTCAAGGCTGGTGAAGTCGCTTTGAAAGAGCTGAATCCTCATCTGTACACGATAGCGACGTTAACTGGACATGCAAGATTTTGTTATGGAGACTACACTGCTGCTTTGGATAACAGCAGCGCGAGGGGTACAAACCATGCAACTAAGCTCCAGTTTTCTGGCGCAAGAATGGGTGAAGGCATTGAGGTTTCCGTCGTTCGTCCAGAAGACTTAACAATCAACGTAGGGAAGTGTATGGGAGACGATTTATTGCAGGTAGATATGGATGCTAAAGCTAGACACCATCAGTTAGCCGCTGGTTTTCTGATCAAAGTTGGAGGGTTAGAAGAGAAGAATGTGAAGTATACGCATTTGGATATCGCTGGATCAGCTGGGATGCCGCCTCATGAGCCTACTGCTACGCCAATTTTAACTCTATGCCATGTACATAAAGTCCTTTTGTAAATAAATGTTAAAACGATAATTTTTTGATTGGTATTTTGGAGATATCCGTTTCGTTATCTTTCTTTTAGATATATAAATGCAAGCGAATTTAATCTTTATTGCTTGGTAGATAATAGTTAAATTGTGTTCAGGTAATTGTGTAGGTCATTAGGGTCAATTTTGTTTGTTTTTATATAAAAATATGTAGCAGTATCCGTAACGAAATTAAATAAGATAAACTAGCTAATTAATAGAAGTCGTAATAGACCAGTGGTGAAGGCTTCGTAAACACGAGGGCGGGGGGTTCGAATCCGGGCAAGTACCAAAGTGATTATTCAAATCATAATAATATGTACCTACTTTCTAAGTTTATCTGAATATTACTGAATATTGGCTGACGGTGAAAGAAAACATCGTAAGGAAACCTGGACTTCCGAAATAGACTAAAATTGCCAATCCGCCTTGAGCAAGCGTGGCGATTAATGCTCATACCTTCTCAGTATGAGAAGCGGCCTTTCCCTGCAATGGGCCGATATGATGGAGTAGGTAATTACTCCAAATCAACACAGTCATGATCATATTAACATACGTCTAGCAAAATATAGGTTTCTCGCAAAAGGAGGTGTCATGTCAGCACCCTTATCTGGCGAATTGGAGACCGTACATGTGATATTTAGAATGTACATCTATATTCCCTTAATTTTACGACCCTTTTTTATTGCAGACGTGCCATTTAATGGTAAATGGTATCTGTCGCTCATGAATTTCTGCAGTGCCAGGGGTTCTGCGAAGCCGCTGACAACCGTGTATCCTCTCTGTAAACCTCGTTTGAAGAAAGACGGCAGATATGGGGTAGTTCCATATTCTACCGAAACACTAAAACTAAAACTTACCTGGTTCAATATTTTCCACTAACACATCGATGTAGAGGTCTCTGCTAAGCCTGTTATGCTCAAATGGGAAGCCGAGGGACCTCATGATCATCATATCAATCTGCGGAGACTGCAGACACTCGTAGCCTAGATGCACTATCTGGAGAAAATGATTCTTTATAATTTATCTACTATGTAACGTCAATGATATAAATGTAGCGGGAAGTAGGAAGAATGTAAAGAAGTATTGTCCAGAAGTGGTAAATACCATTTCAAGAGCCATTGTCTGAAGGTGCTGGCATGGCGGCCACTAAAGCGATTTAAAAACGGAGAAAGGGGATTAGGGTAAATAAAAAACGATCGAGAGCGTAATCGAAACTGGATCACTGTTGGACATGGTTTCGTCAAGTGAAAGCAGTGGAAAAGGTCCAGCAGTCATGGTTCTAGCGAGTCACAGGCAGAGGGGGCAGCTGCACCTCCTTCTTTCCCAATCAAATCAAATATCAAATGGTTAGGGTGAACCTAGTGTCAGAATTTGTTCAGGTCGCCCATAGAGGCATCCGACTTGACGTAACGACTGTTATCAACTTGGTAACAACCGGGACCGGCTTTAAACGTGCTTTAAGCACGGCGACGCTTAGATCAAATACCACTATGCGGTTACCCATCCATCCAGCAGCACTCTTTGTTGCTTAACCCGCTAATAGTTTACCGATCAGTGAGCCCAACGAGAAGGTTTTAACAAGCTAGACCGCCTCTAAACGGTATCCTGGCTACGCCCTTGCCAGCAGTGGACGTTCGATGAAAATATAATGAAATACTTACATGAGGTTCGTAAACTGAATGCCCTGACGTCTTAAACTTGCACCTCTTCAGACCCTCAGGGTTGACGAATACCATGACGTGTTCGTTCTCTTTAGGACTGTCCAGCACTGGCGCGAATTTGATGCACGTTTTAAACGCAAAGTTTGAGAGGCCAGTCATTATTGATATTATTTGTTCCTGATCTGTAGGTTCAAAATCTCGTATTATCGTTATCTGACTATCTGTTTATAGCTTGTTGTTCTGGTAGCTTCATTTAAACAAATTTTGATACCTTTTTTACTATGAAAAGTTTATATCTTTTTTTAGGTTTTTGTTTTTCTTTTTTTTCATCTTTTTTTTTATACTAATATATAAATCGCAAGAGTGTTTTTGTTTAAACGCGCTAATCTCTGGAACTACCAGTTACATTTGAATTAATTCTTTGCGTTTCATAGTCCAGTTCTTGCGGAAGGTTATAGGCTATGTAACATCACGCTACTGGCGACGGGAGCAGAGCAGTAAGCAAAGACGCGGGTGAAACAGCGACGCGACAAGCTAGTTCTAATATATAAAGAGAAAGAGTTTGTTTGTTTGAACGTGCTAATCTCTGGCACTACCACTTGGATTTGTATAATTCTTTTTGCGTTTGATAGCCTAGTTCTTGAGGAAGATTATACCTAGGCTATGTAAGATGACGCTACTGGCGACGGAAGCAGAGTAATAACAAAAGATCTAATTTACTATGTAAACCTATAATAGTCATGTCATAAAATTTTAGAACGCTCGCGCTCGTGCGAAGCAGTGGCAGTTAGTGTTTAATAAACTTACCAAAATGATCTGGATTCACATAGAACGGTACCGTTGCATTTGGCCAAAACACAAAGTTCTTCGTTGTTATTGCTAGAAAAGAAAAATACATTAATTTTAAAGCGCAACGAAAAGGTAGTTTCTTCTACCTACTTTACGTCTGTATTCTATGAGAGGGTATTATGATAGTATTCCTTCGGCCAGACGGGCAAGTTTATGATAAAATTTACTAAAGTAGAGGGGAAGGCTTCGTTCGTTATCTGTCTTTTACCAGCTTTTTAGGTTTCCTATAGGTACACGTAACTGCGGCCTTTTACAGCATAAAGGCCTCCTTTTTCGGTCTCCAACTATTTAAAACTGCACTAATTCTTATGATAGGAAGCCAGCTCATCACGCATTTTCCGAAGAAAAAGAAGAAGCACCTATCATACTCTTCTTCTTCTATCATCACCATTTCAAACGGAAGTTCAACGTATCATCGCTACGCCGATCGTTCATAGGCCGTCCCCGTCCGTCCAGCAGTAATTACCCTCCTTTACCTTTTCTACGTAAGTACCTACATAATTAATTAATTTTAATATAAAATAGTTACCTTTTGTATTTAACTCGTCTGGCTCCGACCCCCATATTAATATTAAGTTAATTAATAATAAAATGAATTTTAAAAATTCGAACATAATTAAATAAAAAAATGTAGTCAAGAAGTAGTTACTAAGAAAAAAGTTATTGGTTTCAATCAAAAATATTATTACTTTTTTTATTACTCTGTAAAGGAAGCGTATCAAAATATAATTTATTTTCTGTGGTTATAATAATGGCGCGAAACACTTGAAAATTTAAACGGTAAAAATATTTACGGTATAAAAGTAGAAAAATATCGTAAAAACTGTATAAAAATTTAAATAAACATTATTAGTTGTATTTTCGCGTATTATTCATGATGCACTGAGCCTTGACCTAATAATACGGCCGTCTAGAGTCATTCTTATGTAGCATTTGGTCCAAAAGAATGTTATCAGAACAACGGCTTTTTATTACGTTACAATAGACCTGTTGAACAATTAATAATTTATCAGCCTAGATTACCTACTCTATGCACTGATGCTACGTAATTATTTCAGGTGTTTGTGTTTTTTTTTTAACTTTGGAGGCAATGCGATTCAGGCATTATATGTATATGTAGTCGCTGCATTACCGACGCCTGTTACGACATTAATACGAAATTCATAATTTAAACCTAGACTGACAAAAAAACAGATCAATTTGTTGGATTAGCTTTTTTATTAGATACTTTAAGTATTAATGAAACAAAAAGCTCCGTTATCTTTTGTTTCCTCGCTCAAATCATCAATTTATCATACAAACAGCAACGATCTTGGTAGCATTCTACAATCCGTAGAGGACACAGGATAGCCATGTCCATAAGTTACGGTTAGCATAATCACTTACCATTACATTGCGTTTGGTATTGGATTCTTTTTTTTAAGGGCCCACCAAAGGAAACTCAATTTGATGATAAGTAATTAATTAGTCAGTGGAATTCAGAATCCGCGACCTCTGCGTGGCAGTCCGTATACAGTACGACCAAACCACAGAGGCAATCGAACTACCCTACTGGGAGTGCGAGTGTCGTAAGAGACGAATATAAAGTAAGCCACTTCTGGATTCCACTTACTGCTTACCATCAGGCAGAGTGGAGTCACTTTGGTAGGCTAATATAAAAAAAAAACAAAAAAAAAAAAAAAAAAAAAAAAAAAAAACAAGTACCTGAGTAGTGAGTGCATAATATTTAGTGCTACTTTCTCACTACGCTTGGCAGGCGGTTATGTCATAACCGAATGCCAAGCGTAGTGAGAGACTATTCTGACTATCACAAACTTTTCTATCTTAGAAAGCCGCTAAACTGGAGGCCAGCAGTTTTAGACGATGGCTTTTGGAATGGTGACCACCACTTCTGGATTTCACTGACTGCTTACCATCAGGCAGAGTGGGGTTACTTTGGCAAGTTAATCTATAAAAAAATCGGTTCATCAGTACTCGGCTCCAGTTTTATAATATGTGCTCTGGCCATTAGTAGACTATTTTTTATTTGTAGAAATTCAATATCTCTGTCTACCGGTACCTCATCAAAATAATGGTAATATAATCTAGACAAGATTTTTTTTTATAAATAATGTTTGCAGCGCTCATAGCAACGGCTTCCATTGCTAAACAAAACTTTATTTGTCAACTAACTGTCAATTTCAGTGAATTTTGATTCTGAGTGTTGTGTTACATTCAGTGTTTGTGAAAACGCGTTTTATATTTTACACATTCCCGTAATCTTTGTTAAAATACGAAATAATAAAAAACAAAAATGGCTGTAAGTATTTTGATCATATTTAATAATCAACATTTAAGTTTAAAATACCGGTGTGTAACATAACCTCACTTTATAAACAATCATGTTTTTAATTTGTTTTTTAAATAATTATTTTATTTTTGCAGTCTATAGCTGCGGCACAAGTGCAAGAAGTGCGTTCGATCACCCGTATCGAACGTATAGGAGCTCATTCTCATATCAGAGGACTCGGCTTAGATGATTCCTTGGAGCCCCGTGCCGTTTCTCAAGGCATGGTGGGGCAAAAAATGGCAAGGAAAGCCGCCGGAGTTATCTTACAGATGATTCGAGAAGGTATTATTGATATAATCTTTATAGTACCTATGGAATTAACAAATCTAGTTGCTATGACAACGAATGCGTATATCGCCTTAAAGTATTACTTTCATATTACTGCGTTATGTTTGAGAAATGCGTTACACACTTAAAATGTTTTTTAAACGTGATGTGAATGAACATCTCATAAAGCCGTCATAGTGGAGGCTATCATAACAGCTTTTGGGATGATGTCCATCCATTAAGTCATTTAGGCTGTAGAGCGTTAAAAAAAAACAGACATACATACTTACGCACATACATACTCTTGAAAATCATTACCCTCCTTGACATCGGCAGTTGGGCATAAATAAAGGACTAAGTATTGTATACTTCGTCACATCTCTGCATCACCCTATGGTAGATTGGTAGATCATATAGTCAACCAATACATACACATATTTATTTACTGATTGTTAAAATGATAAGCTTCACTTTTTTTAAACCAAAGACAACCCCACACGCACACACTAGGGAGCAAACCCTGTGTCGCGAGGGACTTTAAAAATGTACATTTAATGGACACAAAGTACAGACTCGGAACAAATATTTATGGACCACACAAAGTTTTGTCCCGTGTGGGGATCAAACCCATGATCTCGTGCAGTTGCTTGTACTCCCACTGCACCACGAAGGCAGTCAAATAGAAGATGGGTTGACAAAGGGTATTGAAGACTTGTAACCTAATCCTCTCTTTTCTTTCTTTAATCTTAATAATTATATTAATTGGTTAATTTGTAATAATTACTTTGTATGGTTCTTTGGTTGCGTTGAATGTTTAAATTGTAACTCATACAAATAACTGTAATTATCTGGTGATTGAAAAGAGTGGCGTGAGTTTCTTGCCAGTTCTTCTCACAGCTCTACCTTGTCAGCGAACTGGCCGTAGGTCAATTGGCTGACTTCATTCATGTAATGTTGACTTTTCATAAGCATCATACTTTATGATCAAAATGAAATAAATACTTTGACTTTGACTTTGAACCAATGTGTGTGTGTATGAAAAGATAAATGAATGTTGAAGAGGCAAAAGAGTTATGTTATGATTGACCACATACTACTCTAATTGAGACGGAGCGGCGCTGGTCGCCCCTCCATAACGTTACTATTACCCTGCAAAAACTTGCTTATAGTCTGCCGACCGATCACAAATGGCAATCAAAAAAAAAAAAAAAAATTATATTGTAGCAAATGACATTCTATAGTCTCTTAAAATGACAATTTCACTATTATACTCTGGATTACAATGCTAAATATCACATTGTATATGTTCAGGTAAAATAGCAGGCAGGGCTGTATTGCTGGCGGGTCAGCCTGGTACCGGCAAAACAGCTATTGCTATGGGTTTAGCACAGGCGTTGGGTCCTGATACTCCGTTTACAAGCATGGCTGGTAAGAAACTGTATTTATTACATGCGGACTACACAGCTATCTGTATACAAAGTAAGCTTAAATAGCTTATAGTATGAGTTCCAGAATGTGCATGAACATACTTATGTACCTTGATTTTGTAAATGCATACACATCTATACAATTATAGAAAGGGGAAGAGTTTGTTTAATAGCGCTAACCTCTGGAACGACTAGTCGGATTTTAAAAATTCTTTTTACGTATGATAGCCCAGTTCTCGAGGAAGGTTAAGTCTAGGCTACTGGAGCTACTGGCGACTAGAGCAGAGCAGTAAACAAAAACGCGAGTGAAACCGCGCCGCAGAAAGCTAGTATTAAATATAGGAACACCCAGACCATTGCAAATAACAAGGCGCTCATAGCTTGTTGTGCTCACTAATTGGTAAACAATTAGCGGGTTAAGCAACATAGACTGCGACTGGCCCATGGACGGATGACCGCATAGTGGTATTTGATCTGAGCGTCTCTGTGCTTCGTGCATATTAAAAGTCCCAGTTGTTACCAAGTTGATAACAGTCGTTAGGTCAAGTCAGATGCCTCTATGGACAACCTGAACAGATCCTGACACTAGGTTGACCACTATACTCTTAACTCTGTTCATGACTTGGAAATAGACCATTAATAGATGGAGTTCTCAATCAATGAAAGTGGTCATATTTGGGGGATGATGAAAATTGCTAGAACTACAAATGCCTAACATTTATCAATTTTTATATTATTATTTTTTCTCTTTTAATTTCTTTATTTTGATTGTTTTTATTATGTTACCTGTGACTGTACTGTTCTCTCCATTTTCGTGCCGCCAGTCTATTGCCTTTTAGAAAACCAGCGCTATGGTACTACTACCATAGCTGTGCTGAAAAAGGTACCTTTTCTATCCAACTTTTTTATTTTTTATTGATTGATATGAGGCCATAATAAAATTAATTTCTTTTATTTCTTTATTTCTTTTTTCCATTTTCAGGATCTGAAATATTCTCCCTTGAGATGAGCAAGACTGAAGCACTCACACAAGCTATTCGCAAATCAATTGGCATCAGGATCAAGTAAGTTTAACTATACATCTATCTATATAATACCAGCCTGTTTACTGTCCCACTGCAGGGCAAAGACCTCTGCTCATATAGAGAAGGCATGAGAATTAATCACTAAGTGCGCTCAAGGCGGATTATCAATTTCAAACTTTTAAGTCCAGGTTTCCTTATAATGTTTTCCTTCACCGTCAGTCAGAAATGTTCAAGATAAACTTAGAAAGTACATAATATATGATATGAAAAGTTACATTGGTACACAGCAGGTGCCTTGTCCACTGAGCCATTTAGACTGGGAAATATATCTATGCTAGATAAAGCAGAAGAGTTTGTTTGTTTGAACTCGCTAATCTCAGGAACTACCAGTCGTAACTATACAAGCTGGATGTTTCTTTACCACATAAAGTGCCGTAAGTAAGAACCGTAAATCACAAATTGATTCCTCATATTTTTAGAGAAGAATCAGAAATAATAGAAGGAGAAGTGGTAGAAGTGGTAGTGGAACGTGCGGCTGGTGGTGGTGGCGCGAGGGTAGGCAGACTTACACTCAAGACTACAGATATGGAGACCAACTATGATATGGGAGCGAAGATGATCGACTCACTACTAAAGGAAAAGGTATGTAGAAGTGTGATGGTTGGGCAAGAGTTTAATCGCCTTTTAGTCCCCTTCCAGGCTTTTTTTAATTTTAAATGGCCATCACTGGGGATTGCTAAACCTACTTACTGTCTTGGACACCGCAACGAATTTAATTGGAATTAAAAAATGAGGAGTTGGAAATAAAAATGTCCACTTCCCTCTATTGCAAAGCGGGAGACAAATTTAATCTGTATAGGATTATGACCTATTAAAAGAGAGCACCACGGACAAGAAATATTAAGGGACCTATGTGAGCTAAATCTGATTCCAGTAATATGTATGACAGAAATGCATGGAAATTCTAATTCACCCCATTTAGTTTATACAATTTTGTATGGTAGTAGATCCACGCTGATTTCAGCATGAATGGGCCGGATCGTCCGGGGAAGTACTACCCTCTCATAGAAGATCGACTTAAGAGTAGTAGTATCCGTACTACTGCGTTTCGTTCGGTGAGTGAGAGCGCCGGAGGCCCAATTTCCCCCCTTTCCTCTTTCCTCGCCTCCCTCATTCCCTTCCCCTAAGCCCATTCCCAGCCGCCATAGTGGAGGCCATCATACCAGCAGTTTAAGACGATGGCTTTTAGTATAGTGGCCTCTACTTCTGGATTCCACTGACTGCTTACCATCAGGCGGGGTGGAGTCACTTTGGTAGGCTATAATATAAAAAAAAAACGCCATCTAGACCCAAAGTAAGCATATTATATGCTTGTGTTATGGGTTCTAGAATGCGGATATACATACTTAAATACTTTTTTTTTTTTAGTAAATACATACATATTATACATAGAAACACCCAGACCAATGCAAATAAACATGTTCATGCACACAAATATTTGCACTGAGCGGGAATCGAACCCGCGACCTCTGCGTGGCAGTCCATACACAGTACCACCGAACCACAGAAGCAGTCAAAAGAAGTCAAGAAGTCTGGAATTGTACCTAGTATAAGCTTGATCCCTGTTTAATGGGAGCCCAACATAGAACACCTATTATTAGGTGTTTATACTTCTACCCCTTTTAAGAGGGTTTACGCGTCATGAGTGATAACGTCGCAATTCAGTGTCATGTTTCGCGGTTTTCAATTTTTATCATTTAATCGGAGCTATCTATCTATACAGAGTGTATACGACGGTATGACATTAAATGCAATTACGTATAGTATGTGACATTATAAAGCGAGACAAAAAAAAATCTACTAAATATCTTCAATAGTTTAGACACAGGACAAATTTTTTAATTTCTTTAATTCTAAATTAACACTATGTAAGTACGTCAAACGGTCACTGACTTAAGTCATAGTCCACGTCGAAGGATAAACGTTGCCGTTCATTACAGTTCAGTGAACTTGTCATAATAAAATGGTGTATTACTTCGTTACTATTAAAATATTATTTATTTTTTTAGAAAATTTCAAATTTTTGTTTTTCGTCAAATTACTTTTGTGATTAATTAGAAATCATTATATGGGCTAGTAACACCTGCCTTTTCATTTAATGTCAAACCGTCGTATACACTCTGTATATATGTATAAAAATGAATCCCTATTTCCCTTGGTCATGGCATCACGCGTGAACGGCTAGATCAATTTTGTTAATTCTTTTTTTGTGTTTGTTATTGTCAGGAGAAGGTTCTTATGAAAGAAAAAATAAGAAAATTGCGCGGTGATTTAAAACGCTTAAGAATACTTAACCACCATATTAAATTTAAACCGCTAAACCGATTTCGGTGAAAATTGGTATGTAGATAGATTTGGTTCCAGAAAATAGGCTACGTTTTATCCCGAAAATCGCTCTGATTTCCGAGTTACATTAATTAAACACATAGCAATTTTTGCGCGAGCCGCAGGGCGCAGCTAGTATTTTATAAATACGTTTTGTAAAAATGCTAGAATTAGATATAATCTGTATAAAGAGTAAGAAATCTTTGCATTTACTAATCTATTTATATACAAATAATACATTTGAAACTTAAGTTACGTTATTTTCATAGTAAAATAACTGTAAGCATTATGGTTACTTACTTTTTATACAGCTTTCACCTAATTCTAGCAGAACAGAACATATTTTTAAAATATAATAATAATAATACCAGCCTGTTTACTGTCCCACTGCAGGGCAAAGGCCTCTTCTCATATAAAGAGAAGGTAGGAGCATTAATCACCACGTGCGCTCAAGGCGGATTGGCAATTTCAGACTTAAGTCCAGGTTTCCTCACGATGTTTTCCTTCACCGTCAGTCAGAAATGTCCAAGATAAACTTAGAAAGTACATATGATTTGAAAAATCATATTGGTACTTGCCCAGATTCGAACCCACTACGTCGTGTTTACGAATCGGGTGCCTTATCCACAGGGCCATTTCGACTCTCTTTTAAAATATAGCTAATATTAAATCATAAAAATTTAAAACTACGAAATATGACACTCATGACGCGTAAACCCTCTGTAAGAAGTCGTGATGGTATAATTATGTTGTTTATGACGTAGGTACAAGCGGGCGATGTGATTACCATAGACAAAGCCACTGGCAAGATTAACAAGCTCGGTCGCAGTTTCGCCAGAGCCAGAGATTATGATGCCACCGGTATGTAACCGTTTTATAGCAGCTTGACTCTAGTCTAAATATTGTTCTAGCTCACCGCGGCGCGATTTCACCCGCGTCTTTTCTTTATGCTCTGCTCCCGTCGCCAGTAGCGTATAAAACTAAAGCTCTTTCTGTTTCAAAAAAGTTATTATACTATAAAAGAATACTTGTATGAATAATAATAATTTATTTCAAATACTTAATAAATAAATTACATAATTTAATTTTGAATACCTTTAAAATTATTTAAACATATTTGACTTTTAATATATTTTCCATAAAACTAGACATTCTAAAATATTAATTAAATACTACTGTAAATTTGACATTATTTTAATACATTATTTGACATAATTAAACAATAATTCTAAATAAAAAGATCATTTTATCTTTAATATTATTTGTCTAAAACTTGACATTCTAAATTTCTAATTAAGTACCTACTAACATTTCTCTAACCCTGACATTTTTCAAATTACATTCTAATCTAACATAACAAAAATTCTAATAAATACCACAACTTTATCTTAACATCTTTATAATTAATAAATAGTAACTTACTAAATTACAATTATTTAAAAAATTATTGACTACAAAATCTTTTAAATCAATAAGCAATAATATTGTGCATGTAAAGTCCGTTACTGTATAACAAGCCATCTTCCTCTCTCCTACTATAGCGACTATGCTGTGCCCGACAGGGTCCATGATTGTTACATAATTAAGATTTATTTACCATCTGTTAATACATTGTGGAAGCAATAAACGATTGAGTATTGAGTATTGAGTATAACCTTCTTCAAAAACTGGGATATCATACGCGAAAAGAATTTTTCAAATCCGTCGTCTGGTACCTACTTCCAGAGATTAGCGCGGTCAAACAAACAAACTCTTCTGCTATAAATAATAAATGTAAAAGTTTGTATGGATGTGTGTGTGTAATAATGTATGGATATTTGTTACTCTGTCACGCAAAAACTACTAAATGGATTTTAATGAAACTTTACAGTAATATAACTTATTTATACACCAGAATAAAATATAATATTTTAAAAAGCTAAAAAGTTTGTTTGAACGCGCTAGTACCTGGAACCACCTGTCAGATTTGAATAATTTTTGCGTATGATAGCCCAGTTGCTGAAGAAGGCCATGTGACATCACGCTACTGGCGACGGGAGCAGAGCAGTGTACAAAGACGTGGGTGTAATGTATGTATTCTTTCCCATAGGTCAGCAAGCCCGTTTTGTGCAATGTCCTGAGGGTGAGCTTCAAAAACGCAAAGAAGTGGTCCATACCGTCACTTTACACGAAATCGATGTCATCAATTCTAGGACCCATGGGTTCTTAGCTTTATTTTCTGGTGAGTTATCATCAATCAGCCGAATTATGTCCACTGCTGGACATAGGGCCACCACCACTGAGTGTTTAGGAAAATTTTCGCTAACAGTTGGCGCCACTTCAACTGTCACATTGGGCCAATCAGGGGTTCACTTTCAAAATGCGCTTGACAGCTAGACCTGACGCATAGGTGCTGCCATCTCGTGGGCTTTAGAAAACCCTCTCAGTAATTATCAATTTTGTAAATTAATTGTTAAAATTGCCGGAATGAACACTGAAAAATATTTGTTTTGATATCGCTGTCAAAATGGAAGACCTTTTACCAAAGTGGCGCCAACTGGTGGCGAAAATTTTTCTTAACACTTATAAGGTCGTCAGTCCACCTTGTGAGAGGTCTGCTCGCCTGGTGATTATTGGACTCTATTCCTAACCTTAGTGATGGTAAGCACACTAATCGAGGTAATTATATGGATGGATGTCCTTTGTGACACAGTAAGCAGTCAAGTATTCTCCTACGAGGGAAAGCACACTTGTCAAGGTATCTTTTTGTGTGGGTGACCGTTTTTTTTTTTTCATATTAAACTATCAGATTTACGATTTGTATATCGACACAAGCACTAGCTTAGTTTGGAACCAAAGAGAAACTGCCTATATTCTATGTAATTTAAGTTTATTTTAAAATAAAAAAATGGTTTTATGCCAATTTGGCACTTATCTAGTTTCAACTGATAACGAATATGAGCCTGTATAATAATTATGCTATGTAGATACCTATTATGAGATATCACACACTACAATAAACATATTATTTTATATTACACAAATATTAAAACCTAAGTTGCGTTATTTTCATAGTAAAATAACTGTAAGCATTATGGTTACTTACTTTTTATACAGCTTTCACATAATTGTAGCAGAAAAGAACATATTTTTAAAATATAGCTAAGATTAAAATCACGAAAAATGACACTAAATTGCGTCGGTGCCACTCATGACGCGTAAATCGTTATTTACAGGCGATACGGGTGAGATAAAATCTGAGATACGTGAACAAATCAACAGTAAAGTAGCGGAATGGCGCGAAGAGGGCAAAGCTGAGATGATACCAGGAGTGCTTTTTATTGATGAGGTGATTATTTACTTTATTTGATAGTTAAGGTAGAAAAAATAAAAAAAAATTAAATGAAAAAAAAAATTAAGGAGAAAAATTGTTTTTTGTTTTTTTTTTTTTTTGTGGACATATTATATACTATTATATAAAGGAGCAGATTTTGTTTGTTTGTTTGAACGCGCTTATCACTGAAACTACCTGTTGGATTTAAAAAAATCTTTTTGCGTATGATAGCCCAGTTCTCGAGAAAGATTAAAGGCTATGTAACATCACGCTACTAGCGACGAGAGCAGAGCAGTAAGCAAACACGTAGGAGAAACTGAGCCGCGAAAGCTAGTATAATTATGTAGTAGTATGAGGATTTTCTAAAATGGCGCTCACAAGGTGGCAGCACTGAGGCGTCAGGTCCAGGCACCTGTCAAAGCGCTTTCAATTCAATTGATTTCAAACTGTAAATTAATTTTGAATTTGAATTTTTGTGAAATCTCTCACCTAAGTGGCGCCAACTGGTGGCTAAAATTACACACATTATGACCCTTATATTTTTTCGCAGGCCCACATGTTAGACATCGAATGCTTCTCCTTCCTGAACCGCGCTTTAGAATCAGATACCGCGCCCATAGTCATCATGGCGACCAACAGAGGGATCACACGTATACGAGGAACGAACTACAAAAGTCCTCATGGCATACCCCTAGATCTATTAGACAGGATGATTATAGTGCCAACGTCGCCGTATTCACATCAGGAGTTGAAGGAGATATTGAATATAAGGTACTTAATAATATATTTTTTCATGTTTTTTTTTAGAAAACTTTTTTTTGAAAATTATTTATGAAAAAAAAAAATTAACCATTGCTGAAAATGTACAAAAGAGGAAAGGGGAAGGGAAAAGGAATGCTCCTACGCTCCGTAGTCATTATGGCGACCCGTAGATCTATTAGACAGGATGATTATATAAAGAACCTATGCCGCCGTATTCACATCAGGAATTGAAAGAGATTTGGAATAAAGATTTAAAGAAGAATGAAATAAAAAATTAAAAAACTGTAAAAAAAAAGAAGGGATGACGAAGGCAAAAAGAATGCTTCGCCTAAAATGAAATAAATTGGCTCATAGAAAAGGAAAAATTACAAAAACAACACCAGCTGATGAACCTAAAGTCAGTTCGCTGATGAGGTAGAGTCATGAGAAGAACTGGCAAGAAAATCAGGCCACTCTTTTTAATTCAGAGTTATATCTAGATCATCTAGACCCAAAGTAATCATATATTATAGCTTGTGATATGGGTTCTAGAATGCGGATATACATACTTAAATACTTTTTTGCAAATACTTATTATACATAGAAACACACAAACCAATGCAAATACACATGTTCATGCATACAAATATTTGCACTGAGCGGGAATCAAACCCGCGACCTCTGCGTGGCAGTCCGTACACAGTACCACCGAACCACAGAGGCTGTTGCAGATTTAGACATTGTTCAGACCTAACGTATTGTCAGCCGCTGACTGCGAGCGCACGTTACGCAGTTTACCGCCTTACTTACCGAGAGTGTCTAATTTAGTGAGCATTAGCACAGTCGGCAACGGAGCCATTTTGGTGTGAACGATGCCATAGAGATACAGATATAGCATTAACATCTATTTGTTCTGATTCGAGCTTACAACAATAAGGAGCGGATGTAAGAACGTGTGCGGATAGTTCAAGGCCAAGGTCACTGTATAAACAGTTCAAGGTCAAGGTCACAGATAGTTCAAGGTCAAGTTTTAACTCTATTTTCACATTCTTTTAATAATAATAATAATTTATTTGCTAAAAATGTGGTACAGAAGATGTTAAAACAGGAATAATCGAGCGATGACACATTTCGCCATATAACGACATGCAAATATTTTAAGTAGGTAGGTACACAAAGAAAGGTTACAAGTTAACTTGGACCTATCTTAGTGCATTTCTGAAATGGTAAGATTGAGTAGAATTTTTTTAAAAAGTCATTTACAGTATAAAAACTTTCTGCTTTTTTCCCAGATGTGAAGAAGAAGATTGTCAAATGTCCGGAGACGCATTAAAGGTGTTGACTCGAGTGGCAACTGAGACTTCATTGCGATATGCTATACAATTGATAACCACGGCTTCGCTCGTTGCTAAGAGGAGGAAGGCTAATGAGGTAAATAACTATTTATATTTTTTACACTTTTTACTAGCTGTTGCACGCAGCTCCGCCCGCGTGAATGTCGGTTATATCTCTGTGTACATTGACAATTTTTCATATAAACTTTCAATCCCTATTTTAACTCCATTATGCCATGTTTTCGCGATGCAAGATAGCCTATGTTGTTCCCCGAGGTCTAATCTACCTCTATACCAATTTTAATCAAAATCGGTTTAGTGGTTTAGGCGTTTAGCGTAACAGACAGGCAGTTACTTTCGCATTTATAATATTAGTATGAATATACCTAGTCTTTCAGAAGTTATAGCCAATCAAAGTTTGAAGAATTTTCGACATGTTTCGGTGTAAAAGTTGTATCGTGTAAAGTATTTTTTTTTAATAATAAGTATTTTTTTGTTTTGACAAAAAAATCACCATGTTTAAGACAATACCCTCACTCCCTATTACATAGCAAGCGAAATTTTAAACTCTACACCTCTGTCTACCCCCTTTATAAAGAAACTTAATCATAAGAGGGTTTACGCGTCACGAGTGTTTAACTTTTTATACTGCTTTCACATAATTCTAGCATGTTAGCATACCATATTTTTAAAATATAGCTTCGATTAAATAATATAAATTGAAAACCACATAATATGTCACTAAATTGCGACGTTGCAACTCATGACGCGTAAACCCTCATAATATTATTACTTGTTTATCAGGTCAGCATGGAAGACGTGAAGAAAGTATACTCTTTATTCTTGGACGAGCATCGATCTGAGCAATTTTTGAAGGAGTATCAAGATGAATTTATGTTTAATGATGGTGGTGGAGGTAAGACAATATTTACTATGTATACCCCCTAATAGATATCGAATTAACATTTATTTATTTTAACTCGAGCTCATAACAATAAGGAGCGGGAATAGCGGATAGTTCAAGGTCAAGGTCACTATAGATAGTTCAAGGTCAAGGTCATTGAACAGAAATGCACCAATTGTAGTGTCTAATGAGTTGTTATGCTAATAATATGAGTTGTGCGTGTCTTTTTTTTCATTTAGTTATTTTATTATATTGTACGAGCTTCCCGCTGCGCGGTTTCACCCGCGTTTTTGGTTTCTGCTCTGCTCTCGTCGCCAGTAGCGTGATGTTACATAGTCTATAACCTTCCTCATGAACTGGGCTATTGTACGCAAAAAGAATTATTCAAATCTGACAGCTAGTTCCAGAGATAAGCACGCTCAAACAAACAAACTCTTCCCTTTTATATATTAGTGTAGATTTAGTTATGTTTCTTCAAAGAAATTAATATACACCAGGGGTTCTACTACCACCTCATATAGCAGTATTATTTTAATGTTACTTTGTGTCTTTTTCTTTTGTACCATTATAATAATAATAATAATAATAATAATATACTTTATTTCAGAAAAATGTTTCATAGTTTGTTAGTTACACCAAAAAGCTTATTAACTAGTGTTAGTAAAAATTAACCTACTTATAAAACTCTGCATTATGGGAGAGAGTAAGTTCTCCTCGACTGTTTTTAGGATACTGTTACGACTATCCCTCACTCTTCTCAGTAATGAAGCAGTTTTCTTACGAATAATCGCGAAGAAATCGTCGGTCCGCGCCTGTGCAAACATTTCTGACGCACTGCAGTAACGAGGTAGTCTAGAGTCTCGAGTAGTAGTATTATAAACAAGGATAGAGACAAAGTAAGGTTATAATAACATTGCTAGAGGTTGTGGTAGGACTCCTGGTGTGTTGATTATGGAACATTCTAGACAGACATTGTTATTCCATAGACAATATGTACCCTGTCTGTGTTTGCTCATAATTATTTTTGTTGTTGCAGATGCACCACAGCTGATGGAAGTTTCTCAATAAATAAAACAATTTTATTTGTTTTAATTCCTTTAAATTTAGACAACATAAAAGAAGATGGATTTATGACCAATGATCACTAATTTGTTTAATGTATTTGCTAATACTGATTATAGTAAATAACCTCCTTTTTGGTAAAATATTAATAAATGTTGGAAGAGGCAATGAAGGTATGTTTAGATCGCAGCAAATGGCGTTCTATAGTCTCTGCTTACCCCAATAATGGACGCTATGCGTGAAGTTATGTAGTATATTTGGCGATTAAACCAACAGTAAATTTCTTTAGTTTAACTTTTTAATTTCTCTTGTTTATAATGTGTCTAATGTATTGTTTAGGGTATTGACATTTTGTGTTTAGAAAATTGTTTTTAAGTTACTTTTTAAGGTTATAATTAAGATTTTTAATTAAAATGATAAAATTTATGTCCGACTTTTATTACCTTTTTTGCATATGGTAACAATGGTTACCACGCGTGAATGTCGGTTATATAGCATTCTTCATACAAACTTTCCTCTATTTCAACTCCTACAAGCCATTATTTTGCGAAAAAATATAGCCTATGTTGTTCTCCAAGATCTATTCTATCACTATACCAAATTTCATCAAAATCGGTCAAGTGGTTTAGGTACGAAAGTGTAACACAGACAGAGTTACTTTCGCATTTATAATATTAGTAAGTATGGATATGTAATATATTTGATTTGATTTAACAAGCGTTGAGTTGCGTCGTGTTTTAAAAGTGTGTCATCAACTTTAAAGTTTTAACACTACAAAAACGACCATTTTCCCTACCTTTTCACCTGAAATTGACAGTCTCACTTTTTTTTTTTTTTATATTTTAGCCTACCAAAGTGACGCCACCCCGCCTGATGGTAAGTAGTCAGTGGAATCCAGAAGTGGCGGCCACTATACCAAAAGCCAAACTGTTGGTATGGTGGCCTCCACTATGGCGGCTGGGAATGTGGTTAGGGGAAGGGAATGAGGGAAGTGAGGAAAGAGGAAAGGGGGGCAATTGGGCCTCCGGCGCTCTCACTCACCGAACGAAACGCAGTAGTACGAATACTACTACTCTTAAGTCGATCTTCTATGAGAGGGTAGTACTTACCCGGACGATCCGGCCCATTCATGCTGAAATTAGTGTGGATCTACTACCGTAAAAAGTGCTACAGTGGAAAAAAAACGATTATACTCATTATTACATTATTTTGACTGGCCTGTTGGTCTAGTGGTTAGTGACCCTGACTGCTAAGCCGGAGGTCGTGGGTTCGATTCCCACCCAGTACAAACCTTTGTGTGATGAGCATGATTGTTTGTTCTGTGTCTGGGTGTAATTTATCTATAATATGTATGTATTTACAAAAAAAAAAAGTATATAAGTAGTATATCAGCTGTTTAGTACCCTTAACACAAGCAAATATAATTGCCTAATTTGGGGCTAAATGGCGCTGTGTGCATGTGGTAGAATATTATTATTATTACTATTACTTCATTCCATTGCCTCACAAATTTTGAGTGGACTGAAACTTAATCAAATTGAAATACGCCCACCTTTTTTTTTACGAAAGATGAAAATACACCCACCCGCCTATGTCGCGGTTGCCCGGCTTAATTTTAGAGTAAGTAACGGTTTATACAAACAGATGCTCAGCGATTTCCTTTATACTATTTAACTACCTGTCTATAACTCTACTATTATATAAAGTGGAAGAGTTTGTTTGTTTGTTTGACCGCGCTAATTTCTGGAACTACCAGACGGATTTAAATAAGTATTGTTGCGTATGATGATAGCCCCAGTATTTGAGGGAGGTTATAGGTTATGTAACATCATGCTACTAGCGACAGGAGCCGAGCAGTAACCAAATATGTAACTTAACGCGGGTGAAACCGCTGCGGAAAGCTAGTGTACTAAAATGTATGCATCGAAACAGAATAAAATTTGATGAAACGTGACGTACACACAATGGATCGTTTATAAATTTAAAATGCCGCGCAGGCTACTTAGTACAAAATGGCGGGCAATTGTTGCCAGCTAGCTCTAAAAACTGGTCGGTATGAGATGAGATAATACTAGCCCGTTTCAAGCTTTATTTTTGTAAGCATAAAAACCATGCGAAGTAACACGAAAAAAGCATTGCAGCGATATTTCATCGCACCTTGTGATATTTTTCTCTATAGTTATTATATTATTGACAAATTAAGTACTAGATCTTAGAAAAAAATAGGAGGACAAAATATCTAATTCATTGTAGCTACTCTGTATATTTTATAATTGTTATTTTCATGGTACTGACCTTCAATATAGAGTATTGTCAAAACCTTACAGCATATATCTAACGTCAAAACCAAAAAAGAAGATTTAAAATATTTTGCGTTTTTCCATCTTTTGTTTTCACGGAAGATGGTTGTCATTTAATTTCATCCACATTTTTTCTATTTTATCATTGTAATATACCATTAATATCATCAACAAGAATATTATTCTACACTTGACGCTGGCAGAAATAGCTGACACAATCGTCGGCTCTGTTGCCAAAAAAAAAGGAGAAGAAGAAGAAGAAAATATTTTGCTTTGAAATTAATGAAACCGATAGCATAAATTTTAATGAAACTCGACTTACCGAATGGTGGATTTGATGATATAAATATTTAGACCATTGTAAGTTTTATAGCATGTGAAATTTTCTACCGAACAAAGGTCATACGTTCGGTAGAAAATTTACAGAGTAGAAAGTTTTACAGAGTACTTTGGGCACGCTAGCTCATGAAAATTTCTGGACTACCTACGCTTAGTGACCTCAAATATAAATTAGGAGCCTGTAACAAAACTGTAACAGATAGAGGCAATTAATCTTATTTTCTAAAACAATACTATTCAAGTACTCCATTTATTTAGCATTTCTTGATTAGCAGCAGTTCTATGAAATGCTATGAAGAAACTAGACACACCCCCCTACAGCTTATTCGATAGCATTCATAGGTACCTACTTAAAATTTATTGGTATCGATAGCTGTTCTAAAAATAATCTGAAAATGTATTGCGACTTGCAACTAGCCAACTACCCGACATGCACGAGTAAATACAATAACATTTGCAATGAGCATTTACAGTTTGACATAACTCAAATTAATGGCGCTAGTGTCTTACATCACTACAATGGGTTAGAAAAGGAGATTCGAATTGTTTTCAAACTTTATAAAGACGCTTTAAATGTGTCAGGTTATGTGACACATTTAATTTAGTAGAATATTAATAAATATGAAAGAGTGCCTAATTTCGACGTGCTAAATTTGAACATTGTTCAACAAGCTGGTAAAAACAGCATTAATAAATAGTGTGTTTTATTTGCGAAATGTTTGAAGTGTAACAATGTCGGAAACTTCAAGGAAAAGGTCGAGAAAATCAAAGTTAGTGCCCCGCGAATGCGTGGAAATTGATGACGAAAACGATACGGATTTGCAGGTAGTACAAACCTCCATTTTGTCGAAAGTTTTTGAGAAAGAAATCTTTGAAACTTTTTATGAGCTGCTTTCGGTATATTCAGGAAATTAATTCGTATTTTGTAGAGAAATACTTGATAAAAACGTACATACGTAGTTACAACTTATGTTTTCATAATATTTGTTTCTGAAATCTACGATGCGATGCGGGTACCTTGGGTGGGTAGCTAAATCCTAAAAATCTTTTGACGTTATTCATTGAAATTTTGTTGAATATGCGATACATCTATTCGTATAAATTACAATCTCCGACAATTTATTAAACTGATTAAAATGCTATAACTACAACATCATTGCGTTGCAATCGTGTCAGAGCCATAATAAACATTGTATTTTTAAGTTAAAAAATCACGTTTATTACAAAATAAAACATCGAAAATTGTAAAAAAGTTATTTTACTTAAAATTTGTTGATATTATTATTTATTATATCCGAAAAATAGCATTTTAGAATTTGATAATGATTCAAATAATTACGCCACGCATTTTATATTCTAATGCTAAGACAAGTACTTACATAACTACCCTTCATCTTGTTAAATTTAAATAATAAACAATAATTTCTTTGCCATTTTTGTCCAAGATTGCTTCTGTACATTATGTATGTATATATCCACTCTACAAGACTGTACTTTATTCTTAAACAAAGTTCATGGGCAGTGGTTGTTCTTTCATACAGCCAGGGCAGTATTAGACACTGTACTTTGTTTTTATACAAAGTTCATGGGCAGTGGTTGTTCTTTCATACAGCCAGGGCAGTATTAGTGACGCTGGTCTAAGTATCATACAATATTTGGTATACTAACCATACTTTATATAATCTGTTATGAGATTATTACAATGTAACAACGTATATTAAACACAGAATGCTACATTAGTCTTTCTTAACAGGCAGGTGTTAAACCCATATTTCATCATCATTATCAGAGACAAGGCTATATTGGTATAAGAACTGCATACACAGTTACACAGAATTAATACCATATGCTAACAAGCAGGAGCTCCATTTGCCTATTAAATACCACCTTTACTAAGGTTACCAAGCATTGTGATAGAGACCTTTGTACTACAGTAAACCTCTTTACCTTCACCTTACATTTAAACCCCTACAATAATATTAAAAACAATTGTGTGTAGTATGCAGTGTGTTTTCATCAGCGTTTTTGCTTACTACTCTGCTCCCGTTGTCAGTAGCGAGATGTTACATAGCCTATAACCTTCCTCGAGAACTGGGCTATCATACGCAAAAAGAACTATTCAAATCTGACGGGTAGTTTCAAAGATTTGCATACACAAACAAACAAACTCTTCTGCTTTATATAATAGTATAGATATAGATATAGATTTTATTTTTCAGATAATAAAAACTGAAAGTGTGCATGAAGATGTAATGTCACCTGCTTATACAGACAATATTGATTATGAAAATTTAATAGACAATGAGGGAAAATCAGACAAACCACGAATGCAGTTCTCTATAACAGTAGCCGTTGAGAAATTTGATGAAGACAGTACTGACTTTGTTATTGATGAAACATTACATGAAGAAACCAGTGCTATTACACAGAATGCGAAAGTTTTGAGTAAAACGAATAATACACAAAATGAGAAATTTACAAGTAGCGAACATAAAGAACAAAATCTACAATGTTTAATAACCCGAGACTTTATTATAAACAGAGCAAATACAATAAAAAACTATGCGACAAACATTGCAGATAGATCTTTAGCAATTGCAGTTAAAAATTCATTAGGACATTTCACTGAAAGTTTGTTAAATCCATTCGAAACTAAAATACAAAAGGTATTAATACTATGGATGCACTGGCAAAAAATAGACCCGGGTTTTAAAACTACACCTTTATTCTACAAATGTTACATATGTAAAGATGCTTGGTGGCATCTAAGTGACTTTCGTGAACATTTAAAGATTCACAGTGAATTTAAATTAGATTTGGAAGAGTATACATTATATGAATCAAATATTATCGCTTATTTAGACTGTTCGTTTGAAGTTCAACATTTTCATCCTAAAGGAGATTGTCCGAAATGTGGAAACGATGCTTCGAAACACATGAAAGAAAACAGACAAACAGATAACTTATACAGCTGTTTAATATCAACCTGTTCAATGACATTTCCGACGTGCTATGCTTTAAAGACACATGAATTTAAAACGCATAATGTACCTGAGATGGCGCTTTGTACATTTAAATGGAAGAAGATTTGCGAAATATGCACAATAACTTTTCACACTCATATATCTTACGAAGCTCATATGCAGTTAATGCATAGTGTACGATCAGATTTAGTAGTGCCAGTGACATATAAACGTTGTAAATTTTGTAAGAATCAATATTTGTATAATTACATGCAGCATTCATGCTTATTTAAAGGCATGAATAATTGTAGGGATTGTTTTCGAAGGTTCCCAAGAGGATATACTTATAAAACACATATAAGTCATTTAGAGGGTTTTACGTGCAAGCTATGTAATGAACAATTACCGAAAAAATGTATGGAAGTTGAACATTTAATGACACATACAGATATGTTTATAATAGTCAAGAAATGTATGTTGTGTGAAGATTTTAGAGTTTTCATGAACGATGAGACCGCTTTGCAACATGGTAAAGTAGCGCATAATAGTAATTTGAGTTTATATGATTCGGTAAGTTGATTTTTACATACATACTTATATAACTTTATGCCTGTCTGCCATTAATGGGGTAGCAGACTATAGAACGCCATTTGCTGCAATCCGAACATATCTCCTTACCTTTACATTCATTAAGTTGGTTTTTTATTTAATAAACTAGAGGTATTTATGGAATTGAATAGAGGTGTCTCGGGTTCGATGCCCGAGGATTAAGTGATATTGTGTTTGTTCTATAAAAAAATCCGCTTTGAGCCATTTTTTCGCGATGAAAGATAAATAATAATACCAGCCTGTTTATTGTCCCACTGCAGGGCAAAGGCCTCTTCTCATATAGAGAAGATAGCTTATGTTTTTCTCCGAGGTCTAATCTATCTACACCAAATTTCATCAAAATCGGATCAGTGGTATAGGATTGTAAGCGTAACAGACAGACAGACAGACAGAGTTACTACTAAAGTTAGTTATGCTTACTTTGGGTACTTACTAGATAACACAATAATTTCTGTGTTTTTATTATTATCGCAATTTACTCCATAACCTTCGATCCGCCAATTTCTGCCCTACACCTGCAAAATAATTCATTTTAGTAGAATATTATACTAAACTTATACTGTTATTATTTTCAGATATTACTACCAAAATCTTGTCTTAAATGGCAATTAAACCAAGATATGGATGTACCATACCTATGGGACGATGGGCATAATACTGACATAATAGTTAAAGGTAATATATTTATTTATTTTCTTACCAATTGGTTTTTTTTTATATTAGCCTACCAAAATGACTCTACCCCGCCTGATGGTAAGCAGTCAGTGGAATCCAGAAGTGGTGGCCATCATACCATAAGCCTTCGTCTTAAACTACTGGTATGGTGGCCTCCAATATGGCGGCTAGGAATGGGGTAGGTACAGGGGAAATTGGGACTCCGGTGCTCTCACTCACCATACGAAACGCAGTAGTATGAATGCTATTACTCTTATGTCGATCTTCTAACCTATGAGAGGGTAGTACTTTCTCAGTTGATCCGGCCTATTCATGCTGAAACTAGCGTGGATCTTCTACTGGAGACTTGATAAGGGTAGCGGGCAACCGATGGATGAGGGCGGCTCACGACCGACCAAGGTGGCGATAATTGGGGAAGGCCTATGTCCAGCAGTGGACGTCTTTTAGCTAATATGGTGATGAACTTTATTTTTCAGAGGAACCAACTAATCCAGTTGATACTTTAGAACATTTAAATCCTGAAGTAATTATTAAGGAAGAGGTAGATAGCGATAACTTGGATGACATCAGCCAAAATATGGATGACAGCAACGTCATTATAAAAGAAGAAATAACAATTGATGACACGCAAGATTACAAAATTCGAATAGAAAAAAATGATTTATCGAAAATATTCGGTATTAAAATTGAACCAGTGGAAGTTAAACAAGAAATGCAAGAAGAATCTGATTACGAAGATGATATAATAAGACTTGACTATACTTTTAACGAGCAAGAAACAAAGCAAGAGAATTTGCACGAAACGCAAGAAATGGAAGACGGTGAAAAATTTGTATCAAAAGTACCAAAATTGTATTGTTGCGTCAAATGCGGCTTTGAAGGACGACATAAAGAATATAAATCACATGTAAAAACATGTGCACAAAATTTACACAAAGATAGATATGACAGTTACTCTTGCACGAAATGTTGGAAGACATTTAATTCGTTTAAAAATTATATGTATCATTTATCTGACCATGGTATTAAACCCATGTCTTGTCCAGTTTGCTTTAGAGAATTTGATGCAATAAGTGCTTTAATTTCGCACGTTTATATGCATGTAAGAATGAGATATACTACTGCACAAATGGTGTCGACTAATGTTACTACTATTTTGCACGAATGCAAATTATGTGGTACAGGCGTTACTAAAAAAGGAATGTTTGCACATTGGGAAAAACACTTGGTTTTTGTGGAGCCAGAAAAACAAGAAGTGGAAGAAACTTCTACTATTAATGGACCTAAACGATTGAGTAAAGATAAAATCGCTAAAATTATAGGTAAGTTTTTTATTATTTATCTATATGTTCAGAACCACAGATAATACAACAAATTCCGCGTATAGCAACAGACATACACATACTGGTATTTGCTAACATAACTACTCACTGGACACTACATTTCTGTGGTTTGACCTTGACCTTGAACCATGCATTGACCTTGACCTTAAACTATGCATTGACCTTGAACTATCCGCACACATTAAAGCGCATACGATCCTACATTTTGCTTCTTAGTGTTGTGAGAGAGATGAGTATGGTGTATGTAAAATATACAAAATGTAAAATATATATAATGGTATGTTTGTAAAATATACCACATGACACGGCTTATTCGAGCCCGGGAGATGTCTTTCTTCTATTACCATACAAAAGTGACTCCACTCTGCCTGATGGTAAGCAGTCAGTGGTGAACACCATTCTAAAAGCATGTCAATGACCTATAACCTTCTTCAAGAACTGGGCTATCATAAGCAAAATGAATTTTCAAATCCGTCTGGTAGTACCAGAGATAAGCGCGTTTAAACAAACAAACTCTTTATATATTATAGATGTATTTTTTCAGGTTGTCTCCAATCACCGGAATACTGTACAAAAAATAAACCGGGCTGTATAATCTGTCATCGACATTTTATTCGTCGAAACGACTGCAAACGTCATTTAATCGAACATCTATTAGCTGACGCATACTCATGGCGACCAACGTATAGAGGATTAAAATGTCAAATATGTAATGATTGTTTATTAAGACCTGATCATTTTAAACAACATTTAAGAGACCATGCAAGGTTACCGGTGTATAAGTGTGAGTTGTGTAATAAAACTTTTAGCGATTCAAGTAATCACGCTAAACATAAAAAGTTACATAATATGAATGCGTATACATGTGATGTGTGTAAAAGAAAGTTTAATGCTAAACAATCAATTGAAAAGCATATGGTGGTAAGTTAATTTTAATTAAAAATATTTTATTTCAAACTACGGTAATAGAACCACTCATGAACCGGATCGTCCAGGGAAGTACTACCCTCTCATAGAAGATCGCCGTAAGAGTAGTATCCGTACTACTGCGTTTCGTTCGGTGAGTGAGAGCGCTGGAGGCCCAATTGCCCCCCTTTCCTTTTTCCTCAGCTCCCTCATTCCATTCCCAGCCGCCATAGTGGAGGCCACCATACCAGCAGTTTAAGACGATGGCTTTTGGTATAGTGGCCACCACTTCTGGATTCCACTGACTGCTTACCACCAGGCGGGGTGGAGTCACTTAGGTATGCTAATATAAAAAAAATAATGGTTTTTCAACTGCGTTAATCTTTAATTACTGCACCGCTTCTAGCATGATGTTAATAGCCTTCCTCAAAAACTGAGCTATCAAACGAAAAAAGAATTATTCAAATTCAACTGGTAGTTTTAGAGATTCATTATCAACAAACAAACTTTTCCACTTTATATAATGGTCATAAAGAACGGAAGGGCGAATTGAGTGAATTTCAACTCTCGTAACACTCATAGCATACGCGGGTTCGAATTCCTTTCCGATAAGTGTTAATTTTATTTATGTATTGAAATATAACTTTTTGTAAAGTCGGTTTACAGACGATAATTTTTACGCGATAACGACTCGTCTCTCTATCGCTTGTTCCGCGCTCTCGCTTGCACGCGGAACGTGACATTTTTTTGTGCGTGCAGCCGGCGTTCATCAATTTATAAAAATACCAATATTTTCTCTTTTTTTTTTGTTTTTTTTTTTTAATTTATTTTTTTTTGTTTTTTTTTTAGAATAAATACTTTTCTTTTTTTCTTTCTTTTTACAATAAATTAACAACTTGTAAGTATAACTAAAACTTAAGGTAACACAATATTTTTTTTACAGATCCACGAAGTTCAAAATCCGTTTAAATGCGAAATTTGCAATAAAAACTTTTACATGTTATCAAATTATAAGAAACACATGAAGTTGCATTCAGATAGCCGTTTAACATTATTCCGTTGTACAGTCTGTGGCAAAAGATTCTCATGTCTAAAAGATAAATGGGACCACATGTGGGAAATCCATGGTGAAAGAAAGTTTCAAGCCGATTGTTCCATATGCCCGGAGAGGTTCAGACGATATAGAGATTTAAAACATCATTTGAAGACTGAACATCGTGTTGCAATTAAATTTAAAGCATCTAAGGTATGTATAAGGCCCAATTCACACCAATGGAAGCGCGGCGGAGAGCAATTTAAGACAACAATGTAATATAAACCTTAATTACTGTGACACGGTCAATAATTGTATTTCAAGAATAAATTCCAATGCGGCGCTTTCTTTCTTTTTTTTCTTTTTTTTCTTCTGCAAGCGCAGCAAAAATAATCATGTAGTCTCAGTCTACATCCATTACAAACGAGAGCGAGTAATCTGTGCAAATTCTTGATCAGCATTAAATGACGTGGGGCGCGCTCGGAGTAGCTGCGCGCTGCCGCGCATTTCTCCGCGCGAGAGCTCCCAAGGGCTCTTGGCGCCGCTCGGGGCGCCTAAAACCGCTTGCGCGTTTCACGGAAATGCGCTTCGCTGCGCTTCCAGCGGTGTGCGCTGGGCCTAACGTTTATATTATTTGGTATATGTTTGCTCGAAGCTCTGTCCGCGCGAATGTCGATTATCGCATTTTTATACAAACTTTCATCCCCTATTTCAACTTCTTCAAGTATTTTTTTTTGCTATAAAAGATAACCTATGTTGTTTACCAAGGTCAATTTTTTTTCTATACCTAATTTCATCAAAATCGGTTTAGGCGTGAAAGTGTAACAGACAAACAGACAGTTACTTTCGTATTTACTTTGAATGCTCATCGTTCATTTGGGTTAATTGAATTAACACTTGTGAACGTTAAAATTACAAATGTCAGCCAATTAACCTACAGCCAGTTCGCTGACGAGGTAGAGCCACGAGAACTGACAAGAAACTCAGGCCACTCTTTAATCGCCAGGTTATTAAATTTTTTTGTAAGTTACAATTTCAAATACCATGCAAAGTGAAGGCTTATAACTAGTAATAGAGTAGATATTTAAAAAAAATGTTTTTGCCTATTAGAAGCATGCTCTATTTGTCACTTTAAAAGGTGTTCATTTTTTGCACATTTTGTATACTTTATTTTTGGTTTTAAAACTGACCAAGGTGATGAAATTTGGGGCAGGCTTATGTCCAGCAGTGGTCTACTGGCTGGATCATGATAAAATAATAATAATAATAATAATTTATTAGCAGTCCAGTTAATATACAAAAAATATATCCGTGGAAGCCACACTAGGCAAAGCCTGTGTCGTGGCTATCAAACATACACGTTTAACAGAGGACTTAGACATAAGTTTGTAGTGCAATAATAAATTAAAATTTAGACAAAATATAAAATAAAAAGTGAGACAAATCATAATATTAAATGTGTGTGTGTGTGTGTGTGTGTGAGTGTATGTAAGTATGTGTATGTGTGTGCGTGGGGTGGGAGGTGTATGTTGTGTGTTTAGATATAGATATTATCAAGATTTTAGGCAGGTTTTCTAAGAAGTTGTTCTATTTCATGATAGGTCAGTTTCGAGATAATTTCTTTAGCTTTGGTCTGTACTTCACGGGTTGTGTTATGTTTAAGTTCATGCTTATTGACAATTTTATTGTATATGTATGGAAACATGTGTTTTTGGTAACGTTGTGCAAAACTGGTATTACTTCTATTTGTAGCAATTTTAAAAATTCTATATTTAAGCAGATACTTATAATTTGGCAAATTTAAAACTGTTTTGTGAGTAGTGACGATGGAGCGAAGGATGTACAGTCCTCTAACACTTAGTAGGTTAGCCTCTCTGTAGAGAGTGGCGGTAGGGAATCTGATAGGCTTTTTAAACATTACCTTTAGAACTGATCTTTGTGCTCTTTCTAGCGGTAATAGGTGAGATGCAGATGTACCGCCCCAAACGCTTATACAATATGTTAAAATAGATTCACAAAGTGAAGTGTATATAGTCCTTAGCAGGTCAACACTAGCAACATCCCTAAGTTCCTTAATAACATATATCAGCTTTCTAGTTCTTGCTGTAAGTGCCTTTATGTGCTCCTTGTAGTTAAGTTTCTCATCTATAATAATGCCTAGATATTTGATTGACGTTGTCCTTTGAACTTCATTGCAGTTACATTCAACATATGTACTTTTATTTAGGTCACAAGTGTGAATAGATATGGCAGAAGTAAACGTAGGTGAGGAAGCACTAGTTTTATGAAAACATATATATTTCGTTTTGTCGGTATTTAAAGTTAGCAGGTTATCATTCAACCATTTCGCTATAATCTCCATTCCTTGTTCTGCGCTTTGAAAACAGTTTTTCCAGGTGGTGTCATGAAATATTATTGACGTGTCATCTGCATAGCAAATGATTTTTGCATTTTTTAGTGGTAGTTGGTTCAGGGTATTTAGATAAATTAGGAATAATTTCGGACCCAACACGCTACCTTGAGGAACCCCAAAAGATGTTTCCTGTTTTGTGCTGAGCCAGGTATTTAGCTTTACACACTGTTTCCTGCCTGTAAGGTAGTTACGGAACCATTCCAGAGCAATTCCCCTTATGCCAATGCTTTCTAGCCTTCGTAGCAAGATCGGAATAGATACAGTGTCGAAGGCCTTAGCTAGGTCTAGAAAGACACCAATACATACACTGCCACTGTCCAGATGGTCAACTATGTTATTTGTAAGTAGACTCACTGCATCTTCAGTTGATTTATTTTTCCGGAAACCAAATTGAGTATCAGATAAAATATTATTATGGTCTAAATATTTAACTAAGCGTCTGTTAACTACTTTTTCTAATATTTTTGCAAAAACAGGGCGAAGTGATATAGGCCTATAGTTATCTGGTACGTTGGGTTCTCCACCTTTGTGTATTGGTACTATGACAGCAGTCTTCCAATTTTTGGGGATAATCCCAGTTGCTAGACTTTGATTAATTATGGTTGTGAGTGGTTCTGTTATATACTGTTTAACTTTCCTAAGTAAAAGGTTGGAGACACCATCGAGGCCTGAAGCACTATCCACTTTAAGAGTCATTATTATATCTTCTACTTCTTTGTTATCTGTAGGCCCAAGAAAAAAAGAATGGACTAGAGCAGAGTGGATTGGTACTTTTTGTGCCAAGATATCTTGAGTCGTGTTTAGTTCTTGTATTATATTATTAGCATAATTTTGTCCAATTGATACAAAGAATGTGTTACAGGAATTTACTGCACTTTGCGGACATTTATCAATCGATATCAGCTCGGATGAGTTGGTTTCTGTAATGGGTTTTTTGTGTGTAATTTGATTAATGGCTTGCCATAGTTTTTTTGGTTGGTTTTTGTATTTCACTAGAATTTCTGTTTCATACGCATTCTTTACTTTCCTTAGCAAATTTATGTAGAAGTTACGATATCTACTGTATACTATAGTTTTCACGTCTCTGTTTAGTTCATTTCTAGCTTCTAGATGTAGTTTGTCTTTTACCCGAGAGCACCTTAGAAGCTCCTGGGTCATCCACGGCTTCATAACTATTTTCGATCTTCTAATTAAAGTTGTTCTGGAGTTTGACTTGATTATATTTTTTATAATGTTATTTAAGCGAAACCAGTCTACGTTACTCAACTCTTCTGCTACTGTTTTATAGTTTAAACTTATTTTGTATTTGGGGATATTTAGCGGAATTCGTGCGTTATTTGATAAACCTGTGATTACCAGATCATGATCAGACACAGCTGATGGACAGACGATTGTATCAACATCCATGTTACCTTTAATAAATACGTGGTCTAGACAAGCCGACAAACCGGTCTTAACCCTATTTCTGCCATGGCACATAGATAAGAATTTGTGTCAGCAGAGTCAGTATTTATGATATTGATATTAATGTCACCAGTGAATACCGTGCATGGTTTTAAATTTAATGTTTGTTTAGTGCTATGTAATGAATTAACAAAAGAATCAATACTCCTGAAGGATGGCGATCTATAGACGCCTAATACGGTAATTACATTTGGTATAATTATGCAAATACATTCTGCGTCTTCAATATTGGGTTCGCAAACCCGTGGACACCACTTGTCCTTTACATAAGCGACCACTCCGCTTGCTTTGTTAATATATTTCGTTGTATGAAACGTCCTATAACCTTCAATATGAAATAATATTGAATTTTTGTTAAGCCAACATTCTGTCAGAATAATAACATCAAAGTCGATATTGATCCTTTGAAGAGTAACGTGGAAGTTATTAAAATTATGACTAAGACTTCTAATATTTAATGTTATGATTTTAATATTGTGTTTCTGTATTAAATGAATAGCATCCTCTACACTATTTATTGAATGGCACTTTATAGGGTACGAATTATCCATACATTGCATAGCGTCAAGTGATGTCATTGTTATTTGTATAACCCAATAAGAAAAAGAGAAATTTATAGGTTACGAACAGTGCCGTTCTATAATATTTTAAAAACATGTATATAGATGCCTGCGAGGAAGGTATGAAAGAGTACAGAATGTATAATGTGCGGGTTATATTGTAAGTTAGAGTGTTGTTTATAGGTTTTGTATACGTGTAATGTGTAATGTGTGCCAGTTTCCGAGCGTTAATGTATTGTTGTATAGTCCTTTTGTATATTGTATTGTGTGTAGATAATGTGTAAAGTTGTGAATAGTTATTTCGTGTATACATAAACAAAACAAAATTATAGTGATAATTGTTTACAAAATAAATTAATGCATAGGAAAAGCCAAAAGAATATAGTGACTTAATTAGGGTTTGCCTGAAAGATAGTTGCTGGTGTTGTTGTAGTCGAAATGCCCATGTACTTGTCCAGATCTTCGATAGAATGTATGCATATTGCTGAATGTTTGTTGTTGGTAGTGCTTTCAGCTTTTCTAATAAATATAGAACCGTTCCGTAGCCAGCAAAATTGAAATCCATTGGTTTTAGCTCTATTACGGGCCTCTCGAAATAACAGCCTGGTTTCTTTGGTAATACGCTCGTTTATGAATATTTTAGATGTGGTGCCTTTAACAATGTTTTCCGATGTGATATTTCTCCTCGATTTAGCGGCGGCGAGAAATTCATCTCTCTTTGTTTTCCTGGTTAGTTTTACCACAACGGGTCGCTGTCGAGTTGATTGTTTGTCAACGTTGAGTTTTGGCCCTGCTCTTACTATTTCACTTATATCAGACTCTTGTAGTGGTACGCTAATTTTTTACGAAAGTGTTAAAAGTAAGTGTGAGAGATTTTCGTTATTTTCTTCGGGAATTCCACATATTTCAATCTCATTTTTCAGATTGTTTCGTTCTAAAACATTAACGGTTGTTTGTAGACGGGATACGGATAGTTTTAGGCAATTAATTTCTACATTTTTTTCATCTATTATTTTTTTAAAGTCTATAAATAGCTGTGACATTGATGACGAGGAGCTTGCAAGATGCTCCTTCAGTTCTTGTACGTCCTGTCTAAGTAAGCTGATATCACTATTTGTTTGTTTCAGTTCTTTGACCTCTTCTCTTAGTTCTCGAATTTCGTAAATTAATTCAGTTATTGATGTATCCTGTGCTAATGTATTTTTGCCTCGTGAACCACGTACTGAGTTTATATTGTCAATCGAATCATCATGAGTATTTAATGTAGTGTTACGTACCGGCGTATTCGTATTTCCATTTTTCGGCAGCGAACTTAAACAAATTGGGCATAACCAAGTTTGTTTGTAGGTCATAGAAAACTTAAGAAAACATTAATGCATAGCAAATCATATCTATATTTGCATTTTGAACAATCCATAAAATTTTTATTTTTAATATTCTTACCGCAACCATTGCAAGTTGTATACGGCGGCGACATGTTAATCGTACTCTGTGCTCTTGATCAGTTTCTCTATATCTTGCACTACTCTGCGCCTGCAGCCCGCACGTTCCGGACTAACCCGAACAGTCACGATCGTATCCGAGTGCAGCGCGAGCCGGCGCGCGCGAACGTCGCGAGGTCGTATTCAAATAATTACCGGTTTATTGTTTACTAATTGGATAAGTGTTAATTGTTATATCACCACAATGCGTTGAGATATCGACAATTGGTTTTCGACACTATCAGCTGCAACAATTGTTCTTGGAATGTATAATATTGTGACAACGGAATATTTACTTTTTACTAGTTATTGCAAATTATTAGTGAGGAAGGAATTGACACAGTTACTGTCCTATCGAGTGACGTACGACGAAATCCAAAAAGGAAGGTTGTATTTAGGGGTGCCATTAGAATATCAATGGCTCTCATGAGACACGGCATACAGTTAAGATGGCTCTCTTACAGTCTGGCACTTGTATGCATTTTGCTGTGTTAAGAGAGGTTTACTCGTCATGAGTGGTAATGTCGCAATATAGTGTCATATTTCGTGATTTTAAATTTTTATTATTTAATCAGAGCTATATCCTAAAAATATGTACTGTCTATGTGCTAGAATCGAAATGTCGAAATGGTCCACCGGGCAAGTACCAATGTGATTTTCTAATTATTTATACGGTAGTAGATCCACGCTGATTTCAGCATGAATGGGCCGGATCGTCCGGATAAGTACTACCCTCTCATAGAAGATCGACTTAAGAGTAGTAGTATCCGTACTACTGCGTTTCGTTCGGTGAGTGAGAGCGCTGGAGGCCCAATTGCCCCCCTTTCCTCTTTCCTCAGCTCCCTCATTCCATTCCCAGCCGCCATAGTGGAGGCCACCATACCAGCAGTTTATGACGATGGCTTTTAGTATAGTGGCCGCCACTTCTTGATTCCACTGACTGCTTACCATCAGGCGGGGTTGAGTCACTTTGGTAGGCTATAATATAAAAAAAACATATGTACTTTCTAAGTTTATCTTGGACATTTCTGACAGGCGGTGAAAGAAAACATCGTGAGGAAACCTGGATTTAAAAAAGTCTGAAATCGCCGATCCGCCTTGAGCGGACGTGGTGAATAATGCACATACCTTCTCTATATGAGAAGAGGCCTTTGCCCTGCAGTGGGACAGTAAACAGGCTGGTATTACATGCTAGAATTATGTGAAAGCTGTTTAAAAAGTAAGTTACCACAATGCTTAATGCTAACTATGAAAATAACGCAATTTAAGTTTCAAATGTATTATTTGCATTGGTATTGGTATTAACGGGCTGTTTTCCGCAACTCCACGACTGTGCGCGTATTTTGCGTGTGGGTGGGGGGCGATCACTCGATCCATCCCAGCTCCTCGAGGAAGGCCAGCAGACTTTT
This sequence comes from Parascotia fuliginaria, assembly GCA_963082885.1. NCBI lineage: Eukaryota > Metazoa > Arthropoda > Insecta > Lepidoptera > Erebidae > Parascotia > Parascotia fuliginaria. The sequence goes on along the minus strand of OY720201.1, from coordinate 2,778,409 downwards.
GATATCCCCGACAATCTCTTGGAGTGAATTCGGGTCGCCAAAGTATTTTGCCCTGTATGTGGCGACCTCAGGGCAGTGTAGCAGTATGTGTGCTGTCGTTTCGTATTTGCATACAAATAAAACTGTAAACGCAATGATTTTTTACTTTATATACAGCTTTCACCTAATTCTAGCATATAGACAGAATAAATGATAAAAATTTAAAACGCCAAATCTATGCCAACATTTTGAAAGCTTTGAAAAACAACCATTTCTGGATTCCACTGGCTTAAGTTGTCATTCTGCCTCAGAACCTTACCATTAGGCAGAGTGGAGTCGTGGAGCCACTTTGGGATGCTAATAAAAAAAAAAATTAAAAAAAAAATCTAATTTAGAATCTTTATTTGTTAAACACTGGTATTTCAAATTATTGCATCACATTGTGGCTTACTGTGTCAGCCAACGACGTACAAGTCTATACTAATATATAAAGCAGTAGAGTTTGTATGTTTGTTTGTTTGAACGCGCTAATCTCTGAAACTACCTGTAGGAATAGAAATTTTTTTTTTGGTTTTTTCTGATTTTCTGTTTTTTGTTTCAGCATATAAAACCACAGTTAGTCCGTATTGCGAGCGAGCAGGAGACTTTAATTGTCTATGAATCTAACCATGACTAGAACCTCATTAAGCACAAAGCTAAAGAGAGTAAGTCGCTGGAAAGCATGTCTGTTTGAACGCGCTAATCTCGAGAACCATCTAATAGATTTGGATGTGGTTTTCACTGTTATATTGTGGGTTTTTCAAGGAAGGTTTAGGTACAATACATCAACCTATCACCTATAGGAGCCGAGCAGTAATAATAGCGGTAAATGCAAAAACTTTCGCATTTATAATATTAGTATTTAATGACATCACAACGTAAATTAAATTCACTCATTAATTTTAATGTTGATAGCTTATTTTTATAAGATATTTCTGTAATTCTTTGAGAATAAGTATTGTATTTTGTATTATTTGTAGACTAGATGTCCGCCTTTGCTTCGGTATCAAAAGTTTTAATCAGTCAACACAAACACCTACGGTAAATATCATAGCAATAGTGACGTATTGGATCATTCAGATTTAAAAGGCGCTTAAAATGACTGAAAAATATATTAGACAAAAATAAAGTTAAATCGAAAAATATAATCTTTACATTTGAAAAAAAAAAAAATATTTAATTAATTTAAAAATCTTTTTTTTATTTGTATATAAAGTATCTCATAAAGCCGCCATAGTGATGGCCGCCATGTTAGCAGAGATATGCATAGAATGGTAACCAACACTACATTGACTGCTTCCCATCAGGCAGAGTGAAGTCACTTTAAACTTATATAAAAATTTAATTGGAGATATACATTTAAGTACCTATAAGCTAGGGTTTAGCACAGATAACACTAATAAAATCCGCATACACGCTATAGACACGGACTTATCGGCATTCGCTAGCATGACAACTCACTAGACACTACGATTGATGCATTTCTATACATTAACCTTGACCTTGACCTTCATCTTGCCCTTGACCTTGACCTTGAACTATCTATCCCGCTCCTTATTGAGCTTGAGTCAGTACAAATATATGTTAATGCGGTATCTATTAGGTTATCTGTGAGTAATAATTTATGAAATATGCTACATAATAAAAAATTGAAAACACTGTCGTATTATGTAAGATATTATTAATGAACTTTTGCATGAATTTATCGTTATTATACAAAATATATTTTTAGAATAAATTGGTGTTTTATTTATACATTTTATATTACCCCAGATGGGTAGGCAGAGATATATAATATCTATACATATAATACAAATGTAACCGATCGCTGTCTGTACCTTCCATGGACAGACATGTATATGAGAAAAAATACTATTAGGACCTATATCAACGCAAATAGAACCCAAAACAATGATTGGTACAATTTTTGTCTGTTTGTCTGTTTGTCTGTGCGTTTGTTCACGCTAATCTCAGAAACGGCGGCTTATTCCGTTTATCCACCCTAAAAAAGCCACCCTAAGGAGAATACTCGGAAACGCGTGTCCTTCTATCCACCCTGAACGGGGTGGATAACCGTAATTCATATAATATGTTTCTTCCGATTTTTTACCCCAAGTACAGTTGAATCAAATTATCTTTTAAGTTTTAATTTAATATTTATTGTTAAGCGAATAACATAAAATAGTCTTAAAATCTAAATTGTAGGTACATGGTACTATAAGATAGAAAGCCGAAGCGGGGCTGGTGGTTTTTTATACATTTTGCAACATGTCCAGAAAATGACCAACGCTTATTTCATTATTGAGTAGACGTAGTTGCGTATCCTGGATAAATTCGTCCCTTTTAATGTATATTTGCAATCGTTTTCTAAATTTTTTTGCTGCAGCAGACGTATTAGCGAAGAACTGTGCGTTTTTTTGCACGCATTCCAAAAAAGTAAACAAAACTATTTTCAGCTCAAAGAAGAAGGTAAGTATGTACATCTAAAGTATTTTAATGTTCACGAAGTTTCTTGGACTGGGTTTGTGTATGTTTCTGTGTTAATGACTGTACTTAGGCAGGTGAGAAAAACGGAAGAAACATATTATATGAATTACGGTTATCCACCCCGTTCAGGGTGGATAGAAGGACACGTGTTTCCGAGTATCCTCCTTAGGGTGGCTATTTTAGGGTGGATAAACGGAATAAGCCGAAACGGCTTATCCGATTCAAATATGGTTTTCACTAATATATTGTGGTAAGCTTTACTTAACATTTAGTGTTTGTTTCATGTCAATCGGTTCATAAATAAAAAAGTTATGCCAATTTAAATAATCACATCGAAAATTTGTTAATTTACTACGAAATCTTATAGAAGCAGAGATTTTAACAGGTTGCGGAATAGCTGATAGTGTTTTTATGCCTCTGTTTCCTGTCATTCTAAACAATCTTTCGTTTAGTTTTAAACGAGTCCAGTTTGCAGTGAACCACTAAAAGGCCAAGGTAAGACACTAAAAGTTGTGGGTGTGGATCTAAGTATTAGCTGTTTTTCGCACGGTCAGCTATATGTGGCTCTATCACGTGTTAGCATTCCTAGCAGCCTGTATGCTTTGATCCCTGATGGCTATACGTCTAATCCATACATCCATACATATTATAAAAGGCTTTGTCCAGTCTGACTGACTGACTGACAGACAAAGTACAGCCTAAACCGCTGGTCGTAGCGACTTGAAATTTGGAGGGCCTGTTTGTCTTAATGTCTAGAAGCGTACTAAGAAAGGGTTTTTAAAAATTCAACGCTTAAGTGTATGAAAAGGGATGAAAACGATTGTATGAAACGTCTTCATTTTTGCTTGAAATTTTGTTTAGGAATACTTTTATTTAAATAAAAAATATCCTCATATTTTTTTTTTAACTGGGATGGATTTATAGAGGTGAAATAAAAGATGAAATATTGTATGGAAAGATCTTTGCTTTTGAAGTTGGCGACTTGAAATTTGGAGGGAGGGGTAAAGGAGGGGGAGGAAGAGGAAAGGAAGGGAGAAGTCAGGGGAAAGGGAGGGCAAAGTCAGGGGGAAATCGAGTTTCAAATTCACGCTAATCTCAAAAACGGCTTATCCGATTTAAATATGGTTTTCACTGATACATTGTGGTAAGCTTCACTTAACATTTAGTGTTTGTTTCATGTCAATCGGTTTATAAATAAAAAAGTTATGCCAGTCAAAACTATAGTTAAGATCAGCGGGTTAAGCAACAGAATGCGGCTGGCCCTTGGATGGGTGACCACATAGTAGTATTTGATCTGAGCGTCGCCGTACTTAGGGCACGTTAAAAGTCTGTCCCAGTTGTTATCAAGTTGATAGCAGTCGTTAGGTCAAGTCGGACGCCTCTATGGAAGACCTGAACAAATACTGACACCAGCTTGACAAACCACTCGATATTTGAGGACAGAGCTTGATGTCTAGAGAGGCTAACATCAAACTAATGGTGGTAGTTGTATCACAGATTATTATAGAAACGTTATAACTGTCAACGAAAGCATTTCTAACTACCCTCCGTAGGGTAGCTCCGTAATGGCGTCGGAAATCTGAATGACATCGCCATCAAGCGCTGATCTAGAAAAATTTAGACGCACAAATTATATTTTCGGCGTACATTTTAGCACTAAAAGCTCTGCCCATGCAAAATATTTCACCGATCATTCGTTTAGAATTTTTCTACTGCAAAACCTTACTCCAGCAGGAATTATCAAAACAACATGCACAATTTATTTTAAGCGCCGTACATTTACAGCATTAGGCACTATACGTTCTACCCATATCACTCTAGGAGCCTACTTTTCCTGCTAGGGTAACGTAGGTACACGCTGTCGCCATAGGCGTCCACGGTTCACTCTATAGGTTGGGAGCCCCTCTTATTTATCGGTTGCTACTGGAAATAACAACTCACTTCACTTAGTGCCCGATACCCATATCATGCAATTAGGCTCGTATTCTTTAGGGAAGTGACCTTTTGTATTAATTACTAAGCAACTCCGGCTTTGCAAAATGTAGTTCCAATTTATGTTTTTTGTACGTATCATTCGTATCTTTGAAATTGTCGGTTTTCTCTACCTAATATATTTGTAAAGATAGCTAGGTAGGTACTGTTTAGTGTTTAAGTACCTAAGTCACTCGAAAGAGTCAAAAAGAGAGAGAGAGAGAGAACCACTGGGAAAGATATTTCACTAGAACAACCAGTTGAACAATGGGTAACTATACTTTACAACCAGTTGAACATCGCAGTTGTACCACGGGTCGGTAGTCCTCATAGCAAGTCATTGGTTCACCTCCTTGTGAGAGAACCACTGGCAAAGATACTTCTTCATAGAACAACCAGTTGAACAATGGGTTAACTTTACTTTACAACCAGTTGAACATCGCAGTTGTACCACGGGTCGGTAGTCCTCATAGCAAGTCATTGGTTCACCTCCTTGTGAGGTAAACCCACGCTGCGTTTTCACGTTCTGCCATAAAGACAATTCTGCAAACTGTGTATTCTGTTTTGCCACTTTGGTAAAGCGTCTTGGTTCGCCTGTGGATTGCCTAGTTAGGTACTAGTTAGAGTAAGAACTCTAACTAGTACCTAACTAAAGAGTTAGTTGGGTAAAGATACCCAAAGGGTAAAACGGGATTCTAAGACTCCGCTGTCCGTCCGTCTGTCACCAGGCTGTATCTTATGAACCGGTATTTAGATAGTTAAATTTTTTACAGACTATGTATTTCTGTTGCCGCTATAACAATAAAAACTACAAAAAGAATTAACAATAAAGAGGGCTCCCATTCAACAAACAAAAGATTTTTTGCTCGTTTTTACAGAATCCTTCATGTGCGAATCCGACTCGCACTTGGTCGGTTTATTTTTATTACGATCTCTCTCTCTCCGAGTGACTTAGGTACTTAAACACTAAATAGTACATAGCTATCTATAAAAATATCTATACATATAATAAAAATGTAACCGATCGCTGTCTGTACATGGAAGATATATGAGAAAAAAAATTATTGGGGCCTTTATCAACGCAAATAGAACCCAAAACAATGATTGTTACAATTTTTGTCTGTTTGTCTGTTTGTCTGTGCGTTTGTTCACGCTAATCTCAGAAACGGCTTATCCGATTTAGATATGGTTTTCACTAATACATTGTGGTAAGTTTCACTTAACATTTAGTGTTTGTTTCATGTCAATCGGTTCATAAATAAAAAAGTTATGCCAATTTAAAAAATCACGTCGAACATTTGTTAATTTACTACGAAATCTGATAGAAACAGAGACTTTAACAGGTTACGGAATTAGCTGATAGCGTTTATATTTTTCGGATTCCGCTCATTCTAAACAATCTTCCGTTTAGTTTTAAATGAGTCCAGTTTCCAGTGAGCCTATATTTTGCGATGACAATTAATAAAGCCCAAGGTCAGACACAACTAAAAGTTGTGGGCGTGGATCTAAGTATTAGCTGTTTTTCGCACGGTCAGCTTTATGTGGCTCTATCACGTGTTAGCATTCCTTGCAGCCTGTATGCTTTGATCCCCGATCGCTATACGTCTAATCCATACATAAATGATATTTTATTTTTCATTTTTCATCTTCATTGCACTACACCTCGACTGCATGTAGCCTCTTTTCACAATGCTATTATATTTTATGTTGTGAACTTTCTATTATATAAATTACATTTTATTATACTTTGATTTATTAGGCACGACTCCTACCTACGTCCGCGCGTAACTTGATTAGGTCGCCAACTGAAAATCAGCGCTGGGTGTACTATGTCACCCGGTTTTATGCTGAGTCGGCGACCCTTTCGGCATAGGCGTACAGGACAGCATTATACGCATTGTTTTTTGTTTTTTATTGTTTATTCTTACTGTGTATGTTTTGTATTGTATAAACTGTAGGTAATTCTGTAAATTATCTCCTGTGCCCCTGTGACGAATTAAATAAATTTTCTTTCTTTTCGTTCTTCTTTCTTACATCCATACACCCATACATATTATATAAGGCTTTGTCCTGACTGACTGACTGACTAACAGACAACGCACAGCCTAAACTGCTGGTCGTAGCGACTTGAAATTCGGAGGGTGTGTTTGTCTAAATGTCTAGAGGTTGTACTAAAAAAGGGCTTTTTAAAATTTAATTCCTAAGTGTGTGAAAAGGGATGAAATCGATTATATGAATCTTCTTCATTTTTTAACTTATAGTTTTGAAATTTTATTTTGGAATACTTCTATTTAAATAAAAAATATCCTTATAATTTTATTTTAACAGGGGTGGATTTAGAGGGGTGAAATTAGGGATGAAATATTCTATACAAAGATCTTTAGCTTCTGAAGCTAGCGACTCGAAATTTACAGGGAGGGAGAGGGAGGGAAAGGAGGGAGGAAAAGGAGGAACTGATGAGAAGGAGGAAGGGAGGGGAAAGTGAGAGGGAAGTGATGGGGAAGTGAGAGGAAAGTGATGGGGAAGTGAGGGAGAGTGAAGAGGAAATGCGGGAGAAGTGAAGGGAAAGTCAGGGAGAAGTCAGAGGGAAGTAAGGGGAAAGCCAGGGAGAAGTGAGGGAGAAGTGAGGGAAAAGTGAGGGGAAGTGAGAGGAAAGTGACGGAGAAGTAACGGGGAAGTGAGGAGAAGTGAGGGGGAAGTGAGAGGGAAGTGAGAGGGAAGTGAGGGGGAGTGAGGGGGAGATAAAAAATAGTATGAAAAACATTATTTAAACAATATTAAAATGTCTATTGGAAAAAACGACATTCACGCAAAAGGTCACTCACTCATTTATCACGAAATCTCAGAAACAACAAGTGCTAGGAATCTCAAACTTTGCATTGTCATTCCTATTAGAATATAGGTGCTTACTTAGACGGAATTTTGCGAAATCCATCCCTAAGGGGGTATAAAGGGGTGGCAAAGTTTGTATGAAACTTCTATAGTTTTTATAGTAGGATTACCAAATTACTAGAAAATACTCTTTTTTTAATATTCAGAAACCACCCATATTAAATGGGCAAATAAGAGTCGCAAGTTTGTGTGAAAGTGGTTTGTCAGTTTTAGCGGTAGCGGGTTTAAACTAGATTCGCCATAGAGACGGATAATACTGATACAATGTACGATTGCCATAAAATCAGGCACGCAATATTCTCATAGAGGCACCCATCCGAATTTTCACGCGAACGCACGCAATATTCTCATAGAGGCACCCATCTGAATTTTCACGCGAACGAAGTCGCGGGCAACAGCTAGTATTAAATAAAGAAAAACCGACAATTTCAAAGATATGTAATGATACATACAAAAAACATAAATTAGTACTAGGTACATTTTGCGAAGCCGGAATTGTTAGAAAGGTCCCAAAATAATACATGTCTAATTACAATGATTTAGGTACCGGGCAGGTAAGTAACTCTATTTTCGGTACAATATTTATTTTATATCACGCACACACGCGCACTCACTCACACACACACACACACACACGCGCGCACACACACACACGCGCGCACACACACAGACACACCCACACACACACACACACACACACACACACACACCGCATGCCTTTTGTTTTTTTGTATTTTTTATTCTTGTATTTAGTTTTTCTTTTATATACCCTATAAGTACATGATTGCTTTTCACGTTTTTTTGTAATAAATGCATACCTTCTGTATCACTAAACAGAGAGCCTGGAGATTTGTAACACAGGTCATTGAACCTAGTACAGACTCCAGCTCTCACCACTGTACTTACCTTTTTGAGAGAAAATAAACACTTATTATTATTATATGTCCGGATTTATTTGGAAGTTAGTCTATAGGTACGAATTTTTATTAATAAAGCTTTTTATGCTGGAATAACTTTTTATATTGAAATAGCCATCTGCTTCTTAGCATTTATGCTATAAAAACCATAGCAGTGCCGTGCATAGATTAGAAGTTAAAATAAAAAGACAAGGAAACGGCAAGTCGATCCCGTGCCACGGGTCGGATAAAATGATTTATGTAGGTATAGAGTTTTCTATCGAGAAATGATTCGATTAATAGCAATAGACTGCTCTCTGATAAATCGTAATCTCAAGTAATCTTTTTGTTATCGTTTCGACGGTAAACAAGTTTATAATGATCTGGCTGGCTGGTCAAGAAAGCGACTACATATTCGAGCTGTTCAAGCCCACCTTAAAGCGGCTACCGCAACACAAACATCTCCTGGTACTGCTACAGTGTGGCAGAGGAAATCCCCACTAAGTGTCATTAAGGGTTATCACAGACACCCGCACAGTAGCCATCCACGGCGTGAGCGAGGATTCCAAGTTCGCGCTGTGAGAGCGAACACACCGGCAGCGAGACACTGCATTGTCAGAAGCAGGCATAAAATCCTCCCGCGTGCAGGTAATGATAAATCGTAATATAACTGGCAAAAGTAAATGTGACTTACTTACAGCCTGAGGACCGGCGTCTTACATACGTATCTATAATACCTATTACATATAGGGTGGACGCAGAGGCATAATAATCCTCTGTCCTTTCCCCTTTGCCTTTCCCATCACTTTCATGGTAGTCGGCTTGGTAGCGTTTTGTAAGTTTTTTTTTTGCAATGCTTAGAAAACAACCTTATCCAATTTACGTTTTCTTATCATCAGGTGGACGTACTTGTTTGCCGCCAAAGTTGTTTAAAAAAGTAGCATCTCAAAAAGTGCACTGACATACACACATACAGCCAATAATGTCATTATAAAAAAAAAAAACTAGAGCATAGAGAGTGAAATGTAAGTGCTTGTTTCAATGTTTTTCTTTCTGTAGAGTGCGTTGCAAGTGCACTGGGGTGCACTCCCCTACGAATGTCCCTGTGATCCATATTTGAGATGCAACGGGTTACTATTGTTTATTATGCGTTGTGAGTGAGTGAGAAATGTGTGAGATAAAAAAAAAAAATGTATTTCTTGCGAGTGAGAAATTAGTGAAGTTGGTTGAACAAATGGTTTAGAATCTTTGGAAAATGACTTAAATTGACACATTTAAAGAAGAGAATCAAGGGTATAAATGTAGAGGAATGAAGAGAAGGAATGGACCAAAAAGATGAATGGATTGCTATATTCGTGATCAGTGTAATCTATATTAGCTAATAAAAGCATTTTAAAATTTTCAATAAAGTTTAAATTGTATGCAAGGTTCAAGGTCTCAAGCGAAATCTGGAATCTATGCAAGGTTGATAAGGTCTAAAATTGCATTCACGTGTTTTCATAACTAACAAAAAAACATATATGCATGTAGGTATATGTTTGCTAGGTAGGTATATAAAAAGTAGGTACTTATTAGGAAGATTTGATTCTTATTAAAAATGCTAGAAGCGCTGTTCATTTTGCATAATAATTTTCTTGTTTACTTATATTATATATTATGAATCCCTCTCTATATCCTGCCATCTTGATTTAAATAGTCAAAATCTCCATAACCAACTCGAATCTCGATTGTATCTCGAAACCAAAACTCAAACCAATAGCACCCAATAGTAGGACTCTTTTCGTAATGAACCCTGTTTATATGGGGTTGTAACCCACACTCATAAAATTTCCACACACCGGAGACACACAGCTACAAATCTCTTTACTCTTTCTAACTCGGATTACATCGTTTAGATCTGTCCCGTTCACACGCTTAGCGCCTGCCGGCAATCGATATTTCCCTCCACTGTTTTTCCGGTCCTCGTGCGTGGAAAACGTGAACAGAGCTACCATCTTTGTTAAAATAATAATATTTTGATAAAATAACAATATCAAAAGACTATTTCAGTGTTTCAGTGTGATTTTGTGATAAAAGAAAATAATACTATCGAAAAAGGCGGTAAGTGGCTATAGAGTGTTTTTTTTGGTTTGGATGTTGTTGCGCGTTAAGCCTAAATTGTTAGAGATATATTTAATTAATTATTAAGTTATTTAATGATATTAGAGGCTTAGTTTATTAATAATAAATATAATGTTATTTTATTATACGTCGGTATTTTAATAAGTAACTATTTTTATTTATAAAGCATCTATTTTATTTATATTGTAGGTACATTATGATAAAAAATTCAAACAATGATATATAATTTTGTTAACTGTTGAATATAAATCCTCTTTAGTAACTTAGGTAAACATACCTACTAACAAAACGGACAAAAAAAAAATATTATTTTTTTAATGAATTTTATATGGCTATCAAAGATAAAAGGTAAATTTAGGTAGCTTAGGTAAATAATTACCTTAGCCTAGGTATTTGTCAATGATATAAGTAAAATTTGGTAAATAGTTCCGTACTTACTTTGCAAGAGCGTAACTTAAGTATCTCTTTTGTTAATGTTTAAAAGGAAAACATTTTGCTGGTACACAAAAAATTGTTTCTAAAGAAGATATCTTGGAATTGGAGAAATTAGGTATATATTTTTATATAAACAACTTTATTAAAATAAACAAACACAAGAATTTTTTTGTTTATTATTTTTTGTTTGTAACCCTGGTAGGTACCTACTACTAGTAGTTCTACTAAGTACCACTGGTAAAATTTTCTTCCTGTAGTTTTGCTTTTTTGATATCGAAGTTTTCTGTCAAGAAATTCTCATTATTTGCTCGGAGTAGTCGGAATCTGGAATTCTATCCTGTTTATGGCAATAGGCTCGTCGCCTGTTACATGGGGCACAAACTATCTGGTACAATAATTACTTAGGAGTACATAAAAGGTGAATTTATGCCAAAAGGTTTTTAAACGTATGTACACACTTAACACAGTAGTAGATATTAAGAGCCAAGAATTACATAGATTTGTGATTATGAAGCAAAAACATATTTAGTAGTCAGTTCAATATTAATTTTACGTTGATAGATCACATAAAAGGCAGACAGTACAAGTGTTCTAGGCCTAGCGATTTTTTATATTACCTACCAAAACGAAGGGCATGCAGATTGGACACCATCCCAAAAGCCACCTGGTCAAACTATTGCCATGGTAACCTCCAATATCGTAATTATAACAGCCCGCTTAAAAGAAGAAACGTGTTTGTTTGTAGTAAGAGGGGCGAGGGGTGATCAAAAAGTAATGAGAATGGATATATTAAAATAACTATATACTTAAAAATTTTTTTTTCCATAGTCTCCTAATATATCAATAGGTACATTTAGTCCATCTCTTTTCTAAACCAACGAGACCCATAAAAATAAAACTTTAGCTTAACTCTCCCAAAATGCCTCTACAATGGCCGCTGTAGAGGCATATTGGGAGAGTCAAGTAAAAGACTTCGCCATTATCCCCAAATTTCTTGCCCCGGAGGTGTTCCTTGAGCCGAGGAATCAAATAAAAGTCGCTGGGGGCTAGTTCTGAAGAATAGGGTGGGTGTTCAAGCAGCTGGAAGCCAGGCAAAATTTAAAAAACAAGATTAGCCCTTGAAATGTCGAATCGTTTCTTCTTTTGTTCATCGGGTAACATTCTCGGGACCCAACGTGCCTTTTGACCAACGATCAACGACCAACCTTTCGCATGTTCATCTCGGTAGTTAAGTTTCCTTTGAATGCTACCAAATGAAATGCCTGTGTTCTCAGCTAAATGACGAATGGTCACTCTTCGGTCTGCCGATACCAGATTTTGAACTTTTTTGACGTTATCTTCAGTGAGGGAGGAGGATGGGCGGCCTTCACGGTGTTCGTCTTCCGTGGATGTTCTTCCCATCTTAAGCTCCTTGCACCAGCGTTAAGTTGTAGAATATGGAGGAGCAGAGTCCCCCAGTGGTTCCACCAAGTCAGTATGAATGTCTTTGGTGGACATTTTTTTCAAGCACAGGTATTTGATGACGCCTTGTGCTTCATGTTTCTCCATTTTGATGTTATCACTCCGACTGCTAGTATTCAAATGAATGTATCTTTTAAAAATGACGTCCTATTTATACCATTTTTTGTCAGGGAAGTTGTGAAGGATTAGGGAGTTGCAAAAATATTTTTCAGAATTTTGTTATTACTAGAAATATCCGTTTATCATTACTTGTTGATCACCCCTCGTATGGACTATGAATTGACCCCATGGGTTCCGTGAGGAAAACTTGAAGTATGGAACCCTAAAACATCGTGTCGACATGTTAAATCCTTTAATCCTGGGTTCAACCTTCTGATGTAACCTACATCACAGGGTCGTACTTAATGGATCATTGTTAAATTAGAATTAATCCATGGAATTTATGATTCCACGTGAGCTCGGGTGTTCGCCTCAATTAAAAAAAAGAAATTGTTACATATAGTAAGTACAGCATCACGTCGTGTTTCTAGAAGGCAGTTTCATGTTTAGCTAGGTCTCAACATTAGGTACCAACACTTTTTTACCAGTTTTTAATCGACGAGTTTTTTATAATAAAGCCAACAAAAATTGGTAAACTAAATGTGAATATTACACACATCTGCCTACATCTTTAAGGCTGTTGCTGTTGAGAGATATTAAATATATTACCAAAATAGTTTCAATCTATCTGATGGTATCAGAGAGAGAGAGAACACTCTTGTGTCGCATGCCAGACAGTCAGACAGGTAATTGCGCGGAAGTAATACAAATGATGAAATATTGACAATATCCCGTCGAGACTTTGGAATAGTGAACATTTATTGATAATCGAAAGTCGAAATAGCCGAGTGGATAAGGCTTCGTAAACACGAGGTAGTGGGTTCGAATCTGGCCAAGTACCAATGTGATTTTCAAATCATATTACTTTCTAACTTTATCTTGGACATTCCTGACTGACTGTAAAGGACAAAATCGTGAGGAAACCTGGACATAAAAGTCTGAAATTGTCGATCCGCCTTGAGCAAGCGTGGTGATTAATGCTCATGCCTTCTCTCTATGAGAAGAGGCCTTTGTCTTGCAGTGGGACAGTAAAACAGGCTGGTATTGTTATTGACAATCTATAGACTGTGTAGAGTTAGCAGATCTCTCGCATGGTGATAGACGATGACAGGCGGCGGGAGAATAAGGGCAGCTCACGACGGTTCAAAATGGATATAACCTACCTACTTGGTAGAACATGCCGAGTGGACGTGTTTTGGCCGAAATAATGATGAAGATTATACTTTTGAAGTTATACTTCTTTTGGCGCGATTGGGAAAAATGATGAGAGTGAATATTTACGATGCGCGCGCATACCGACAGAAAAAAGCAACACCCTGAAGTTAGTTGCGAACCTTTTACACCCTGAAGTTAGTTGCGAACCTTTGTGTATCGTATCAGTACAAATATCAGTGTGAATAAATAAAAAATATATTGGCGTTTATATCAATTCAATTATATTTATGACGGTGATAGATATTTTTTATTGATCATTTATCAGTAAAAATATTTATTTTGAATATTAGCGGTAAAAGTGGTTTTAATACTGTTTTAAGTGCATTTATAGATTTGAGGTTAACTGTTATGTATGTATGCGTTGTGTTATTATTTAGTATTTTTGGATTGTTACGCTAAAGAAGTATAACTTCTTACGTGCGTACATGAGTACACACACTCTTTTTTTTAGGTAATACTAAGCAAGTAGGCATTGTATAAGTAACTAGTAAAATATTTAAATTATATGATTTGCCTCTAATCAATCACGCTTGAACAAAACAGAAAATGCGGTCACTTAGAACAATAACCGCAAATCCAATATAAAAATTACAATAACCTAACAATACCCCCACAGAAATAAATAGGCTACCAATTTTTTAAATTAAATCACAAAAAGATGATTTTTTTTTAACAAAAACAGACTTTCATTATATAATATAAAAGGGCGATGGTATAAATAAAATCCATTCAGCCTCCCCTCTAAGTACTGGCAACATTATAGAGCATATTTTCCCGCGCTTTACATGATACCCTGTTGCCCTATTAAAAATTGTCTATGAAAGATTTTTTTTACCTTGGGGACTGGGGAACTGAGTTTGTATCAGATGACACTGACGTAGACATAGATTACTTAAGCGTATATATTTTGATCCCTGAGTAGGATAAAATGATTAAAATTTTTCTTTCGACAGATTTTTAGTATTAGCCAGACCTGAAGTGTGGAATTTTGCCTGGTAAATGACGACAGGCTCGACCTCTGTTACATCATTACCACAGAGTAAAGTAATATTAAAAGCATTACATGGGACCCAATAAAGCTGGAGAGATATGCCTCTGCCTACCCTTTTGAGAGGTTTTTATTATTCATTATTTATCACCACATCACAGGGTTGATCGCCACACAGTTGCTCAGTGCAAATTGGCGATTTCAGACTTTTTTTATAAGTAAGTACTTAGGTGCCGTTTTCTTAGAGATGTTTTCCTTCACCGTAAGTCAGAAAATGCCACATTATTACCTACTTACTAGTTTCAAACCCACGACCTTGTGTTTATGAAGCGAATGCTTTAACCACTGAGCTGAACCACTGGTTTCAGCATGAAATGGCCGGATCGATAGAAGTATCTACCCTCGAGAGAATATACACGTACGTAAAGTAATAGTATCCGCGCTAGGGGTTGTATTAACCCCTCAATCTTAACGTTAATATTTTGGTTGTTTTTGCAATACTTATAGACAGAACCATGTCCATAATCTACGCACACCTTTAACTATCAAGAGGTCTTATTGCCACACAGACTCAATTTACACTGCCGCGGTATGTAATGGAAGCGACGAAATTGTACATAGCATAATGAACTTTATAATATACAAACTAAATACGAGTCAAAAATCCTCGCGCATTCTCGAGAGTATTCTCTATGTTATACAATTGACATACTAATAAGTAACATTAGAATCTTTTTGTCCGCAGGCAGTTTTGTCCTAATCTATGGCATTACAATGAATGAAAGATCGCACATTACAGGACACGAAAACTTGGTCTTAAAAACAAAACGACAGAAAGTTTGACGACTGTCGGGTTTGTTAATGTGCGCCCGGCCTATAAAGAAATATAGATTTTGCTAACGTAGTAAATTGGCGAGCTGTGGGCAGTTCTTAAAGAGCCTCCCAGTGTTTAGAGAGGTTCTTGAATATATGGTATGATTTAAAGAATCATCTCTTTTAAAGTAGAACCTTGGAACTGCGTCAAGCACTGTGTCAAGATGTGAAAATCGATCTTAGTTGGCTTTTGCTTTCGAGAATACTTAGCTAATGAAATTTACAAAATAGGTTTGGTTCTACGAAGTTGTGATGATTCGAAAATTAATTATACAAACACTATACATTAGGTTCATTCCCACAGCAGGCAAATCCCGCTTCTCATACTCATTAGAAGGCATGAACATCTCCAAGGCAGATCGACAGTTAATAATAATAATATCACAACAACTACACAACGATTAAATAAACTACACACAACGCCATCTAGACCCAAAGGTGTTATGGGTTCTAGAATGTGGAAACATAACTAAATAGTTTTTTTAAATACATAGATATTATAACTTTAAATCTACATGTAGTTAATTTGTTTTATTTATGTAAGTCCAGGTTTTCTCACAATCTTTGCCTTCACTGACAATGTTGATGTCTAAAAATCATCATTAAATAATAATATGTCGCAAAATCGCTATTCTCTTCCTATTTGTCCGTTAACTTAACCAGATAACTGTTCAAAGAATATTTTCTTCGACTGACCTGTTGGTCTAGTGGTTAGTGACCCTGACTGCTAAGCCGGAGGTCGTGGGTTCGATTCCCACCCAGGACAAACCTTTGTGTGATGAGCATGATTGTTTGTTCTGTGTCTGGGTGTAATTTATCTATAATATGTATGTATTTACAAAAAAAAAAAAAAAATGTATATAAGTAGTATATCAGTTGTTTAGTACCCATAACACAAGCAAATATAATTGCTTAATTTGGGACTAGATGGCGCTGTGTGAATGTGGTAGAATATTATTATTATTATTATTATTATTTTCTGGCGGCACTAAGGCCTATAACACTACACGGTATTCAGGGCTCAGTAGTCAGGGAGGGCGTTGCCCCTAACTAGGGCGTCGATTATTATACTGCACTGAACACCCGGGCCCGGTGTTAGTCTGAATGTCGTCCTGTGCCACTGGATTTGCCACTGGGGGGTCTCAAAACGAAATAAATCTTCCATCTTGTGCCACTGTTTGTATAAACATACTCCTGCTATACACTCTGAATTCGCAACTGCCGCAGTGCCGACTTATGAAGATTCCTATGCATTTAAATACCAACCCTTTATTGTTAAAAACATGTATTATGGATGATGAATGAAAACGCTACTACCTGTATTACTCCCGGCATCCTATAACAATACCCTAAATTAGAGTTAGGCTCCCTAAATACCGTGTAGTGTAATAGGCCTTTGAGTACAAAATATGTTATCTTCAGTCACTTCCGCTTAGCGTGATGGTCATGGTAGTCAAACAAACGGAAGATAAATATTGTCGTATAGGTACCTTGTCAAGATGTGAATACGCGCGAGTTGCCCATAACGTAAAAAAAAGTAACAAAATACCAGAGAAAACTATTTATTGGGATGAGTGAAATCAAAATTCTCATCGGTATACATTTGCAGCAAATCCGGATTACTGTCCAAAAGTCGTCTTAGCGATGTTTTTCTTTCATTCAAGCTTTCCAGTATTTCTTCGCTCTCACTTTCATTAATTTCTGTGGACGTTATTAAAATATTTCTCATGCACGGACAGGATATAAAATTATCTGTGGTTAAGCCTTGATTAGAGTATTGTATGCCTATAGTGCGTAACTTATTTATTTGAACTGCTTTTGCCGGTGGAATTCGATAGTTCTCAGCATAATCTATATTGCGTGGAAAATAATAGTTGTTTGGATAATTTTGACAGTTACCAGGGCAGTGATCTATTACGTTACATTGTTTTATAGTTATTTTGTTTGTTGGTATAACTTCACTCGATTTTGCCGCTTTTGAATTGGATTTTTGAGGAAATGATTCATTCATTCTCTTCCATTTTTCTCCATTTTCTGTTAGTGACAGAACTAATATGACAGATGCTCTTATTTTTTTTTAATAGTGTTAAGTAGTGATGTTAGGTCCATCTTTTGTTTTCACGGAAGATGGATGTCATTTAATTTCATCCACATTTTTTCTATTTTATCATTGTAATATACCATTAATATCATCAACAAGAATATTATTCTACACTTGACGCTGGCAGAAATAGCTGACACAATCGTCGGCTCTGTTGCCAAAAAAAAGGAGAAGAAGAAGAAGAAGAAGAAGTAGTGATGTATTATTTTCTTGGTTTCGAGTTGATTTATTTATGAACTACACATTAATAGTTTAGTAATTTTTTATACTTTATTTATGCGATTAGCAATAGCGGCAGTTTTTTTTAGTAGATCCTCGTTGGTCTACCAACGAAGATCTACTAAAAAAAACTGCCGCTATTGCTAATCGCGACGTCTAGTCTGTGAATTGACGTGGTTATTGACAAAAATATTTTAATGTAATGTTTGAAGACGGCTTTTGTAGAGGGTCACTTAAGTTACCTAAATCTACATCAATTCGTTGCTAAATTCTGGAAATACAAACATAAAGCACTTCGTAGTTTGAGCATAGAATGAATACAACTAAGTAATCAAAAATTCCGACATAAAAGTATATTAGCCAATGTGCATGCTCCTTTAGAACTCTCCCTTCCCGTCGCTATTCCACAAACATTACTTTCTTTTTTCTATTCATAGACAGGAAATGACGTGTATCAACAAAAACGGCGGGAAAACTGAACGAGTGGAGAGTAATTACTCGATTTACAACCCCCATAGAGCACTTTCCAGTCTCTTTGAACTTTTTTTGCGCTGGCTGTGTGTTGGTTTTCATTGCCTTTTTGTTTATTTTTTAAAAAGCATGTTGGGTTTTTTTCTGAACAAGGTTTTCTGTTTTGTAAATGAGTTTGTGTTGATCAAATTTTTTCTTCATTATATTTTTTATACAATTTCAGTGGCAAACGAGCTTACACCAGATGGCAAGTAATAACCGTAACCTATCGATTATAGTTGTGTTCTTTATGAATTGCAGAAGAAATAATGCTTAAACAATATAAGCCGTTACCAACCGTGTAGTGAAAAGAGGATAAGGAAAGAAAAGAAAGAGAATCAAATACGATATTAGTTCGGTCGATCCAGCGGTGCTGAAACCAACAAGGATCTAATGCAGTCATTACTGGCTCTATGCTATTGTTGTAAGAAGAAAAATAAATAGACATTTATCATGGCATTTGTTTAGAAAAAAATATAGATATTAAAATAACGTTAAATTGATTATTAAATGTTATTAAATGACAATAAAAAAATAATTTATTAAGTAATAAAAAAAAAAGAGTGTGTGTACTCATGTAGGTACGCACGTAAGAAGTTATACTTCTTTAGCGTAACAATCCAAAAATAACAAATAATAACACAACGCATACATACTTAACAGTTAACCTCAAATCTATAAATGCACTTAAAACAGTATATTAAAACCATTTTTACCACTAATACTCAAAATAAATATTTTTACTGATAAATGATCAATAAAAAATATCTATCACCGTCATAAATATAATTGAATTGATATAAACGCCAATATATTTTTTATTTATTCACACTGATTATTTGTACTGATACAACACACAAAGGTTCGCAACTAACTTCAAGGTGTTGCTTTTTTCTGTCGGTGTGCGAGCGCATCGTAAAAATTCAGTCTCATCATTTTTCCCAATCGCGCCAAAAGAAGTATAACTTCAAAAGTTGTTAAAAATAACAGATAAAATTAATAATTGTGACCATGAAATTTTCTAATGTTTCAAAAATATGCTACATCAAGTGACAGAAGAAAGCCATGGACAATCGTCAACTAAAGAGTTTTCTAAAAAGAAGTCTGACTACGTGTTTAACTATATAGATTTTACAAGAGACCTGAATTACACTCGAGTACCGGAGAAAAAGAATATAAGTTTTACAACTCAAACGTCAAACAAAAAAAATAATAACGAAAAAAAAGCTGGTGACTTTTAAAAATCGAGTGAACCTATTTTGAAAGATAAAAGTATTTTAAAACTTTCTGTCAATTCAAATAATGATTTTGTTATGTATGCTTTGAAATAAAATTAATTAATAAAAGATTAATTAAAAGGATTCGTTAATTTTAAGGTATAAACCTTAAAGATCCTTAGTTTAGCATGAATGGGTCAGATTGACCGGATCTCCCGCCGTTCATTTAAAACATTTGAGATTATTTTAATCGCCATACTTTCCATAATAACGGAGATATCCGCGAACACACATAAAAAAAATTAAAAATATATACGATTGAATTGAGAAACCTTCTCCTTTTTTGAAGTCGGTTAAAAATACCATTCATTCATACTAGCCCGCTATTATACTACTGCATGGCAACGCCTTCTTTTAGAAAAGGCGAGCATTGATCGCCATTAATGCTCAATGCAGGTTGGCGATATCAGACATTTTTATAACTCCAGGTTTCGTCACGATGTTTTCCTTCACCGTAAGTCGGTAAGTAATGTCCAAGGTAAACTTAGAATGTGGGTACATACAATACAAAGTCACGTTGGTAGGTACTTGCCTGGATACGAACCTACGACCTAGTGTTTACGAAGGGATGCCTTAACCACTACCCCATCACGACTATAATACACAAGCTTCCCGTAGCGCGGTTTCACTTGCGTTAAAGTTACATCTTTGGTTACTGCTCCACTCCCGTCGCCAATAGCGTAATTATTTAAACCCGAGTGGCAGTTCCGGAGATTAGCGCGTACAAACAAACAAACTCTTCCGCTTTATAATAGTATAGATGAACCCATTATCATTGCTTAACATAATTATGCTTACTTTGGGTCTCGATAGCTTTGTATAGTTAGTATTTCTTTTGACTGACTCTGTGGTTCGGTGGTACTGTGTATGGACTGCCACGCAGAGGTCGAGGGTTTGATGCCCGCTTAGTGCAAATATTTACATTGGTCTGGGTGTTTCTATGTTATTGTATGTATTTACAAAAAAAAAAAGTATTTAAGTATGGTATATCCGCGTTCTAGAACCCTTAACACAAGCATATAATATGCTTACTTTGGGTCTAGATGGCGTTGTGTGTAGTTGTTGAAATATTATTATTATATATTACTAGCGACCCGCCCCGGCTTCGCATAGGTATTATGCTAATACTAAATATACTACAGAATATCTTTTTAAACAACGTCCACAGTTTTTTTGTCATTAGACAATACAAACATGTTTTCTTTAGAGGCCGGCGGCTCCCAGCCGGTATATACCGCCGCAACCGCTATGTCCCTGCATTACATTAGAAACCTCTAAAATTACCAGTGTTTCTCTACTATATTTTGCACGTATTATTCATATAAACCTTCCTCTTGAATCACGCTATCTATTAAAAAAAACCGCATCAAAATCCGTTGCGTAGTTTTAAAGATCTAAGCATACATAGGGACAGACAGCGAGAAGCGACTTTGTTTTATACTATGTAGTGATTATTTGTCTAATCTGGTGTTTCTTGTTACAGGTGATGTTCGGTATGCCGTGGTCCTCGTGAGATGGACGGCATTCAGATGGAGCCAATTGGCAAGTACAAAGCCGACAGAAACGGGTCAGCTAAGGGTAAGCAGTTTTCATTTATCTGAAGCTTGTATGTCGGAGAGTCGCTGGTCTCTTCTAGTTATAAAGAATTTCCTCTTTCCTTTTTCCTCACCTCCCTCAATCCCTTTACATACCCCACTCTCTTCAAGCAATGTTGGGTCGTTCATGAGCGACAGTTACCACTTACCATCACGTGGACGGTTTGCTCGCCTGCTTTTGTAGGCAATAAAAAAAACGCTTGTCCGAAATCATTCTACTCTGTCTGATGGTGACCAGTTAAGCCCCTGGATGTTGGTGGTTAGTAGCTAGGAGGAAATCAGTAGATTTTTTTAAATTAAGCATCTCAAAACATTCAAAGGCACGTTAAAAGTCAGTCCCGGCTGTTACCAAGTTGATAACAGTGGTTAGGTCAAGTCAGATGCCTCGATGAGCGACCTGAACAAATACTGACACTAGGTCGAACACTAATCACACGGTAAGAAGAAGAATGGTGATTATAGAAGACTTTACTCAAAAGCCCTGTATTGAGTCATTATCATTTAAGTGTTATTTATTTTTCGGCAGCAGCAGCGTGGCGTAATATGGTGGACCAGGACCTGGATGATGTGGCCTTCTTAGCTGGTGAGTATACTTCTAGTGTAGTGATAGACTGGCTCGGTGGTTTAGCAGCGCTGTGTATAAACTACAAGGTCTCAGATTCGATTATGGGTTGAGAATTAAGGGTTGAGAATTGAATTTATGGGTTGAGGTTCGTGCGTGCGTGCGTACGTGCGTGCGTGCGTGCGTATGTGTGTGTGTGTTTGTTACCTGTCAGAAAATTGGTATGTAGATAGATTCGGTGCCGGAGACGGACATAGGCTTTTTTATTCTCAAAATCGCTAATCGGTTCCAATTTCCGCGTAGGCGAAGCCGCAGGGCGCAGCTAGTAGATAATAAACGTACTAAAACTTATAAAAAATGAAAACCATAAATATGTTATTTCTAAAATAATATGGCTAAATAACAGTTATATTTTTTTAAATAATTGAACTAGTTTTGTTTTATACATACTACTAACGGCCTTAGCAGAATACCAGCGCTTTTTTGATTAATATACGAAGCGGCACTATGCTAAGCTAAGGACCATTTTAGAACCACACAGGGATATATATTTTTTTAATAATAATATTAAATGTCACAAAAGGACTTATCTTTAAGTAAGTATCTATTAGATTTAAGTACGCATGTATTAGAATTACCTTTTTGTGAATTCAAATTAAATGTTTTTTTTTCTTCCTTTACAACGACTATTCCTTGCTTACAGACACAGACAAAGCGCGTGAGGCGCGTGAACTAAGAGATGCACCCGTCGCTGTCTGCTCACAACGTCGAGCACTATGTCTGGCCGCGCTGGTCTTCTCGGCTATGTTCGCGACGGCTTTACTTGTTGTATATGCTACTCCTCAATCAGGTAAGAAATAAATAAATTATTTTTCAGAATTGGCCTTTGAGATCAAGATGTACACTAATCATGATAGTTTTAAAAAAAGCTATATTTCGTCAACTGTGCGGCAAATCATTTACATTGTCTATGTATTAAGTTATGTGCTTAAAGAAGAAATTCTACTAATATTATAATTTTACGGTAGTATATCCACGCTGGTTTTAATGTGTCGGATCGTCCGGGGAAGTACTACCCTCTCATAGAAGTTTCGTTCGGTGAGTGAGAGCGCCAGAAGCCCAATTTTCCCTCTTTCCTCTTTCCTCACCTCCCTCATTCCCTTCCCCTAACCCCATTCCCAGCCGACTTAGTGGAGGCCATCATACCAGCAGTTTAAGAAGATGGTATGGTGGCCACCACTTCTAGATTTCACTGACTGCTTACCATCAGGCGGGGTGGAGCCACTGTGGTAGGCTAATAAAAAAAAATGCGAAAGTTTTTGTGTGTGTGAGTGTATGTGTGTTTGTTACCACTCAGCATCTAAACAGCTAACAGATTTCGATGAAAATTAATATGTAGATAGATTCAATGCCGGCGACGGCATACTTTTTATCCCGAAAATCGATCCCGAGAGAGAAAAACACATTAGGGCGCAGCTGGTATATAAATGAAATCAAGTAATAATAGTAGATAAATAATAAAGGTCATTATAAATATGAAAATATAAAAATAAACTTATATTGTTTGTAGATTGTCCATGCGCTGGGGATACTACATTGATTCCTGGCCAGCCTCCAACAGATTCTGATTCGAGCGTAGCTGCTGCTAACAAGTGAGTGATATCTATATAAAAAGCGTAAGAGTTTGGTTTAACACGCTAATCTTTGGAACATTTGTGCAAGATAACCCAGTTCTCGAGGAAGGCATAGGCTATGTAACATCACGCTACTGGCGATGGGCGCAGAGCAGTAAGCAAACCGCGCCGCGGAAGACTAGAATTACCTATAACCTGAAGGAACATTATATTAGTAGATAGAAAAGGGCTTTGAAAACATATACTAATACTAGTTACTAGTACTACTAATAATAGTAGTTAACAATTGATAATTATAATAGTTTATTACAAAGAGAAAGAACAAATGAAGAAATAAAGGAAAGGAAAGAAAAGTTTTCATTATTTCTTTTTAACTTACTCTTGTCCCGAAAGATGATAGATGATAATTGCATTGGCACGCGACGGTACTGGTCGGACGGAACGGTCTAGTGGGCATAGTCATATACTAAGCAATATAAAGAATATTTTGTATGACGGTTTTGAAAAAAATACTTTTTACCATATTTGGATACAATTTACATGTATTTTTTTTTGACTGGCCTGTTGGTCTAGTGGTTAGTGACCCTGACTGCTAAGCCAGAGGTCGTGGGTTCGATTCTCACCCTGGACAAACCTTTGTGGGATGAGCATGATTGTTTGTTCTGTGTCTGGGTGTAATTTATCTATAATATTTATGTATTTACAAAAAAAAATGTATATAAGTAGTATATCAGTTGTTTAGTAGCCATAACACAAGCAAATATAATTGCTTAATTTGGGGCTAGATGGCGCTTTGTGAATTTGGTAGAATATTATATTATTATTATTATTTTGGTTTTTAAATTAATCAGTCGGTAAACTGACTGGTTTTGTTCGGCGCTTAAATGAACTTAATATTTTCAAATGGCTGCCTTGTAAAGTATAATAAATGTCAGATCTGTCACTATTCTACGATTATGACGATTTTTTTGTTTGACACATAGCATTCTGTTTATTATTACTAGCTTGCCGCGGCGCGGTTTCACCCGCGTCTTTGCTTACTGCTCTGCTCTCGTCGTAGTAGCGTAATGTTTCATATAACCTATAACCTTCCATATGAACTGGCTATAAAACGCAAATACAACTATTCTAATCCAACTGGTATTTCGGAGATTAGCGGCTCAAACAAACAAACTCTTTCGCTTTAAATATAACCATACTTCTATACTAATATTATAAATTCGAAAGTAACTCTGTCTGTCTGCCTACCTGTTACGCTTTTACGGCTAAACCACTAAACCGATTTTAATGAAATTTAATATAGAGATACGCTATCTTTGATCACGAAAAAATAGCTAGAAAAGTTTAAAATAAAGGATGAAAGTTTGTATGATAAATCATCAACGTATAAACAGAGCTTTGTTCATGTGCGATATAACCGACATTCACGCGGGCAGAGACGCGGACAACAGCTAGTTATAGTATAGATTAAAATAAGTATCTACTACCTTTTGTTATAGAGAACGTATCGCAAGCAATGGCGCGGTCTTTCCATGGAGAGGAGCTCGTTTGCCAACGTTTGTAATACCAAGACATTATAGTCTATGGTTACATCCAAATTTGACCACTGGAGAACTTAGAGGTATGTCTTTTTTACTAGCCCCCATATTTTTACAATTCCACCCACATGCCCATCACTGTGACTCCTGAACTCAAAGCATTTATTTAATTTTGATCATAAAGTATGATGCTTATGAAAAGTCAACATTACATGAAGTCAGCTAATTAACCTACAGCCAGTTCGCTGACGAGGTAGAGCTGTGAGAAGAACTGACAAGAAACTCACGCCACTCTTTTCATTCGCCAGATACTTAGTTATTTGTATGAGTTACAATTTAAACACTCAACGCAACCAAAGAACCATACAAAGTAATTATTACAAGTTAACCAATTAATATAATTACTAAGATTAAAGAAAGAAAAGAGAGGATTTCAATTATTCAGTTGCATCTAGTATGGTAATTTGACTACGTATTTTAATTAAAACGGTAAATGCATCTCCTGGTCACATTGAACGACAAGGTAATCCTGGATTAAATATTAAATGCCATGTAAGCCATGTAAGCCAGGATTAACAGTGATAACCAAAACGAAACACCAAGCTTTGACACTCGGGAGTCCCGGGGACTGCTAAACCTACAGTCTTGGACGCCGCAACGAATTTAATCAGAAGTAAAAAGGAGAAGTTGGTAATAAAAATGTCCACTTTATCAGTACCTACAAAAAATTGTGGCCTCCCGCTTGGTTTACTATTACCTTTACTGCTCGACTCCTATAAGTGATAGATTGATGTATTATATACTTAAACCTTCCTCGAGAAACCCACAATACAACAGTATTTACATAAAAGGAAGTCGCTAAAAAGTGTCTGTTTATTTAAATGTGCTAATCTCGAGAACCAGCAAATAGATTTGGATGCGGTTTTTTTTGTTAATATTATGGGTTTCTTGAAGAAGTTTTGAGTATATATACATCAACCTATCACCTATAGGACCCGAGCAGAAACGCAATAACTTTTAGTACCGATGCAAAGCGAGGTGAGGCTCTAGTTGATTAAGTATAAATTATAATTACCTAATATATACTATTAGTTATTACTTAGAGACATAATATAGACATTATCATATTTTACAGGTGGTTAGTGTACGATTCTTTGGACGCAAAGAAGCATTTAGATTGGCTGTTGTGTTGTAATTTACCTTGTCGGAATTTGTGTCCAAATCTGTGTCAAATAAACGTATTATTATATTATTATTCAAGTATAAGAAAGAAAGAAAGAAAGAAAGAAAGAAAAGAAAGAAAGAAGTATGTTTAATTTCTGTTAGTAATATTGTATGTAATACATAGATTTAATTAATTATTAATTGTTATCAATATTTGCATGATGTGGTCCTCTAATTAAAGGAGTACATTGAAATATATTTGTGTCCTATTAACTTTAAGTTACAATTGTGTATATATCCTTTGTTGGAGTAAATAAATAAAGGTACCTATTTTTTTCTATTTTTCTTGTTTTAGGCGAAGTATCAATAGACTTTAAAGTAGACCGTGACACATCATTCGTGGTGCTTAACGTGAGAGATATGAACGTGACGGAGCGAGCTCTCTTCAAGTCTGGAGGGTCTATGGGGCCTAAAGTAAATAAGGCTTTGGAGTATCCACAGGCGGATCAAACTTATATTGAATTTAAGGTAATATATTATTACTAGCAATCTAATATATATATTTACAAGAAGTCCGTCGTCGCTGCGTTTTGTAATCAAAAGTTTATTGTTATTATTAGATATCACAACAAACTCCTACAGAAAATATAATAGCAATAGTGTCGTATTGCATTATTCAAATTTACAAAAGCGCACTAAATATTGAAATTTTGTTAAAAATATTGCACAATTTATTAATTTTTAAAGATGAAGTTTGTTTTTAAATCGGTAACTTAGATTTTTAGTGAAATCGTTGCAAACAATCAAACAAACAATTAACAAAATATCAAATCTTTTCTCTTTTTAAAGTGTATTATAAAAAACCATTTTGTTATGCCATTAAAATGTAATTTTTTAATACTTTAGGAAAAACTTCGTCGCAAATACAACTACACTCTCAGCCTTCGTTTCATCACGAAATTGGAGAGAAATGACAAACAAAGAGGTTTCTTTTTAACTGGAAGTCATCGACAGTAAGTTAAACAATTAATTATAAGTACCAAAATATAGGTTAAGAAAGTGGCTTGATATGAGGGCGTTATATTCTTATGAAGAACTAACTTTCCGTGACGCTTTTTCACCCGCGTCTTTACCTTACTGCTCTGCTCCCGCCGCCAGTAGCGTGATGTTACATAGCCTATAACCTTCCTCGAGAACTGGGCTATCATAAGAAAAAAGAATTTTTCAAATCCGACAAAGATTAGCTCGTTCAAACAAACAAACAAACTTTTTCGTTTTATTTAATTGGAAAGATTTATTTCGATAAAAGCTTGACAATTTTTTGTTAATTGTTATTTATTTTTATTATTTGATTATTACGACATTTATTATGAATTCTTTGACATTTTAATTTATTTTCATAATTATTAATTTTTTTTTTGTTTATTTGACTAGCTTGTAAGGTATTATTAAGTATTTTAAATGTGAATATTACATGTAAGAATCCCTTACCAATAAAGAACTATGACTATATAACTAACCATCGTTGTCATAAGTGGTGATAATATGATGACTCAATGGTTAAGGCTCCCGCTTCTTATAAGTGGACGTGGGTTCGAAACCGGGCTTTCTAAGTCTTCTTTGAAGATCTCGGACTGTTTTATCGGCGAAGGAAAACATCGTGAGAAAACAATAATAAAAAAAAAAATGTCTGAAATCGCCAATCTATCTTGAGCGCACGTGGCGATCAATGCTCATACCTTCTCTATATGAGAAGAGGCCTTTCCCTGCAGTGGAATAATAACAGGTTACCAGGAAACGAGCCCTGTGTCGCGGCAACTTAAGAAACATAACAATTACATCCATACTCGGAACAAATATTTATATATCACACAAAATTTAGTCCCGTGTGCGCAACCTCGTGCACAGCGGTCGCTTGCGCTCCCACTGCGCCACGGAGGTAGTTAGAATTACTATTATTAGGTACTAACGGCCCGCCCCGGCTTCGTACGGATGGACATTTTTTTTAAACATTTTGGGATAAATAAAGATAGGTACTTTTGTATGAGTATATAGAAAGGAGGTGTTTTTTCAGGAAATTTCTTAAATTTTTCTCCTCGTAAGAACCATCCTCGTACTTCAAGGAATATTATAAAAAAAGAATTAGCGAAATCGGTTCAGCTGCTCTCGAGATTTGCGCTTAGCAACACATTCAGCGATTCATTTAAATATTATAGATATAAACAGTTTTCTTGTTGTCTCCCCACAGTCGTTGCGCAGTATCCAGATTTTGGCTCACGCACGCTCGGTCCTCGTTCCCATGTCTCGACGAGCCACATTTCAGAGCTACCTTCAAAATTACTATAGTTCGAGACAGGTAAACAATAATTACATTTTTCTAGTGACAGATAATGTATGGCAATTTTTTGACTATGCAAAATTATACCATAATCTGTTTCGCACAGGTTCCATGTTTCGTTGACGAATATGCCGATAGTTGCTACAGAGGAGGCCGGATTCTATTTAGGACATCGATTAGTACGTAGATTTTTTTTTTGCTTTTAAAGAACTACACACAACGCCATCTAGACTCAAAGTAAGCATATATTATAGCTTGTGTTATGGGTTCTAGAATGCGGATATATATACTTAAATACTTTTTTGTAAATACATAATTATACTTAGTAACCAATTCAAATAGACATGTTCATGCACACAAATATTTGCACTGAGCGTGAATCGAACCCGCGACCTTGTATGTTACAAAAAAAAGTACTTAAGTATGTATTATACGCATTCTGGAACCCATAACACAAGCTATAATATTATGCTTACTAGGCGTTGTACTTGTTATGATAGTATTATTACTTATTTT
This sequence comes from Parascotia fuliginaria, assembly GCA_963082885.1. Lineage (NCBI taxonomy): Eukaryota > Metazoa > Arthropoda > Insecta > Lepidoptera > Erebidae > Parascotia > Parascotia fuliginaria. The sequence continues at coordinate 2,749,499 of OY720201.1, read as the reverse complement.
AATTTTCCCAACAGCTCCAAGACGAATTCGCAGTCACTCCTCCAATGGCGCCCCATATGCTATCATTAACCGTCTGCCGTCTCCAACGTCGAGCGGCCCCAGACCTGCCTACAGAAGCAACCCCGAACATAACTGAGGTCACGACTTCACCCGAAGTATCCACGGAAATGCCCGAAGATGAGGTCCTGCCTCCACCGGAAATTAGCTTGTATAGCGATCAGCAAGTTATTTTAGATGAAGCTGGGTAAGTCCAATTTTGATTCCGGGTCTTTTGAGGGTTTACGCGTCATGAGTGGCAACGTCGCATTCTAGTGTCATATTTCATGATTTTCAATTTTTACCATTTATTCGGAGCTATATTTTTAAAATATGTTCTGTTCTGCTAGAATTAGGTGAAAGCTGTATAAAAAGTAAGTAACCATAATAATAATAATAATACTCAAGTGGACACAGACTGAAATGGATGCCCTGGATAGGCGAGTCCGCACATTATTAACAGCATTCCGTATGCACCATCCACGTTCATCCGTCATGAGGTTGTATATCCCGCGAAAATGTGGGGGCCGCGGATTTCTAAATGCCAAAACCCTCCACAATCGCGAGATATGCAACCTCAGAGACTATTTTCTTAGGATGGGCGAGGGTGTGCATCGTGATATGGTTGCAGTGGATAGTGGACTTACCCCGCTTGCCCTGGCTAAGGAGAACTGGCGTAGGCCTGTAGTACTCAGTATAGACGACCGTAGAATGGTATGGCAGAGCAAGGAGCTTCACGGACGGTTCTATCGGGCCTTACATGGGCCTGATATAGACCGTGCTGCTTCCGTTGCCTGGCTACGCTTCGGTGATCTTTTTGGAAAAACCGAAGGGTTTGTTTGTGCAATTGCTGATGAAGTTATCATGACGAACAACTACCGGAAATATATCTTGAGGGATGGCACTACTGACATATGTCGGGCATGTCATCGCCCTGGTGAATCCCTCAGGCATATTGTTTCCGGCTGTTCGCGTCTTGCTAACGGAGAGTACTTGCACAGACATAACCAAGTAGCCAGGATCATCCACCAGCAAATTGCTCTGCGATACAATCTTCTAGATGTCGAGGTGCCGTACTACAGATACAACCCAGAGCCGGTTCTCGAAAATGGTCGCGCGACATTGTATTGGGATCGCTCCATCATCACAGACAGGACTATTATAGCTAACAAGCCTGATATCGTGGTGGTGGATCGATCCGAACGCCTTGCAATGATAGTTGATATTACCGTCCCTCATGACGAGAATCTCATGAAGGCTGAGAAAGATAAGCAAATAAAATATCTTGATTTAGCCCATGAGATTGTTGACATGTGGGATGTGGATTCTGCTGTCATTGTGCAGATAGTCGTTACTGTAAATGGTTTAATAGCAAAGAGCCTCGACCAACACCTAAAGAGGCTCGCATTAGGTGGATGGGTCAAGGGCCAGATCCAGAAGGCAGTGCTGCTCGACACGGCACGTATTGTTAGGAGGTTCCTCTCTCTGGAGCCCTAACCGCCGGTAGCTTGGACTTTGTCTCGTTGCCGGTGGTAATCTATTTTTTATATTTTTAAATGTGTATTTTTGGTTTTTATAAGTATATATTTGAAAATGTAATAAATATGAAAAAATATGAATAAAGGAAATAATAATAATAATAATAATATTCTACCACATTCACACAGCGCCATCTAGCCCCAAATTAAGCAATTATATTTGCTTGTGTTATGGGTACTAAACAACTGGTATACTACTTATATACTTTTTTTTTTTTTGTAAATACATACATATTATAGATAAATTACACCCAGACACAGAACAAACAATCATGCTCATCACACAAAGATTTGTCCTGGGTGGGAATCGAACCCACGACCTACGGCTTAGCAGTCAGGGTCACTAACCACTAGACCAACAGGCCAGTCCATAATGATTACAGTTATTTTTCAATGAAAATTACGCAACAAGTTTCAAATGTATTAACTATTTGCATAAAATCAAAACTGTAAACGCAATAATTTCTTACTTTTTATACAGCTTTTATCTAATACTAGTATGTTAACAGAACATATTTTTAAATATAGCTGCGATTACATGATAAAAATTTAAAACCAAGAAATATGACACTAAATTGACATAAGATGTCAATCTGGCTCAGAACCTTACCATCAGGCAGAGTGGAGTCGTAGAGTCACTTATATAATAATAATACCAGCCTGTTTACTGTCCCACTGCAGGGCAAAGGCCTCTTCTCATATAGGGAAGGTATGAGCATTAATCACCACGCTTGCTCAAGGCGGATTGGCAATTTCAGACTTTTAAGTCCAGGTTTCCTCACGATGTTTTCCTTCACCGTCAGTCAGAAATGTCTAAGATAAACTTAGAAAGTACATATGATTTGAAAAATCACTTTGGTACTTGCCCGAATTTGAACCCACTACCTCGTGTTTACAAATCGGGTGCCTTATCCAAAGGGCCATTTCGACTCAGAGTCCCTTATATACTTAATAAAAAAGTGGGATGTGTAAAAGCATTTCAAAAAGACATAGTGAATCATGCTAGCTAGATAGCTACGTTTTTTAGAGTACCGTATCTCAGAGTTAAAACGGAATCCCTACAAAATCACTTTGATGTTTCCACTTGTACTACTGAACAGTTCTACAGCATTTGTCTGACGCGTAGAGTCAGTAATTTTCTACCATAGTCAGCCACAAAAATGGTGGTGTTCTTTCAAATTTATTTAAACCTAAAACATACATTACATAAAATTTATTTTCAGACCTTTATTGGAATGGGTGCAGAAAACCATACAGCACTTCTCATTCGAGCTAAATACTTCATATCCTCTACCTAAATTCGGTAAGTAAATATAACATAGCATGTAATAATTAAGGAGGTAATCAGAGGGCCAATTAATGATCGGTAATTGATCAGTTGGTTAAGCAACAACGAGTCCAATTACTTAGAATGGCTTCATGAATAAGGATCATATTTCAATTACCTACTTCTTTTAGTTTTCATCAAAGTCTTGTGCATTTAAAAAAAAATGCATTCATTAATTAACCTTGACAACTACGCTTAACCTTGCTGATCTACATTTGATATTGTTATTACGACTCTCCAACTACTAGCTTTTAATCTCTATGTATTTTGATGCAGTTCAGAAAATGGTCATTCATCCATTAACTGACCTTGACAACTGTACTTAACTTCACAAACCTAACTGTCACTTTCTGATATAAGTTTTAATTTGGTCTCTTTGATTTTTCTTAGATATCGTAGTGGTGGAAGGAGGGAATCCATATTCTGAGGGATGGGGTTTGATCACCCTTTCTCCTGCTACTCTCTCCGATACGAAGACCATAGCAAGATTGTTAGCTCAGCAGGTGGGTAAAAAACAATATTAGGCCCAGCAGGTGGGTAAGATTAGACACAATATTAGCGTATAGCTCGTTGCACTCATTGATCGGTATACGATTAGCGGGTTAAGTAACATGGAGTGCAGCTGGCCCATGGATGGGTGACCGCATAGTGGTATTTGACCTGAGCGTCTCCGTGCACGTTAAAAGTCTGTCCTAGTTGTTATCAAGTTGAAAACAGTCGTTAGATCAAATCGGATGCCTCTATGGGCGACCTGAACAAATTCTGACACTAGGTTGACCACTATAACCACTCGATATTTGATTTGATTTTTTTTTTGCAATGCTTAGAGGACGCAGCCATGTACATAGATTACCGTTACCTTCACACCATCAGACGAGTAATATGTTAAAAAAATAAGATACTAATAATTCCTGTTTTCACAGTGGTTTGGCGGTCTTGTGTCACCTCGCTGGTGGTCTTCACAGTGGCTGTTAGAAGCTCTGACGTCAGTTCTCGCTGAGAAGTCACCAGCAGCTCCACTCAGTGACGCTCAGAGACCTGAAGATGCACTGCTTTTGGACCATGTGCTGCCAGCTTTAAGGTAATTCACTTCGTATTTATGTTAAGAGGGTGTTTTGCAGAACTACCTAGTTTCAATGATGAAACAGAAACTATTGTGGAGGGCCAATTACAAAAGATTTAAATATAAAAGCCTCAAAAAGTTATTTTGGGTATCAGTATTTAAAGCGTTGTCACACCTAAGACAGACTGTGACGTCATCTATCTGGCCAATAGTGATCCTCATAGATATTAACACAAGCGAAGACGACTACGAGTTACTGCATAGAAAACATAGATGACGCTAAGTAACACATTCAATCAACTTCTATACAAAAACACCAAAAATGTATGAAAGTCTGACTCGCATTATCAATATTCTCACACCAACTCACTATATATAGAAGTCCCGACTACCAACTGTCAGGCAGTAGCCCGCCAACCACGATCACCTAGCCTGGTTGGAGTATCATCCCTTTGATTGGAAGTATAAGTTTGATAACCTCCACAAGGCCGTAAAAGCAATGGTCTGCCGACTAGCCTTTTCATCACCTAAGGCCTTTCTGGTGATTTTTATACAAACAAGCATACGGACCACCTGATGGGGTTGTGTTTTCTAAACAACGCAATACAATGATATGAAAACATAACCAAGTTGTTGTAAACCATGTAGAAAGAAAATAATGAGGGAATGAAAAGAACTGAGGGGTAATCAGGCTACTTCTGTTAAAGAATCAGAGCCTGATTTTATATTGGATACTAGCTTCTCGTAGCGCGGTTTCGCCCGCGTCTTTGCTTACTGCTCTGCTACCGTCGCCAGTAGCGTGATGTTACATAGCCTATAACTTTCCTCAAGAACTGGATCATCAAACGCAAAAAGAATGATTCAAATCAGACTGGTAGTTCCAAAGATTAGCCCGTATATAATAAGTATAGATTTTTTTCTTATAGATACCCTTCATTTTTGTCGCTTCGGGCATTTGCATGGCTTGCCTTCGCATAAATCGAGACCTGAGTAGAATAAAAAGCAGGTCACTATGATAGTTATAGATCTATTTGTCTCTGTTTTTTCGAAGGTTGGATTCAAGCAACTCTGTAAGAGCAGTAGCGTCTCCAAGATTGGAAAGAGCTGACATTGAGGCAGCGACAGATGAACTGTCCTTGCATAAGGTAAAGTTGTAGTGAAACCTTCAGCTATCAGCTGCTTTGGTAATTCTAAGGCTGATTCTTTAGTAGGTTATTGAACCCACAGTTCAATAGGAATAGGTTCTAGAATAGGCTCACGTAGTTTTTGTACCAAAACATAGTAATACAACACAAAAAAGCAAGGGACTCTCTTTAAAGGACAACAAACAGATACATAAAATATTTCTTGTCTTACTTCAAGTTTCCACTTCCGAAGAAATAAAGAAACATTTGACATTTACTAGAATTTTTAGGCAGAAATAGCGAATCATTTTATCAGCGCATGTGTTCCAATCTTATTTTGATCCTGGGTATTTTAAGCGGGGCGTGAAAAAGCAAACACCATACCAGCAGTTTAAGACGATGGCTTTTGGAATGGTGACCACTACTTCTGGATACCACTGACTGCATACCATCAGGCAGAGTGGCGTCACCAAAGTAGGCTAATATAAAAAAAACCTATAGAGGATCCTAAGACGTCTGCGTGGTAATATACGGTTCCACAGAACAACTTCCTGGAAACTTACTAAGTATCATTTGTTATTAGGGGGCAGCCATCGTGAGCATGGCCATCGAGGCGTCGGGCGAGGCGGCCGGCCGCGCCGCACTCGCAAGGCTCTTGCGCGATCATCGCTTTGCGAGCGCTGATGCTAGGTATGTGTGCGAGGAGAAGGATAGGAGGAACAGGGGGGAGAGATGGACAGGAAGAGGGATATAGTAAGAGGAGAAAGGGGAGAAAGAAGGGGGAAGAGGAGAAGGCATTACTGGTTTGCATAAGCATTTACTATTGCATTGTAAGAGTAACGGAATACCAAGTAATGGGTTAGCTTTACCTTTAGCTTTTGCTAACTGCATTCAATCGATTTGCCATAGCAAAATCTTCTCTGGACTGCAATGGACTTTCTCATAAAATTACTTCGATTGTGGTCTTTTTAAAGTCAAGAATAACTTTAAATATCGCAGGGATCTCTGGCGCGCCCTAGAACGGGATGGGTCAGAGGAAGGAACAGGAGGAGTCGCGTGGGATGGCTGGTGTGAACGACCAGGATACCCACTTCTCTGTGCTACTTCTTTAGGCAACGATGTATTGTTGAAACAGGAAAGGTAAGAGTCAGGATATCAGCTTTTATAGATATGTTTACAAATATTTAAAATTAGAAATTCTCTTAAACTGTTAAACGATGGCAGAAAGATGGACATATCTTGTACAACAAGAGTAGAAATGAGTTTTTATATATATGTTAGCAATATTTGACCTTAGACAAGAGAGAGAGCTATCAATGTATGATGTTTTTTTTAAATTCAGGATTTGAATTGAATTTGGCGGAAGGCACAAGGTGCTCGTGGTATTGAAAAATAAAAATATATAAATATATTCGCGGCTGTTGTTACAAAAATTATTGGTGAGGTAGGTAGAAGTTTGCCTTTCAATTTAATAAAGTTTTATTCAAACCAGAATGATTTTTGTGCTTGGGTTATACATGAAATTGGGATAAAAACACAGTGTGTTAATTCATCATAACTGTCCACTAGCGAAAAATTAAAGTTTTTATTTTGTATTAAAATTAAAACCAATTGCAGTCCTACATATATTAATTATTAGATAAAATAAATATATTAGATAAAATTGCAAAATACCATAAATTTGCGCTTAAAGTGTCCCTTACCTTTCCTACCTAATCTCATTTCAAAACACATTTTTTTTTATTTTATTAACAGCCATTTTGCGCCATATTATTTAGAAATAATAATAATAATAATATAATATTCTACCACATTCACACAACGCCATCTAGCCCCAAATTAAGCAATTATATTTGCTTGTGTTATGGGTACTAAACAACTGATATACTACTTATATAAATTTTTTTTTTGTAAATACACATACATATTATAGATAAATTACACCCAGACACAGAACAAACAATCATGCTCATCACACAAAGATTTGTCCTGGGTGGGAATCGAACCCACGACCTCCGGCTTAGCAGTCAGGGTCACTAACCACTAGACCAACAGGCCAGTCTAAAATACTTAATAAAAACTCATATCTATCTGAAGATAAGCAGCCTGTGGTCTAAGAGTGGAGAACATTGTTCGTAAACTGCTGACACAGTAGCTTAAGATTGCAGAAGTCCTATCTACAAGACCTCTTATACTGGGTGGCGCAAAAGTAAAGACCCTATTTGGTTCAGCTATAACATTTTTTCTAAATTAGAAAACTAGATTTAGGTTTTTTTAAATGTATATTTGTGCCATTAAATTTCGTACCATTAGGATTTAAAGATGATGTCTTTTAAATGGTGACCTCCAGAGTTGATACACATTTGAGCCCTATTTATGACATTTTGCATAACTCGTTTTGGCGATTTGCCTTGGCCTGCAAGATCACCCGATCTGACCAGTCCAGACTTCTTTCTTTGGGGTTTTTTGAAATCTCGGGTGTATGTGAACAAGCCACAGACTCTCGCAGCTCTAAAAGAAAACATTCGTCAAGAAATAACGAACATATCGCAGGAAGTGTTACGGCAAGTTATGCAAAATGTCATAAATAGGGCAAATGTGTATCAACTCTGGAGGTCACCATTTAAAAGACATCATCTTTAAATCCTAATGGTACGAAATTTAATGGCACAAATATACATTTAAAAAAATCTAAATCTAGTTTTCTAATTTAGAAAAAATGTTATAGCTGAACCAAATAGGGTCTTTACTTTTGCGCCACCCAGTAGACAAATTGATGAATTATATCATGATATAGATTGTAACTCATACAAAAAACTGTAATTATCTGGCGATTGAAAAGAGTGGCGTGAGTTTGTTGCCAGTTCTTCTCACAGCTCTACCTCGTCAGTGAACTGGCTGTAGGTTAATTAGCTGACTTCATGTTGCTGACTTTTCATAAGCATCATACTTTATGATCAAAATGAAATAAAAGCTTTGAGTTTGATACCCTGAACCATGTCTTCCTTAGGTTCGTGATGTCAGCAGAACCACCAGATCCAGAGCCTCCGATGGTGAACTATCTTTTGACGTTAGACCTCAGAGCTGATCTCGATGAGCTGTTCTATGAGCCTGGTAAGTGATAAAAATATGGCACTATCTCAACCTTTTTCCATGAGTGTAGTGTAATGAAACTCAAAATCTATGTAATCAATTTTAAAAAGTTTTCACATTATAAAATGCATCATACCCATAAAATAAACAAGGCTCTATTACTCTAAAATTCTGTTAAGTTTTTTCTGTGAAGATATTGAAACAGACAAAAGAAATAGCGACATCGGCAAAATTTTTTACTTGCCGTCTGTGGCAGACATGCAAAAAGCTCGATGGTAAGTAATAACTGTCGCTCATGGATGACTCAGTGATTCTGACATTGCTCCTGCAATACCTGGGGCTTTGTGAAGCCGCTGCCTACTGTGAAGGGAGTGGGTTAGGTGAAGGGATTGAGGGGAGATGATAAAAAAGGAAAGAGGAAAATCAATACATACTATTTAGAGGCAAGATACAGTGGCGTCATCTATCTAGCCAATGATGACACACAGAGGAAATCCAAGTGAAGACGACGACTACGAGTTTACAGCATAGAAATCAAAGATGGCGCTGTCAACAAATTTAGACCACTCCTATACAAAATGTATGGAGGCATGAATCGCGGTATTAACATTCTCACACCAACTCACTATATATACAAGTCCCGACTACCAACTGTCGGGCAGTAGCCCGCCAGGCACGATCACCTAGCCTGCGAGGAGGATCCTCCCTTTGGTTGGAGGTATGTGGTGTGATACCTCCACAATACTATTAAAATTACTCAATTATGCCTGCTAATAATCAGTAGGAAGAATAGGAGATGGTCGTACTAATTGTATCATGCCAAATTAGTAGCATGCATAATATGTATAAGTTGTGTTGTTTACAAGACGGCTAGCTACGTACCGATGAGTGTTTGTTAATGTACCCACATTATTTTATATTACATATTATACCCCTTCTTGTTTTTGACTTATGTATAAACTAATGTTATGTATGTACCTAGTCGATGACTATGATGTACGGTAAAACTCGAATGAGTTTATGTTTGCATCATTCAATGTAAATCCACAATGTATGTTTTTTTTGATAAATAAATAAAAATAAATAAATAATGTTACTAATATGCAATATTTCTGTAGACGACACGTACGACAGATAAGGGTGGAAAAGAGAGGCGCAAAAATCAGATCCTATTACCGCGTAGGAATAAAGCTTGCGAGAGGGAAAAAGAGAGTGTTCTTTAAGTGTTGCTTTATCCTTTTTTTCAGACAATCTAACAGAAACCATGGACGACGAAAACGCCACCACCACCACCACACCCCCCACTACCACGACTCGTCGCACCATTAAGACGACGAAGTCACCCCCACATAAGTGGATCATACCTGTGACCTTCGTGGTCGGACCTGTGGAAGACGATGAAGAGAATATCACGAAGTTATGGAAAAATTCTACGGATTCACTGCATAATGGGACTTGGTAAGTGACCTCCACTACGGACTTTCCCAAGTTTTGGCACCTTGGCCTCTCGTGACCCTCATTCATTTGTTGCCCGCCACCCATAAAAGGTCGTCGGTCTACCTAGTGAGGGGCTGCTCACGCTGCGCTCAGTTCGTGGTTTCCAGAACCTTTCTGTTCCAAGGACCTTTTTCTTAAGAGCGTTTATAAATGACAATGTCGCAATTTAGTGACATATTTCGTAGTTTTCAATTTTAATCGTTTAATCGGAGCTATATTTTAAAAATATGTTCTGCCTATATGCTAGAATTAGGTGCAAGCTGTATAAAAAGTAAGTAACCATAATGCTTACAGTTATTTTACTATGAAAATTACGCAACTTATGTTTCAAATGTATTATTTGCTTAAAAATAGAACTGTAAATGCAATGATTTTTTACTTTTAATATATCTTTCATCTAATTTTAGCATATAGACAGAACATATTTTTAAAATATAGCCACGATAAATGATAAAAATTTAAATTCTCGAAATATTACACTAAATTGCGACGTTGCTACTCATGACGCGTAAACGTTCGGTAACTCGATCAAAAGGGAAATTTGGGAACATATGTGATGGTGAAGAGTTCTAAGGTTTTGTTAAATTACTTCTAATATACTATTTTTGTTTTAGGTATGATGTCGGCAATGAAACTAAAAAAATATCACGTTGGGCTGAAAATACGACGCATCTTATTTGGATGAATGAGACAGAAAGTGAGTTATACTCCTCTAAATCTATACTATTGTATAAAGTGAAAGAGTTTGTTTGTTTGAACGCACTAATCTCTATAACTACCAGTCAGATTTGAAAAATTCTTTTCGCGTACAATAGTCCAGTTCTCGAGGAAGGTTATAGGCTATGTAACATCACGCTACTGGCGATGGGAGCACAGCAGTAAGCAAAGACGCGGGTGAAATCGCGTCGTAGAAAGTTAGTCTATTATAGCTATAGCTATTACATATAGGAACCGAGCTGAGATGATGTATTACTTATATACCTAAACCTTTTTGAGAAACCCAGTTTAAACCTAACAATGAGAACCGCATTTAAATCCATCGGGCATTTCTCGAGATTATTTATTTACCCATTTGCAAACGGTAGATACACTCCCAGTTTCTGAAAGGCTGATCAATGAAAAATTAACTAATCACCTGCTAAATCTCTTATAAATAGTTAATTTTTATTATTTACTAGCTGACCCAGCGAACTTCGTTCCGCCTAACAGTCGATTTTCTAAAATAAAAGATTTTTTCTAAAATAAACGTAGCCTAAATTACTTCTTATTACATCAGCTACCTGCCAATAAAAGTCCCGTCAAAATCGGTCCAGCCATTTTAGAGATTAGCCGAAACAAACAGACAGACAGATCGACAAAAATTAAAAAAGAATGTTATTTTGGTGTATGTACCTATATATTCATATAGGTACATGTAGTAAAAAATGGTTATTTCAATATTATCAGAAACTGGAGGATAGTCTTGTAAAATAATCACCTTTACTTTTCAGTGGTAATACCGGACCTTGGGAAACACAAGTGGGTACGCTACAACGTTGGAGCTCGTGGGCTATACCGAGTGGCGCCACAGGATAGAACTGATGGGGAGGTAAGGACTTCCTCCCCTTTCCTTTTTCCTCACCTCCCTCAATGTTTTCACCTGCCCCACTCCCTGCACAGCGGCTTCGGAGAGTCTCTGGCATCGCAGGAGCATATCTAGGGACTCTGAGTCGTCAATGAGCGACAGTTACCACTTACCATCACGTGGGTCGTGATGGTAAAACTGCCAAGACATGTTATATTTTTTGTTTTTTTTTTATAGTAGCCTACCAAAGTGACTTTACCCTGCCTGATGGTAAGGAGTCAGTGGAATTCAGAAGTGGTGGCCACCATTCCAAAAGCCACTGTCTTAAACTGCTGGTATGGTGACCTTCACTATGGCGGCTGGGAATGGGGTAGGGGAAGGGAATGAGGGAGGTGAGGCAAGAGGAAAGAGGGGAAATTGGGCCTCCGGCGCTCTCACTCACCGAACGAAACGCAGTAGTACGGATACTACTACTCTTAAGTCGATCTTCTATGAGAGGGTAGTACTGCTCAGGTCGATCCGGCACATTCATGCTGAAACCAGCGTGGATCTACTACCATTGCTCTAGATGCCTTAAATTAATATTATAATGTCTATTTATGATGATATTTAGTCATGTTTATTCACAGTCAGCAGAATCTGCAGCCATGCGAGCCACGGAACTCTACGCGAGTGGTGCGGCCGCGGAGAGAGCCCTCCTCTTAGACGACGCCTTCGTGTTGAGTCGAGCTGGGAGACTACCGGCCAGCAGAGCCATCGCAGCTACTAGTGAGTTACATCTTTGGTTACTGCTCCGCTCCCCTTGTTCGAAGCGTGATGTTACATACCCCATAGATTCCCTCAAGATCTGGGCTATCATACGCAAAAATAATTATTAAAATCTGAATAGTAGTTTCAAAGATTAGCTCGATTAAACAAACAAACTCTTTCACTTTATAAAAGACTAGCTTGGTTTTACCCGCGTCTTTGGTTACTGCTCAGCTCCCATCAGCAGTAGTGTGATGTTATATAGCATATTACCTTACGAACTGGGCTATCAAACGCAATTTTTTTTCACATCTGATGGGTATAGTTAAAGACTAGTTACTTAGTTTACTAACCGCTTGTTTGTCACCAAAATCATACAAAACTGCTTGTTCCCAGCCCGTCTCAGCACAGAAACTCACTGGGCACCGTGGCGGGTTGTACTGAACCATCTATCCTGGTGGAAGGAGTTACTCCGTCTCTCGTCTTCTGGTCCTCATCTCACCAGGTTGCTGCAAAACCTGCAGCCTCCTAAAGTGACAGTGTATACCGCTGAGGAGATCAGCAGTCATGGATTGGGTGAAGATCTACTGTAAGTAATTAGTTTTTTAATATTAGCTTTTCTTTTTACTCTTTAATTAGGAAAATTCATTTTTTTTATTGCTGACAATGCCAGACGAACAAACAGCCCATTGGTAAGTGGTAACTGTCGCTCATGGACGACTCAATCGCCCGTAAAGCCGCTGCCTGCACCTGGAGTAGGTGAAGAAAATGAGGGTAATTGGGGGGAGGGGGAAAGTCACTCACTAGGCAAAGTAGTCGTGATGGCCCAGTGGTTTCTCTATTCGTATACATGAGGTTCTGGGTTCGATATATTTAATGCAACTGACGTGAAAAATATGCTAAATCCATACTAATATTATAAATGTGAATATAACTCTGTCTGTTTCGATGTCACGCCTAAACCCTGAACCGATTTTAATGACATTTGATATAGATATATAATACACCCTGAAGAACAACATAGGCTATCTATTATCACGAAAAAATAGCTTGAAGGGATTGAAATATGGGATGAAAGTTTATTTTATTATCACGCGGGCAAACGGCAATAATTATATAATAATATTTTGTTTTAGTTGGCTAAGTGGTGCGATTCTAACTGCTGGTGTGGAGTGGGAGAATCCTGTGGTGACTAAACAAGCCGTAGCATTGTTCGATGCTTGGCTCGACCATAATCAAACTATACCTGACATTTATCAAGAGGTAAGTCACTAAGAAAAAAAAAAGTAGTTGTCGTTGGATGGCGCGGTGGGTCAACGACATTAGCCAGGTAGCAACGTTTTTTTTTTTTTTTTTTTTTTTATTTCTGTGATGCGGCTGTAATGTCACTGCGACCATGAATGGTCTATTGTGATCGCCGCTTTATCAAGCTAGAGTTCACCACTAAACCCTGCAGCTATGATATACCGCAGGATTTGCTTAGGGGTGAGCTCCTTAATTTCTTCAGGGCCCAGAGTGTGTTTCCCTAGAAGAAACTGACGCCTGTGTATGAGCGGGCCACATTCCCCCAGAAGATGGAGGGGCGTTTCATCTGCCTCTTTACATCGCCTGCAGGTGCGTGTTTCGCTTAGCCTTAGATTATGCATGTGCTTGTTTAAGCAACAATGACCTGTCAAGGTTCTTGACACAATGCGTAGATTGTTCCTACTCAACGCAAGGATAAGGTTATTGTACCTTCTGTTAAAGCCTTTGATCAGGGCTTTAGAGTGGTTCATTCCTGGCGATTCCGACCAGAGTTTGATGGCTGTTTCGATACATGAGTTTGTAAGGGCATTTTGAGCTAGGCTTTTTGGTATTCCACAGAAGGGCTCTGGGCCCTGCTGAGTTCCATTAGCTCCCGCTCTCGCAAGTTCATCGGCGCACTTATTACCGAGGTAGCAACGTTGCAGTTTAGTGTTATATTTTCGTGGTTTTATTTACTATAAACAGCTTTCACACAATTCTAAAAAGTGTTCTATTAATATTTTAAAAGTCAATAGTCAAAGTCAAACTCATTTATCCATATAAGTTAAATAAATTAACAGCAAACAAAATGTCAGCCAGTTAACCTACAGCCAGTTCGCTAACATAGGGTAGGGTCATGAGAAGAACTAGCAACAAACTCACGCTACTCTTTTTAATCGACAGGTTATTACAATTTTTGTAAGTTGCAATTTCAAGTAGCATGCAAAGTGACACAGGCAATACACTTAATTAACTCTGTAGGTAATTAATTACAGCTTTTAAAATATAGCTATACTAAATTGCGACATTGCTACTCTTATGTGGGATACACAAAGGGAAGCCCACACTCAGCAGTGGGTACCTATATGCTGTAGATGAAAGAACAGTAAAGCGTAACTTATACTGGCATTCGCTAACCTTGCTCTAAATCATTTGTAACAACGCTCATAATGTTCACTCTGAGAACCGATATGACGTTTTTAGGGTTTCGTAGTCAACAAGGAACCCATAAAGTTTGCCATGTTCGTCCCTCTGTCTGTCTGTCTGTCCGCGGCCTAGGGCAGAATCTGTAGATATTAGTAAACTAAAAATCGGCATAGGCATACTTAAAAATCACGCCGACAATGTAGTACAGTAAAAAATTAAAAAGCATGTGTACCCTAAAAAAAATGATTTCTATTTTTTTTTTAACGTGCTCCTACGATGGGGATGCAATTTTTTTTATCATTTACTCCATCATAAGGGGTGTCGTTGAAAAGGTTTTTTTAACAATATTGAGGGTTTCTGATGCTTTAAGATGCTCGTTTTTGTTAGAGTCAAGTGTCCACTCCTCCTCCCAGCGTAACCGTTATATTTGGAAATGTGAAAAATTACAATACCTATACTAGCATTCGCTAGCATAACAACACATTACGAACACTATTATTGGTAAAGTTGACTTGAACTTTGAATGCCGCCGCTGAAATACGTATTAAATTTATGTTGTTCGATTTTGACATTTTATTTTTTTATTTTATTTATAGGCATTAATATTTTTGATAGCTCTAACATTTTAGCATCTAGTATTAAATTATAATTACTATTATAATTTGATAGTCTGAGACATGATATTGAATAATAATTTTTTCATGTACCAACTATGTAGGGGAAGTACGTACAAAATGACATACGGTTTTCTTTTACAGTCATAAATCTTTATTGGTAAATCACAGCACTGTTAAATTCTACACCTATCATCTTTGGTTCTTTTTCTACGAAATCTGATACAACATTTATAAGATAAACATAACAGAAAATAAAATATTCTTAATTAAATTGAGATCAATCAAAATCCATTTTGTCCATAGCATATGGACAAAATAGCACATTAAATGAGGACAAAATGACATACCTACACATAAAAGACAAAGTGTTAAGATAAAATTAATGACAAAGTTCACAAATGAAACGCTTGGTTCACTTAGGAACATCAGCGCAAGAAGCGTGAGCCCAACGTAAACAATTTAAGCATCGTAGCCAGTCTTCTCCAGGCTTAGATCGTGAGAAAAGATCATTGCAATATATGCTTGCACAATCCTCTTCGTCATCTTAATAGTTATTAGGAAAGTTTTCTTCATCATTATCTTTTTCAAATAACGTTTTAGTGACGTTCCGTCTTCTTTTCTCCGGAGGAGCTTTGGGCTCATTTTTGGATTTAATTACCTCTATACTAGGAGTCGATGTCAAAACTACAGAGGTTTGTCGATTCTTGAGCTTGCGTTTCCCTTGCCCACTTATAAAACGTCCTTTTGGGACTGCAGAAATCTCCGCTATAGGGACAGTAAGAGTATAGAACGTTGGGTGTTCTTTATTAGCAGCAGATTCTGTTGATAGAGTCTGGGATGTGTCGACTTGTTGTTCGGTAACTGTTATTTCTGCAGTATTATTGTCGTTAGGTGTGATTGCAGCAACCTGGGGAACGTTCGATCCAGGGAGCAAAGATGTATCGTCTTGCTGTTGTATAGAGGGCCCAGCTACGGTAACTAAATCAAGAGTCTGGTCATGACGTTGCTCTCTAGAAGTATCTTCCAGCGGTATATTCGTGGTCTCTGCAGGCTCGTACATATAATCAGGAAATATATCTTGATTTATAGGCCAAATGCCAGTGCTTTTAAATCCATGACAAATATTTTGCATTGTAGCTGCCTTGCCATAAGCTTCATTGAGCAGCCCGGCTATCTGGAATTGTGTTACAACACATCCAGGATGTGCTTTTAGCCACTTGGATATTTCTTGGCTAAAGTAAGTTTTCAATGGTGCGAAAAATGAAACATCCAAGGGCTGCATGCGATGTGTGCAATGTGGGGGTAGACAAATTATAATAATACCGTTTTGTTTAGCATATTCTAAAGTGTCAATTCCTTTGTGACTTGCATGTCCGTCGACAATCAAAATTACCTTATCGTCAATAGACGACTTAGCAAAACTTTGAAAATGTTTCATCCATTTCTGACTGTTGACTGTTGAGCTGCACCTAAAGTACCAGAAGGAGCGTCGTCGACCAGCTCATTCTTCATATTCTTCCTCGGAAATATCATCATTGGCGGGATGAACGTACCAATGGCATTTACACAACAAACAACTGCACTAGTTATAACGCCAACTTGCTTCCTTTCAGTAGTAGCCAATATCTTCTGGGGTTTTTGTACTGTAGATAGGCCTGACTCATCAGCATTATAAATGCGATGTGGGCTAAAGTTTACAGATTCCAGCAGATTTCCAAATAGTTCAAAAATCTTTTGGACTTGAGGCCGATTAAAAGCCTGAGCACGAGCAGCTGAAGTAGCTTCCGGTTTGCGTAAAGAAATATCATTATTTTGTTTGAGAAATCCTGCCAACCATTCTTGTCCAGCTTTTTGTTTCTGTGGGTTAAATCTATGTAAGAAGCCATTTTTTTCTGCCACCTGAAAAGCTAATTCTTGAACTGATGTTCGAGTCAATCCAAACAAACGGGATTCAAGTAATTTCAAATGCTGAACTAATTGCCTTTCCACATCAGGTGTAAAAGTATATTTCCAACTTCCAAGACCCTTCGAACTGGACATCAAAGTTTTGTTACTACCTGAAGCATGCCTTCGGAGTGTTGCTTGTGGAACACCAAAATAACCAGCCCATTTCATTATTCCGAACCGCTTCAATAGCTTTCCGCATTGATTCCTCACTCCAGGATTGGCGATCAGTCGTACGCATATAATTACGCGGCATTTTAGCATATCTGTAAAGAAAATGAACAGCTAGTTAAGGTAATTTCGTTAACTGAGTTATTATGGACAAAATGACATAACCATGTCATTATGTCCGTAGCCTATGTATGTCGTTTTGTCCATGTAACGTAATAAAAAATACAAAACTATAAAATAAATACAAAGAGGATATTTTTATAGAAAAAGTTATTTGAGTGCAACAATAACATCTTAAGGTTGCAAGTAAATGCTAAACAAATAGGTAATACAATGAAAATCTTACCATTTACACAAAACACTTGATGTAAAGAAAAAATCTCGTAACGTATTAACACTTGTTGTCGGCCATAACTCCCGAGCGAAACAGGGGAGCGCGTACACATTTTGACAGGTTAGTAAACGTAGCTCGGGTCACATGATGTGGTTGTTAGTTGTACGCTTGAGACCGCCAAATTCGAATTATGATGCCTATGTCATTTTGTACGTACTTCCCCTACTCCTATACCTGTTTTTTATGCATTTTTATTTGAAAGGTTATTAAATTTTTCTCTCTGGTTCTCTTAAATCAGGGTTGTCTAGACCGGATATGATCAAGGGTCAATAACAAATTACTAAATAGATTGGAGGGCCTGACAAATAAAATACACATTTTTATAAAGAAAAGATTTAAAGGTGTTTTATTGTCTGTAAGGGTTTATATCTAGGCACCAATAAAATTTGAATGAATTTATTCTTTCGTTAAAATATTAAACATACTGCGGTCCGCATAAAAATGAACTGCGGGCCTCGCCAGCCCTGCTTTTATAAGGTATGATATAACGCTCCTAGTGTTCACTCTGAGAACAGATATGATGTTTTTTATAGCTTTGTCATCATGAGGAATGTACAGGGAGCCTTCTACCAACACAGCAGTATTATTTTAAGGTCACTTTGCATTTTGTCTTTTTCTTTTGTACCATTAAAAACAAGGATAGAGACAAAGTAAGGTTATAATAATTGCTATGAGCGGTCGCGGTAGGGCCCAGTGCATGAGTACAGTAGTGACATGCCAAGCTCCGTGCGCAGGCCGCGTTCACCGCGGGCGCGCGGCGGCGCGGCGCGGCGGCGTGGCGCGCGTGCTGGCGCGCGCTGCGCCGCTCGCTGCTGGCGCCGCGCCCGCTGCTGCAGCACCGCGCGCTGCTGGCCGCGCTCGCCGCGCCGCCCGACGACTGGCTGTTCTACAGGTACACCGCCATATGTGACACAGGGCTTCTCTGATACTTCTGATCGAGCACTGTGGTGCGCAGCCCCCGGGAATATTTAATGAAGGCATGCAATAGTCAGATCTAAGTTTTAGGTTGATACGATATACCTAAATAGATTTGTTATCGACTCAAAAAGCAGTACGTAGGTGCTACCTTTTAACTAGTTGAGTCTCCTCATATTATGACAGAAGCATCACATCATTTTTAAAGACGTGTTCTGTTGGGCATAGCCTTCTAAGGATCACTCCAAAACTTTTCAGACCCAAGAGCCATGAGTTCTGCGTGGTATGTGTCCTTTATTGCCTTTTCAGGAAGAAAGACTTTTAAGAAATAATGCAACTCTATTATTGAGGAACCGCGTGGCTGAAATTAGTTTTTATACTTCAGTACTTGCAGTAGCAAATAAAAGATTGCTATAACAAGCAACCGATCGATGAAGACAGCTTAGAATCGATCAAAGATGCTTGGATGAGACCTGTAACCAACAGTGGATATCTTAACAGAAATAATCTAGATGCTAATAATAATTTTTCATTTTATTGTTATATTTATATTATTATGTAATTTTAGGTTCGCCTTCTCAGCGTTATCTCCTGAGGCCCAGAGAAGTCGTGAATGGAGACTTTGGGTCACCATGCTTTGCACGAGTACCTGTCGGTAAGTAATAAGTTGATCCTCCCTGGTTTTTTGGATTCTAATCAGAAGGTCAGCTATGGTTCTCTTGTGTTTGTGAAATGAAAATGAAATAAAAATGAAATGAAAATGAAATGAAAATGAAATGAAAATGAAATGAAAATGAAATGAAAATGAAATGAAAATGAAATGAAAATGAAATGAAAATGAAATGAAATGAAAATGAAATGAAAATGAAATGAAAATGAAATGAAATGAAAATGAAATGAAAATGAAATGAAAATGAAATGAAAATGAAATGAAAATGAAATGAAAATGAAATGAAATGAAAATGAAATGAAAATGAAATGAAATGAAAATGAAATGAAAATGAAATGAAAATGAAATGAAAATGAAATGAAAATGAAATGAAAATGAAATGAAAATGAAATGAAAATGAAATGAAAATGAAATGAAAATGAAATGAAATGAATATGAAATGAATATGAAATGAAAATGAAATGAAAATGAAATGAAAATGAAATGAAAATGAAATGAAAATGAAATGAAAATGAAATGAAAATGAAATGAAATGAAAATGAAATGAAAATGAAATGAAAATGAAATGAAAATGAAATGAAAATGAAATGAAAATGAAATGAAAATGAAATGAAAATGAAATGAAAATGAAATGAAAATGAAATGAATATGAAATGAAAATGAAATGAAAATGAAATGAAAATGAAATGAAAATGAAATGAAAATGAAATGAAAATGAAATGAAAATGAAATGAAAATGAAATGAAAATGAAATGAAAATGAAATGAAAATGAAATGAAAATGAAATGAAAATGAAATGAAAATGAAATGAAAATGAAATGAAAATGAAATGAAAATGAAATGAAAATGAAATGAAAATGAAATGAAAATGAAATGAAAATGAAATGAAAATGAAATGAAAATGAAATGAAAATGAAATGAAAATGAAATGAAAATGAAATGAAAATGAAATGAAAATGAAATGAAAATGAAATGAAAATGAAATGAAAATGAAATGAAAATGAAATGAAAATGAAATGAAAATGAAATGAAAATGAAATGAAAATGAAATGAAAATGAAATGAAAATGAAATGAAAATGAAATGAAAATGAAATGAAAATGAAATGAAAATGAAATGAAAATGAAATGAAAATGAAATGAAAATGAAATGAAAATGAAACTAAATGTTATTTTTTTAAATATATTTTGCATGAGTTATGTGCTAGCTAAGTTATTATATAAACTTTTATGTCATTCTTTAGATGGCGAGGTGCGGCCGGTATTTGGCGAATACTTCGTCCTAACCCAGTGTTGCCACCATCAGCTTTGCAGGCAGCAGCGAGATGTCTTTACCAACCATATGATTATTATAGGGTAAAGTACCTAAAAAATAGTTTTAAAGACTAATCTTTTAGGTTTTTTTTAGTTGCAATGGCGACTGCAATTCTCCGCATGATTTTACGAAGGTACCACCACATAAGTCGTGATAATGCTAAAGACCCGCTTCGTATACATATACGAGATTGTGGGTAAACCGCCTTTCATTTGACAAATATCAAATTTATTTTCACCAGCATAAGGTCCCAATTTGATTAATTATTAATAATAAGTTTTTCGCGTGTGGTTATGTTTTTTTAAATTTTATATAATTTATTTTTCAGTTCAAGGAGCTGTTCGGCGAATACCGCGGTGCTTCAACAGCTTTAGACATTATCGCGCTAAACGCTGCGTGGGTACAGCGTGCCGACAGCGATCTCATGCGTTACTTCAACGCGATGGGACAACACTGACTTCCTCTAAGTGTAGAACAATTAGATAAAAACATAAGTGTTAGTATTAGATTGCGTGGCAACTGCGTGGCGATTGCGTGTTAACTGCGTGGTGACTGCATGTGAGCAGTAGATGGAACATTGGTTGTTTTAATAGTGACAAGTGCGTGGCAATTGACCCGTACATGCTTTGATATTACATGTTGTAATTGTGAAGTAATAATTGAACACTATTCAAATGAGTGGCGATTAGAGTAGGAAGAAAATGTATCATTAAAGCTCTTATACCATATCCTAATCTACATAATAATCCTAAAATCCAATTATTCGCTTCATTTCAAAGATCAACTATTTCACGCAACAATATATGTTGCGTGGTAACTGCGTGACAAATGCGTAACAACTGCGTACAATATCAAAACATCTTCAAATTTGCTTCATATTAAACTTAACCCAAGCAGAAATGCAACGTCAATGCTTTTAATATTTTTATCTACGCCAAAAACTATATAAATATTGCCAGTATTAAAAATATATATAATAAATACTTTTTTCACATGGTTATGCGCACAGATTAAAATATATTTATTCGAAAATTGCCGTGTATTATAATTAAATTTTAGAAAATAGAACCAAGAGTAATTTTATGATATGCTATAAAAACTATGTAGATAAAACAGTCAGAAATAAGTTAAAATCTGGCAACACTTTCCTACCTTCCTCAAAGCTTGATGTCCACCGCTGAACTTAAACAGCTTCCAAAAAGCGAGATAAGAGCGTTCACGTGGTAACGTCGCAATTAAGTGTCATATTTCGTGGTTTTCATTATCATTTGCCTAATCGGGGCTATATTTTAAAAATATATTCTGTTAACATGCTAGAATTAGGTGAAAGCTGTATTAAAAGTAAGAAATCATTGCGTTTACAGCTCTATTTATATGCAGTCAATACATTTGAAACTTAAGTTGCGCTATTTTTATAGTAAAATAACTGTAAGCATTATGGTTACTTACTTTTTATACAGCTTTCACCTAATTCTAATAATAATATATAGACAGAACATATTTCTAAAATAAAGCCCCCGATTAATTGATAAAAATTGAAAACTACGAAATATGGCACTAAATTGCGACGTGCCACCCATGACGCGTAATCCTACTTAGTATATTCACTACGTGTGATAAGCGTAGTTATGCAAAGGTTATTATATTCTAGACTATTCTAGATTTTCTTTTGGTGGCAGGTGAGAGCCATATGAAAATGGTAACCGCCATCATGGGCTTCAATCAAAAAAATAAAAAAGAATCAGTGTCTTAATCAGATAATTTGCTGGCAGAAGAATCAGGGTCCTTATTTCCTGGCAGTTTTGGTAAAAGTGGTACATAAAGTGACAGACATCATCACTATCACAGAAGCATAATGTTTCTGTAGCTTCTGAGGTACGTGAGGTATTATTTAGCATCAGGTGGACAATAAAATACCAGTGGTAAAATTCGTTCAATTTTTCTATTGTTTTATGGTCTCAGCGTGACAAAAGAAAGGAAAGAAAAATTGCCAACATCCTCTCATAACATTAATAAATAGAAATAGACCTTAATTAAAAGTCTTTTTTACTTTTTATATAAAATTCAATACGTCACTTAGTGTTACCATTGTAAAAAATCGTTTTAGTGACATAATCATCATTATTGACTTTTTATTTATTTTTTACGATATTATAAAAAACAACTCATCATTATTTTAAAACGTTCTGCTGGACATAAGCCTCTTTCAAGCATTTTCACTGGCTGATCATGAGCTACATTGTTAGGTCTACCCACGCTACGAAAAAAAAGAAATATATTGTTTATTTCACCATGAATTAAAAAAAAATACTACTTGGCATAGATTACTCCCTAATAGATGCATTATTTGTTCGAACAGGAGCGGGATGTAGGAGCGTACGCGCTACGCTGTGATCGGCTACTTCAAGGTCAAATTTTATACAGAAATGCACTAATAATAGTGTCCGTATTGAGCTGTTATACTAGCGAATGCCGATACGTCTGTTTCACTATAAACGGTATATTAGAGGGTTGTCTGTGACTACTGGGCATAGGCCTTTTTCTAAACATGTCATAGTCTTCATCATCACAGATCGAATGATCACTGCAATAGGTGATATTTAGGTATATAAAACATCTTGTCACCCTTTTTATACAAGCTATTTAGATGATTTAATTTCATACCACCCGATAAGGTGGTATTATTAACATCACTTAAGTAGGTAAATCGCATGAAATGTTCCCTATGTCGAGTCCCTTTAAGTCGAGCCTTTGTGTCGAATATGATATATAGAGTCCATTGTTCGAGAATAATAGATTCTAAGACTCGACATAAAGGGAACATACCATTAGGTGGATCTTATCACCTAATTAGGTGAAACTTTCTTTTATTGAGTCTAGGTGAAATACATTGTAATATTTAGAGAAAGTTTGTAAAATACATTTCGGTCATTGAATGTTAGAAGACCAATAAAAAAAGAAAAAACAATTTTCTATTTTTCTAGACTTTAGATTTTACAAAGGTCTTTTATAATCTGACCAGGTAGCGTAATAGTGTTTCATGTGACAAAAAGTGTGAACGATGTTGCCATACTAATAATTTGATGTTTAGATATTTTTTGTTAAGTACAGATAAAAATTAAAAATATGTAATTTTACATAATTAAACATTTGTCCAGAGAATCAGAACTGTTATTGGTGAAAATCGGAATAAAAAATAATAAGCAGATTATTATTATTTTTAGTTTACTGAAAATAGAAAATCTCTCTCGGTCGAAGAGTTAGAGGCCCAAGATATGATTTGAGAGTGTAACGAGTGTGAGGGTCTGTAGGAGTATGTACCTATGAGATTTCTGAGGGCTATGTCCGGGGTGGACCGAAGGATAAAAAGATGCGGCCGTTGACTCTACCACCATGTAGCACTTGTAGCTAGAGAGATATTATATTTTTGCGAGAAATTCTGTGTATTAGCACTGAGCCTAGAATTGTGCAAAGTAAATTATAACAGGCTCGCCTTGCTGTTACATGGGACCTAACATGGATTTCCTTTACATACTTACCTCTTTGTAGAAAAAGGTGTGATCTGTAACTTAATTACAGTAACGTCAAAAGCGTTGATTTTTTTTATATATGAACTATTTTCATCAATACAGTTTTAGTTAATTTTTAAAATAAGTAAATAATTTTATTTAATAGTTTAAGTTAAATGTAAATGATTAGTTATTTTAAAATAAGTCAAATTGATCTCATTTTTAAATAATTATGTATAATATTATCTGTTAGGTGTAATTTTTTGTATATTTTACTTACCTCGAATTAAATGAGTACATCGGCAATTACCATGTTTCAATCAACATAGGTAGGTACCGAATTTCAGACCCTGAAATTTAGTAAGGCAACTGTCGTACCTACCTAATTATCAAATTCATTTTATTTATCAAAAATGTATCCTACCTATATTATCGAATGTTGGTCCATCTCTAGTTACCTAATATTTTAGTGTACTTAATATTATTTTATGTGTTACATATTTATTTTGTTTCGGGCAAAGTGTGTAATCAAATCAAATATAATAATATTACTTATTTTTTTTGTAATGACTATAATTCATATCCTCACAGTTATTTTACTATGAAAATAACGCAACTTATGTTCCAAATGTGTTATTTGCATATAATAGAACTATAAACGCAATGGTTTGTTACTTTTTATACAGCTTTTACCTAATGCTAGCATGTTAGCAGAACATATTTTAAAAATAAATAATTTAGATTTATATGATAAAAATTGAAAACCACGAAATAGACACTAAATTGCGACGTTGCTAATTGTAAACGCACCTAGGAGCCTGCAGCGGGCCAATCAGAGCACCGAACGTCATACGCGTGTTGATCACGTTATCGTAAAACAAACTCGCACTAGGCCCTCCGTTTAGAGGTTACACACTTTGCCCTTCCGTGTAATGATGTGTGTTACTAATAAGACTTGACTATGTGTAAAAAATTTGTATTCGCTTTTGTAATAAATTTTCCAATTCTATAATTCCATTTTATTTTTACCTGATCATAGATTACTCTTTAAATACCTATATGATGATACTGTCATAACATTTACTTATTTGTTCTGAATCGAGCAAACAACAAGCAATTTAAATTATTAGAAAACTAAAAACCCGTCTGTCTAAAAGAAAGTGAAGTGAGAGAAACCTATTTATTTCTCGTTTACATTAAAATTTGATATACTCTATGTCACTTCTACAATTAATACGAATATGTCTCTCATACGTTAAAATCCTTAAGCCATTTAGGCTGTAGAGCGTGCCAAGGAAATAGACATACATACAGAGTGTATACGACGGTATGACATTAAATGCAATTACGTATAGTATGTGACATTATAAAGCGAGACAAAAAAAAATCTACTAAATATCTTCAATAGTTTAGACACAGGACAATTTTTTTAATTTCTTTAATTCTAAATTAACACTATGTAAGTACGTCAAACGGTCACTGGCTTAAGTCATAATCCACGTCGAAGGATAAACGTTGCCGTTCATTACAGTTCAGTTAACTTGTCATAATAAAATGGTGTATTACTTCGTTACTATTAAAATATTATTTATTTTGTTAGAAAATTTCAAATTTTTGTTTTTCGTCAAATTACTTTTGTGATTAATTAGAAATCATTATATGGGCTAGTAACACCTGCCTTTTCATTTAATGTCAAACCGTCGTATACACTCTGTATATACGCTCGAAAATCATTATTTCTTGATTTCGGTCAAGTTGGGCAAAAAACAGCGATTTTATACTAGGTGTTCGAAAAACTACATTTTTGTTATTGGTAGAATATTAATATAGTACCTCCGGACTTGGGTATTTACCCTGAACGCCATTGAACCAATAATAACCTAATTGTTTATAGTCTTTTTTATCCCAATGGAACCTTTTTGGTAGAAACTGTTGCTGTCTTCTTCTAAAGTCATCATTATTTTCGCTCTCTTGATCACCGTTACCTTTTACCTTTATTAAAGTATTACCTTGAAGGTAAACTCCATCATCATATTCATAAGATTCTGATTCGTCTGTATTACTAACTTCTGCACTATTGGGTTTCAGTTTATTTCTTGGAGAATCATCGTCGTTATCGTTGCTATTATTAGTGTCATCATTATCATTATCGTTATTATCATTCTCATTACTATAATTATCATTCTCATTACTATAATTATCATTCTCATTACTGCTAGATTTACTATTATCCTTATTATTATCGATAACACTGAACCTCTTTTTAGGTATCCTTTTTTTCTTTCTTAAAATATTAAGTGAATATAAATTGCCGTCGTCTGCGCGAAATTTCTTATCGCCTATAAAAATTTTGTTATATTTGCGCAAATTATTATCATTTCTTAGAAATTTTGATAGATGTTTTAAATGATCCCATGGTATTTTATTGTTTGTTATTGATCTTAAGCGATCAGATATACTTATGTAGTTATAGAAATCTCTGAAATTATCTTCGAGGTCGTCATATTCTTCGTTGTTAGAACTGCTAGTAACTTTTTTTTCATTTCTTACATTAATTTTGTCCAGGTTTAAAGTGTATCTTCCATTAGTATATACAACCGGACTATCTATGTAGTTTCTAATATCATTTTTATTTTTCATATGTGTTTGAACTTTGTATGGACGTTTATAATTTTTAATTATTTTCGGTTCTCTTAAGAAATTATTTCGCTGTTTTGTCAATTTTTCTCTCATGTTTGCTGTCGTATCATCTATATTGATGTGTATTACTCCGTCAATTGGTTTGATATCTTGATTGTTTAACACGTATACTTTGTACGATTCTGATAGTGGTGCTGTGAAGATTTTAATTAAATATTAATAAAACTAAAATAGTTAAAATTTTAAACTCCTCGTTCTAACTCTTAAACTATACCTTAAAAATTAAACTCATTTGGTATCTTTTACATTAGGATTCGACTAAATCTGTGACATTGCGACTATCTAGCGACTAAATTTGGGTGAAAACAGATCTTCGTTAGTTGCTGCCCTAATCTTATAGATATAAATGTGACCAAGTCTCCCCACCTCGGCCACCTACAAAACCTCGCTTAACTTTTGAACCATTGAACGATTCATTTAAATATTTAGCGGCCAAATTCGACTGGCCTGTTGGTCTAGTGGTTAGTGACCCTGACTGCTAAGCCGGAGGTCGTGGGTTCGATTCCCACCCAGGACAAATCTTTGTGTGATGAGCATGATTGTTTGTTCTGTGTCTGGGTGTAATTTATCTATAATATGTATGTATTTACAAAAAAAAAAAATGTATATAAGTAGTATATCAGTTGTTTAGTACCCATAACACAAGCAAATATAATTGCTTAATTTGGGGCTAGATGGCGCTGTGTGAATGTGGTAGAATATTATTATTATAATTAGTGACTAATTTTGGGTTACCAAAATATTTTTTTTTAATGGTAGCCAAGCCAGTGTCAGTCACATTTTTATTTTAGAAAAATTAAACTTATAATTTAGAAAACTTACCAATACCAAAATAACCAAATAGTAAATACCAAAAATTAGTTATCATTTTATTTATTTTTTTACTACTAACTCTGTTGCGTTTTAGTTATATCCATTTTTAAATTTATTATTTTACGCACAATTTTGTATGTCATTAATAAATTTTATGGCAATAATAAATTAAGCGAAACGAGAAAAATAATTGAAAATTTAATTGTTTTAAATTTAATAACTGTGGGAATCTTAATTTTAAAGTAATTTTAGTGCTTCGGTACCTACTTACTTGCATATTGGAGAAAATGTCCGTGGTCGTACCGCATGGTGCAGTCATACCACGAGTAGTTCCTATTGACCACAGGATAAAAAAAATTATTTTACAACTTCGGTGTAAAACTAGCATTGACTAGCCCACCTTGTGATGGGTCTGCTCACGCTGCGTCTTCCGGTTTGTCGTTGTAATTTTTGGTTTCTACTCTGCTTCCGTCGCCAGTAGCGGAATGTTACAGCCTTCTGAAAAAAAACCGCTTGCACCTATTTTTGTCGTGGTGTGAAGAAAATCGCTTGCACCTATTTTTGTCGCGTGAATTTATGTATTTTTTTTTGTCTATACACTTTCCGATACTCGTTTATTTGTTTCCACTTTTTTAATAATTCCACGTTTATTATAACATGAAAACATTCCATCCAAAAGCAAATTGACCTCATGGGTGACGAGCGAAATATCCTCTTTGCAAAATGTCCAAGTCGCTCTAACGTCTTGCTATTTGAACACCATAATTAGGTAATAGACATGAACGCTAAATATTCTACAAGCAAAACGTCTAGATCATAAACTGTCTTAATTCAGAATACTCTATTAGCAAATGAAATGAAATGAAATATTTATTTGCAAGAAATATGGTTCACAAGGCTGTTAAATTTTATGATAGCTCAGCACATTTCGTCGTTAAGACAAGCAAATCATTCTCACTATCTCACTCTGCGTTTATGTCATCCGACTAATTTGCCTTCTAGCTAATAAGGTTTTAATAATCATACAGACTATTTGCAATTCCAGACGTTTTTCTACTTGCTCATTTTGCGTTTATGTCTTCCAGTAAAGTTGACTCTCTGCTGACTAGGTGTTCTGTTTTTGTGTAATTTAGCTGATTTGTCGTTCGGCTATCTGGGTACCATGCTTTTATGTCAATCTAACTAAATTGTCAATATGCGAAAAAAACATTTCGTTCGTCACCCGACCTTCATAGCAGAATGACCAATTAACTCAAACCATTTAAAAGGATTTTTTTATTTGGTTGTACTCTGACCTTTTGAAAATCTGACCATCTGTGAATAAAGCTTTACGACACCAACGGGATAACGGTGGTTCCAGGATTCAAAATTTGGGTTTGAAGAGGTTTGACCCCGCTGGGGTAGATTTTATCAGGGTAAACACTACAAGTAATTTTGTTTTGAGCACGTAAATGCGTGCTCATACTCAAAAGAGAGCCAATAAACTCTCTATAGTAGGTATTAATGACGTGCGACGCGAAATTGGGTAAATATAAAGAAAACAAAAATCTATATTCAAAAAAAATATATTCACTGCCATATAACAATATAACACAATCAACACAATAATAACTATTTTATATCTAATTATTATCTCGAACAAGTCTAAAATATAATTTAAGAAAGAGAGCTTGGTATATGTATATTTACACAACTGTTACCGTGGTAACCGTAACTATGGACACGGTTACAGATAGAGAATATAGCTTCCATTTGGCAGAACAGACATTTTGTCTACAAATACAAAGAGAAGTTCAATGGCAGCCATCTTTTGTTTTCACGGAAGATGGTTGTCATTTAATTTCATCCACATTTTTCTATGTTGTCATTGTATTATACCATTAATATCATCAACAAGAATATTATTCTAAACTTGACGCTGGCAGAAATAGCTGACACAATCGTCGGCTCTGTTGCCAAAAAAAAGGAGAAGAAGAAGTAGAAGAGAAGTTCAATTGTTTGGGTGATTAAGACCTCCATTACCTCTCAGTTCTCTTCCCTACGGTGGACAATGGCTTGGTTGTGATTCCTAAGCATTTTTCTGCGATGCTTAGAGAACATCCATATCCATAGATTACGGTTACCATTACCAACAGGTGGATCGTATGCTTGTTTGTAACCAAAGTGGTATATAAACCAAGGTTCGTCAGATTTACAATATCGTAGGTCCACCTCGTGGTGCTGTTCAGAACTTTTTGTATCAAATGCCATCAATTCTGTGAAGACTGCCATTTAGAGGCAATTTTGGAAGTTGTTCAGTTTTCATACAACTTTGGTAGCAAACAAGCATTTATATTATAATTTTTCTATTTTTGAAGAACACAAAATCCTATTACACGACAAAAGACATATTAACCCAAGCTCCAATCTTATATAAACCAAATTAAAAAAAATATCTAGACAGGATTTAATACTTACAAGATGGCAACACCGTAAAGGAACTCATAGATCTCTAATTAATTTTTAGACTGGCAATATAGGTAGGTAATTTTTTAATTCTGGCAACAATAAAGATCTAGTGCATATTATTATTATAGTCGATTTTTATAAAGCATTTAATGTATACAGTGTAAAAAATAATAATAAAAAATGACAATATTATTAAAGTGCCAAAACGATTTTGTAAAATTAGATTTTTTGTATGTTTGTAGTAGATAAACTTAAAATTACTGAGCCAATTTTAATTAACCTTTTACTATTAGAAAGCTAGATTACTCAGTACAAACATAGGCTACTAATGGCCGTGAATTGTCAAATTGTTGAAATATTTGAAATTAGGATGAGTAAAAATGTGATTTAATTTAAAATGGTGAATGCAAAATAGCTATTAAACTATAAATAGAATTTTAAATTTCATATTCTATCGCAATTTTTTTCTAACCAAAATAAAAAAAGGTATTTTTGCCCGACTGCCAGAGTCAAGGAGGGTAATGGTCAAATTTCAAATTAAATTTAAATAAGTTTTGTTACTAGTCCAAAAATTCAATGAGATTAAATTTTACAATACCTTAAAAAAAGTAAATTAATTTAATTGAGGGTAATTATTATTTGATGTCAAAAAACAACGAGTCAGTCATTTTCTGACCGTGGTCGAAGTAAGACGTATTATATTTTGCTGTATTCAATTTATTTATTGATTTTGTCTAATGTACTTATTAGTACAAAATTTATTACTAAAGCTATGGCTAATCGTATATTCAAAAAGGATTTTAATTATTTTAAATTCAATGTCTTTTATTAGTTTCACAGAAAATTAGTAGATGGCGGTAGTATACTTGAGATTTGAATTTACTAGAAATTAGTTATGATAGTAAATATTTACCGTATCATGTAGTCTACTGGCTACGGTAACAGTTTACTATTAAGCGGTAAATATTTACTTTACAACATACAAAATAAATTTTAGATATTAAAATTACCAGTAATTTATTCTATGGTAAAAGATTACCGCAGCCTATATGAACGCGTGAGTGTACAGTTACAGGCTTGAGTAACAGCATTCACAAAATAATTTTTAGACACCGAAATCACTAGTAATTTATTCTAGTAATCGATGGTAATACTACCACACTGAAAAAGAATAACGTAAGCACAAAAGAAATGCGAAAAATCAACTTTATAGTTTTATACTCTAGGCTCATTTTTCTGCGACTGCTTCATATAGTTGCGTTCTTCTTTCTTAGCAGGGCAGAATAGCTCAAACATGACGTGATGTCACTGGTAAACTTAGATAGTTCAAATAAACTAGGTAGATGCTTTTGCGCATACTCTCGCAATAGTTTTTGGTTTTATTTTTGCCGATAGTGACAGACGAGCAAACAGCCTACTTGGTAAGTGTTAACTGCCGCTCATGCACGACTCAGAGTAACTGCCATTGTGTAATGTCAGAGACTCTATAAAGCCGCTGCCTACCGTGAAGGGAGTGGGGTAGGTGAAGGCATTGAGGGAGGTGAGGAAAAAGGAAAGGTTCCCCCCTTTCCTTTTGTGTATGTGGTTACGGGTGATTTTAGTTACTAAAGTTTTGGTTTAGTGTGTTTTAGTGTGATTTCGTCGTGTACACCAAAATGTGCCAAAATGTGGTCTATCGCCCTACGGTTGAGCTTCATTTGAACGTCATGAAACAACAAGGTCGATTTCTCTTACACTTCGTTAGAAAAGTCAACCTTATCGATAATTAGATTTCACAGAAACTTTTGTCAAAACTGGTAGACCACTTTCTAGGCTCACTGCACCTCGTACTTAACGCGTCAGACAAATTTCTTCATGTTAAGAGCGTTCACACATGAGAGTGGCAATGTTCCAATTTAGTGTATATTTTCGAGGTTTTCAATTTTTCAAATTTATCATTCAATCGAAGCTATATTTTAAAATATTATCAGAATACTTTTTTAAAATTACGTAAAAGCTGTTTGAAAAGTAACAATTCTATTTATATGAAAGTATTACATTGGAAACTTCCATAGCGTTATTTTCATGGCAAAATAACTGTAAGCATTATAGTTACTTACTTTTTATACAGCCTTACGCATTTCTAAAAAGTGTTCTGATATTTTAAAATATAGCTCCGATTAAATGATAACAATTTAAAACGAACGAAATATGACGTTAAATTGGGACGTTGCTATTGTTATGTGTGAACGCTCTTATATATAAGGCATCTTTCCTAATTTAATTATTTCATATATACTACCACCATCTGTACATAAATAATAATAATAATTGGTCAATTTAATTACAATATGAAAGCTCATAAACATCTTTTTATTAATTATTTTACAATATTATATTTAAGCGAATTTTTACCATTTTTTTTACAATTCAATTTTGTCAAAATTTGTATGGATGGGCGATCTCATGAGTTTTTTGAAACATATACGATTACGAGTCGCACTCAGTTGTAAAACCAAATTATGTCAATTTGTATCTAAAGATCATTTTAATAAAGTCAAAAATACTTAGTTACAATTTCTTATACTTAAGACCGATTTCCATTTAAGGTGTTATAATAATCGCCCATCCATACATAACAATATTTTTGTCTCTTTCGCACGCATGCGTATGTCAATAAGCAAGAGTGGAACCGAGATATATTTAGTGCAATTCATATATTATAATATCGCGAAATATCAATACAATTTAATATTTTATCTAAATATTCAGAATTAACTATTAACATACACAAGTATATTAAAAAATCAGCAAAATTATTACCAATAATGCAAAAATACATAATAATTTCCGATTATTTTTACACTGGCAATTCAGTCTTTTTGGTGGAAAAACCAATTTAGTAGTGCTTGCAACACCATCGCTAGAACAAACCCACCGAAGAGGTCCCATGTATGGCCAGTCCTTGGTAAGGTCCCAACATGTTGACCTCTATAAGGTCCTGCCATACTTCTTTGTGAATCACTTATAACTTCAACAGCTTTTGAAAGTCTTTCGATGGCTCGAGTTTGGTCTTTTAAAGCTACGTCGATAGCGTAAAGAGTTTGTTTTAAGTTTCGGCTGTGAAATTAAAAAGAATGAGTGCTAAGATAATACTAATAGGTTAAAATTTGAGAATTTACTGGACATTTTTATAGTGTGAAAATATAAAAATACGATACTATCGAACCAAGTGAATCATGAGCCACCGTGGGCTCATTTTGTAAATCCATCTAAATGCAAGTAGGTCGAAATTCGCCTGAAAACAGATTTTCTTGGCAACAAGCTTGTTATCATTTTATTGATTACACTGTTGTTATGTTAGTTTTAAAAACGTCCTAAATGCATACAAGATAGATCTTAAAAGTTTGAGAGTTTTAAGCGAATTATCAGCAAAATGGATTACGATTCAGTTAGTTCCATAATACAAATATAAAGTTGCTACATAAAAAGGTGTGTCACTTGGAATTTATTTTACTAATTGCCTGCGTCACTTTGCATGCTACTTGAAATTGTAACTTGCAAAATTTTTAATAACCTGGTGATTAAAGAGTGGCGTGAGTTTCTTTTCAGTTCTTGTTATGACCCTACCCTAAGTCAGCGAACTGGCTGTAGGTTAATTGGCTGACATTTTATAATTTTTAAGGTTCATAAGTGTTAATTTAATTCACCTATATGAATAAATATATTTTCATTTTCAGCTGAAATAAGTCGATCTACTGCTGGGCATAGACCTGGGCAAACATCATTTACCGTTCGTGAACCCTTATTGGATTATATTGATGAGTAATTTCATCACCATATCAGCCAAAAGACGTCTACTGCTGGCCTTCCCCAATTTTCGCAATCTTGGCCGGTCGTGACCCTCATCCATCGGTTGCCCACCACCCTTATAAGGTCGTCAGTCCACCTTGTGAGTGGTCTGCGCCATGAACTTTAAAGACTGGGGCTTTCGTCTGATGCTGCCACCATGTAATAAACTGGCAACGACAACAACGTACAAGCATACGACGATTAACCTGGTGGTTACATAGCCTTTGGACAATGTGTTTTTTAAATGTACACAAACAACTTGCTGACTGAGGAGGAAGGAATAAGAGGGGAAAGGATACCGAGGAAGTAATTGAACTTTAAGCACTCTCATTAATACTTCACGGTAATATTTTATGAAAGTTTAGGCTCAATACCGAATCGTCCATGTAGCAAAATGTCCACAACTTCAAATGGTCCATGAAGTAGTATGTCATTTTATGTAAATTGACCATTTTGTAAAAATGTCAAGATCGTAAAATGTATAATTAGCATATTATCCGTAAAGCGAAACGGCTAAATAATAACATGTATAAGTATGTAAAATGTCCAACATTTAAAAAGACTTAAACGCAAAATACGTAATGTAGACCATAGGGATGTACACCTAAATAGCAAAACGTATAGTGTCACGTGTGTCACGTATGTCACGATGTAAAGAGATTGATTATAAAACTTGGTATGATAACTGGCCACTTGAAGCTTTTAAAATAGGCGTCACAAATCAAACAATACGACACACTTGACTACTTGAACACTACAATTTGTTATCCGTTATGCTAAACACTGTTCTCCTAAGATACAGGCCTCTCGGCTTAGTTTAGGAGACAGGGTTACTACAATTTTGTAAAATTTGTAACTCACCAAACAAAATATTGTAAGTTTTGAATTGTATTTTGGTTTTCTGTTTTTGTGTTAGCTTAACTACCTATTGTGGCAGACAATCCAACAAAAATGAGCTGGAAGCGCGTCGTACAAGACGGGATTACTTCCAGGTGGTATGGATGAATCCTGCTGCGTTGCCAAGTGGTGCGATGATAGAAGAGTGACGATGTCACCATGTCAAACAGTTCCACCGAGCATTCTCCTTGAAACGATAGAACACAGAGGGAGCCGAAATCTCTCCGTTTTTCCAACCTCTCCAGCCTGTCTGTGAGAATAGGATCGCCAACGATTCGGACAGCTCCCCTTTGGTGGGAGTCAAGTGGATCGAGCTGGTATTTAGATGCTCCTGCCTCCAGAGATGTGAGCAGTACTCCACGTGCGGACGGACTTGAGTTTTGTACAGCACAAGCGTACAAAGTAGCATTTGCAATAGGAAACTAAATAAAGCATAGGCAGCAAATGCTACACTCCTCGCCAGTCAAAGTTTTGGAACGATTTGCTTATTGGTCATTAAGCTACTTGGGCGAGATATAATAATAATACCAGCCTGTTTACTGTTCCACTGCAGGGCAAAGGCCTCTTCTCATATAGAGAAGGTATGAGCATTAATCACCACGTGCGCTCAAGGCGGATTGGCAATTTCAGACTTTTTAAGTCCAGGTTTCCTCACGATGTTTTCCTTCACCGTCAGTCAGAAATGTCCAAGATAAACTTAGAAAGTACATATGATTTGAAAAATCACATTGGTACTTGCCCGGATTTGAACCCACTACCTCGTGTTTACGAAGCGGGTGCCTTATCCACTGGACCATTTCGATTTTTAGCTTTAGGGCTTTAGCTTTAGGGCTAGATACTTTCTAAAAGATTTGACAATATGCTATTTCTGCTATCAGCTTTTTTGACATTACGTAGTTGAGACCTTATGTTACACAGACTAAATATTAATACGATATTCTGGGTTATGATCGTTATGCTACTTGGACGAGAGACCTTTCGCGTGTTGGTCAATTTGCGTCACTGGACATTTCGCTACAATCCGTACTGGGTCAAGTATCGATGCTTACTCCCTATAGGTAATATTCTATGTATTATAGTATTTAACGAGTTTGTACGTACTATACAGAAATAATTATAGATAGTTACTCAATACTTTAACTACAGACATATAGAATACTTAAACTACTGAGTAGACGTAATATGGTGAATAGAAAATTGTACATGTATTTATTTTACAAATTTTCTATATAATATTACAATCAACCGCGAAAACTTTTTGTCAAATATATTAATTCTATAATTTAAAATCACATACATCTATTCACCCTTACAGCAATCTACAATAAACAAACTCACATAGTAGTGTTTCGTTTAGACAAAAATCCAATTTCACTTTCGTTAATAGTGACTCGTCGGCTTGAGACTACACGACTAGGAGTGTCTTCTTTCTCCCTGTATTAACACAAGGTGAATAGAAACTCGAGGTGAATAGAAACGGTGGATGTAATTTCATTTTATCATAGATACCTTTCTGCGTGTGTTAAATTTAGACTGCCTCTGTAGTTCTGTGTTACCTACTGTATACGGACTACATAGGTTGCGGGTTCGTTTCCTGTTCAATGCAAATATTTGTGTTGCTGAACATGACTATTTGCAGTGGTCTGGGTATTTCTATGTACAATATGTATGATGTATATATTCACAAAAAGAAATATTTAGGTATGTTTATCCACATTGTAGTATTTGTAGGTATCAATGCTCACTTTGTGTGTTGTGTTATTATTATATTATTTGTTTCGCATCAATATTTAATTGGTTTAAACATTACTTGCAAAATTAATAATTTTGACTTGGGAATGAATGGGAATACGTACAGCTGTGCATGACAAGTTTTAATTGTATTGTAAAGTATACTGGGCCTTTTATCTAATGCGAAAATTTTACTAATATTTCCAGTCTTGTAATTTTGAAATGTCGTCGAATACTGTTTATAAATAAAACTGCAATCACCATTTAATTTTTATTCACCTTTGTGTTTCTATTCACCCTATATGTTTGTGTTCATTAACAATTTTAAATCAGCAACCTAAAGAAGTACTAGAATCAATATTTTTTATTATTTACACATGAAGTTAATACATCCAAAATACGGTTAAAGGGTGAATAGAAACGGGTGAGTAAAACAAAATGGTGAAAGCAAATTCTATTCTTTTCTAGAACACAAACACTACCTAATTTAGCTTGGTAAATTCGTTAATTACTTTCCCACGGTCCGCGAGCGACGGGGGACGCAAGGCAGCGGAGGACGTCGTAGCTGATATCATTTATATTTATTGGTAGCATAGATTTAATTATATTAGTAGTAGTTAGTAACATCCCCCGCCACCTGCGCGTATATAAATTGTCTATCTCCATTTTATTTCTACTCACCCACGATTTAATTCACCTTGTTTCTATTCACCCTGTACGATTTATTCATTCTTAAGACTGTAACACCTTTAAATAGAATAATATCAATTTATATTGTCTCTATTTTGATGGTAAGCAGCTAAAAGTGGTAAAACCTATAATACTAAACCATTTTGTAACTTTCTAGTGTTCTGAAGAGCTTTTTAAATTAATCCCACCCTCTCCCTTTTTGTCCAAAACGACTCATGCGGCACTAAAGTGTCACCCTTTCACAGTGTAATCTAAAGAGTCTCGAATTAAACAGTTCAGCACTTCATACTTTTGTCGCTCAATTAAAGCTTGGAACTCTTTACCAGCGCATGTGTTTACATCTAATTATGACCCTGGGTCTTTTAAGCGGGGCGTGAAATAGCATCTTACTAAGCCACCATAGTGGAGGCCACCATACCAGTAGTTTGGCTATTGGAATGTTGTCCACCACTTCTGGATTCCACTGACTGCTTACCATCAGGCAGAGTGGAGTCATTTTAGTAGGCTAATATAAAAAACTATACTTTTTTTGTAAATTTTGGGGTCAAAGTATACAGTTCTTATGATATCCATAGCCTATAGACATGATTATATTTTAAACATTGCAAAAACAACGCTAAGAAAACAACCGTTGAAGGAAATGAGGAAGGAAAATGGGAACAAGGAGGTAACTAATCTGTCTCCCTTTTTCATTGTAAAAAAAGGAAATCGGGAAGGAAAAGGAACAAAGATTTTTGACGCAAACACATTAGCATGTAAACTAATATTTTAAGTCTATATTCTATGAGAGGTTAGTACTTCCACGATCCGTCACATTCATGCTGAAACCAGCGTGGATCTACTACTGTAAAAAAAAATATGCTAGCGAATGCCAGTATGTGTTATCTTATGAGTGACAACGTCGCAGTTTAGTATCATATTTCGTGGTTTTTAATTTTTATCATTTAATCTTAGCTATATTTTAAAAATATTTTCTGCTAACTTTTATACAGAAGAAAGAGATCATTGCGTTTACAATTCTATTTATATGCAAATAATACATTGGTAACTATAACGTTATTAACTGGCTGACTGGCCTGTTGGTCTAGTGGTTAGCGACCCTGACTGCTAAGTCGGAGGTCGTGGGTTCGATTCCCACCCAGGACAAACCTTTGTGTGATGAGCATGATTGTTTGTTTTGTGTCTGGGTGTATTTATTTATTTATTTATAATATGTATGTATTTACAAAAAAAAATGTATATAAGTAGTATATCAGTTGTTTAGTACCCATAACACAAGCAAATATAGTTGCTTAACAGGTTCCCTGTCCCCATACAATGGTGAAATTTCCACGTCATACGTTTTGGTTTTTTTTTCGAATAAATGTTATGTTGAGTGTGAAAGCCAAACAGGTGAACACGGAGTGCTTGGCGTGTGGCAAAGCTTATTGTTTGTCTTGCTTCAATGAGGTTCACAATAAGCAATAAAGTTAAATGTTTCTGTATATCCCATTCTTTAATTTTCATTTTTGTCTAATAAAGAAACTATATAATGCTGAAGGTTTGTTTTACTTAGTTGAAAATATAAAAAAAAGAAGGATAAATCACAACAGTTTTTTACTTCATTTTGAACTAGACAATGTTCCCCACACGTCCATGTACTAAAAATCTAATTTATTCTGCCACGTCCATTACAAAAACGCTTTTGAAATCACCTATGAATTTGCTCATATTTGATACATGGACGTAATAAAGACGGTACAAATATTGCGTCATGAATCACATTTGATACATGGGACAGGGAACCTGTTAATTTGGGGACTAGATGGCGCTGTGTGAATGTGGTAGAATATTATTATTATATTATTATTATTATTATAGCGTTATTTTCATAATCATATCAATGTATTTAGTTAATTACTCATTTACCATAGTAAAATAACAGTAAGCAAGTTACTTTTTATACAGCTTCCATCTAACTCTAGCAGAACAAAACATATTTTTAAAATATAGCTAAGATTAAAACCACGAAATATGCCACTAAATTGCGACATTGCCACTCTTGACGCGTAAACCCTTATATTGTAGTATATGTGACTTTACTTACGTGGAAGACTTGGATCTTCTGGCTACGTTTTCCTGGCTGTCGGAGTCTGTGAGTCTGGCGTCTCTTCGAACATCTATAGATGTTCTGGCTGAGATGGTACCTTCACTTAGTGTTTTAATCACGAAGCCAGTCTCGTAATCTAAGATGTCAGTTGATTGCCATGGGCTGGAAAGAGTAGATTTATCTATGTATACTATTATATAAGACGGAAAAGTTTATTAGCTTGAACGCGCTAATTTCTGGAACTACCAGACGGATTAAAAAAAAAATGCGTATAATATCCCAGTTCTCGAAGAAGGTATGTAACATCACGCTACTGGCGATGGGAGCAAAGCAGTAAGCAAAGACGAGTAGCTAGTTATATTACAACGCTGACGAAATGTTTTTGTTTGAACGCGCTAATTTCTTGAACTACCAGTCACATTTGAATAATTCTTTTTGCGTATGATACCCCAGTTCTTGAGGAAGGTTATAGGCTATGTAACATCACGCTATTGGCGACGGGAGCAGAGCAGTAACCAAAAATGTAAAGCGGGTGAAGCCGTACATAGTATAAAAAGGGGAGAGCATGGCGATCAATGTTAATATCTTTTCTAAGAGAGACTTTTCTGAAAAATTGGAAAAGAACGGGCTGTTATGAATATAAAAAGTCACCGAAAAGCATATTTTAGACCTTTATTGACGACATCTGTTGTTCGGTGGCACTGTGTACGGACTGTGCAGAGGTAGCGGCTTCGATTCCCGCTCAGTGAAAATATTTGTGTGCATGAACATGTCTATTTGCATTGGTCTGTGTGTTTCTATGTATTTAAAAAAAATATTCGTATTCTAGAACCCTTAACACAAGTTATAATATATGCTTACTTAGGGTCTAGATGGCGCTGTGTGTAGTTGTTGTGATATTATTATGTATAAATAAAACTTACGTGATATTACTATGGTTGTATTTCCATCCTTGGTCCACGATGCCTAGAAACAAAAACAGAATTGGTTTTACTAAGGATAAAAAGGAGTTCCTAAATGGCATGGCAATGAATGAGAGTGGCTCTGGACGGATTAAGTGATTTTCAAAGACTGTTTAATGATGAAGCACTTTAAATAGTATAAATATGGCGTTAGTAATTAGGAAAATTTGAGAAATCCTAAACAAATCTGTCTTACTAATCTCCTTTCCTCTACATGTCATATTAACACAAAAATCAAGTTTGCCTGGCAAGGAAATTCAGGAAATCCTAATTTTAAACCTGATTCAATAAGATTTTCCACTCCATGTCAAATTTAAACAAAAAAACAAGTTTTCCTGACAGAAAAATTCAGGCAATCCTGATTATCAAACCAGACTCAATAATTTCCTTGTTTCTACATGCCATATTTACACACAAAATCAAGTTTGCCTAACAAAAATAAATAGGAAATCCTGAAAGACTTACCATCAGGCGTAGTAACTTGTAGGTCCTTGTGAAAGAATCTAGGTACCCAAGGCGCAATCATGTTCCTAGCGCGAGCTCGCTGCGCCTCTTCTATTATTGTCTTTTGTTCCGTTGCTGCCAACTAAATTAAATAAAATTTGTCTCATAGAAACTAATTTCATAACCCTTCACGTATTATCAAACTACAGATTTTGTATAAATTAGTTTTTTGATTCCTTAAAAAAAAATGGTTGACACGAAAGTTCAGTGTATTGTCGACTACATATTTGCTTTAACAAAAATTTCCATCAAAATTAAAATTCAATAAGACTCATGAGTGTCAACTGTCACTGTACTGACGTCACTTGCAAGCAAAAATAGACATTAATGTTTTGTGATATGCAAATGATATTTACTCTAAGAGTGTAAAGCAATTTTATGGTCGTAATGGTGGTGGTAATGGTGACCACCGGTTCTGGATCACACTGACCGTTTATCAGGCAAAGTAGAGTAAATATGGTTGCCTAATACAAAAAAAGAAAATAAAAAAAATATTATCACCAATTAATTATGTTACATCAGAGATGGTACATCTATTATCAATAATATAAAAATGAATCGCTGAATGTGTTGCTAAGCGCAAATCTCGAAAGCAGCTGAACCGATGTCGCTAATTCTTTTTTTATAATATTCCTTGAAGTACGAGGATGGTTCTTACGGAGAGAAAAATTAAAAAAAATTGCCTAAAAATAAAATTCTATATTACCATACAAAAGTATCTTTATTTATCCCAAAATGTTTAAAAAAATGTCCACCCGTGCGAATCCGGGGCGGGCCGCTAGTATATTATAATATAGTGATTACAATTAGGCTCTAAACATATTAAAAACTGTCTCTAAAACTAAGTTAGTGCCTGTATATTATAAAAAAAAACAAAGTAGA
Source organism: Parascotia fuliginaria (assembly GCA_963082885.1). Classification (NCBI taxonomy): domain Eukaryota; kingdom Metazoa; phylum Arthropoda; class Insecta; order Lepidoptera; family Erebidae; genus Parascotia; species Parascotia fuliginaria. The sequence continues at coordinate 2,708,000 of OY720201.1, read as the reverse complement.
TCGTTGGCCATATTAAGAAAACTTTTTTGACTGCCTCTTTGGTTCGGTGGTATTGTGTACGGACTACCACGCAAAAGTCTCATGTTCAGTAATAAGTTTTCTTATTCTCTGTGTGAGTCAATTATTTCACTCCTTGTTACAAAATACCTAACATAAATGGCGAAACATGATGTTACACAGTTCTGCTTAGCTAATTTCTTTATAAATAAAGCGTTAAGGTATAAAACATGGCAAGATGGCTTTTAGTATGGTGGCCACCACTTCTGGATTCCACAGACTGCTTACTATCAGGCGGGGTGGAGTCACTTTGAGAGGCTAATAATAAAAAAAAACTCACCTGATCATCATTAGCTATAGCTTCAGAAACCTTGATCCATAGTTTCTGACTCTCGTACTCCAACTGATGGTCTAATCTCATTAAATACCTAGGAAGACGCTGTTCCTTTAATACGGCCACATCTAGAAGGTTCGATTCCTCCTACAAAAAAAAAACATCAATCTACATTATATCCGTGTATATCTATCATTATATAGGTAAAGCGGAAGAGTTTGTTTGTTTGAACGCGCTAATCTCTGACACTACCAGTTGGATTTGAAAAATTATTTTTGAGTATGATAGCTCAGTTTTCGAGAAAGGTTTTGTGGCGACTGCAGCAGAGCAGTAAGCAAAGAGGCGGGTGAAACCGCGTGCAGGAAGCTAGTCATGCGAATAAACATACTTTTTACACTTTATTTTACTAATTCATACACATTATTTATGGGTTAAGCAACAAAGAGCGCGGCTGGCCCATGGATGGGTGCATAGTGGTATTTGACCTGAACAGTCGTTAGGTCAAATCGGATGCCTTGGTTGACCACTAACTACTCCATTTAAAGCCTTGATTTATATAAAGGATATGAGGAAGAAAGAGGAAGAGGAAAGGAAAAGGAAAGGAAATGAATGGAAAGGAATGGAAAGAAAGGAAAGGAAAGGAAAGGAAAGGAAAGGAAAGGAAAGGAAAGGAAGGGAAATAACTAATAACTACTTACCCCAGTCTTTTTCTCTTTAATATCGATTTTGGCGTCCCAATATCCATCTATGGTGGCTATTGTGTCTTTACCTCGCTTAATTCGTCCAACTATTGCGTTTGTTTGGTCCGAGCTACCTAGGAAAGACTGGAAAATATATACATTTAGTATGTTAACATACTGCAGCACTTATTTTAAGACCTAACTATGTACCTACTAACCTTTTTGAGAGAATAAATGAATAAATTATTAATTTTGAAGTTGGTGCCAAGCAAATACTATAAGAACCTTACTACAATAGCAAATTAAGATTGATAATACCTATAGGTACCTAGTTATTGTTTTACTTGGCACCAACTTCAATTATAAAATACTTATTTAATCATTTCTGATTAACTAAATAAATACCAATTAAAGTAAATTATTTTTTCACTTTTTAGTTGCCTTCCTGTTTGAAATCGGTTTTCGTTTCGTTAAAAATTATTTTATTACATAATTACAAATCATTTATAAATTTACGTCACATTTTGCTTTAATAAACAGGTTTTTAAAACAAGTTACTCAGCTGAGTAACTTGGTTCGGTAATTACTCTGCTGAGTAACTTAGTTCTGTAAAAAAGCTAAATATAAAATAGAGAATGTTTGTAAACAAACTTCTGTCGAAATAACAATCAATGATAAATTTATAACTTAGATTTTTACATCTTTTAATAGCGATTTTTGTAACTTTAGCCGTCAAAAAGTACCGACCTTTTTTTGATATGAGCATTAACAATATAAAACCTCATAATACGGAACTAATATATGTTTTGTTTTTAAGTATAGTAAATGACCATTTCAATGACATAAATGAAATTTAAAAAAAACTATTGATTATGAAAAGATCAACTGCTTTGACAATGCTTTTTACCATATTTTACTGAATTTGGATTTAGTATAATAATAGTAAATTACTTTTAACTTACCCTTAATTTGAATTCTACGTCTGCATGATAACCAGTGTCTGGACAGGTTACGTGAACCTGAAAGGCATGGGTTAACAATGAGAATTTATTATATACTATTATATAAAGCGGAATAATTTGTTTGTTTGTTTGTACGCGCTAATCTCTGGAACTACCAATAGGACTCAAAAATTTTTTTGCGTATGATAGCCCAGTTTTCGAGGAAGGTTATAGGCTATGTAACATCACGCTACTGGCGACGGGACCAGAGCAGTAAGCAAAGACACGGGTGAAACCGCGCCGCGTAAAGCTAGTTTAAAATAACAATTACTTCAATTACTTTAATTATTTGGGATTATAATCTACTTAATTAGGTCTGTGAGACTGATATACCACCATTAGAGATTTTAATAAGTCGAAATTAAGACGCCAAATATTTGAATTACTTGGTTAATGGTTCAAAAGTTATAAGCAGAGATTGGAATAGGTAGAGTATAATAAAGTTCGAGGAAGGAAGTAACATAGAGTTGATAATACCAACTCTAAAATCCCAGAATCATAAACATGAAGATTAATAATTAGTTTAATTTTAATCTAATTAGTAACTAACTAGATCAAATGCAACAAATTATCCATGCTTTTAGGTACTTCACTTGAGATTTAACAGGTGATTAGTTAATTTTTCGTTGATAAGCCTTTCAGAAACTGGGGGTAAATCTCAGGATTTAAGAAACTGCAAATTAGAGGTATTATCAACTCTATGATTCTTCCTTCCTTGATCTTTAGGCGTTAATAGGTGACACCCACTGGGGTCACTTCCCAGCTTGGTCACATTTGTCTAAAAAAATAAATTATTTTTTCTCCAAATCACAAATTTAGTCGACTCTTAATTTAAAAGATAATAATAATAATAAGTAATATGTGGACACTATCACACACCGTCATTTAGTCCCAAGCTAAGCAGAGCTTGTGTTACGGGTACTAGATATTTGAAATATAATACATATACGTACTCTTTTTTTTTGTAAATACATTCTTAGAATACATAGAAAACACCCAAACTGAAGACAAAAATACAAATGTTCATCACACAAATATTTGCCTTCCGTGGGAATCGAACCCACGACACCCGGCGTCGCAGTCAGTTTCACTAACCACTAGACCAACGGTGCAGTCGATTTAAAAGATATAATGGCTTAAATTTTTATGATTGAACTAAATCACTTTCATCACTATAATATCACTTACTTTCCCACCCAGTTCCATACTAAGCGTTCCAATAACGATTCCTTTACAATATGCGTACGGCGCAGTTGTTATATACTGCTCACCCCAATTGAGAAGGTTCACTCTGGCGCAACCTTCGAGAATTGCTGATGTGGAATTACCTATAATAACAATATTAATTTGATGGATGATTCAGTCAGACCCAGAAGGCAGTGCTGCTCGACACGTCACGTATTGTGAGGAGGTTCCTATCTCAAAGGCCCTACCACAATCTCTTAAAGCAATTTTATAACCTTACTTTTGTCTCTATCCTTGTTTTTAATGGAACATAAAAAAAGGACAAAACACAGAGTAACACTGCTATAAGATGTGGTAATAGGCACCCTGGAGCCCTAACCGCCGGTAGCTTGGACTCTAGTCTCGATGTCGGTAGTAATTGTATGTAATTTATATCAATAATATAAAAATGAATTGCTGAATTTGTTGCTAAGCGCAAATCTCGAGAGCAGCTGGACCGATGTCGCTAATTCTTTTTTTATAATATTTCTTGAAGTACGAGGATGTTTTTTACGGAGACAAAAATTTAAAAATGCATGAAAAGAAAAACACTTCTATATTTCATACAAAAGTATCTTAAATTATCCCTAAATGTTTAAAAAAATGTCCACCCGAGTGAAGCCGGGGCTGGCCGCTAGTTTATTAATAAAATTGATTGATTGATTGATTAAAATAATTTTTATATTTTTAAATAAGAAAAATCATACAATAATAGACAACTACACACAACGCTATCTAGACCCAAAGTAAGCATATATTATAGCTCGTGTTATGGGTTCTAGAATGCGGATAAACATATTTAAATACTGTTTTCAACAAAAATATATCAGAAGAATATTTGAAGGTTTAATAAATTTTATCCTCTTTCTTTTCCTTCCGCATTCCCTTCCTACAGGGTCCTTCATAGGTTACGGTTCTTTCATATTAGCTTACTAAAGTGACTCCACTCTGCCTGGTGGTAAGCAGTCAGTGGGTGTAATGGACACCATTCTAAAAAAAACTGAACATGATGGCCCATACTATAGCGGCTTTCTATGATGCTTTTTAGACCCCGTCTAAGACCCTCAAGATTGGAAGAAAGAAAGAAAAGTATTTATTTTCTAAGGATCATTAGCTATCATCTACTTCGACACCTTGGCCGGTCGTTCGCCGCCCTCATCCATCGGTTGCCCATAACCCTTATATGGTCATCGGTCCACCTTGTGAGGGGTCTGCCCATGCTGTCTTCCGGTTCGTGGTCGCCACTCTCGAACCTTTCTACCCCAACGACCTTCAGTTCTTCGACCTGTGTCCTGCCCATTGCCACTTCAGGGAAGCAACTCGGCGAGTCACGTCAGTCACTTTGCACGCTACTTAAAATTGTAACTTACAAAAATATAACCACCTCGCGATTAAAAAGACTGGATTGAATTTCTTGCCAGTTCTTCTCATGGCCCAATCCTACGTCAGCGAACTGGCTGTAGGTTAATGGACTGACATTTTGTAATTTTAACGTTCATAAGTGTTAATTCAGTTAATCCAAATAAATAAATGACTGACTTACCATAAAATTTGGACCTCGCCAATAAACTTCCTTCTATGACGAAGCCTTCTTTTCTGTTTGATACATAGAAGGCTGACACAGGAGGGTGATGGGAAACCTGAAATCGATGACAGAACCTTAAAAGAGACCTGAGGTTTCACAGACAAACATTTTATTTTATAAGAGTACTAGCTTTCCGCGGCGCAGTTTCACCCGCGTTTTAGCTTACTGCTCTGCTCCCATCGCCAGTAGCGTGATATTACATAGCCCATAACCTTCCTCAAGAACTGGGCTATCATACGCAAAAATATTTTTTTAAATCCGACTGTTAGTTCCAGAGATTAGTGCGTACAAACAAACAAACAAACTCTTCCACATTATATAATATAAGAGTATTAGCTGCGCCCTGCGGTTTCGTTTACGCGGAAAAGAGACGAATCCGGGGGTGTTGCAGCGTCTGTGTATATCGGTACCGGACCGCTATGTGTGGAAGCGAAGGCGTCCGCCACTATTGGCGATACCCACAGCCAGAACTAACCTGCTAGCTAAAGCACATCTCACCCGCGCTCTTCATAACATTAATAGACTGCACAATAGTGTTTGTATATTTTCAAGTCCTAATAGTGAACTCGCAAAAGTTTTAATAATAATAATAATATTTCAACAACTACACACAACGCCATCTAGACCAAAGTAAGCATATTATATGCTTGTGTTATGGGTTCTAGATTGCGGATATACCATACTTATGTACTTTTTTTTTTTTTTGTAAATACATACATATTATACATAGAAACACCCAGACCAATGCAAATAGACATGTTCATGCACACAAATATTTGCACTGAGCGGGAATCGAACCCGCGACCTCTGCGTGGCAGTCCATACACAGTACCACCGAACCACAGAGGCAGTACTTATTAATGTATATATTGTTTATATAATTATACAAAATTAGTTGATAAGTAAGTACTTATTACTTTTAAGATTTTAATATGTTATATTATTTTAGATATAAGTTAGTAATAGCTATCGCATTAAGTGTAATAGACCTGTAATGATAGTGTATAAATTTCTTAATAAATAAATAAAATGTTTAATTACTGTAACTCGGGAACCAGACCGATTTTCGGGATAAAAAGTATTCTTTGTCCATCACTGAAACCTATGTTTGTGATTTTCATCGATCGTTCAGACGTTTAGGCGCTGAGTGGTAACAAACATACACAAAAACTTTCGATATTTATAATATTAGCGGTAACAGTTTACATACCTGTTCTGCTACATAGTGCGTATAACCTTGACTATCGTAATGTTTCCAACAGCACCTAAAAGTTTCCCCGAGAACAGGGTTATATGGCTTTTTCAGACCCTTGGGTTTTCGGTACAACCCTGATAAATACCATTTAAGAACTGTCTTAAACCTCAAATATGGGTCTTCTTGTAGACTTGCCCTAAAATAAGAATAATAATAACAAGAAATACATATAAATATTAATAATAATAATAATAATAATAATATTCTACCACATTCACACAACGCCATCTAGCCCCAAATTAAGCAATTATATTTGCTTGTGTTATGGGTACTAAACAACTGATACAACTACATAAATACATTTTTTTTTTGTAAATACATTATAGATAAATTACACCCAGACACAGAACAAACAATCATGCTCATCATCACACAAAGGTTTGTCCTGGGTGGGAATCGAACCCACGACCTCCGGCTTAGCAGTCAGGGTCACTAACCACTAGACCAACAGGCCAGCAAAAGAAAGAAACTCATTTATTTTTGTCTGGCTGACGTCACAATCAATATGAATCTAATGACACCTCATATGTTAAACTCCATTACGCCATTTAGGCTGCTACTTGAAATTGTAGCTAACAAAAAAATTCATAACCTGGCGATTAAAAAGAGTGGCCTGAGTTTCTTGTCAGTTCTTCTTATGACTCTACCTTTCGTCAGCGAACAGGCTGTAGGTTAATTGGTTGACATTTTGTAATTTTAACGTTCATAAGTGTTAATTCAATTAACCCAAATGAATAAATGATGCCTCTATAATAAAGTATGGGCGACCTGAAATTCTGACGCTGGGTTAACCATTAACCAATGGATACTTACTGCGACAATATATCCGCGTGATAGTAACTATCAGAGAGTTTATCTAGGAAACTTCTTGGCTCCAGTATGAAGGTTGGTAGTACCACCTTGCTTAAGTCCATACCAGGTCGAACCTGTTTCATAAGAAACCATAGCAATGACTTGTTTTCTTCAGCTACTTCTTCTACTAACTCTCCGGCCTGAAAGGTTTATCATTAGGTTAAACGCATTAAAAAAGGGTCAGTAGATAAGGCACCAACTTCGTAATTACGAGGTAATGAGTGCAAATTCAGGCAAGTTCCAATGTGATTTTTAAATCGTATGTAGTTTCTAAGTTTATCTCTGACCACCTTTCACATTCCCTTCGGCTACCCCACTTCCTTCACGGAAGGCAGTGACTTCGCAAAGTCTCTGCCATTCTGTAGAAGTCCACGAGCGACGGTCACCACTTACCATCAGGTTTGCTGTTGTCTGTGGGTAATAAAAAAGCTTACTTGTCCGATGTCAAGGTTCATATCTTCTTCATATTCCAACTCTATCCGGGCAAGGATGGCTTGCTTCTTCTTCTGTAAAGGCTCCACCATCCCTGGTCGCGATGTTTCGCTGTCAGTATCAGATGCTGCACCTGCTAACTCTAGATGGGAGTCAGAAGGGAGAGAGTGAGCTAGCTTTATAACTGGCGATAGGTGGTTAAGACACACTGTGCTTGCTACTAGCTAAGGTTTAATAGAAGACTACAGTCTCCCTAAAGACTAGCAGTTCAGGGATCGTCACCATCATAATTGTTAATATCTAAAATGATTTAACACTCTACTTAAATATTCTACTCTGTCTGATAGCAATAAATGGAGTCCAAAAAGTATCAATTGTTGGCAGTACAAATGTTACAGCTTTCATTATAGCAGGCTTACGTAATGCTTTTCACGATTACACAATAACTCTCTTGCGCTGATGAGGAGTTCCAGATTTCCAGGATATTTATTTATCTCTTTATACAGACAAGGCGGCCATGCGAGCAGTTTGCCACCAAAGCAATTGAAATGGTACACTCCTGGACTTCAATGACTGCTTACCATTGCAAACTAGTTTTTAATATCCTAATAGAAAGAGAACAATCTATAAGAATCATACTGACTGCTTACGTACGTAAAGTAGTATTATCTTAGGCTATAATAAAAACAACCAATGAAAATCTTAGATGCTTTCACAGTACTTGAACAACCAATTAGAGCCCTATATTTTTCACAGCTTTAAAGATAACCAACCTTCATTGGACATAAAGGCATCCCTATCAGCCTTCTGAAGACACATTCTATAACCTCCACCATTTTCTAACTTCGTAAAATCCGACAAGATCGCAGAATCCACAGAATACTTTCTACTCAAACTAAACATAGAACCTGTAGCTGGTTCTGACAGCTGCCTCGTAATCTTCTTTTTGCGAAGAAGAGAGAAGATGCTGGATCTTCTTCTATCAGATTTATCCTTCATTTTTGCTGTTAAGATTATTTCTGTGTCGTGCTCCATTTTTGAAGACAGTCAGTTTCTGGCATTGAACGTATGTTCTCACAATCTTGGCATCCAATGGAAACACTCAGGTTCTGGGATTTAAAAATTGAGCTTTTAATATTGCCATTGCTGTGAAGGATATTCTGTTTTCAGTATCTTCTGTTTAGGTTTGACGGTTTCTATAAGAATTAGCAGTCTTCTAAATACGTTGGATCAAATATACAATTTGGATTACGCTTATTCGAAGTCTGTCTTAATCTTTTGGAAGATTTTGTGCAGAACTCTTGTTAGGGTTGATATTATTTATTTTTTAAACACAGTTGAGTTTTTTTTATTACTATTTATATTGAAGTTGTTATTTATTTGGAATTTCATTTTTGTTTACAATATTTTAAGTTTGATTAACGAAAGACTTGGACACACGAAGTAGACTCGTAAAGTAGATGGGTGATTATAACTATTATTTTCTACTAGCTCTGCCACAACCTCATAGCAATGTCATTATAACCTTACTTTGTCTCTATCCTTGTTTTTAATGGTACAAAAGAAAAAGACAAAGCACAAAGTGGTATTAATACTACGCTACCAGGCAACATAAGAAATGCAGCAACCGCGGGTTTTAAACATAGGCTGAAGGAGTGGCTTATTGAGCACGAATTTTATGATTTTGAAGAATTTATGAAACTACCAATAGTTTAAGACCTTGCCTCTTTTATGTGTAATTCTATTGTATTTTATTTATTTCTTTTTTTTTTTAAATCACTAATTAAATTATATTATATTTAATATTTTACCATTAACTTATACAATTAATGTTAATCAATATTTAGATAATTTAATGGCTTTATGAACATGACATGTCAAAATATGTATATTATTGGACTAAACTGTGTATTGATGACCTGTAACTTATGTTATTAAATAAATGAATATGAATAATATGAATAGAATTTAATACTGTTTGAGGTGGTGGTAGGACTCCAACTCACGTTTCGCATCTGTTTGATAAGTATCAGTTTCTCAGCTTGGTTCACTATTATTATCTACTACTGCCTGGCTGCTATAGATGCCAGATTAATCTATCTATACTATTATATAAAACGAGAGTTTGTTTAAACGTGCTAATCTCTAGACTACCAGTCGGATGTGAATATTTATTTTTGATAGCTCAGTTCTTGATAAGTAGCATAACGCGTAATGTACGGTAGTAGATCCACGCTGCTGGTTTCAGCATGAATGGGTCAAATCGTTCGGCAAAGTACTACCCTCTCATAGAAGATCGACGTAAGAGTAGTAGTATCCGTACTATTGCGTTTCGTTCGGTGAGTAAGAGCACCGGAGGCCTAATTTACCCCTTTTCTCATCTCCCTAATTTCCTTTCCCTACCAGCCGCCATAGTGGAGGCCACCATACCAGCAGTTTAAGACGATGGCTTATGGTATGGTGGCCACCATTTCTAATTTCCACTGACTGCTTACCATCAGGCGGGATGAAATCACTTGGGCAGGCTAAAAAAAACGCTACGAGCGATGGAAGCGTAGCAGTAACTAAAGTAACCGCGCTGCGGGATAGTATATTTTACCTATACCAAAACCTTTCTCGAAAAACGCACTATATAATAGTAAAAACTGTATCCAAATGAATTGAGCTGTTGTTGAGATTAGCTATTATGTTTGACAGTCGCTTCCCGACGATTGCTAATTATAATTTTTCCTATAGACCCGAACCCGACCAAAGTAAATTAAACACACAGTAACCTTGCACATAACTAACAAGGAAACATTGTCTCACTCAAAGATAAGTATTTATTATCTGTTATCATTCAAAAATAAACGTTATATAGATAAGGGGTCTATCTAAACTAATATAATAAATTTTTTGTATGTTTGTTTGTTTGATCGTTGGAAACAAACAATCAAATATACAAAAATTTGTCACACAATCTACGTTACCGATTTGAAAAATTCTTTCACTTTTAGAAATCAATAAATAAAGCGGGTAACATAAGCTATTATTTTATTATGTTTTACACATTTTTAAGTCATTTACAGACTTTTCAATATTGCTATTGCTGCAATGATATTTTCCATAGGAGTTTTTTGTGAGACCGAATGAAACTTTTGATACCGAAGCGAAGCAAGGACGGACGTCTAGTTAATATATAAAGCTGAAGAATTTGTTTGTTTGTACCCACTAATCTCTAAAACTACCAATCGCATTTTTTGATAGCCCAGTTTTTGTAGAAGGTAATACGCTGTAACTTCACGCTAATAGCCACGGGAGCAGTCCAGTAACCAAAGATGAAACTAAACACGGGTGAAGCCGCGTTGCGGACAGCTTCTACTGTATAAAGATGGTTGTTTCCAAATGCCTCATACATAAGTATTTTATCTAACAGATTAGATAATTACCACATGTAAGTTAATATTCATAAAGAAACAGTGGAACTAAAATCTGAAGCCTACCTAGGGATGTAACGATATATCGGCAAAGCATATCGACTATGCGCCGATATCGATATATCAATATCGACCATGCGCGCCGATATCGATATATCCTATTGAAAGAAAAAAGGAAATCAGAAAAATATCAATGCTGTTTGGTTGGCAGACTGTCAAAGTTACTGTTTTTAAGTTCAATTGCTAGTACAAAATACTAGAATTTAGAACATTGTTCAATCAATTTATGAAAAATTCTCATTATTTAATTCCAAAATTATTTAACAACTAAAACTACTTTGGATTTATTGTACATAATTTAAAACATAAAGAAAAATCGATATCGCCGATATATCGGCGCTCTAGACCGATATATCGATATCGCTTTAATTCGATATATATCATTATCGATATATCGATATTATTAAAAGTTCGCATCCCTAGGCCTACTATAACATATAGCAATCTTATAGCCAGCCAAATTCCAGCCTGTTACGCTGTCCCACTGTAGGTCAAAAGCCTCTTTTGCAAAAAAGGCATGATCGTATACTAAAAGAATATACTAGCACCTGTGATAAGGTCGTACGTGTTGTTTTGATGACGAAAAACGCTGACGTAATCGGTAAAGTCATCGAAGTAATGAGAATCTTAATTATCACTGAGTTTTTGTATGTTTTTTTATACTTATTCGAAAGATCATTGACTATGATGTTTGACTGGCCTGTTGGTCTAGTGGTTAGTGACCCTGACTGCTAAGCCGGAGGTCGTGGGTTCGATTCCCACCCAGGACAAACCTTTGTGTGATGAGCATGATTGTTTGTTCTGTGTCTGGGTGTAATTTATCTATAATATGTATGTATTTACAAAAAAAAATGTATATAAGTAGTTTATCAGTTGTTTAGTACCCATAACACAAGCAAATATAATTGCTTAATTTGGGGCTAGATGGCGCTGTGTGAATGTGGTAGAATATTAATATTAATATTAATATTAATATTATTAATATTATGTAAAATATCGTAAACATATAGACAATTATTGTGCCGTGGTAGAGCGATCAATTGAAGTTAAAGAACGCGGTCACGCTTAGTGCAAATATTTGTTGCATGAACATGACATATTGTATTGATCTGGGTGTTTCTCAATCACATGGATTATGAAAAACCGGAAAAGTGCGAGTTAAACTTGCGTATGAAGAGTTCCGTACCATCTATATATAAATAGTTTGTTTGTTTGTTTAAACACGCTAATCTCGCGAACTACTAGTTGGATTTGAATAATTCTTTTTGCGTATGATAGCCTAGTTCTTGAAATGAAATGAAATGAAATATATGTTTATTCATATAGGTTAATTAAATTAACACTTATGAACGTCAAAGTTTACAAAATGTCAGCAAATTAACCTACAGCCAGTTCGCTGACGAAGTAGAGCCATGAGAAGAACTGGCAAGAAACTCAGGCCATTCTTTTTAATCGCCAGGTTATTACAATTTTTGTAATGAGGAGGAAGGTTATAGACTATGTAACATTACGCTATTGGCAACGGGAGCAGAACAGTAAGCATAAACGCGGGTGAAACCGCGCCGCGTAAAGCTACTTATCTATAAAACGGCAAAAAAAAACACGTTTGTTGTATTGGGCTCTCTTGAATATTTATTTTATTCTGTTTAGTATTTGGTGTGATAGCGGCAATTAAAATACATCACCTGTGAAAATTTCATCTGTCTATCACGGTTCATGGGATACAGCCTGGTGACAGACAGACAGACGGACGGACGGACAGCGAAGTTTTAGATATATATCTCTTAAAAAAGGCATGAGCATTGATAATAATCAATGCGCTCAATGCGAGTTGGCGATTTATTTGAGTTTTTTTTTATTAATCTATGTATATTTCAATAATGTCCAGATAAACTTAGAAAGTATTATGAATTTGAAAGTTTTAGAACGGTTTCGAACCCATTACCTCGTGTTTACGAAGCGGCTGTCTTAACCACTAAGCCGTCAAGTCTATTTTACTTTGCGACATACTGTTTAGAGTGCCTTAGAGTAAGTCAAGGTTATTTTACAATGAACTATCATACTATGTAATATTTAAACGCTTAACGCTGACCCTCAGAACCTGTATTTGCTAATAATAATATAAACTAATATTATAAAAAGAAAAGATTTGATTTTTTGTATGTTTGTTTGTGATAAACTCAAAATCTACGTAACCAATTTAAAAAATTCTTTCACACGTAGAAAGGTAAAATATCAGCGAGTAACATAGGCTATATCTTTGTGGTATTTCTATCTACGTGGACGAAGCCGCTGGCAACAGCTAGTATACATATAAAGCTAAAGATTTTTTTGTTTTAACGCGCTAATCTCAGGAACTACCTGATGGTAAGTGATAACTGTCGCTTATGGACGACTCAGTAGTTGACATTGCTTGTTTAATGTCAGGGACTCTGCGAAGCCACTACCTACCGTAAATGGGGGGATAGGTGAGAGGCTCTTTTTGAGCATTTGCTTAGAAAACAGTCATATAATCCACTATTACCAGTAACTCTGTTTGTAACATTCAAAAAATTGCTTGCACAATATCTCACGGCCTTCAAACATAGATAGCGGGATAAGTATAATCTGCTAGAATTAATATATAACGAAAGATAAGACGCTATCATTGATAACAAAGATTACAGATGCTGTGTAACAAGGACTTTAAAATGAATGCGGTTGCACTAAAACTTATGATGACCTAGAAATTAATCCTAATTTTCATTTGTGGTACTACTATTATATAAAGCAGAAGTGTTTGTTTGTTTAAACGCGCTAATCTCTTGAACAATCAGTCAGATTTGAATAATTCTTTTTGCGTTTGATAGCCCAGTTCTTGAGGAAGGTTATAGGCTATGTAACATCACGCTACTAGCGACGAGAGCAGAGCAGTAAACTAATTACTGATCTCTACCATCGCATAAAAACATAAGGGCTGGTAAAAAGTTCCAATTGTTATTTAAATGACTAGCTGTTGCCCGCAGCTCCGCCCGCGTGTAGTCGGTTATATCTGTTTATATTGACAATTTTCATGCAAACTTTCATCCTCTATTTTAACCCCATTAATCCAATTTTTCGCGATAAAAGATAGCCTATGTTGTTCCCCAAGATCTAATATCTATCAATATAACAAATTTTATTAAAATTGGTTCAGTGGTTGAGGCGTGAAAGCGTAACAGACAGAGTTGCTTTCGCATTTATAATATTAGTATGAATTATAAAGTATTAAACCGTTTGGTTCGATATGTTATACAAAACAGCTGGTCTACTATATGTATACAAGGTCAACGTGTAATACAGTTCAGTACTTACTAATTATATGAACGTGACATATCAACTATAAAAAGCTATTATTGTGAAACGTACACAGTTTTATAAACATAAAGTAAAGACATACATACATGGATCAAATATGTGATGTGTTAACAAAGGCCACAATTACAAGCACCCGTAACCGACGTGTGTATGAAAAGATTAATGAATGTTGAAGCAAATGAAGTATATTTAGTTTAGTAAATGGCGTTCTATAGACTGCTTACCCCATTGAAGGGAGACAAGTGTGAAGTTTTAAGTTATTTATGTATGTATTTATATACGTTATCCGGTATGTCGGTATAATCGTTTATCCGGTAGTAGATTCACGCTGGTTTCAGCATGAATGAGCCAGATCGACCGGGGCAGTACTACCCTCTCATAGAAGATCGACGTAAGAGTAGTAGTATCCGTACTACTGCGTTTCGTTCGGTGAGTGAGAGCGCCGGAGGCCCAATTTCCCCCCTTTCCTCTTACCTCACCACCCTCAATCCCTTCCCCTATCCCATTCCCAGCCACCATAGTGGAGGCCACCATACTTGCAGTTTAAGCTTTTGTTATGGTGGCCACCTCTTCTGGATTCCACTGACTGCTTACCATCAGGCAGGGTGGAGTCACTTTGGTAGGCTACTATAAAAAAAACGTAAAGTATATTTAAAACTATACTTTGTTTCATCCATAACTCCTTATTACGCAACAGATTTTGATATGTATACAACGATACTCAAATCTATTAACCATCTTCCCGCAGCGCGGATCGCGTTTTTAGTTACTGCTCTGCTCCCGTCGCTAGTAGCGTGATGTTAAATAGCCTATAACCTTCCTCGATAACTGAGCTATCAAACGCAAAAAGAATTATTCAAATCTGACTAGTAGTGCCAGAGATTAGCGCGTTTAAACTAACAAAGAAATAAACTCGCTTTATATAATAGTAGTTTTTACAGAATTTTGTTTACGATGTTTTTATAAAATCACTAACCTTCACATTTTAGAAATAATTATAATAATTGATTGATAGCACTAACAAAAAAGTATAAATTCGCCAAATCGCATTGAGCACGCGGCGATCAATGCTCGTGCCTTCTCTAAGAGTAGATACCTTTCTGTACCGTGAGAAAATGATGAGAAATTAGACGAAATTTTCATTCAATCTATCTATACTATTATACAAAGCGGAAAAGTTTGTTTGTTTGAACGCGCTAATCTCGAAAACAAACAGTCAGATTTAAATAAATCATTTTGTGTAAGCCCAGGAAGGTTATCGGCTATGTAAGATCACGCTACTAGCGACAGGAGCAGAACAGTAAGCAAAGACGCGGGTGAAACTGCATTTCGGCAAGCTATTACTAATATATAAGCTTGTTTGTTTGTTTCAACGCGCTAATCTCTAGAACTACCATTCGGAATCAAATAATTCTATTTGTGTATGATAGCCCAGTTCTTGAGGAAGTTTATAGGCTGTGTAACATCACGCTACTGGCAACTGAAGCAGAGCAGTAAGCACAGATGTAACCGCGCCGCGTAAAGCTAGTTTTAAATACACCTAAACACCAGTAGCGAAGAGTCACTTTTCCGAGGAGGGAAGCCGGTGGGACTAAAATATTTTAAGTTTCGGAAGGCTAGTTAGACTTTGAGTAGACACGCAACCAGTGATAGGTATAAGGAGGTCCGAGCATATTTTAAAAGGGAAACCGGCAGGAATCGTGTTGTACGGACGCTTCGCCACTGCTAAGCACGTTAGTCGTAAGTAAATAAAATTATTTTCCTCATATAGCCACAACCTAATGTTGTACTATTGTTTGTTTTGTAATATAGTGTGCAATAAACTTAATAACTTATCATCAGAAATGAAATTCCAAATCACACTTTAAACACTTTTTACACTAACACAAATAACACTTTTATAAATCACTAGCCACGCTTCACATCGCAACGGTATCAAAAGTTCTCCAGCATGGTTCACTATAACGTAGCTGCTCGGCTCCTATATGTGATAGGTTAATGTTATACCAAAACCTTCTTCGAAAAACGCAATAACATTTAAAACTGTAGTAAGTAATTTTAGATTAGCGATTTTATTCAAATACTAGTTATTCTTTACTTATATATGCACTTATATACGCTTAAGAGTTTATTTTGTTTGAACGCGCTTATTCTTATTGCATTTGATAGCCCAGTTCTTGAAGAAGGTTAGAAGATATGTAACATCACGCTACGGCCAACGGGAGTGGAGCAGTAATCAGATGTAAATAACACGTAATATTAAAACTTAATTTACGCGACAACGTCCGTGCGCTGTAACCGTAGATAACAGACTGACTAAGCATTAAAACAATATTTATCTATGTTTACGTAATTGTGTGTGCGGTTCAGTGGTAGTGAGTGTCATGGGTTTGATACCAGGATTAGGTTAGAGGCCGTAAATTTTTATACCTTCGGTGGTAAATAAGCTTACGGTCTATCTGGGGCCCTACTACCAATAGCGGTATTATTTTAATATTACTTTGTGTTTTGTCTTTTTCTTTTGTACCATTAAAAACAAGGACAGAGACAAAGTACGGTTATAATAAAATTTCTCTAAGAGATTGTTGGCAAGTAAGTGTAACCTATGAACATGATCTTGTTTTTTTTTTTTTTTTTATATTATTTCCTACCAAAGTGACTCCACCCCGCCTGATGGTAAGCAGTCAGTGGAATCCAGAAGTGGCGGCCACTGTACCAGAAGCCATCGTCTTAAACTGCTGGTATGGTGGCCTCCACTATGGCGGCTGGGAATGGGGTTAGGGGAAGGGAATGAGGGAGGTGAGGGAAGAGGAAGGGGGGAAATTGGGCCTCCGGCGCTCTCACTCACCGAACGAAACGCAGTAGTACGGATACTACTACTCTTAAGTCGATCTTCTATGAGAGGGTAGTACTTCCCCGGACGATCCAACCCATTCATGCTGAAATCAGCGTGAATCTACTACCGTACAATACCGTATAATAGACATATTATAAAAGGGATTTAGCGCTAAACGATTCATTGCATAAAATCGAGTTTTCTAATAAAAATCGGTATATAGAAACCCATTGAATCATTGCAGAAATACCCTATGCTTAGAAAAAAAAACATATAAAAAACCGTATATCGTATATAGAATTTCATTACCGGTGTATGTATCCTTAATTCTATTAACAAATTTCCTATTTCTATCGTAATTGCATTTATTTAACAAATTTGAACTTAATGGTTTTCTTAACAACATATACTGTTATATATGTGTACAGGGGTCTTTATAGACGGCATGTCTACACGGCCTTTATATTGTAGCGGCCATATTGACGTACGAAATAAATCGGTGTGCTACGAACTGTCGCGTGTTTCATTACTGTTATCGCTCCGTACACAACATACACATAATATTATTATTTACTTTATTTATTACTAGCTGTCCGTGGCGCGGTTCCACCCGCGTTAAGTTACATATTTGGTTACTGCCCCGGTCCCGGGTCTCGTAGCGTAATGATACATTTTTTTATTGTAGAGGTTAAGGCGAGGATTTCCTGGAGATAGACACTTGAAGGTAGTATAAACACTAGCCCAGCCTTCGCCAATACAGTACGACGTATTTATCAACGATCATCACACGATGACAGCGACAGGCCCGGTTGACAGTTTGCGCACCGCAAGCTCCGTACTGTAAAGTTCGTGCCGCGCCACAATACAGACACATACAGTAGGTCTATTTTTTAAAAAGGTTCATAAAAATCAATATTTTGCTACAGTGTTGTGTGCAATTTAATGTGGTTTATTAAACCTAAAATGAAGGTATAGTGGTGGTATTACATAATCTTGTTGAAGTTACAATAAAATGTTGGATAAACGTTTTTTTTTTTTACTTTTTTTTTTGAACATCATCTTCGAAAATACAACGGCGGACTTGATGCTTAAACCATTCTCTACCAGTCAGTTTAGGGTTAAGTTAAGGAATCAAAATCTAAGTTGGAAGCCAAAAGAGACGAATCGTGGAGACCACGTACTTGATTTCAAAAGATGCGTACATAAATTGTACAACATATGTTCTGTTTTCGAGCATTTGTGGGAAAAGCTAGCTTTAAATGCGTTTACGCATACCGACTCGTCCGGGGCAACGAGACGGCTATGTTGGGCTCGCTGGTCTGCGAGCCATCACACATCAGCGGGCAGCGTAATGTTACATAGCCTAACCTTCTGCGATAATTGAGCTATCAAACGCAAAAAGAATTATCCAAATCCAACTACGTTCTAGAAATACAAAAAAAACTCTTTAGCTTTGAATATTTAGTATAAATACCTATAAACATTTACTTTATTTATTATACTAGCGACATACTTCGCACGTAGGTGCTAATATTATGTTCCTAAAATGTTATTTACATGATTATAAACTACTAGCTTCTCGCGATAATATAACAATGTCATGAAATCTATTCAAGTATATATTAATAGAATACTTCTGGAAGAAATGTTCTAAATAAACATCGTGAAAAAACCTAGACATATAAAAAAAGTTGAGCGCACGTGGCGATCAATGCTCATGCCTTCTCTATATGAGAAGAGGTATTTCTCTGCCGTGGAATAATAAGGATTTAAATATAATGAAATGAGTTTTACTGTAGAAAGATAACGTTACGCGTTGTACGTTTCAAACCACAAAAGAATGTAACTGGAAGCAATTTCATTATAATTAATGTTATGATGAATGAACTAATATTCATACATACACATCTTCACGCCTGACTCCCATTAATGGAATAAGCGGAAACTATAGAACGCCATTTGCTGCGATTTACAAACCTACTTTGCTTCAATATTAATTAATTTTTTCATACACACGTCGGTTACGGGTGCTTGTAATTGTCCTTTGTCAACACATCACCGATTTGGTCCGCGCGTTATCTGAGATTCAATTGGTTTTTATAATA
Organism: Parascotia fuliginaria; assembly: GCA_963082885.1. Taxonomy (NCBI): domain Eukaryota; kingdom Metazoa; phylum Arthropoda; class Insecta; order Lepidoptera; family Erebidae; genus Parascotia; species Parascotia fuliginaria. The sequence continues at coordinate 2,688,887 of OY720201.1, read as the reverse complement.
ATAAACAATATAAGTGAGCTGTCAGTTATCTTATATTCTCTTAGATTTTTGGTAAAGAAAAATTCTAGCTTTACGTTTAGTATACTAATCTAGCTTTTAAAAAAATAGCACACACTAAGTTTTTAATATGTCGAATGTAACATAGAAAAATATAATTGTCAAAAATTTTAGTGTAGGACCTAAATTTTCGAGTTATCTTTGGACATTTTATTCTCAAAACAATTGTTATAAAATATGTAATTTTAATATACAAGTAATTACATAGAACACTGTAGACATTTTTAAAATTAAATTTTAACGATATATCAATGTTAGAGTTTGTTGTAGGGTATTTGTTTTTACACTTAATTTACCCTGGAAATTATCTCCAATTATTTTTAGTTTAATATTACTCGCTTTCAATTATAAAAACGATTGGACATTATTTACGAGCCATTTTACTAATGGACATTTTTTTACGAGTTATTTTACTTATGGACATTTTTCGAGTCATTTTACTTATGGACATTTTTTCGACATATAAAATTACTAAAATATTACCGCTTAAATCGCTGTTGGCTATTATATTGCCATAAACGTTGTGTGACGTAATTCTATCGTTCTGCCTCGCGACTCTGCTCGCTTCAAAGCTATCTGACGGTAGTTTGTCGTAGTTAATCAAAGAATATTTCTCACGAATTTCTGATAATTGAGGGTACGTTGGTGTTTTCCTAAAATTGTTTTCAATGTTAGAAAATATGTAAGCGAATTTAGGTCTTGTACTGTACGGCATAATGCCTACATTGGCATGCATTACGTAAGTCATATAGCAAATATCTTAGACTTTTATTTGAGACTGTTTGAACTTCTTTTAATATAGATTTATAGTACTAAGAACAATTTTTATTCCATTCCAAGTTTTTAAACAATTAATAAACGTATGTATGTAGAAAAAAATTACGTTTTCTTTACCGACAAGAGGCTAATTCTTAAATAATAAAATCTAGTGACAAGATATATGACTGGAAGGAAAACTGTCCCGAAAATCAAAATTGGTGATTTAGACTATACAGCATTAAAACAATATAAAATGTAACTCTATCCAAATATAAACATATTTTTTTATACGACGAAGTTGACAGACATACGGTCCGTTTCATGGTAAGCAATTACCGTAGCCTATGGACGCTTGTAACACCAGGAGTATCACTAGCGCGTGATTTTTTTTTTATTTTTCTCGCATCGATATTCAACAGAATAATAACCTTTCACTTCGTTGTCTGTCCGTCTGTCACTTTTTAATACCAACCTATACTCCTCATCGCTAGACGTCGAACTGTATATAACTCTCTCGGCAGAGGGCGCTGTCTTTATAATAATATTTTCAGGGGTGTCACAAATAATTTCTGAGCCTTTAAACAGCTTTTTTCTATGAGTTTTTAAGAACACATCATCATTTTCTGAATCAGATTTAACACCCGACTCTCTTAGTTCGACGAGTCGTTTCTGAGTAAACGTAGTCGGTGTCGAGCTTCTTCTTTTAGGAAAATTAGCCATAAATTTAATAAAATTCTCTTCTATAATATTCGTTTGGGATAATTTCTCTTTACTTTTATCCAACATATTAAATTTTGGTAACTCCAAACACTTCAATATCGGCGATTTTCTCAATTCTAATTTATAAGGACTCGACGCCAAACTTTTGCTTTTCTTTTTAATATTGACAACCCTAAGTGATGACGAGGATGCATCTGTCTCTTTCTTTCTTATAAAATCTAAGAACTTGCTGTCTCTTTCTGGCGTGGGTGGTTCGCTAGCATTTTTAGATAATATTTCAATCGATTGCATAAATTGTGATAATCTTGTTTTACGATTCGACTTTTTTGCGCCTTGATAGGTCGATTCAGACATTGGTCGTTTCGGTGAATAGTCCGATACAGACATTAAGGGAGAGCTACAGGATGATAGCTCAGATAGCTTTAGCACTACATTAGCATAAGTGAGGGTAGGTAGTAAAATAAGTACCTGTTAGTTGTTGTTTTGTTGAAATCAAATATTAAATATGATAGGAAAGGTTGATCTTGAGGCGCGATTCGATTGTATTGAGATCTAGAAGTGCGATTGGAGAAATTCGAATCGACCGAGTGTAATAAAATAATTAAGTACTGCTTTGTATTTAAATAAGACAGGTTATTTATTTGGTTATAAATAAATAAATCGTTGCAATTGGTCGATTCAACAGTATTAAAGCGGTTTCGAATTACGCGTCAGGATCAAATTTACATTTTATAATATACATTTAAAGGCACATTTCTAATAATATACAATATTAAATAAGTTTTAATCAGAATAAAAACAGTCAGATTTCGAAGTATACAAGTATACAGTCAGAAGTATTTGAAGAATTTAAAAGAATTTAAGTACTCGTATATATAACGTAATTTTAATAAAAATTACTTAAACACTTAATTTGAATTTTGAACCCCCTTATTCATAAACATCTTAAAGCTTATAATATCTAAAATAGGTTTATATTTCGTTTGTCTTTATCTGTCATCTTGACATTTGTACTAGTAAGAAAGAGACAAAACCCATTTTAACTATAGAGGCATATACGATTTTTATGAATAAGAGGAATAGAATAATAGAAAATAAAGTAACAGTAATAAGCTCAGTGCCAGCTTTAGTAAACTCAAACCAACGACTAGGCGAAATAAACGTCGGCGAACGTAGGGATATAAATTTTTTTTTTGAACATCAGTAAAATATTTTATATTTTAATAGTGAGTACTTCTTTAATATTTTTAATTTTTGTAATATATCGTTCATACTTAAATTTAATTTAATTGTATTTTTTTACATTTAACTAACACAAAGTACATCTAGACTCTGGATAAATATTTTTGGATCACAAAAAATTTTGTCCTGTGTAGGGATCGAATCCACAACCCCGTGCAGCCAGCACTATGCACCCCGGACAAGCTTTACAAGAATATGCAAGTGCGAAAAAGACAACATAATATTTATTCTGTTTTTAAATATTATCCTACCAAAGTGACCCCACTCTGCCTGATGGTAAGCAGTCAGTGAAATCCAGAAGTGGTGGGTACCGTTCCAAGAGCCAAACTACTGGTATGGTGGCCTCCACTATGACGAATTAGTTCCTCTAATGATTTTCGCTGGTTTGAGTGTACTATAGTATTATTTTGATAAATTAAAATAAACTAGTTTAACACTTACCGTGGTCATCAAAATGCTTTTCAAGGTCTTCGTGCGACAAGTTGGTCTCGGTCTGAGGAGAGTCTGCTACAACCGTCTGCTCTGGCCGCGACCGGGAACACCTAAAGTTAACGTTAAAGTTAAAGACAAAATCATTTAGGGTTTAATCACATTTGGTCGCATGTAATCGACCATTTTAATTTTATTTTTTTTAATGATTTCGCCTGCACTAAGGCACAAACATATATTTAACGGATACAAAGTATATCCTACACTTTGCTACGTATCTATCCTTTTCTGTCACTGACAATCGTCGTTTACTAGAGCGAGAGAGAGAGATTGTCCCGCTCTTAAAAGAATTGAATTATAAGAAAGTGCGATTTAGTGCTGCCAGGTATGATTCAACCCCTTATTTATAAACTGCCGCGGTACTGTATACAGACTGCAACCTAAAAGAATTCCAGAAAAATTTTAACAATAAAAAAATCTTTAAATAAAAAAAAAATTTTGCTTATTTAATTTTTTTTTTCTATTTTCTTATGACTTACCGTAACATAGCATTGCTGCATCTTAAAGCTAGCTCAAGCCCGTCAAGCCAGCAGTGTCCGGCGGCTTGTGACGGCGCGCGAAATATTAGATGTGCGGTCGGTAATGGCTGTACTACGGCACCTAAACAAATAATGATAATAATAATAATATTCTACCACATTCACACAGCGCCATCTAGCCCCAAATTAAGCAATTATATTTGCTTGTGTTATGGGTACTAAACAACTGATATACTACTTATATACATTTTTTTTTTGTAAATACATACATATTATAGATAAATTACACCCAGACACAGAACAAACAATCATGCTCATCACACAAAGATTTGTCCTGGGTGGGAATCGAACCCACGACCTCCGGCTTAGCAGTCAGGGTCACTAACCACTAGACCAACAGGCCAGTCAAATAAATATATAAAGTAAGCATATTATAGAGCTGTGTAATAGACTCTACAATGCAAACATATACTTAATTTTTTTTGTGTAAAAACACTACATAATTATTAAAAAGACTGGCCTGTTGGTCTAGTGGTTAGTGACCCTGACTGCTAAGCCGGAGGTCGTGGGTTCGATTCCCACCCAGGACAAATCTTTGTGTGATGAGCATGATTATTTGTTCTGTGTCTGGGTGTAATTTATCTATAATATGTATGTATTCACAAAAAAAAAAAAAAAAAGTATATAAGTAGTATATCAGTTGTTTAGTACCCATAACACAAGCAAATATAATTGCTTAATTTGGGGCTAGATGGCGCTGTGTGAATGTGGTAGAATATTATTATTATTATTATATTAAAAACACCCAGATCACAGACGATAACCACTTGCCTGCGCATAAGGGCTATTCTCGGCTATGATTAGTCTATTTCAAAGGCGTCTATTTCAAAAACGTGCGGGACTAAAGTGCCACAGAGGAATCTAAAGGGTCTCGAACCAAACGGTTCAGCACTTCATACTTTTGTCGCTCAATTAAAGCCTGGAACTCTTTGCCAGCGCATGTGTTCCCATCTAATTTTGATCCTGGGTCTTTTAAGCGGGGCGTGAAAAAGCTTTCCACTAAGGCGCCATAGTGGAAGCCACCATACCAGTAGTTTGGCTTTTGGAATGGTGTCCACCACTTCTGGATTCCACTGACTGCTTACCATCAGGCAGAGTGGAGTCACTTTGATAGGCTAACATAAAAAAAGCAGAATGTTTAAAAATGTACGCGAGTGTTTAAAACCGACCAATCACAGCCGTTCTTTTGATAAGGTCAATTTTAAAAATGTTCGAGCCGTTATTTATAATTGTTTCACGAGCACTAAGTCAAAGTCAAAGTCAAAGTCAAAGCATTTATTTCATTTTGATCATAAAGTTTGATGCTTATGAAAAGTCAACATTACAGGAAGTCAGTTAATTAACCTACAGCCAGTTCGCTGACGAGGTACAACTGTGAGAAGAACTGGCAAGAAACTCACGCCACTCTTTTCAATCGCCAGATAATTACAGTTATTTGAATGAGTTACAATTTAAACACTCAACGCAACCAAGAACCATACAAAGTAATTATTACAAATGAACCAATTAATATAATACTAAGATTAAAGAAAGAAAAGAGAGGATTTCAACATTGACTACATTTACTCCATCAATTAACTGTAAAATGGTTAGTATCTAGGCTTTTTTATAGAACCTTATTAGTACGTAATCGTAATCTATGGCGACCCTCTCTAGATCCGCCATTAGTACCATATATGCTTGTTTGCCACCAAAATTGTACAAAAAGATACGCTTGGATCTTAGTGAATATAGGTACTGCTGACCCCATTAATGGGAGACTGGCGTGAAGTGTATATTATGAGATATCACCAATTATGGAGCGGTAATGACTGAGAATGTAGGTAGGGGTCGCCCTAGACGAACATACGCGGACCACATATGTGATGTGTTGACAAAGGGCACAATTACAGGCACGCGTAACCGACGTGTGTATGAAAAGATTAATGAACGTTGAAGCAAAGGAGGTATGTTTGGATCGTAGCAAATAGCGTTCTATAGTCTCTTGCTCAGACGGAGACAGACGTGAAGTTTTGCATGTATGTTTGTATGAATGTATGTATGTTTTTTTTTTCTTCTATATATATTAGCCTACCAAAGTGACTCCACCTCGCCTGATGGTAAGCAGTCAGTGGAATCCAGAAGTGGCGGCCACTATACCAATAGCTATCGTCTTAAACTGCTGGTATGGTGGCCTCCACTATGGCGGCTGGGAATGTGGTTAGGGGAAGAGAATGAGGGAAGTGAGGAAAGAGGAAAGGGAGGAAATTGGGCCTCCGGCGCTCTCACTCACCGAACGAAACGCAGTAGTACGGATACTACTACTCTTACGTCGATCTTCTATGCGAGGGTAGTACTTCCCCGGACGATCCGGCACATTCATGCTGAAACCAGCGTGGATCTACTAATGTATGTATGTATGTAGGTATTCTTACCAATAGTCTCGTTATGTGGTCCTCTAGGAGCCCAGATGCTCTGCTCTAGCGGGTGGTACAATTTAAAACAGAAGCCGTCCTTCTTGCTCGGTCGCTCAATAACCTGGCACGAGGTTAACAAAACCGTGCCCACCCAGTGGCTACTCTGTGAATGTATGAACTTCGGTTCATAATTATTATAGAATGTAAGAAAGAATTAATAAAAATAACACAATTACATAGCGCTAAAACATCTATACATTAAAGGAAATCGCTGAAAAGCGTCTGTTGGTTTGAACGCGCTAATCTTGAGAACCACGCAATTGATTTGGATGCGGTTTTCACTGTTGTATTGTGGGTTTCTTGAGGAAGGTTTAGGTATATAAAACATCAACCTATCACCTATAGGAGCCAAGCAGTAACGATAATAGTAAAGTAGTTTAGTTACCGAAGCGAAGCGAGACGGAGTGCTAATCCTTCTGATATTATAAACGCGAAAGTGTGTGTGTGTGTGTGTTTGTTACCACTCAGTGCCTAAACGGCTGAACAGATTTCGATGAAAATTGGTACGTACATAGATTGGGTGCCGGAGACGGACATAGGATATACTTTTTTTCTGAAACTCGGTATGGTTTTCAGAGTTATATTAATTAAACACATACCATATTCCGTGCGGGCGAAGTCGCAGGGCGCAGCTAGTTTATTATAATTTTTGGCATGCATTCTAGTATGCGGATAAATATACTTAAATACTTTTTTTAAGCGCGTTAAGTTACATCTTTGATTACTGATCTGCTCCCGTCGGCATTAGCGTGATGTAAGTTGTTACATAGCCTATAACCTTCCTCAAGAACTAGGCTATCATACGCAAAAAGAATTATTTAAATCGGACTTATTGTTCTAGAGATTAGCGCGCTCAAACAGACTCATCCTCTATATATATTAGTACATACTAGCTTTCCGCAGCGCAGTTTCACCCGCGTCTTTGCTTACTGCTATGCTCCCGTCGCCAGTAGCGTGATGATACATAGCCTATAACCATCCTCGAAAGATTTTTTTAAATTCGACTGTTAGTTCCTGAGATTAGCGCGTTGAAACAAACAAACTCTTCGGCTTTTTTTTTTTTTTTTTAATAATAGTATTAATAGGCTTTAAGTATTAATAAAAAAAATGATGAAAGCATATATATTTACCTTCGCTTTTGGACTCTTGTAGAGCAATAAAAGGCCAGGTTTCAGCACACACCATAACTTAGTCCAGGATTTAAGGGAACCGCGAACCTAGAAAATGAAGACTCTGATTATTTTCTGAAGATTTCTTGCACTAAAGGAACAAAAAATGTCAGCAGAGCACCTATTTTACTAATATTCACATAATATTTTCTACCACATTCACACAGCGCCATCTAGCCTCAAATTAAGCAATTATATTTGCTTGTGTTATGGGTACTAAACAACTGATATACTACTTATTAATATATACATTTTTTTTTGTAAATACATACATATTATAGATAAATTACACCCAGACACAGAACAAACAATCATGCTCATCACACAAAGATTTGTCCCGGGTGGGAATCGAACCCACGACCTCCGGCTTAGCAGTCAGGGTCATTAACCACTAGACCAACAGGCCAGTCAATATATCGTTACATTATCACAATGAGGGTGTTTAGAAAAATTTTCGCCTCCAGTTGGCGCCACTTTCACTTTGGGCCAATCAGGGATTCACTTTTTGACAGCGCTTGACAGCTAGATCTGACGCAATGGTGCTGCCACCTCGTGGGCGCCATTTTAGAAAACATTTTAATGTTTTTCGAGCGTATGTATGTTTGTATGTTTGTATGTACGTATGTATGCATGTTATTGTACATATATGTATGTATATATGTTTATTTCTTTAGCACGCTCTACAGCCTAAATGGCTTGAAGGATTTTAACATACGAGGTGTCATTAGATTCGTAGTAATTGTGGGTGTGACATAGGGTATATAATATTTTAATGTAGTTTTTAAATATATTTTCGTATATTTTTACCTCTGTGCTGTAACTCTTACCTTCAACCAATCAGCTAGGACGACCACAGAAGGATCTTCTATGGAATGCAGCAAGGCTGTTGCGGCCCTCTTCTTTTCTCTTCTGTAATGTTGCCTCTGTGCCTTGTAGCTTTCTTTGCGCGATAATGCTGTACTCGTCGTGCGTGATATACCACCTACTGCTGTTTCTGAAGACTGGAAAGAAATAAAAGAAGACTTAGAGTCTATAATATGAAGAAAAGATTGTCTCATACATAATTTATATATCACAACAACTACACACAACGCCATCTAGACCCAAAGTAAGCATATATTATAGCTTGTGTTATTAGTTCTAGAATGCGGATATACTTAAATACTTTTTTTTATTGTAAATACATACTTAATATACATAGAAACACCGAGACCAATGGAAACAGATATGTTCATGCACACAAATATTTGCACTGAGCGGGAATCGAACCCGCGACCTCTGCATGGCAGTCCATATACAGTACCACAGAACCACAGAGGTCGTCAATACATAATATATATAGCTTATACATCAGACTGTCTGTTACGCTTTTACGTCTAAGCCACTGAACCGATTTTCATGAAATTTGGTATAGAGATAGAATAGACCTTGGGGAACAATATAGGCTATCTTTTATGACGCGAATAAATGACTTAAGGGTTGAAATAGGGGATAAAAAGTTTGTATAAAAAATACGCCGCCATTTACGCGGGCGGAGCTGCGGAAAACAGCTAGTAAAGATATAAGTATAATAGTGAAATACGTACCTATTTGTACAAAGTAACAATTTAGTAGAACTGTCGTTCTTATCCTATACGGATATGCCCTTCCGTTGTCAAGAGAAAATCACTGAGGGCATCAACTAAAGCGACCCTACATTAATAATTTCGTATTTGATTATTATTTATTTTAAACTTTCTGTCAACAATCTATACATATAATAAAATTGGAGTGTCTGTTTGTAATATAGAAATAACCGTTTTTTATTACATGTATATGAATATAATATATTCATATTATGTATATACGGTACATACACCAAAATATTTTTTTTTACAATTTTTGTCTGTCTGTCTGTCTGTTTGTTCCGGCTAATCTCTGAAATGTCTGGACCGATTTTGACGGGACTTTTATTGGCAGGTAGCTGATATAATAAGGAGTAACTTAGGCTACGTTTATTTTAGAAAAAATCTTTTATTTTAGGCGGAACGATGTTCACCGGGTCAGCTAGTAATATATAAAAATGTTGATTACTGATGTTGGCTATTGTGCTATAAGCTGTTCTTCTTTAGAACGACCTACCTCTAGAAATCAGGATGGCCATTAACCGGTTAACATTTAAACTGAAACTATGGACTCTACTTTTCGAGAAATTGTTGGAATGAGGATTTTTAGGAAAATTTTCGCCAGCAGTTGGCGCCACTTTGGAAAAAGGTCTTCCATTTTGATAGCGCTATCATAAAAAACTATTTTTAGTGTTCATTTCGGCAATTTTAATGATTAATTTACATAATAGATAATTCACGTGCTTAAGGACAAAAGAAAATTGCTGAGAGGGTTTTCTAAAATGGCGCCCACACGTCTAACTGTCAAACGCTTTTTGAAAATTAACCTCTGATTGGCCCAATGTGACAGTTGAGGTGGCGCCAACTGGTGGCGAAAATTTGCACATACTTCGTTTATCTCTGCACCACCTAAGGTTGACTGGTAGAGAATGCTTATAGCATTAAGTCTGCCTATGTACCTGTATGCATTAAGTTTAAATAAAAAAATTACCTTATCTGATGAAGTACCGTCTGGTGGATGTACCCTTACGTCACCAGAGACTGGGCTAGAAGCTAACGCGCCAGGAGAACGAGGCGGCGGAGTTAAATTGGCTTCTCCTATAATAATAATAATCATTTATTCACACACACAATACATTTTGTCTACAGTCAGCGTCACGACACTAAGGGTATTCAAATATATAGACGCAACCTAAAAGTCAATAATTTGTCGCTGACTGTACCACAGTCTTTTTTTCTGGAAAATCGTATCTTATATCATTGTGACTCCTGTAAAGGGGACATTCGGGAGTCCCGGGACTGCTAAACCTTACTGTTTTTGTCCCCAACGAATTTAATCAGAACTAAAATGGAAGAGTTCAAATGCAAAATGGACGACAAATTTACTCAGTATACGACCACATACGGTGTAGATACAGAAAAAAATGGTAGTAGATCCACGCTGATTTCAACATAAATGGACCGGATCGACCAAATAAGTACTTACTACCGTCTCATAGAAGATAGATCGATGTAAGAGTAATAGTATTCGTAACATTGCGTTTCGTTCGGTGAGTAAATCAATCCTTTTACCTTCCCTACTCCCTTCACGGTAGGCAGCGGCTTCGCAGAGTCCCTGGCATTGCAGGAGCAACGCTAGAAACTCTGAGTCATCCATGAGCGACAGTTACCACTTACGATCACGTGGGCTGTTTGCTCATCTGCCACTACCAGCGATAAAAAAAAACAGATGAACGAGATATAAGCTTACCGTAGGTGGGTGGTGTGACGGGCGCAGTCGCTGGTAAAACCACGTTCAGAGGTGGTTGTTGTTTCTGAAACCATACCATAAATCAATAAATAGTAATAACACAACAATTACAGTGCTATTTACACCTAAAGTAGCCTGAGATAAAGCAGTGGCTGGGCTCTACAATGCCTACTTAGATACATACATACATAACTTCACTAATTGTTGTAAGAATCAGGAGTCTGGAAATAATTACAAGCACAGGTAACCGACGTGTCTGTATGAAAAGAATAATGAATGTTGAAGCAATGTAGGTATGTTTGGATCGCAGCAAATGGCGTTCTATAGTCTCTGCTTATCTCAATAATGGGTGACATAAATTTACCACTATTATCAAAATATACATCAAAATTAAAATTCAATAAGACTCATTATGACAGTGTCAACTGACACTGTACTGAGGTCACTTGCAAACAAAAATAGACATTATTGTTTTGTGATATGCAAGCGACATTTACTAACAATTTTATGGTCGATTATACATATTATGTGTACTACAAATATACAAGTACCTGTAATACTGCATATAATATCGTATCGGTAACCACTTACCCTTCCAGTAAAATACGGAGTCGACGTTTGAAACTGCCCGTCGGGTCTTAACGCAGGCGAAGAAGGAGTTGTCGAAGGAGAGGATGGCTCCACTACTGGTGACGAGGACATTGTGACAGGTCAAGATCAGAACATAGCGAGGAAAAGGAACGCCTACACGTCACACTATCATAATTATTGCAATAAATAATTATTCATTAAATAATTATATTTGAATATTCTGTATATTTAAATTTAGATTCTATAATATTAACACAGCCTATAATTATTAATATTAAAAAATCGTTGCTTAAAATTCGAAGACTTAAATCTTCGTTGTTATAAAATAGATGGCTGTGTTTAATTATAAATATTCAATATTAATTATAGCATTCATTCGTAAACAATTTAATAATTAAATTGGAATGAATTGGAATAGGGTATACAATAATTAATTATAGGTATTCAATAATAATTATATTTGGAAGTATTTAATTATAACTATAAATAAGGTAATATTATGGAATGCTAAAGGAAGTATGGCAAAGGAATTAGGAATTATTAAAGGATTTTTCCTGCAACAAAAACGATTTCATTAAAATTAAGTAACATAACGCTATCTAGACCCAAATTAAATATATATTATAGCTTGCAATATGGATTCTAGAATGCGGATAAACATACTTAAATATTTTTATGTAAATATATACATATTATACATAGAAACACACAGACCACTACATATAGTCATGTTCATGCACATAAATATTTGCGCTGGATAGAAATTGAAGCCGCGACCTCTGCTTAGTCCGTCCGTACAGTACCACCGAATCACGGAGATAGTCAATGTGTAATTATTTATACTAATCCATACTAATATTATAAATGCAAAAGTATGTCTGTCTGTCATATAATGTGCTATTCTATTATGTAATACTTTACGTACGGCCTCGCTTTGCTTCGGTATCAAAAGTTTAATTTCGTTTCACAATAAGCGCCTACGGAGAAGATCATTGCAATAGTGTCGTATTGCATCATTCACTTTTACAAAGGCGCTTATAATATTGATATTCTGAAATGACTCAAAAATATGTCGAACATAATCAAATATAGCCCAAGTCATATTTGTAGCTTTCTAAAGGTAAAAGAATTTGTTAAATCAAGAATTTGTTAAATCGGTTAAAACAGAAAAACAAACATACAAAAAAATTTAATCTTTTGTCTTTATAATATTAGTTTAGAAATGTTGAGCAATAAACAATATTCTATTCTAAGTTTAATTTACCTCTAAAACCCCTGCTTAACATTAATTAATCCTTCATTAGGTAAATATGTCACATTCTTCGACTTGGAGAGCTGATAAGCAATGTCCTCCGCAGCCTCTAATCTTCGTAATTCCACTAGACCCTCACCCGCATTACCAAAAGCCTTCGCTAACAAAATAGCCTGCTGAGAATCACCCTCAGCTGAAATAACAGCTGCTTTTTTCTTCTGTTCAGCTTTTTCCACCATAAACCTGGCTTTCTCAGCTTCTAATTGAGCTATCTGCTTCAATTCAACTGCATGCAAAAATTCGCGTCCAAAACTAATATGGGTTATCGCAATATCATCAAGAATAACCCCAAATTGTTTAGCTCTTTCAGTTAAATCTTCGTTTACTTTATAAGAAACTAATTCTCTTTGAGTAATCAATTCACCAGCATTGAATTGAGCTACTACTGCTTTCAAAACTTCGCCAGTTATAGATGGTAGTACTCTTTGATCATAATCTTCTCCTAAAACTGTATAAATCTTCGGAAGATCATCAGCTACTGGTCTGAACAAAATTCGCAAAGTAATTTCCACCGTCTGAAGATCTTTGCTTCCAGTTCTCGCTGATATATTCCTTGGATTCGATCTCACATCGAAGATTATAGGTTTTTGGATCCATGGGATATAAAAATGAGTTCCTTCGCCGATGACTGAGTCCTTTATACCGGAAAATCGGTCGAAAATCACTGCTCGTTGTCCTCCGTCAACATTATATAGAGCATTGTTTACAACTCCACCAGTAAATGCTAATCCAATACCCAATTGTGCTAAGCGGTTGAATAGTTTAACTGGCATTTTCTTGAACTTTTAATGGATAATGCTGAAATTTTACTAATTTCAAGATAGTCAATAAAAATTTTAATTCTATAAAGACAATAGTATATAAGGTATAGGAAAGGAATTTATATATACATATGGTCATATAGCGACATATTTGCACGGATACTCAACGGTTTTCAAGGTCACAAATCAGTAAGAACTCTCAGCTTTTCTTTACTATATAGCATGTATTTTAAATAAACCTTCCAGATAAAATTCTCTGATTGAAACTGTATCAAAATCCGTTTTATCGAGACTTGATTTCACTGTGAAAGAATTCCATACACTAATATTTCCGGGTTATTAATACAATAATTTAAAAATTGAGTACTGAAGCGTGATCTAAACAAATATTATAAGAAGAAGTATAATTCATGGACGAGATTTTTGCCAACAGTAGACACTTAAACTCCTTCTATATGTTTCTTGTTTAATTCGTTTTTGTTTCTTTGGTCCAAGACAGCAGTCCTCGGGCCTCAGTGTCAAAGCTTGGTGTTCGTTCTTTCTTCACTGTTAACCCTGGCTTTAATCAAAGCAATGAGCAGGTAGAATTGTCCCAAAAAGTGTGGGGTTTATAATAAAAAAAATAAAAACGACAGAATCACTACACTTCACTATTATATCAATATGTTCTGCACTGCACAAAATCTTCCACCAGACTGTCATCAAAATCATGACGTGACGTGTAATAATTAGCAAGTGTGTACACGGCCTTTTGTGTCATCGTTATTGAACGACTACTGTGTAGACTAGGAGCTAAACTTATTATGATCTTTCTTTCTTGTACATAATTTCATATACATAACTTGAGGACTGTCTTCCATTAACGGGGTAAGCAGAGACTATAGAACGCCATTTGCTGCGATACCGCCTTTGCCTCTTCAACGTTCATTAATCTTTTAACCAACCAAATAGACCATAGACCAAATAGATTTAGACTGGCCAATTGGCCTAGTGGTTAGTAACCCTGACTGCTAAACCGGAGGTCGTGGGTTCGATTCCCACCCAGGACAAATCTTTGTGTGATGAGCATGTCTGTTTGTTCTGTGTTTGGGTGTAATTTATCTATAATATCTATGTAAATACAAAAAAATGTGTATAAGTAGTATATCAGTTGTTTAGTACCAATAACACAAGCAAATATAATTGCTTAATTTGGGACTAGATGACGCTGTGTGTATGAGGTAAAAAAATAGATCACCTATTGGTTGACAAAGGGCACAAATACAAGCACACGTAACTGACGTGTGTGTATGAAAAGATTAGCGAATGTTGACGAAGCAAATGAGGTGTTTAGATTGTAGCAAATGGCGTTCTATAGTCTCTGCTTACCCCATTAATGGGAGACAGGCGTGAACAGTGTATTTGAATACATTACACATATTTCCGTCACTGAATATTACAGTAGACGTAGTAGAGCGAGGTCGAGAACTCCAACGCTTTTGTAATCATGTCATAATACATATTAGTACCCACGTGCAAAAGCTTGCTAGTAGTATTATTTATAATAAAAAAGAATTGTAGCAATTAATAACGATTTTTATTTGAAACAGAAATTGTTAAATGAGTTCCATTTACTGCGTTTCATAAAACTAGCTGCTAGCTCCTCGCCTATGTATATTTTTACGACCTAATAAAGAATGCAATGATGAATGAATTGAGATAAGTGTCACACTTATCTCAATTGTTTGAATAATTCCATGGTAAAATCTGATATAATCTAATCGAAACCAGCGAGAATTCTTTAACAGGTTCCCAGTCCCATGTATCTCATAATATAGTTCATAACAACGCCATCTAGACGCCAAAATAAACATTATAATAGTTTGTGTTATGGGTTCTAGAATGCGGTTATACATAGGTACTTAAATAAGTACTTTTTTTTTTGTAAATACATGCATATTGTACATCCAAACACCAGACCAATGCAAATAGACATGTTCATCCACACAAATATTTAAATTTTTATTTTTTTTATTATCTATACTATATATTAAGGCGGAAGAGATTGTATGTTTGTTTGAACGCGCTAATCTTTGGAACCGACAGTTAGATTTGATACATTCTTTTTGCGTATGATAGCCCAGTTCTCGAGGAAGATTATAGTATATGTAATATCACGCTACTGGTGACGGGAGCAGAGCAGCAAGCAAAGACGCGGACGAACCGCGCCTTGGAAAGCTAATTATTTCATATGATTCATATTATTATTTTATTTACACATTGCACTATCTTATCGTAATCCCACCATGACAAATGTGATAAACAGTTTGATTCTTATCAAATAAAAATATACTACGTGCCGTACTTCATACTAAATTAATGCCGCTCATTATGGGTGTTTAGGAAAATTTTCGCCATCAGTTGGCGCCACTTCAACTGTCACATTGGGCCAATCAGGGCGTAGCTTTAAGCGCTTGACAGCTAGACTTGACGCATCGGTGCTGTCACCTCGTGGGTGTCATTTTAGAAAACCCTTAGCAATTTTCAAACATTAAAATTGCAAAAAATAACACTGAAAAATGTTTATTTTGATAGCACCGTCAAAATGGAAGACCTTTTACTTTTACGTCCAGCAAGTGGCGAAAATTTTCCTAAACACCCTCATTAAATTCAGAAACTTAACACTCCTTACCACTACTAAGAAAAATGTTTAGACAGACAGACAGACAAGAAGACAGACGGACAACAAAGTGATCCTGCTATTATATTAAAGCAGAAGAGTTTGTTTGTTTGAACGCGCTAATCTCTGTAACTACCAGTCGGATTTGAATAATTCTTTTTGCGTTTGATAGCCCAGTTCTTGAGGAAGGTTAAATGGTATGTAACATCACGCTACTGGCAACAGGAGCAGAGCAGTAGCCAAAGATGTAACTTGATGCGGATGAAAACGCGCCGCGGATAGTTATAGCTAAAGCGACCACATAACATCACAAGCCGCCTCCGGAGCAAAATGTCATAAAATTAAAAGATCATACAATTCTTTTTTTCTTTCAGGTCTATATTTATAAAAAATTGTAACTTATAATGAAACTCTAAGTCTATATTTAATACTAATTTTGTAATAATTAATGTATAATGAATGACTGTTTGTTTCCTACAAAAATTAAAAAAAAACTACAATTAACTTTATGACCGAGAAATTTTGTTTTTATAAAAGTGAAAATCGTAATTTTTTTTTATTTTCTTTTTAATTTTTTGAAATAGTATAAATACTAAAACCCTAAAAGTAGTTACTATGTATTCTTTATCAGCTGTAGAGCACGATAACAAATTCCAACGATACTTGATGTACATGATTGATTGATTAGATAAGCGCAGCATCTCGGTTAAGAGTTGGAGTGATAACTTTATATTCTTAAAATAACATACAACATCAATATTAAGTTTTACATCCTGAGACACATTTATTGTTTGATAAGCTTCTTCTAAAGAGTTTGCTATAGTAATATTATAATTATATAGCTTTTAGCAGCGTGGTTTCACCCACGTCTTTACTTACTGCTCTGCTCCCGTCGCCAGTAGCGTGATGTTACATAGCCTATAACCTGCCTCAAGAACTGGTGTGCATTACCCTAGCAGGAAAGTGTCTAGATCTAGAGTGATATGAGTAGCACGAATACTTAGTGCCTAAATTGCTGTAAATGTGCGTCGCATTAAAAAGTTTGTGCGTGTTGTTGTTTTGATATAATACGCAAAAAACGATTCCTGCTAGGGTAATGTTTTTCTAGCAGGAAAATTCTAAACGAATGATCGGAGAGAGAAAAGTTTTACTTCGCCAGAGAGCTTACATTTGTGCTTAAATGTGCGCCGAAAATATAATTTGTGCGTCTTTAGGTTTTCGAGATATTCCACTTCCTGCTGGAGTAATGTTTTGCAGAATCGCGTATCTCGAAAACCATTATATGTGCGACTGTAAAATAAACGCACATCGAGTAGCCCTTTGTTTGTGCCTATTTGTGCAAAATTAGATTTAAGAAAATATCTATAGTTTTTAAGAAATCTCGCTTTCTTAAAAAATCGAAAAATATTCGTAGCTAATAAATTATGAAACTTACAAGCTCACTGAAAACTGTATTCGTTCCTGCTTGACTCATAGAATAACCACAAAAAGTTTCAGAAGTGTAAGTACATGATCTATTGAATAATAATACTAAAAGTCAAAATGACGGAGGCAGAACTTTGACGTCAATATACAAGAAACTGGCTCAACCCAGAAGGTATGGATTTATACCAAAAGCTGGTGCATTTATTCAATTAATATATTGCAAAGTTTCAGCTTAACGGCAGGTTAACCAACCGAATTCGAATGAATGCAAAAAAGCAACGGTTTCATACATATCGATAACCTTCATAACTTTACTTACAAATCGGTTGACACATGTTGGGCCGTAGTACACTGACGTAGAAAATGACAAGTGAAAAATTAACTTTATGCATTGAAATATTCTACTAGCTGTTTTCATGAATTTGCACATTATTAATTACTATAATATTATGTGCTTATCGTAAGTGCTATTCCAAGGTAATAAACAACTAATAAGGTATCTTCCTTGCCATATTTAATTGAAGTAAATTTACCTAGTACCTATTTTGTGTCTGAACGAAGAACAAATATCCAGACATACGTATCTATAATATCAGTAGAATAAAGTACCTATTTACAAATACCAATAAATTGATTTAGGGTAAAAAAGACAAAATACCTACATACATAACTTATTGTTTTATGCTATAGCCATGTAGGATAATAGAAAATTTCCAATTGCCGCCACGCAGCGCGCCGCCGCGTTTCCGCTGCCGCCGGCTAGTGCTAGGGATGCCAGTACGATACGATATATGGTAATATTGATATTTAATGCAATATTCGGGCCATACAATATGCTTAATATAATCATAATCCTGTAAAAAATATCGCATTATCGTATCCTATTGTAAATAAATCTGACAATCAAAACCGTAAGAAGATACCTAAATGTTGGCCTAGTGGTTAGTGACCCTGACGGCTAAGCCGGAAGTCGTGGGTTCGATTCCCACCCAGGACAAATCTTTGTATGATGAGCATGATTGTTTGTTCTGTGTCTGGGTGTAATTTATCTATATTATGCAGTGGAGTGCACTCCCTAGAGGCATAAAGGCACTGCCTACCCTAATGAATTCCTCATAATATTACCTAACTAGCAATATGCATAATACATTATATTAAAAGAGATAGATTACCATTATTTTATACTCAGCAATATGTATATTTTCACGCATAATGATTTAATCAACACAATTCTTCAAACTCATTGGTTGATTTGTAGTTTGAGTAATAACCTCTTAAATTAAATATGCATCTATGGATGACATTTTAAGAGTTTTGGTAAACGATCTAATTTAGTTGCGTAATATATTTATATTTTATTCGAGTCAAAAAATAGCTAGACGCCATTATTGTTTTTGTTTTGTTTTGTTTGAGAGTAGGCAATTAAATTAAATTATGGTGTTTATGACTTATATTAACAGGTAATGTTTTTTTTTTCTTGTGATGTGATTGTGTTAGTATGTTTGATGTGAATCAGTGATCAATTTATTTTTGTTTTACTTACTTAATAAAGATTCAATACCAAGTGATTTGTGATGTTAATGATAGGTTACAGAAAAGACAAACTAAAATTTAATATTAAGTAAGTATTTAGCAATTAAACATATAATTTGCCTAACCGGTTTTACCTATATTTACAAAGTAGGCAATCGGTAAGTACCTACATAGTCTCTTTGTGTTTTCCGTGATAGCTATTTCATAAGTTACAAAACGTTCGTAAAACCAATATAAATAAAAATAAATTTTAAATTCGCAAATAAGCATCATCATATTACTATGTGACTGCATCTATGGTTCGGTGGTACTGTGTATGGACTACCACACAGAGGTCGTGGGTTCGATTCCCGCTCGGTGCAAATATTTGTGTGCATGAACATGTCTTTTTACATTAGTCTGGGTGTTTCTATGTATAATATGTATTTACAAAAAAGTAGGTATGTATATATCCGCATTCTAAAACCCACAATACAAGCATATATGCTTACTTTGGGTCTAGATGGCATTGTGTGTAGTTATTGGAATATTAAATTATTTTATTAAAAGTCAATTGGAGGTGGTCACTCAAAATTATCATAATCATTTAACACATTTCAGCAAAATTATGTTATGGCTACCCCATTGAAAATGTCTGTACACGCCACTGATATTATGTATGTATTTACAAAAAAATGTATATAAGTAGTATATCAGTTGTTTAGTACCCATAACACAAGCAAATATAATTACTTAATTTGGGGCTAGATGGCGCTGTGTGAATGTAGTAGAATATTATTATTATTATTATTATTAATGTTACCGTTACGTCTTGCTATGTTTGTTATTTACAGTTGATATTTATATATTATTTACCCTACATCCTAGTACATTAGGTACCTAAATATTAAAGGTTATGTCATGTAGCATAATGACAATATTTTAATTTGGCGGCTTTTTGGATGTTTATGTGTCATTCAACAGTCTGATGAATTATGATAATGTTGTTACGTATTCATGATTATATTGTTAAGTAACTACCTATATTATTATTTATATACCAGCCAAATACCGCATTGTAATAATTTGTGAATCTTCGATGTTTACAGTCAAATCAAGAAAATTATTAATCTGTGATTGGGGTTGACATATCCGCTCGGATAAAAACCCCTAAATAAATGTACATTGAAAAAAACGTATGTAGGTAATACACAATAATTACAAATAATTTAATTTTGATTACACTATTAGTGTTCTAAGATTTATAGGTAGGTAATTTGATTTGTGATATGATACCATAATTTCTTTAAGAATAAAGATAATAATTTGCACATCAATAACCTCTTTCATTTGATATGGTCACAATTAGCCCCTAAAATTAAGTCATCATATAGATAAGCATAAATTGCAAACAAGCGTTTGATCGCGACTGTACGGGCTACAATTCAGGTGCAATAAGTTAAATTAAGAAGGTCAGCAATATATATGAAACCGTCGCTTTTTTGTATTCATTCGAATTCGGTCGGTTAACCTGCCGTTGTTTACAAGTTTTGATTTTTGTTTATATCTTTTTAAATATAAAGCATTCCAAGCTGAAACTTTGCAATATATTAATTGAATAAATGCACCAGCTTTTGGTATAAATCCACACCTTCTGGGTTGAGCCAGTTTCTAGTTTATTGACGTCAAAGTTCTGCCTCCGTCATTTTGACTTTTAGTATTATTATTCAATAGATCATGTACTTACACTTCTGAAACTTTTTGTGGTTATTCTATGAGTCAAGCAGGAACGAATACAGTTTTCAGTGAGCTTGTAAGTTTTATAATTTATTTGCTACGATTATTTTTCGATTTTTTAAGAAAGCGCGTACTTCTTAAAAACTATAGATATTTTCTTAAATCTAATTTTGCACAAATAGGCACAAACGAAGGGCTACTCGATGTGCGTTTATTTTACAGTCGCACATATAATGGTTTTCGAGATACGCGATTCTGCAAAACATTACTCCAGCAGAAAGTGGAATACCTCGAAAACCTAAGGACGCACAAATTATATTTTCGGCGCACATTTAAGCACAAATGTAAGCTCTCTGGGGAAGTAAAACGTTTCTCTCTCCGATTATTCGTTTAGAATTTTCCTGCTAGAGAAACATTACCCTAGCAGGAATCGTTTTTTGCGTATTATATTAAAACAACACACACAAACTTTTTAATGCGACGCACATTTACAGCAATTTAGGCACTAAGTATTCGTGCTACTCATATCACTCTAGGAGACACTTTCCTGCTAGGGTAATTCACACCAAGAACTGGACTATCATTCGCAAAAATTATTTTTCAAATCCGACTGGTAGTTCTAAAGATTAGCACGTTCAAACAAACAAACTAATTTTTCCGTTTTATATAAATAATATTATAGATAGATACTCTCCCAAATTAGTTTTAATATTAAATTTAATGCTCTAAAAATTTATAAGAATAACATTTCTTACTTTAACCCTATAACACGGATAGCCCTTCATCCCGTCAATCAATATAATGATTTAGTTAAGAGCAATATAATATTAGATATTTTGGATCACAACTTTAATACATACGTTAAAATTGTGAACGACATCCTTCATAGCAGGTTGGCCTTAGAAGGGTTATTTATTTAGGTATTTAAATTTAATGCACACAGGTACATAGGCGGACTTAATGATATAAGCATTCCCTACCAGTCAACCTTAGGTGGTGCAGAGATATACGAAGTAGGTGCAGTAAATAAATCATGATATGAAAATATATAAAAAAAAAGAAATGAATAGGTTGTAAAAGAAGGTTCTGAGTAACCAAAGTCCAAGTCTAATGTGATATTTTGTAATATTAATGAAAGTGTAGAGTTGTTGTGTGTACATATTTGTTGCGTTCCAGTCCTAAACATTTTTTATGATTGTGATGTGATTTGTGCATTAAAATAAAAAAAAAAAAGATAGATCGGATGGTAGTACTTCCACGATCCGGCACATTCATGCTGAAACCTGTAAAACTACTACCGTAATTAGCTGATTAATAAAAAGACAAAACTCTCTCTGATATAATAATAATACAAGCAGAAAAACAATGCGTAACAAAAGACCCAGACGAATAAATTTATAGCAGAACATAATTTCTAAATGTGAAGAAACTCAAGGACGTCTGTAAATAATATAGGGTTGTCTACACTAATATTATAAAGACGAAATATTTGTATTTTAGTATAGTATATAAACTAATTTCAAAAATCTGAGGCTATATTTTATCCTCGTGAACGTGAACGTGAACCACGCGGATTAAACCGCGTGACGTCCGCTAGTAGGTTATAGCGGTACCACACTCACAAATTACTTAACCGTTTGCAACATCTTTACAACACGCTTTTCTTATCGAGTGGTCAGTGGTAAACCTAGTGTTACTGTTAAAAACATGGTAAGCCGGCACCGATTTTTAACGTGCCCTCACGGAGACGATCAGATCAAATACAATGCGGTCACGCTTCCATGGGCCACCCGAACCCTCTGTCATGTTGTGATGTTTTGGATTCGAGCCTAGATCCTACCTCCCGTAAAGTGCGATTCCGAATATTACAATCTATTACGGTATTAAGGTTTTTTTTTTTATATTATAGCCTACCAAAGTGACTCCACCCCGCCTGATGGTAAGCAGTCAGTGGAATCCAGAAGTGGCAGCCACTATACCAAAAGCCATCGTCTTAAGCTGCTGGTATAGTGTCCTCCACTATGGCGGCTGGGAATGGGGTTAAGGGAAGGGAATGAGGGAGGTGAGGAAAGAGGATAGGGGGGAAATTGGGGCTCCGGCGCTCTCACTCACCGAACGAAACGCAGTAGTACGGATACTACTACTCTTAAGTCGATCTTCTATGAGAGGGTAGTACTTCCCCGGACGATCCGGCCCATTCATGCTGAAATCAGCGTGGATCTACTACCGTAAAATATATAAGGTAAGGTATATAAGGTCGGCGCTCTGTTTTGCCTACCCAATAAGTGTCTATATTGAGTTGTCGAAGTCTGTTAGTGTTTAATGCTGAAAACTTAGATTAATGCTGATGGTGGCTGTTGAAATAACCGCGACACTGACGTGCAAAATTATACAGTGCTCCCGTTGCCAGTAGCGTGATGTTACATAGCCTATAACCTTCCTCAAGAAATAGGCTATCATAAACAAAAAGAATTATTCAAATTCGACTGGTAGTTAGCGTTTGAGTTTGATAATTATTTATGCCAATATTGCAAATATAAACTTTGCAGTGGTTTTTACTCTTATTTAATTTACGATTCTTAGATGTCGCTTATCTCACTTCAGAGAAGCAACTCTGCGAGCCAAGTCAGTTACTTTGGTTCGCTTGCGGATTTCTTCGTTTCTCAAACGATCGCGCTGGGAGACACCTAACATTTATTTATTTATTATTTATTTATTTATTACTCTTAAACTTACATCTATCTTTACAGGCAAGCCTAATGCGACAGAGAAGTTGAGCTTTTTATCTAGTTTATAACTATATTTATTTCTACATCCTAATACATGATTAAAACTAACCTAAGTACTGCAGATGCAATAAGCAGTCTTAGTAAATTCGTTCAGTGCACATGAAAACAGATAAACATAGTACGCTCCATCGCTCTCTCAGCGAATTTGAGCCTTCTGGCAAGACCTATAGTTACCGACCACGTCTCTGCTTCGTATGTCATCATTGGCAACAACACACTGGTCAAAGACCTTGGTCTTGAGGCACTGCGGTAGCTCGGACAAGAAGACATTGTCAAACTTAGTTGTTTAACCCGCTGATCGTTTACCGATCAATTAGCGCAACAAGCTATAAGCGCTTCATACATCATGAATTCATGATACAACTTCGGTGACCAACTACAATAATAATAATATAATAATATAATATTCTACCAAATTCACACAGCGCCATCTAGCCCCAAATTAAGCAATTACATTTGCTTGTGTTATGGGTACTAAACAGCTGATATACTACTTACATACATTTTTTTTGTAAATACATACATATTATAGATAAATTACACCCAGACACAGAACCAACAATCATGCTCATCACACAATGATTTGTCCTGGGTGGGAATCGAACCCACGACCTCCGGCTTAGCAGTCAGGGTTACTAACCACTAGGCCAACAGGCCACTTAAAACTATGCCTTGTTTGTTCCGGAAGTTCTCTAAGCAATGCAAACCAAGCAGTTACCGACCATGTCGGTAGAAGGGAATAAGGAAGGAAAAGGGAAAAGGAAGAGAACCGAGGAGGTAATAGAGTTGGCTGGCGCTCTCAAAAGGCGCTTTGCTAACCCTATCATCTAAGTCGTGATAAATTACTATACTCTAAATCTGATTATTTATGTACTTGTAATATACAAGGTCGAACAGCTTTTCATACACTCACTGCAGAGACGACATGGAAAAGAAAATTATGTTTTTTTATTGCCGAAATGGCAGACGAGCCAACAGGCCCACTTGCTGGTAAGTGGTAACTGTCGCTTGTGGACTTCTGCAAAGCCAGGGACTCTGCGAAGCTGCTGCCTGTCATTAGGGAGGTGGGTTAGTGAAGGATTGAGGAAGGTGAGGAAAAAGGAAAGGGGGTTAATTAGGCCTTCAAAGGTGTTCTCAAAACATGTTGTTATAGTTTATAATTTTATATTCTATCTCTTTTGTTATATATAGCGGAAGAAAGAGTTTATTTGTTTAAATGTGCTAATTGCCGAAATTACCAGTCAGATTTGAATAATTCTTTTTGCGTTTGATAGTCCAGTTCTTGAGGAAGGTTATAGGCTATGTAACATCACGCTATTGGCGAGGGGAACGGAACAGTAACTAAAGATGTAACTGAACGCGGGTGAAACCGCGCTGTGGAAGGCTGTACTAGCCTTTCACGGCGAGATATATTTTAAAAAGTCTGTTTGAACGCGCTAATCTCAAGAACCGCTCAATGGATTTCGATACAGTTTTCACTTTTATATAATGCGTTTTTCGTTAAAGGTTTTGGTCAAAACATTAACCTATCACATATAGGAGTCAAGCATCAACAATAATAGAGAACCGCCGACGTTTTGTACAAGCATAACTGTCATTAAAACAAAAACAGTACATTATACTTTGTCAAACATAAAACAAAGTTCTTTCATCTTAAGTTTACAAATAATTATTCTTTGTTGCAAATATTTAGTTCTATTTGACGCATCTCAGTGTTGGAGGTCATTCTTTTTAGTCGATTTTTGTTTAATAATTTAATGAAAAATCTGTTTAATGGATAATGCGATTGCGATGCAATAATTTTAAAATATATTTACTTAATTATTTTAATTTACAATTAATTTATATGTCTGACATACATTTGGCTACCTCTGTGATTCGGCGGTACTGTGTACGGACTACCACGCAGAGTTTGCAGGTTCGATTTTCGCTCAGTGCAAATATTTGTGTGCTCTGTATTTCCTTGTATATCACACGTTTATTTATCCGTATTGTAAAACCCATTAGAGATTTAAAACATGCTTATTTAGTGTCATAGTGCTTTTTATTCGTATTATTATTATAATCTCAATCATTTTTTAACAACAACGTGACTAACATATCAAAAAATACATGTTATCACACAAACAACATTACATACTAAACAGTCCAATTGCTTAATAGCCCATTAATTGATAAGAGGTAGGCAGAGGTCAAGTCATCAATTATGAAGTATCTAAACATTGTATAAAAGGAAGTTGCTGAAAAGCGTCTGTCTGTCTATAAAGGCTAATCTCAAGAACAGCTTAATACATTTGATTACAGTTTTCACTGTTATATAGGGCGTTTTTAGATGGTTTTGGTATAACATTAATCCTATCACCTATAGCAGCCGAGCAGCAATAAGAATAGTAAACCAAGCGGGCAACCGCTGTTTTTGATAACTGTACGAAGTGAGGGCGAGTCGCTAATCATTTATAATTATACACATGATAAACATACTCTAATTGTGTTAAAAGTGTTAAAAATTCGGTATACTTTGCAAACGCAAATATGAAAATTAGGTCATGTAATAAGAAATTTAAAGGTTATAACAGGGTTGGCAATGAACAAGTGACACTTGGTGTTTCATTCCCCCCCCGGCCGCCTACAAAACCAATGTTACGTAACCAGTTACTTGTGAAGTATTATTAATTTTTCTTGCCACCAAACTAGTTACGTTAAAAAAAATATTTTTTTAACGAAATTAGTTTCGTACGACTCCCTACGAAACCAATGCTTCGTAACTAGTTACTTGTGCAGAATTTATTTTTACTGCTACGTAACTAGTTACGTAGATAAGATACGGTTATTTTTGTAGAAAATCAAATCAGCGTTAACCTAAATTTACGTTTCTTTTTAGTTTTATTAACAGTTGTTAATAAAACTAAAAAGAAACGTAAACATTTGCTGAGACTTACCCCCAGTTTCTGAAAGGCTGATCAACGAAAAATTAACTAATCACCTGTTAAATCTAAATTAAATGTATGCCATGCCAAGATTGACCAGTCATCCCAGGTAGCACCCGTTCACGAGCATGACGCACGGGCTAGCCATCATCACCTTCGCCATATTAGAGGGAAGGTGATGACCCGGCCAATATGACACCACAAGTCATCACATTTTAGTGAGCATGACAATGCAAGGCATGGGTGGTAAAAAGAACCATAATAAAATGTTTATTTATTTATTTTATTTATAACTTCATATACAGAGTATATAGGCGGACTTAATGCCAAAGGCATTCTCTACCAGTCAACCTCACAGGGTGATGCAGAGATAAAACAAAGTAGGTGCATTTGAAGTAGCAATCAAACTGAAAATATTAATACTTGATACATATAAGTATAAGATATACATAATATATAAAGAAAGTATATAAATACATAACCCTAACAACAAATAAATATCTATCAATATATACATACATAAATAAATACTAAGCTATTGTGATGATTCTGCCAAATTTTTTGCAAGGAGCTGTTTCACCCTCATCTTGAATGTCAAACGGTTTGTGGACATCCTGATCTCGGGAGGGAGCGCATTCCATAGAAGAACAGATTGAACACGGAAAGAGGAGCCAACGAAATTAGAATTATGTGAAGGGCATAAGAGTATTTGATTATTTGACGAGCGAAGATTGCGATCGTGGGTCATATGTAAATACTCAAAATAGTTTATTAAGTATGAAGGAGTATAAGAAGACTTTAGAAATGAAAAGAGAGTAGTAAGAGTACGTAAACATCGACGCTGACGTATAGGCAACCAATTTAGTTGTGAGCGAAATGAAGACACATGGTCATACTTGCGAAGGTTAAAAATGAATCGAATGCAGTTATTAAGAAGACGATCTAGCTTATTGATGAGATCTGCATTCAGGTCAAGATAGCACACGTCACCATAGTCAATTATTGGAAGCACTAAAGTTTGTACAAGCATAACTTTGATTTTGATTGAAAGAAAATTTTTCAAGCGATAGAGAGCACGAAGAGTATTGGTGACTCGTTGGCTAACATTTGTTATTTGAGCTTGCCAGTTCAGTGTCGAGTCAATGTACAAGCCAAGGTTTTCAGTCCAGGCACTGAGTCCAGCGGTCACGCTGGACTCAGTGCTATTACTGAACTGTCAAATACTACTGGTGGAATCGCAGAAAAATCTAGTTTATTAATCATGCGTTGGCTGCCAACAATGATAGCCTGACATTTGTTAGGATTAACCACCAAGCCAAACCTATCCGACCAGGCTTTGATGGTATCTAGATATGTTATGTCGTACGAGTGAATAATGATCATGATATGCATTAACTTCACATCCAACTTTTACTGCAATAGTCAATACATTTTTTTTAATTTTACTATAATAATATAATGTTAATCAAAGTCAATATAACTACAATAATAATAATCAATATAATATTAATCTTGCATTAAACAAGCAACTATAACCATGCTATTTTATCATTTAAATAATCATTAATATTATAATAACATACTAGTGTATCAGAAGAAAAGAAAAAACTTATAGCCCTCTCTAGAAGGAAATTTGCCGTATGTGAACCTATTGCGGTATCCACTTCCTTTGCACAAAGATTTTTTCCTTTTAGAGGAAATATGCTGTATAATAAAGCAAATAAAATAATCAACATAACCAATTGTCGTAAGACAGAATGTAAAAGTAAAATCACAGAATGGTTACTCAGCCTTAACTACTATGACACAGAAAAGGGTGTAGAATTGGTAGTTTAATAAAAATAAAGCCTATAAAAACCATTAAAAACTTATAATATATTATTTGTATATTATTTCAACATTTGAATAATTAAAAAGTAAACACACTATCACACACACACACACGCACGCACGCACGCACGCACGCACGCACGCACGCACGCACGCACGCACGCACGCACGCACGCACGCACGCACGCACGCACGCACGCACGCACGCACGCACGCACGCACGCACGCACGCACGCACGCACGCACGCATGCACGCATGCACGCACGCACGCACGCACGCACGCACACACGCACGCACGCACGCAGCACGCACAAATTACGTTGTCAAACTAACTGTCAACCGAAGTTTACTGTACCTACTGTAATTTGTAATTTGTGGAGATTAATAAACGTTCTTATTATTATTATTATTATAATAACCCTTTTCAATAAGACAGTTTTTAACAGTGTGTTTGAATTCCTCTAAGGGTAGATTCGAAATGTCAATGGGTAGTTTATTATAAAAGCGTACACCAAGACCCGCAAATGAGTAGTTTACTTTATGTAGACGATGGTATGTACCAACTAACTTATCCTTTTTACCTCGAGTATTCACAGAATGCATGTCACAGTTTCTTGAATACAAGTGAATATTTTTCTTGATAAACATAATGTTAGCAAAGATATATTGAGACGCCACTGTCAAAATACCTATCTCTTTAAACTTATCTCTTAATGAAACTCTAGGGCCCAAATTGTAAATAGATTGCACCGCTCGTTTTTGAAGTATAAACATTGACTCAATATCGGCAGCCCTGCCCTAGAGCAGTATACCGTATGACATCCTCTATGGAAATAGCTAAAATAAACAAGTCCGGCTGTTTCAATGTCGGTAAACTGTCTTACTTTTCTTATTGCAAAGGCTGCAGAACTGAGTTTACCAGCAAGACACGATAATACAGTTGTAATAAGGGGTTTTCTAAAATGGTGCCCACGAGGTGGCAGCACTGAGGTGTCAGATCCAGACACCTGTTCTCTCTTGTCAGTGAAGCATCCCTATTCTGTCTTTTAAACCTTTTCTTCAAAGCCCTAGTACATTTTTTTATAATTATATCATAGATACTTTTTTTTTCATGTCAGCAGTTCTGCTGTCATGTTTTAAGGGGCTTTTCGAGTCCATAGAGATGGTTTGGGCACAAAGGGCACTCCAACAAAATGTGATCTGTATATACTATCTAGTCTTTAATCCCGATTAAGCAAAGTTAAAAATTTTGTAGTCAGTCTAATTAAATTAATGAGTCAATAAAAACAATTATTCAGTATATGCAGAATAATAAATACCCAAGCCTTTAACTATTTCAGTCTATGTTTAAACAAATTTGAAAAAATTACAAATAAATAGGTACGTAAATATTACAAAATACTGACGATATCCAATAAGATTCTTATTACATTATAAGTGAGCGACCTAAGGTGTTAACTAGCTAATTAAATTAAAAACATTAGCATTTAAACAAAATTAAAAACTTACGCCATCACATAGTGCACATATAAAAAAATATAATTTAAAAATAGAATATATTGTTTACTTACAATGTATTTCGGTAGTATTCCAGGCTTGTATCATCAAATAGATCTAAATCGCGCAAAATTCATTTTGAACCGGGAAGCACACATTTCATAACTCGATTGGCTAAGAAATAATAATCCCATAAAACAAACGTCCAGTAATTGTCGCAAGCACAATGAAGAACGCAAACAGTTAATTAATTAAAAAAATTCTTTAACAATACGATAGGTACTGCCGCTAGCTGATAGATACACAATAAAACCATCTTTAAACACAGTTTTTACGTAACTAACACTACGTTTACCACATTATAGGGAATGCACTGTATATTGCTCTAATTAAACAGTTCGTATCATTTGTGAATATGTCGAAACAATGAAATTTTATGAAATAAATCGCTTGAAGTGCACAAAATTTATCCTTTTTCCGATTCTGACGTGACTTATTAGGGTTGT
The DNA here is from genome assembly GCA_963082885.1 of Parascotia fuliginaria. Lineage (NCBI taxonomy): Eukaryota > Metazoa > Arthropoda > Insecta > Lepidoptera > Erebidae > Parascotia > Parascotia fuliginaria. Next base: position 2,658,555 of record OY720201.1, on the reverse strand, counting down.
AGTTTGATTTAGAATACTAGAAATGTAGTCGATTAATGTGATTAGTTTATTGGATGTGACATATCTATACTATTAAATTATAAAACAAAAAGTTTGTTTGTTTGTTTGTTTGTTTGAACGCGCTAATCTCTCAAACTACCGGTCGGATTTAAAAAATATTTTTGCGTATAATAGCCCAGTTCTCGGTGCAGGATACAGGATATGTAACATCACGCTACTGGCGATGGAAGCAGAACAGTAAGCAAAGACGCGGGGCGGGTATAACCGCGCCGCAAAAAGCTAGTTACCAGTATACAAATAAGACTTTCCTATGAAACAATGCAATGCCATCAAATTCTAGAAATGCATGCAACAGTTTTATCATAATTCCAAAATAACAGATCCAGATCACACAATCCAGACGTAATCATGTAATGGTTAGTGTGGTTTTATCGTTCTTTTGTTAGTTAATTAATTTATTACGCCTATTTAGTGTCTTTTTAAATAAATATAGTAAGTACAACCCTAGAATGCGCAATTTTCATAGACAAATTCATGAACAAAACAAATAAAGCTCAAAGTTCTTCATAATAATTATTCTCATAGATTAGAAAAATAGGTATACTATTATATTATATTTAATAATATCATGGATTAAAAGTTATAATTATAATCCAAAAATATACAGGGGCTACTAGTAGATCCTATATAATTAAACCGTATCAAGATATTTTACTTCAATATTGAATTGTCCGACGAACGGTTAAAGTGGTGATACTTGTTGGCGGGCCTATGTACAATACAATTTTTTCGCAAATTTAAACTTTTACTAAAAGTAGTTGTTTAATATCAATGCTATTTTTACATTATTTTAGAGTTTTTCAATTACCTTAAGTACAAAGCACGAGGTATATTGTAAAACACCACTGTTGTAGTGTCTACCAAGGATCTTTGTCTACAGAAACCAGAACCTTACATAAAATGCTATTCAATTCCTGTGGTATTGATCGATCTTTCATTTAGAGATGGGTTGTACTAAGTAAATCCAGTACCAGGTGCGCCTATTCCTAGTCCGTCCGAATACTAGATCAAATACCTGTTCTACTTAGTCCACCTAGTCTCAACTATATTATGATAAGTTCCAATAATTGGTGAATAACAATAATGTATGAGGTCAATGTGTAGTATCTACTTCTTGCATGATACTCGATTACGTGTACATACAAATATCACCTCTAATAATAACTGGATATAGGCATGAAATCAAGTAATTTACAAAAATACTAGTGCATGATACTCGACTACGTGTACATGCGAATATCACCTATAATATTTTGGTATAGTATCGGAAAATAGGTGAGGCCAAGTATTGTAAAATACCCCATTGCGCCGCCTTATCTCTAAGCCATAGAAATAGATAAATAACTGTCAATAAATTAACGTCAAAGCCTGTTGACATGTTCATCTAAAAATTTGCGTGTTTTGTTTTAATTATACTACGAAAACATTGTGAATTTGAAACTTACAAGTGATTTTGAAAAAATGTCTTCGTTCTTGTGTTTTATTTGTCATAATGCTGTCAACTCGGCTACAACTGAAGAAACGCGAGAGAAATATAAAGAAGTCGTCGGAATGAACGTAAATATAAACATTATTGTTACGTTATCTTGCTATTTTCCATAATTTTTAGTGCTCTACAGTATGTTTTTACAGAGCCGTGTGTTCTCCGATCATGAATTTAATCTTTTTCTCTTCCCGTGGCAGACTCAACCTTTGTTTTGTGAAATTATTGAGATCCTACTGACCTGACCATTAATTTACATCTATTTATTTACACACTTAAAACAAGTCATATCTCTGTGATTAAATGGTACTGTGTACGGCTTACCACATAGTAGTCGCAGGTTTGATTCCCGCGCAGTGCAAATTTTGTATAACTACACAACACTCTATATAAACCTTAAGTAAGCATATATTATAGTGTGATGTGGACGTCAGATAAACATGCTTACTAAAAATACTTTTTTATTATTTATACTATTCTATAAAGCGGAAGAGTTTGTTTGTTTGTATGCACTAATCTCGGAACCCACCAGTCGGATTTAAATAATTCTTTTTGTGTATAATAGCTCATTTCTTGAGGAAGGTTATAGGCTATGTAACATCACATTACTGGCGACGGGAGCAGAGCAGTAACCAAAGACGCGGGTGAAACCGCGCTGCGGGAAGATAGTATACAAACTTAGACCAATGCAAATAGACATGTTCATGCACACAAATATTTGCGCTGTATTAGATAATAACATCTTATTATAATGTTTTATTATTGCAGCTATGCCCATACTCCCATATATGCTTTGTATGTTCCCACATGGTGAATAAGTTATGGCTGTTCAAGTCAGTCTGTGTCAAACGAAGTCTGGAGTATCCTGTCTTGTTCAGGTTAGTAGCAGACATACTTACCGAGTATAATTATGTAGATCCTTAATGAAAAGGATAAGAGGTGGACTTTCAGGAAAATAACATGGAAAGGACCTGTAGGAATACGTAGTGTAGGAAAACCTAAGAAAAGTTGGACAGATGATATCATGGATATAGCTGGTAAGAAGTGTATACCTGTTGCCAAAGACCAGGACAAATGGAAGAGTATGGAGGAGGCCTTTACCCTGAAGGGATCCGTTAATGCTTAATAATTACAGTAATAAAACAAAACTGGTGAAAATGGAAATAAAAAAAGCTTTATTATTACTGGTTTTAACGATATAGCAATACCTCTCATTGTATATCCATATAGAGCACTAGCAGATCTGGAGACGAGGCGAAGGGTCTTAAGTCCCCACCCAAATACATCTGTATGCTCAAAAAAATTTCATGTGCTTGTAGCGAGTTTCATAAAATTAACCCTGGCAGGTTAAGTCGAATCATATTATCTGTAAGTAAAAAAGCTAAAGGCGTAAATACTCCTTTGTTACAGAACACAGCCATGTCCATAGGCTATAGTTAAAAATTACTAGAAACACTGAAAATCAGTCGAAACTTTGACCTTTTCACGTCTGATCGAAAACAATATCTTTGTACTGACTACATACCCCATCTCCATTTAGACAGATTATGGGCTTCTGACCCTTTAAGGTTGGACCACGTTAGGCAGCACAGCCGCATTTTTCTATACATCCTTTTCTTTCACTCAGAATCGTCACTTACTAGAGCGAGAAAGAGAGAGAGAGCACGTCAAGGTCGCGTTTCGTTCCAAACAGGATAGAAGCATAGAAACATGCTGTTGTGCCGCTATCTCTTAAAGCAGTATTATTTTAATGTAACTTTGTGTTTTGTCTTTTTCTTTTGTAACATTAAAAACAAGGATAGGGGCAATATAAGGTTATAATAAGAGGTGGTTACCGCTGGTGTGGTTTAACCCTCACAACAACCTATCAAAATAAATAAACAAATTTAACTTCCAGTGAAAAATGCACACTAAATTTACACACCAGTGACATCGAAATGCTGATTTTATGCAACGAGACATGCCTGCCATCAAATAGGACTCAGCTTATATGTTATAACGAACAAAAAGACCAGAGTAATGACTATGTAGAGCTTGAAGAAGAGAAGAATGATGATGAGGGGAATGACGAAGAAGGGAATGACGAAGTAGGGAATGACGAAGTAGGGAATGACGAAGTAGGGAATGACGAAGAAGGGAATGATGAAAAGAGTAATGACGAAGAGGGGAATGATGGCGTCATTGGAGGTGCGGATGAATCTTCTGTTGCAGAAATGGAGGAAGGAAATATAGAGAAAGGAGATGAATTTATTGATGTTTTTGATGATCAACCTGATTTAAATGAGAATGTACAGAATATGGATGTTATGGGTAAGTTAAAAATGTACATTGCTGGACTTATTTTTTTTATTTCCGACAGTGACAGACGAGCCCACGTGATGGTAAGTGGTAACTGTCGCTCATGGACGACTCTTGAGTCCCTAGCATTGCTTCTGCAATACCAGGGACTCCGCGAAGTCGCTGCCTACCGTGAAAGGAGTGGGGTAGATGAAAGGATTGAAGGAGGTGAGGAACCTGGAAGTAGATCTTTGCAGGTTTCAGCTTAAATGAGATGATGGAGAAAGAATCACCCTCTGAAATCGAAATTGTAAAAACTGGGCAAGTGCGTGTCAGGCTACGCGGCATGAAGGATTCCGTAGCTGCAGCTTAGCAATATGCGTACCCTAAAATGAATCTTGTAAAATTAATTTAAAATCATTTAGTTTTTTTAAATAATAATAATAATATAATAATAATATTGTACCACATGCACACAGCGCCATTTAGCCCCAAATTAAGCAATTATATTTGCTTGTGTTATGGGTACTAAACAACTGATATACTACTTATATACTTTTTTTTTTTTGTAAATACATACATATTATAGATAAATTACATCCAGACACAGAACAAACAATCATGCTCATCACACAAAGGTTTGTCCTGGGTGGGAATCGAACCCACGACCTCCGGCTTAGCAGTCAGGGTCACTAACCACTAGACCAACAGGCCAGTCAAACTAAGTTAAATGTTACTCTGAAATTGGTCCCTTGTATTAAATCTTTATTTTACATTCATATATTAATAGATTAATCAATTAGATTATTTTTGCTAGTAGGTTATATTTATTAAGTTCATTATTATCCTTCTTCGCTGAAAATAAAAAATAACTTTCCTAAAATTCTAAAGTTCTGCTCCAAAAGTAAAGTATTATACATATAGGTATTAAGGATTTTGTTGAATCCCCTTTAATGTTCATTGCTTTGAAGTAATTAAAATATTATTTTTTACTTTTTAGTTAAGGATTCAACATGTAGGTATTTTTTTGAAGGTTTTCATATAGTTTCAAAAAAAAAAATTTATTAGCCTACTAGTACCAACAGTCTTTGCGCTATTCTGCGGATGAACAGACAGACAGACGAACGGACGGACATGGCGAAACTTTAAGGGTTCCTTGTAAAATAAATTTGCAGAACCACAGACCAAGAAAAATGAAAAAGCGGAGAAGAATGATTATAAAAAGATTATATTAAGTCTAGAAGAACAAAAGGCCGAATTAGACGCACAAAGAAGAACGAAGAAGTATTTAGAAGCAGAGTTTAAATGTTATAACTGTGCACAAGGGTTTTTGTTCAAAGATTCATATCAGACGCATATGATGCGGCATGAAGAGGTGAGACTTTCTTTCTTTCCAAAAAAGCTTTCATTCTTTCCTTCCATAATAAACATAGACGTAAAACAAGTGTAGTAGATAAGATTGAATTTATTTAATAACTAGCATCCCACACAACGCAGTATCACCTGCGTCTTTAGTTACTGCTCTGCTCCCGCCGCCAGTAGCGTGATGTTACATAGCCTATAACTTTCCTCAAGAACTGCGCTATCATACACAAAAAGAATTTTTCAAATCCGACTGGTATTTCGCGATTAGCGCGACAAAACAAACATACAAACTACCGCTTTTAGTTTAGATATCGACCCGCCTTCGCCTCGTTTTTTGGCGCGGTATCACCCGCGTCTTTGCTTACTGCACTGCTCCCGTCGCCAGTAGCGTGATATTACGTCTATACTATTATGGAACTGGAAATCTCTTTTTGAGTATTATAGCCATTTTTAGCGAAGGTTATTATAATATGTAACATCACGCTACTGTCGACGGGAGCTGAGCAGTAACTAAACCGCGCTGTGGAAAGCTATTAAGCATTAATGTAGATATTTTTTTAGTCTAATGGCGAACATGTGTGTCTCCTATGTACCTTACGTTTCGCAAGCCTAGCAGTATTAAGGTCTCATAAATGTGGACACAGAGAAAGATATACGTGTCTACATTGTGGTGTAATTATAACGAAAAGGCAACGGCAGACACATTCTAGAAAACATAAGAAGGAAATGAATGCTGCTTGTCACCTCTGTGGAAATGTGTTTCAGTAAGTATTCATGTGTCACAAAAATACACACAACGCCATCTAGACCAAAGTAAGAATATAGCTTGTGTTTAGGGGTTCTAGAATGCATATACATATTTAAACACTTTTTGTAAACCTATTAATATTATAAATGCGAAAGTTTGTGTGTGTTTGTTTGTTATCGCTCAGCGCGTAACGGCTGAACCGATTTCGATGAAAATTTGTATGTAGATAGATTTGGTGCCGGAGACGGACATAGGCCAATATGTGCGCGGGCGAAGCCGCAGGACGCAGCTTGTATTAACATAATATGTTTGCGATCAATGAATCATAATGACTCTACCTATTCCGACCTCTGATAATAATATATCACAACAACTACACACAACGCCATCTAGACTCAAAGTAAGCATATATTAAAGCTTGTGTTATGGGTTCTAGAATGCGGATATAATTAATTAAATACTTTTTTTGTAAATATATGTAGTCAATAATCTATATATATAAAATGAATCCCTATTTCCCTTGGTCATGGCATCACGCGTAAACGGCTAGATCAATTTTGTTAATTCTTTTTTTGTTGTATTTGTTATTGTCAGGAGAAGGTTCTTATGAAAGAAAACTAAGAAAATTGCGCGGCGATTTAGAAAATTTAAGAATACTTAACCACCATATTAAATTTATACCGCTAAACCGATTTCGATGAAAATTAGTATGTAGATAGATTTGCTTTCGGGACATACGCTACTTTTATCCCGAAAATCGCTCTGTTTCCCGAGTTACATTAAATAAACACATAGCAATTTCCACGCGGGCGAAGCCGCAGGGCGCAGCTAGTTTTATATATCGATGAACTTAAGCATATACGCGATAATTTTATTGATGAGTCTCCATTTTAGGACAGCAAATATTAATTTGCGCACACTGGAAACTAATAACAATAGACTAATGAAGTTAAGCACAGTTGCCGCGGTAATTTTATGGATGGATGACCATTTTAATTTTATATCAGTGACTATTTTATAAAATATTCGTTCTTAGTAAAGGTTAGGGGAATTTTAAGTATGTGTAATAGAGGGCTAGCTTATTCTTGGCAAAAATCCAAAAAATATTTATTTTTATTGTAATAAAAAATGGTACGAAAAACTAACTTTTATGCAAATTTCCTATATTTATAAAAAAATTATAATAAAAATTACAAAAAGTGTGTGCCGCCCGAACAGGGACTTGAACCCTGGACCCTTGGATTAAAAGTCCAATGCTCTACCGACTGAGCTATCCGGGCTATAGAGGTTAACATTGAAATAGCTTGCTCCTAGCTATAGATAAATATCTATACCTAAATAAAGCTGGAGTTTGTTTGGACGCGCTAATCTCTAAAACTACCTGACGGAATTAAAAAAATTCTTTTTGCGAATGATAGCCTAGTTCTCGAAGAAGGTTATAGGCTATGTAACATCACGCTACTGACGACAGAAGTAGAGCAGTAAGCAAACACGCGGGTGAAATCTCGTCGCGGCAAACTAGTAATAATAATTTCAATGGTGTTTGGTGTATGTATAAATAACTTATACTTACGCTATTTATATCTACAGGGACAGCAGTGGACTCCAACAACACCTCAAAAGGTTTCATCGAAGCACAACCAGTAATCGAACTTATTCCTGTAATGTATGCGGACGGAGTTTTAACAAACAAGCCGCTGTGAGGTCTCATATGATGTAAGTAACCATTTACTCTTTAGGCTTGACTAACGCTCCGCCTTGCTTCGCCTCGATACTAAAAGTTGTTGCCAGTTTCCCAATTTTTTGGCACTTAAAGTCATTGAAAAGATTTTAGAGTTGTTTTATTAAGCTAGAATTACAAACAATGCCGAAAATTGTATAGTTAAATGTAAATTACAAAATATATATGGTTGAATTCAGAAACCTTCTCCTGTTTTGAAGTCGGTTAAAAAGAAATGAGTATTGTAAGAGGAAATTACCCCCAATTTCTGAAAGGCTGATCAACGAATAATTAATCTTATGTGAAGTACCTAAAAGCATGCTGAAAACATGGATTTTTAGCTTTTAGCAACCCAATTGGTACTTCACATAAGATTTAGCAGGTGATTCGTTATTTTTCGTTATTCAGCCTTTCAGTTACTGGGGGTTAATGTGTAAAGAAAATTTTGATTTTTTTGTTTATTTGTAAAGTCACTATTACTGCTCGGCTCATATAGGTGACAGGTTGATGTATTATATACCTAAATCTTTCTCGAGGAACCTACAAAAGAATAGTAAAAACCACATCCAAATCCATTGGATGGTTCTCGAGATTAGCGCGTTCAAACAGACAGGCGGTTTCAAGCGACTTCCGAGCAAACAGTCCACGTAATGGTAAGTGGTAACTGTCGCTCATGTCACTAGCATTGCTGCTGCAATGGTAGGGATTCTGCGAAGCCGCTGCCTACTGCTAAGGGAGTGGGGTAGGTAGGTGAAGGGAGGGAGGTAAGGCAAAAGGAAAAGGGGGGAAATGGTCCCAGCTGTTACTATGTTTCTGTACAAATGCTAGAATTCGGTAAAAGTTGTATAAAAAGTAAGAAATCATTGCGTTTACAGTTCTATTTATATGCAATTAATACATTTGTAACTTAAGTTGCGTTATTTTCATAGTAAAATAACTGTAAGCATTATAGTTACTTACTTTTTATACAGCTTTCACCTAATTCTAGCATTTGTACAGATCATACTTTTCAAATATATAGCTGAGACTAAGGGCAAGATTCACAGACCGCACTTTGACTTTACTTTGATGCAAAGATCTACTTTGTACCAAAAATATGTATCTTAGGCCCAGATTCACAATCGTGACTTTACTTTACAGCAAAGGCACCTTCCCAAAGTAAGCTTTGTATTGCCGAAGATTACTTTCAACTTCATATTCAAACATATTTTTGGTACAAAGTTTAAACTTTACTTTGTAAAGTCAAAGTGCGGTCTGTGAATCTTGCCCTAAAAGACATTGAAACTCATGATGCGTATACCTTTTAAAAGCATTATTATTTCCAGAACCCACATTCAACGTAAATTCACCTGTGATCAATGCACATCTGTATTTAGCAGTCCGTACTCTTTAAATCAACATAAAAAAAAACATACAGATAATAATACTAAGGAATTTGTATGTGTTACCTGTGGCTTGAGTTACGATAGTAAAAAAAGTTTGTTGGATCATATGCGAAGGGCATTACAGCATCAGCAGATTGTGTAAGTATTTATGTATTTAATGAATGTATTTGAAAAGCGATATTTTACAAAAATATTATAAAATGGAAAGAGAACCTTAATATAAAACGCTATTTTACATGTGAACTTCATAGCCCGGATAGCTCAGTCGGTAGAGCATTGGACTTTTAATCCAAGGGTCCAGGGTTCAAGTCCCTGTTCGGGCGGCACACACTTTTTGCTATTTATATAATTTTTGAAATTTTAAATATTTTTTATTTATATTTTAACTTGATATAATAATTTAAAAAATTGTTTAAATTGTTTAAATTTAATTTTTTTATTATTTATTTATACTAAAACGCTTCGAATCGGTACTAAAAGTTGTTGCCAGTTTGCCGCTTGGTTTAGTCAGTTTATTATATATCTAGACCTTCCATGAAAACGCATATTAAAACAGTGAAAAACCGCATCCTAATCCATTGGGTAGTTTTCGAGATAGCGACTATAGCGACTGTATGTAAGTTTTTTTTTTTCCAGATTTGAGTGTCCTATCTGCAATCGTATATGTCCAAACTCCACATCTCTTACATTACATATATCTAGAATTCACTCAACGAGCAAAGACTTCGCATGTACTCTGTGTACTAACAAATATACTAGTAGGAACGGATTATTACGTCATATCCGGCAACATACGTCACGTCCCAAAACTGTCATGGCGCAGTGTTATGTCTGTGGTAAAAGTTTTAAGGTAATTTTATTTTATAGTTTTTAGGGTTCACTTTTCAGCTGAAATTTATATCGAATAGTATTCTTGTATGCAAACTCTTGCTGTGAAGAAATCAAAGTTCTATATCAACGCGATCAAAAGATATATTAATCATATGATGTACATATATTATGTTTGTACAGAATCCTCGCCGGTGTGTGTCCTAGTCGCACTGGACAGTAGAAATGGGTGTTGCAAACCGTAAACAGTTTTAATAACTAGGTAATGCTCCAATACCTAACAACTATATATTGGCCCATAGAGAAACAAGTTATCGGTTCAAACTAGGTATTCTTTACTGCGTTGAACGGAACAATGCGTAAATACCAAACGCATTACAAATAACGGGTTTGACAAACTATTTATTCTTTACTGCGTGAAGTGCGTGAAACGAATAACCGAATTTAGGAACACAAAAGAATATTAAAGAAATAGTAACTCATTTTAAACTCTATGCTAATGAGTTAGGGTTGCATTCAAATAATTAAATTTGTTTTAAAATTTAGAGAATATTGTTATTGTAGATAAGTATTACGTGCATATGGCTTTAAACTTTATTGCATACTTTATGAATGCAAAGTGCATTCATAAAGACTATTTATTGTTTAACTTTAAATTCACTTCAGAACCTTGACCTTGAACTGGACATTTGCGATGAAATGAACATTTTGAAATAAAATAAACAAAAACATCGATAGAATAACTCGTGTTATGTATTCTATTTTTTCTTCATAACATAAAATAAGCAATATCTATTCAAACGTACTTGCCTACTTAATGCAAATAATTATTGTTAAACCATAACCAAATACTTATATTAAAACACCTACTAATAATAATAAATATAAAAAATTTAAAAAGTTATTGCGTCTACACAAATTTTTCATAATAACTAAACTCATAAAACGTTATATCTTAGTTGTCATCATGTTAGGGTTTCAAATACGTTGTCTGATAAACGGTTTTCGAATAGGTATCTATTCGACGCATTTATAATAGGTACCCCATACCGAATGGGTGCAGGCCAATAACTAGTTATTGAAATAAGCAGTTTCAAAAACTGTTATCGATTTTTAAAACGATAAACAGTTATGGTATTGCAGAAATGCGTACCGACCCACCGCTACTGGACAGTGGTCCAGTTTTGTTGCTGGTACACTAGCACTAATGACATCTGTCATTCCATTTTTTTTTTGTTACAGAGCAATAGTAAATTAAACAGACATCTCCGGGAAGTGTGCAGAAAGGATAAATTGGAGGAAGAATTAACTGCATATAATTTACAACAGGATTCTTTACTTGTTGATATAGGCAGTCAGTCGATTGCAAATTAATTTAGGCGAGTAAGAATACATAATTATGAAAAGTGTTTTTTAACATGACAAAAGATTGCTATGATCAATCACGCTATAAGAAAGTAATACAGTGAAACTACACTTTCATTTATCATATTTTTTTTCTAAGGGGTAGACAGATTAACACTCTAGGAAAATATTAACGTTTCGTTGAAAATCTTAGATGGAAACAAGTTAAATAATATTAAAAAATTTTGTGATATTTAAGAAACTTAGGCTTAGAATAAAATAAACCTCAATCAAAGCTACGTGACCGGCTGTGATATTATAATAAATATTTTGTAAGAAATTATTATTGTTATTTTATTTATACCCTGTGTGAAAATATACCTATATAGTGACTTTTGATTTGGCAGCAAAACAGCTGGTATTATATTGGAAATTACATTAAAGTGCTTTACTTAGAAGCATCTGGAAGGAATGACCAATCATCATTATCATTAACGTTTCAGTTGAATAACATAGGTTTTATTCTACTTTAATTATAACTAGCTGCACCCCACCGCTTCGCCGTAAAATACGTTTTGTTGTATCCCTCGAAAACCAGTCCGATTTTCGGGATAAAAAGTAGCCTATGTCAGTCTCCGGCACCGAATCTATCTACACCCCAATTTTCATGGAAATTGATTTAGCCGATAGGCGCTAAGTGGTAACAAACACACACATACAAACTTTCATATTTATAATATTTATAGGATATAATATCACAACTGCACAATGATACCTGGACCAGAGCATATTTAATTTTATTCTTTAAATCAACGACTAGCCTACTGAGCCTTAGAGCCTTAAATTTGCTCTTAAGTACTGAGTGGTAGTTCCTGTACGCCTTTCGGCGTCTAAGTTATCGAAGTAGTAATAAAATTAAAAGCAATCTAATATCAATAAAATGTCTCGTTATATAAACGAAACAATTTTCGACTAAAATCAGTTTGACACATGACAGATTGACAAGTGGGACATCTCTACTTTCAAACTTCAATTGATTTTCATTCATTCCCCGTGATTTTTTTCGGTGTTAGATTGCGAAGTGAAATTTGTAGTGAAATCAAAATGATTGCCATCAGGAACCTACTCAGGACCAACCCTCAGGTGGTCAGGAATGTAATTCAGCAGAGAAACATGAGCGTGATCTCTACTCCAGCGAGAAACAAGGTTTCCACTGGTGTGAGTATATTTTCGGTATTTTACGTATTTCTTGACTATTTGGACTAATATTTTTTGCTAATATTATATTTTTGGAACATATTTGATAGTTTTTTATGTAAACATTGTATAGATTTCAAGTATTTTAACTTAAAAACTTATTTTTAAAATTACGTAATGGAACAAGGAATAGATAGGTTATCGTTACAATGCAAACTTTTATTGTCCATGGTTAGTGCATAAATAATAGAGTACCTACAATAAACAGAAAATCACAGTATTACTTTGTTAAATCTTTGTATGAATACAAATTTTACGATGTCAACAATGATAAAAAGTACTATAAATGTCGCGTAAATAATGCATAGGAATTCTATTGCGTTTTAGAGAACTTTGACTTGGGAAATCTTTTTTGTTAGCCTAAGCTGTGCCACTGTGATGCAGATATTTATTATATAAAACCTTATTTTATCCTATTAATAGGGCATCCTTGATCTTCCAGTAGTTTTTTGCAAATTCATATTTTCTTAAATATTTACACCTTAATTTATGAAATACGAAATGTAATAAATAAACCTTATCTGTATTCTACAATAAAAAAGTAGTATTAAAATTATTTCATACTAGCTTTCCGCGGCGAGATTTCATCCCCGTCTTTGTTTACTGCTCTGCTACCGTTGCCAGTAGCATGTGCTACATATCCTAATAGTTAGTTATTTAAAAAGTGGAATAGTTTAAACAAACTATTCCACTTTTTAAATTAGTATAAATTACCTGCCAAGACTTTTAACTGGCAAGTTCTTCCATAGTCCAATTATCCAGTTGGCCCTCTTTATTTTACCTTTCTCATTCCCTTTTACTGTTTAAGCATTATCACAGCCATGTCCAAAGGTTTAAAGAACGGTTCACCTGACCATGGTGGGCCATATGCTAGAATATCACCAAATTTGTATAAAAAATGTTTGATTCTATTTCTTCACATTGCAGGAGATCATCGCTCTCTCCAGTTTAATGGTGATTGGCTGGTCAGCCATCCCCATGTGGGTGCTTGTTAACATCAAGAATTACAAGAACAAGGAATAAGTATACAGCAATCATTGTAGTTATTATTATGTTATTTTAAGTAAAGCAGTGTGATATAATAATTATTTCGTTTTATTTTAATTATCCCTACATTACATGGCACGATAGTTTGAAAGACCCAAACACACTAACTCCCAGTTTCTAAAAGGCTGAAAGGAAAAATTAAGTAATGGGTTGCTACAAGCATAATTGAATAATGCTTTTAGGTACTTCACATGAGATTTAATACATGATTAGTAAATTTTTCCTTGATCAGTATTTTAAAAACTGGCAGTAAGATATTGCCCGAGGCCTTGGGACAGATTAAGTAGCCATCACCCACCCACATGCAAAGTATGCGCTGTTTCGTGAATTCGCGAAAAACAGCCTATATCATACCAAATAATAATAATAATACCACAATTACACAGCGCCATCTAGACCCAAAGTAAGCATATATTATCGCTTGTGTTATGGGTTCTAGAATGCAGATATACATACATAAATACTTTCTTTTTGTAAATCCATTTTATACACAAAAACACACAGACCAATGCAAATAGCCATGTTTATGCACAATTATTTGCCATAAGCGGGAATCGAACCCGCGACCTCTGCGTAATATACTTATCTAGAGTTCACCACCTTGCCCTCATCCTAAGCTTTACTTTGGGTCTAGATGACGTTGTGTGAAGTTGTGTTTATTTATTTATCCACCCTTATTTGGTCGACGGTCCACCTTGTGAGGGGTCGGCCCTGCTACCGGTTGCAAAAAATGTGAGGTCTATGTTTTGCACCTGTGAATGTCTCAGCGTATTTGATGATGATCCCTAGTTAATATAATAACATACTAAGCGTATTATAGGAACTAATAATTTACTTCGACATTCTGTGTGAGAGTAGTACTTACTTTAATTCCGGCCACATGCTGAAACCAGCAAGTACCTATAGATACTGTCTAAAATAATAATAAGACTTGCTATGTTCGATATATAACACTTCACTTTACTATTCACTGGCTTGACAACACACGGTAATGCAGGCAACACGTCCGCTCACGCCAATGGCTCGCACTAGAATGAATTGCCCCCACCACCCCGCGGCACAAAACAGTCATAAATGCTACCTACTAAAGATAAATAAAGAAACACATAAATTACAAGACATAAATACCATTCTAGAGAATTTTTTGGGATGGCTCCGCACAGTACTTACTGGATGACTTGACAGGTTGACTTGGTAGGTTGCAGCGGCGAGCAGTCCGTATTATCGGAAGCCCAGAGACCACTAAGAATCTTGAACCTTTACAGCTGCGTAGAGACATCGCCTCAATGGCAGTCTTCTATCGCCTTTACCACGGAGAGTGTTCTGAAGAGCTCTTTGAATGAATCCCACCCTCTCCCTTTTCGTCCAGAACGACACGTGCGGGACTGAAGTGCCACCCTTTCACAGTGGAATCTAAAGGGTCTCGAACGAAACGGTTGAGCATTTCATACTTTTGTCGCTCAATTAAAGCAAACGCATGTGTTCCCATCTGATTATGATGCTGGGTCTTTTAAGCGGGACGTGAAAAAGCATCTCACTAGGCTACCATACCAGTAGTTTGGCTTATGGAATGGTGTCCGCCACTTCTGGATTCCACTGACTACTTACCATCAGGCAGAGTGGAATCACCTCGGTAGGCTAATATTAAAAAGAGCTATGTTTTATTATACCGACAGTGGCAGATCACAGCCCACCGGATAGTTAGTGGTAACTGTCGCTCCTGGACTTCTGCAAGCCTAGCAAGTGAAGGGATTGAGGGAGGTGAGGAAAAAGAAAGAACTTTAACGAAACGCAGTATTACTGATACTACTACTCTTACGTCGATCGTGGATGTACTACCCTCTTATAGAAGTATAAGAGGGTAGTAGGTACTTCCACGATATTCATGGCGAAACCAGCGTAGATCTACTACCGATATAAGTTATCATCAAACAAAGTAGAGTTAGAGTGTCAAAATAATAATGGCGATAACTTTTGCTCAGCAGTGGGATAGTACAGATTATACAAAATACAATTTTTTTTTTATATTAGCCCTGCAAAGTGACTCTACCCCGCCTGACGGTAAGCAGTCAGTGGAATCCAGAAGTGCTAAGGGTGGCACCTATACCAAAAGCCATCGTCTTAAACTGCTGGTATAGTGGCCTCCACTATGGCGGCTGGGAATGGGGTTAGGATAGACTTTATTTAACTTTTAACTTATTATCTCAGTTACAGTGCCGGTTTTGGTGACTCCTTTCAGGTAAAATTAATTTCCTGTGTTAGGAGCCACTGCTCTTTATAGCAAGGGTAGATTATAATAAAATTAAGCCAAATACAAGCATGAGTACATGAGGAAGCACATGTGTGTGTGTGTGTGTGTTTGTATGTGTGCGTGTGTGTGTGTGTGCTATATTGTGTGTACTATAGCTACTATATCAATTTTTGTAAAATTGATTGAATGTCTTCATATGTTTTTAAACTTAGCCAGGTTGTGATCTGTTTTTTACAGTTATATAAAGTCATTGAGTATATGTTTAATTCTTTATTTACGATGTAATACAGATTTGCAGAGAGAGAGTATTGTATTGCCGTTTTGCAAAACTCGTCCTAACAAAAGCTACAGGGGCTATATTAGCTTTTCTTCTGGTGTTTCTAGAAATTGTAGAATCATAAGGCAGGGACAGATGCCGTTTAGTAATTGCATGAAGTATATATAATTTCCTGATAGTTAATAGGTCACACATGGAGTACAGTTCTTCGGTGGGAAACTTAAATGGTTTAAAGTACATAACTTGGTAACGTGTACCCTGCGCTCTCTTTATCGCTTAAAGAACTTTCTCTCACCTAAGACAAAAACTATGTTGGTGCAGACTTTGGTGTTTCCCGTTATCGACTATGGTGATGTGTGCTACTTCGACCTGAATGCAGATCTGCTCAATAAACTTGACCGACTTCTCAACAATTGCATTAGATTCATTTTTAACCTTCGTAAGTACGATCATGTATCCACACATCGCTCCCAGCTGCAATGGCTACCTATCCGCCAGCGGCGTAGTTGGCGAGCTTTAAGTACTCTTTACTCCATACTGAACTCCCCTAACGCTCCCACTTATTTAATTTCTCATTTCCAATACCTTTCTAGCACACATGACAAAAATCTTCGTTCATCTAATAATCTTCTTCTTTTTTGCCCTCTTCATGGCTCAAGTCTTATACATTCATCTTTCAACATTCAGTCCATTCTTCTTTGGAATGCGCTCCCTCTCGAGATCAGGATGTCCACTACCCGTGACATCTTTAAGGCAAGAGTTCGCCAGCTTTACACTAAGTTATTAGCGGAATCATCTTAGCGTTCATTATGTATATATTATATATTTATTGGTATTATGTATGTATATATTTGTATACGTATGTATATATTGGTATGATATCTATGTACCTATATATTGAGTATTTAATTTGTTTAATTTTGTATTTTTGTATTCATAAGTAAGTACTTATTCTAACTACTCACTACATAAAGCACCTACCTGGTTTCATCTCTGCATCACCCAAAGGTTGGCTGGTAGAGAATGCCTTTGGCATTAAGCTCGCCTTTGTACAGTGTTTTGTGCATAAAGAAATAAAATAAAATAAATAAATAAATAACTTTATATGGCCGTCTGTGGTCTCTCCAACTCCAGGAACTTAATTTTTGTTGCACCACTCCAGACTGTTATATTATAAGTTATTACCTATAGATTGTACCAGTGATATATAAATCTGCTTTATTAGGTTTTTGTCTGTTATATGTCTCAAGATTTTAAATAGCTATAGATTAAATATTAATAAATAAATAAAATCTTTTTATTAGTTTTATTTTTCCACCTTGAGTGCACGTGGTGATAAACGCACATGCCTTTTCTAAACGAGAAGAGGCCTTTTCTCTGTAGTGGAACAGTAAAACAGGGTGGTATAATTATAATATTTTTAATAAATACAATAAATTACATCCCTAACCATACAGTGACAACACTGATTGCCGCCAAAATCGGTACGGATTTAACAGTAATGGCGGCGCTTCGTTGTATAGGTGTGCATTCTTTTTCTAGCCAGGCGTGTTCTTCTGTGAGTCCTCTGTTCTCAAGAATAGGGCCTAGCACTCTGAATACTCTTTCGTGGTAGTCGTTTAAGAATTTAATCTGAAATGAAACAGATTTTTTTATGTTTTATTAGCCACTTGCTTTGGCATCGTACGAGGGTAGCCATAATGATTTATAAATCATTACAATTTACAGATTCCAGGTTTCTCTACTTTTACTTTTGGTAGTAGATCCACGCTGGTTTCAGCATGAATGTGCCGGATCGTGGAAGTACTACCCTCTATAGAAGATCGACGTAAGAGTAGTAGTATCCGTACTATTGCGTTTCATTCAGTAAGTGAGAGCGCCAGAGACCTAATTATTTAACCCCTTTTCTCTTTCCTCACCGCCCTCATTCCCTCCCCCAAACCCCATTCCCAGCCGCCATAGTGGAGGCCACCATACCAGCAGTTTAAGATGATGGCATTTGGTATAGTGGCCGCCACTTCTGGATTCCACTGACTGCTTACCATCTGGCGGGGTGGAGTCACTTTGGTAGGCTATAATAAAAAAAAAAAGGTCTTAGTTGTCCATGAGCGACTGTTACCACTTACCACCACGTGGGCTGGTCGCTCGTCTGCCACTGACGGGAATAACAAAAACATAAACCATACAAAAGGATTTCTTTGAACTGTATTAAAAACCAGTGGCGATTTATGGTTGGGGGAAGGGAGACTGATTTGGATTTGAAGGCTTGACGCCACCGGAGTAGAATTTTACCAAAAATCTTTTTAGAGCATGCGGATGAGATAAGAGGAAGGAGGGCTTGAGCCCCCTGGTAAAAACTGTATGAAAATTGGCTGCACAGTTTAATATGGAGATAGTAATGATTGGGATGAATCAGACAGGAAAAACAAAAACCTAAATTAATATTACTCAGAGAATTACTTAAATATTTAGTTAATTTAAAAAAAAAAGCTTAACAGAGCTTACCGTCGCCGTCTGCAGTTTTATCGACGACATGGAGTATAGCTAGCATCATTCGTACCTATACAAAATGGCGACAGTATTAAATATGTTCACTGCTATGTATAAAAGTAGTTTACCTCAAAATCTGATAACAAATCGATGTCGAGGCAGGCAGTTTGGTGAGGAGCCAGCGATATCGTGTAGAAACCAACCGCACCGCGACCTTCGAAGTCGCCTACTAGACCTTCAGCCTACAAACAGGAACATTTAGAAATATTTGAAAAGAATATTACACATGACTTATTACGAAAGAAATACCAGACCTGGGCCCCTACCTTATAGCAATCTTATTATAAACTTACTTTGTCTCTATCCATTTTACTGTCTACTACCTGTAGCCCGCAGGTCGGCCCGCGTGAATATCAGTTATATTGCAATTTCCCTATAAACTTTCATCCCCTATATTTAGCCCTTCAAGCTATTTTTCGCGATAAAATGCAGCCTATGTTGTTCTCCAAGGTCTATTCTAACCCAATACTAAATTTCATCAAAATCGGGTCAGTTCTATTCCAGTCGAACTATGCTGTACTACAAAGAATTTTTTCTTGTATGCTACTTACATAAGGATGGTCAGCGTTATTATTCATTTCAATGGTTTCCACTAAGTCCTCATGACGTATACCATATTCTCCAACCTCGTAATATCCTGGCTCTGGAATATTAAGTCAAGGTTATAACGACGAACCGATGGATGACGGCGGCGAACAACCGGCCACGGTGGCTAAAATTCGGGGAGGCCTATGTGCAGTAGTAGACCTCTATTGGCTGATATAATGATGATGGAAGATTCTCCAGTGGAAGACTCATCAACTTATCTGATGGTAAGTGGTAGCTGTCGCTCATGGACTGCATGCCAGAGGCTCTACGAAGCCGCTGCATACCGCGTTGTATGAGCTTTCACACGTAAGAATGGCAACGTCGCAGTTCAGTGTCATATTTTCGTGGTTTTAAATTTTTGCCATTTAGTCGGAGTTATGTCTTGAAAATATTATCAGAACACTTTTTAGAATTACGTAAAAGCCGTATAAAAAGTAAGTAACCATAATGCTTACAGTTATAATTAATTATATGCAAATAATATATTGGAAACTTCCATGGCCATATTTTCATAGTAAAATAACTGTATCAACTGTAAGCATTATGGCTACTTAATTTTTATATAGCTTTCACATAATTTTAGTGTTCTGATAATATTTTTAAAATATAGCTCCAAAAAATTTAAAACTACGAAAATAGGACACTAAATTGCGACGTTGCCACTCTTCTTAAACCTCGTTTGAAGGACACTTCTTGTCTATAGTAAGTAGGTAGAGGTATTTAATATTACACCCATGGTTTGTCAGGAACCTGTTGCCATAAACCGACCGGGTACTTTTAAAATACGGGCTAATACTTAAGTTCTCGCCAAAAAAATAAGGTCTTCCTAAAATCACGCACAAAACCTAATTTTCACGAAATAACTTTAACATCGATGCGTGGCGAATAGCGATTATTAACTTTTATAAAGTTACTAGCTGTTGCCCGCAGCTCCACCCGCGTGAATGTTGGTTATCGTTATCGCATTTTTCATACAAACTTTCATCTCCTGTCAACCCCTTCAAGTTCATCAAAATCGATTCAGTGGTTTAGGCGTGAAAGCGCAACAGACAGCCGGAGTTACTTTTGCATTTATAATATTAGTATGGATTAGTGTAAATTTTTTGGTACGGTAGTGTCGATCAAGCTACATGTATGTAGCTTGATCGACACTGATGATGATGATGATGATGACCTCCAGACCGATTTCGGTCATGGCGACTGCTTCAACTCCGTGTTGATAATTGCCGTTGGTGTGCTCTCATATGGCTGCAATAGCCACTTTTCTTTAAGAAGGTTTGCGAACATTGCGAGCATGTGAGCACACCATTATTATAATTGTAACTGATTACCACAGGAGGTCGGGCTTTCAGTTCATCGCGCCTAGAGTCGAGCTCAGACCGACGCCGCTCCTCAAAGTCAAAAACTTTGTCTTTGACGAGAGCTCTCCAATCGGAACGTGAGGCCGCTAGGCTTTCCCATTGAGAGGACTTAATGTCACATCTTTTCATGTGACGTTTTTGCACATCTTTGTATCGGAGGAACTGACCGCCTTGTTTTCGTTTGCCCTCCTTCAGTTCTGAATAAAAGATGCGCTTCGCCACTCGCTCTTCCGCCATACGTGACACATGACCGCACCATCGAAGCTGTCTCCGCATTATATAAGCCTCAATACCACCAACATTGGCTCGTCGCAGCACCTCGGTGTTCCGTACACGATCAGACCATCGGATCTTGAGTATTTTGCGTAAGCATTTCAGGTGGAACTGGTCTAGTGTGCGGATATGCCGGCGATACACAGTCCACGTCTCAGCGGAGTACAAAATGTTAGGCAATACTATTGCCATGTAAACCATTATTTTTGTGGCCAGTTTAAGGTCATGAGAACGGAAAACCTTGGCATCCAGCTTGCCAAATGCTGCAGCTGCAGCACCGATTCTGCCGTTGATCTCAGCATCAAGGTCACACTTTGATGTAATAGTGCTCCCCAAGTAACGGAATTTATCAACCTGCTTCAGTGTGTCCTCCCTGAGTTTCATAGTCAGTGTCTCAGGACCATTTATGTCTAAGGACATTACCTCCGTCTTCTTGACACTGATCTTGAGGCCAAATTTTCGGCAAACCTCCTGAAAGTCAGACATTAGCTGTTGCAGGCTGCCTGAGGATTCCGCAACGAAGCATAGATCGTCTGCATACATGATCTCAGTGATCAGTGCATACGATACTTTAGTGCGGGCCTTAAATCTGGCTAGATTGAAAAGTTTGCCGTCGGTGCGAAAACGGATGTGAACTCCTTCGGATGATACTAGCAAGGTCTCTCGGACTACGACTGCAAAATACAGCGCGAACAGTGTAGGTGCTAGAACGCACCCTTGCTTCACCCCACAGGTAACGGGAAAGAAGTCTGACTGATCTCCATCGACAGCAACACAACATTCCATGCCATCATGCAGGAGTCTCAGTAACCTTACAAATTTTTCCGTGCATCCCAACTTTTTCAGTACAATCCAGAGGGCTTCTCGAGGCACACTGTCAAAAGCCTTCTCGAGATCAACGAAGCAGAGATATAGCTGTCGCGCCTGTTCTCTGCTCTTTTCCTGCAGTTGACGCAATGAGAAAATTGCCTCACAGGTACCTCGGTCAGGTCGGAAGCCAAACTGGGTTTCCGGCAAAATCTTTTCAGAAAGAATCTTTAGGCGGTTCAGTAAAACCCTAGCAAAAACTTTTCCAGGGACTGATAAGAGTGAAATACCGCGGTAAGAGTTGCAGTCGGAACGGTCGCCCTTGTTCTTATAAAGGGCACAAATGCGACACAGTTTAAAGTCTGCCGGAACTCGTTCCGTTTCCCATAGAAGGCCAAAAAGTTCCCAAATAGCTGAATGCAACGCATTACCACCATATTTGATCAATTCTCCCGGTATAGAGTCCATGCCAGCCGCGCGCTTATTTTGCTGTTGTTTAATGGCAAGAATAATCTCCTCACATGATAGTGGCTCATCCAGCTGGGTTACTACGGGCAATTGAGGCATCGATCTGATGTGTTGCAGATCAGCTGATCGATCTACATTAAGTAACGAGCCAAAGTGTTCCGCCCATCTCTTTAACTTAGCGTCTTTGGATTCTAGAAGATCCTTGCCATCTACGGACTTTAAAGGAACCTTCAATGAATATTTTATTCCAATCAGTTTTCGAACCTCACCGTAAAACTCTCCAAGCTGGTTACTGTCAGCGAGCCACTGTATGTAACGAGCTTTCTCTTGCCACCACCGATTCTTCATTTCCCTAGCAAGTTTTCGCAGCTCCAGGTCACTTCTTTTGACCTCTGCGGTGCTTGCACTTTGCTTCTTTCCGCTACATTTTCTGAGAAGGGCACGATGTTTGCCGATTGCATTAGTGAGAACTTCATCATACTCATCAAACCAATCCTTGTTCTTACGGACTTTTAGCCCCAGAGTATTTACTGCGGTCTCTAAAATATGAGACGATAAAGCCCTCCACCCTGCGTCAACATCCCCCGTGACGTTCCCTATGGATGGTAGCGTACCAGCTATGTTTTCAGCAAACTGTTTTCTAGTCTCGAGATTCTGAAGTTTATCTACGTTTAAACACGCAAACTTCGCTCTTTGTGATCTACGAGGACGACGTAGGCAGAGATTCAATTTGGTAACGACAAGCCGGTGGTCGGTCCAACAGTGAGCTCCCCGCATTACACGGGTTATTTGGACTTGGGAAATGTCTTTCTGTCGTACGATTGCGTAATCAATTAAATGCCAGTGCTTCGATCGTGGATGCATCCATGTAGTCTTGTGCTTGGCACGAAGTCGAAACATAGTGTTCGTAATAGCCAGATCGAATTGAGCACAGAGACTAAGCAACAATCGACCGTTACTGTTCATGTTGCCTATTCCGTGTCTGCCTAAAGCTTTAGGCCAGGCTTCATAGTCCCGCCCGACCCTGGCATTAAAATCACCCAATAGTAGGATCTGCTCACTGGGACATACACTTTCGAGACAATGTGTCAATTCCTCGTAAAATTTATCCTTGATGTCATCAGACTTGTCCAGCGTTGGAGCATAGACACTGATGACATTAAGAAAATTGTCATGGTCAAGATGCAAGCGCAATGTGGTCACGCGATCAGAAATATGCACAGGACATTCCTGAAGACCCCTCAAAAGATGGTTTTTGATAGCAAAGCCAACGCCAGATCGTCGCGGTTCAGAGGCCGCAGTACCTTTCCATAAGAATGTATATCCGCCGCCGTGTTCCACCAGCTCACCTTCGTCAGCAAGATGTGTTTCGCTGAGAGCAGCTACATCTACGTTATAGCGACGAAGCTCTCGAGCTACAATAGCGGTTTTACGCTCAGGACAGGCATTGGTATCACTATCAAGAAGTGTCCGTACGTTCCACGCGCCGAATGTCATAAATTTAGATGATGTTTTTGTTTTATTTGTGTATTCTTTGTTACGTCGACCACGTCAAAAATAGATGCAGAGGCAGCCGTGGTTACTACCATCCCTTAGGTTGGGGTAAACATTTCTTTAGGACACCTTTTCTAGTCCCCTCCCTGGCTGAGCAGGGAAAGCAGTGCCTCCCTAAATAGGGCTGCTTTGTCACCCTGAGTGACAAACATATATTTTGTCATGATCGTAGAAAAATACGAAATTCACTTTTTACCATATTTGGATACAACAATATTTAAATATTATTACTACATTAAACAAGAAATTATAATATGTATTTCAGATTTCAAATTCATCAGTCGGTAAACTGACGGTTTTGTTTTTTGTTAGGCGCATTACGTCAATCACATCCAATGCTGTTGGTAGTGACTGTGTCAGCCGTAACATGATCCTTCCCATCCTAGATGAAATCCTTCCCACAATTTGTTACATCCTTAACTTCTCCGTAACTAGTGGTGTCTTTCCATCTATATGGAAAGATGCCCAAATAATCCCTTTGCCTAAAGTATGTAAACCTTCCTCTTTCTCTGATTACCGTCCTATATCCATATTACCATTCCTTTCCAAGGTCCTAGAGCGTCTGGTCTATAATCAATTGAGTGCTTTCCTCTCCAAAAATAGCCTCTTAAATCACTACCAATCCGGTTTCCGTCCTGGACACAGCACCACTACAGCCTTGACCAATATTACGGATGACATCAGGTTTGGTATGGAGGGTGGGAAACTAACCTTACTGGCCCTGTTAGATTTCAGCAATGCCTTCAATACCGTTGACCCTGATGTTCTTCTTAGTATACTTGGTTCTCTTAACATATCTCCAACAGTAATTGATTGGTTTCGTAGTTACCTGTGTGGCCGTCGACAACGTATCCGTACCGATGATCGTTATTCTACCTGGTGTGATACTACTGTCGGTGTGCCCCAGGGTGGCGTTTTATCCCCTTTACTTTTCGCGATCTTTATAAATTCTATTTCTAGTCAATTACTTTCTTCCTACCACCTTTACGCAGATGATCTACAGATCTATACGCAGGCACCGTTTGCAGAGTTAGCTACAGCGTTCGATAGTTTAAATGACGATTTGGCAAAGATAGACAACTGGAGCAAATCTTATGGACTTAAAATAAACGCTTCCAAATCACAAGTAGCTATAGTGGGAAGCTCAAGATTGACATCCCGAATAGATTGGTTGCGACTTCCGCAGATCATATTTAATGACTCGACTATCCCTATTAGCGAAAACGTAAAAAATTTAGGCATAATTTTTGACCGTGATCTGTCATGGTCCTCGCAGCTTCAGGCGGTAAGTCGCAAGGTTTTCGCTTCGGCGGGATCCCTCAGAAGGTTAAGAAACTTTCTTCCTATCGCCACCAAAATTGCGCTCGCAAATTCTCTTCTTCTCCCAATCCTTGATTATGCTGATGTCAGCTATCTAGATCTCGCCGAAAACCAATTAGATAAACTTGAGCGTCTTCAAAACTTTTGTATACGATTCATATTTGGGTTACGTAAGTATGATCATGTTTCACAATTTAGAATACAACTCAAGTGGTTACCAATTCGCCATCGCCGGAATGCTCATATCCTTTCATTACTTTATAATGTACTATTTAATCCCTCATCGCCTTCCTATCTCAAGGAACGTTTCAAGTTCCTCCATGAAACTCATAATAAAAGCTTAAGATCATCGGAAAACCTGAGACTGGAAATGCCTCAACATTCTACAGTCTTCTATGACAAATCCTTCACAGTAACTGCGACTCGACTGTGGAATGCGCTACCTGTGTCTATACGAAAGGCTAAAACTTTAGTATCATTTAAAACCCTGGTTAAGGAATACTATCTGTCACTGTAATTTTAGTTTAACGTTATCAAATTTCCTTCTTACGATTTCAATTATTATTCTTATCACATATATATATTTACCTATTTATATACTTATTAATGTTATATTATATAGAATGTAAGTATATATATTTATTATTATTTATTATATATTATATCATATTATTTATTAAGGTACGCCAACAACTACCGCTATAATCCTGTACACATATTTCCATCCAAAGGTTGCCTGGAAGAAATCGCTCTTAGCGATAAGGCCGCCCATTGTACTATGTATTGTATTGTGAGATCTTTATCATATTTGTAAGTTTGGTGTATGTACAATAAAGTGTAAATAAATAAATAAATAAATAAATAGAGTAACTTATTATTTCAAATGGCTACCCTGTAAAGTTTAATAAATGTCAGACCTGTCAGATACGTCACTATTCTACAACTGACGATTTGGGGGCAATTTTAATTTTTAAGTCTTAAAAAAGCAAGCCTACACAGAGGAGGGGCTGGTACATATTTTTGTTAATAAATTTTATACATTTCTTACCATTACTATAAATCATATTAGGAGCAATCCCCGGGTCATTAGCGGCTGGTCCACTGAGTATCCACGCGGGCGCTTCATGTACGTTCAAGAAATGGCCCACCCCATGGCCGGTACCATGGCCATAGTTTAGTCCAACGTCCCATAGCGCTTTGCGAGCTAGTACTTCTATTACATGACCCTGAAATATGCAGAATGTCAGGACCAAAATGACTTTTATTGCTAATAATAATAATAATATTTCAACAACTACACACAACGCCGTCTAGACCCAAAGTAAGCATATATTTAGCTTGTGTTATGGGTTCTAGAATGCGGATATACATACTTAAATACTTTTTTTTTGTAAATACATACATATTATACATAGAAACACCCAGACCAATGCAAATAGACATGTTAATGCACACAAATATTTGCACTGAGCGGGAATCGAACCCGCGACCTCTGCGTGGTAGTCCATACACAGTACCACCGAACTACAGAGGCAGTCAATGTGGTGAAGCATCTCATAAAACCTGTCAAATGCGAGTTAGACTCGCGCACGAAGGATTCCGTACCATTTTTGCAGTGTATTGCCTGTGTCACTTTGCATGCTACTTGAAATTGTAACATACAAAAATTTTAATAACCTGGCGATTAAAAAGAGTGGCCTGAGTTTCTTGCCAGTTCTTCTCATGGCTCTACCTCGTCAGCGAACTGGCTGTAGGTCAATTGGCTGACATTTTGTAACCTTTAATATTCAAGTGTTAATTTAATTAACATACGTGAATACTTAAATGATTTTGACTTTGACTTTGACATTATCTATAAAAACGGCAAAAAAATTACGTCTGTTGTATTGGTAATAAATATTTATTTTACTCTGTTTATTATTTGTTGTTATAGCGGCAACAGAAATACATCATTTGTGAAAATTTTAACTAAGTATCATGGTTCATGAGACGAACGGATAGCGGAGTCTTAATAATAGGATCCCATTTTACCCTTTGGGTACGGAACCGTAAAAATAAAACATGAAATACTTACTAAAGTCCCTTTAGGTAACACGGCAGTACCTAAATTGATTTGTCCCTTTAGTACCCGAGTGAACGCGCGGCGTTGCGCTTCAGTCGGCTCACCGCTCATATGACGAGTGCGGGTGATATCTGTTGTACCTTCCCTATAAAATATCATTATTTAAGAGTTCACACAAAAGAGTGGCAACGTCGCATTATAGTGTCATATTTTCGTGGTTTTCAATTTTTATAATTTAATCGGAACTATATTTTAAAAATGTTTTCAGAACACTTTTTAGAGTTACATGAAAGCTGTATAAAAAGTAAGTAACCATAATGCTTACAGTTATTTTATTATGAAAATAACGCAACTTAAGTTTCAAATGTATTATTATCACAATTATAGGTACGTTCAGTGTTAATATGCAACCAGTGAGTTCATAAGGGCTGACTAACTATCGAATTTGCCGCATCAATGATATCCCCCTCCCCCTACTACAAAGGCCCCGTTCTTTTAGCTTCTCCGCAGAAGGGCCTTCTGACAAATTTTAAATACAAGGTCCGTCTAGGGCATACATCACTGATTAATAATAAATAATAATAATTCTTTATTGACACAAAAAAGTACAAAAAAAATGTGATATTATAAATGTGTTAAACAGATGGTACTGATACTGCTTCCCAAACTAAGCTATGCTTGTATTTTGCGTAGCAGTGTTCATTCGTAAAAAATAGGTACACATTCCAGGAAAAAACATAGGTAGGTACATATTCCAGGAAAAATAAGTCCACATTCCAGGGAAAAAAATAGGTACACCCTCCGGGAAAAAATAGGTAGGTACACATTCCAGGAAAAAAAATAGGTAGGTATACATTCCAGGAAAAAAATTGGTACACATTCTAGGAAAAAAAATTAGTACACATCACATGTTATTAACTACATAAAAAGTCACTAAAACGAAGAATATATTTATTTTTTTATTTTTTTTTTATTGCACACACAGAAATATACATAGGAGCGAAGATACATATATAGAAATCATGTACAAAGGCAAGCTTAACTCAGAGCTGAGTTCTCTAACAGCAAACCTTAGAGTGGTAGAGGAAGTAATATTAGTGAGAGAATAATGAAGTGTACAAATAAGTAAGAAGAAAATAACAGAGAAAGACTTAACCTAAACGATAACATAGCTATTTATGGTATACAACACTGTATACTTGCTATTATAAACATACATTCTAAGAATACATAAATAGTATAATTAATGATAATTATATATAGTTAAATATACGTACATATAATAATATACATGTTTACAATTAGGTATAAATACATAGATATATAATGTTTACTTATATACGATAGATAAAAAATGTTCTCTTGTTCTTTTCTTGAAAATTTCAATAGAAGGACTGTCACGTATGGCATGAGGAAGAGAATTCCATAGCCTTACTGCCTGTACAGTAAAAGATTCGTCATAACGACTAGAGTTGTGAAGAGGCATTTTAAGTAAAAGCGAAGAAGTAGAGCGACAGGGTTTACCCCTAGGAACAAGGTACTCAAAGCGTTCACGTAAGTAAGACGGAGAATTAGGATTACGAAGGATGGAGAAAAGAAGAGAAAGAATGTGAGTATCTCGACGCTGCCGGATCGGTAACCACTTCAATGTCTCACGGAATTGGGAGACGTGATCATATTTCCGTAGACCGAAAATGAAGCGGATCGCCAAATTCTGCAGCCGCTCGAGCTTATTAAGATGTTCCTCCTTAGCGTCAAGAAAACAGACATCAGCATAGTCTAAAAGTGGTAGAAGAAGGGATTGTGCAAGAGTAACTTTAGTAGGAAATGGTAAGAATTTTTGCAAATGTTTGAGTGTTTGAAAAGAGCAGTACACCCTCCTGCTTACCTCTGCAATGTGGTTGTCCCACGAGAGATGAGTGTCCATAAGCACACCGAGGTTCTTCGCAGCTTTAGAAAGCAATATAGGGACAGAATCATAAACAATTTGAGGAAGAGACTGAGCATCTACAGAGTTAAGCATATACCTGCCACCAATAATGAGAGCTTGAGACTTTGTCGGGTTGACCAGTAATCCAAAAGATTGAACCCACGTGCATATTTTGGCAAGATCATTATTGATGGAAGCAATAGCCTCAGTCAACTCTGCAACTGTAGAATGCCGATACAGCTGCAAGTCGTCTGCATATAGATGATAATGTGAAGTAATGACTTTCGTGATGGCGTTAATAAAAACGGAGAAAAGAAGAGGAGAAAGAACGCCACCTTGAGGAACGCCCGCAGTCAAATCACACCATACGGAGGAATTCTCCTCAGAGTGGACAGACTGCGAACGGCCCCGAAGATAGGAATTGAACCACGCAATCGCAGATGTTGAGACATTAAGAGAGGATAGGATGCCTAGAAGTATGTCATGATCAACTGAGTTAAAAGCGCTGCTGAAGTCTAATAGTACCAGTACTGTTACACGCTTATTCTCCATGGCCAGTCGAATGTCATCAGTAATTTTGACAAGTGCAGTGGTAGTACTATGGCCAGGACGAAAACCAGACTGGAACGGACTTAGCAGGCTATTAGAGGATAGGTAGTGGGACAGTTGTTTATGGACAATGCTCTCAAGGACTTTAGATAGGACTGGTAAAATGGATATGGGGCGAAACTGGGAAAACGAAGTAGGAGTAGTGGTTTTGGGGAGAGGCAATACATAAGCTTTTTTCCAAGGCGTAGGAAAAAAACTCATACACAAGGAGAAATTAACGATATGGGTAATGACGGGCACAATATCGTCCAAAATAAGTCGAAACATTTGAATTTGAAGCCCGTCATCACCCGCTGCTTTAGTAGTGATAGATTGAAGGGATTTCTTAATATCTGATTCCGCGACTGCGTAGAAAGAGAAAGAAGTATTTATCGGCAAAGAAAGAGATGAGAGATGTCGTAATGTAGAAGATTTAACATTGCTGTCTATAGTGATTGGTGACCTGGCAAAATGAGCATTTAGCGCATTCAGATCGATGTCATTATCAATATAGTCAATTTTGTATAATAATAGCTACAAAAATTAGAAACTTACAAGTATTGACCCCCAGAATCTACCAGCAACATATCGTTAGCTCGTATGGGGGTCTGATCCACGGCGTTGGGGTCCGGTCTGTAGTGTATGATAGCGCCGTTAGGACCCGCGCCCGCGATGGTAGCGAATGATGGACCCATGAAGTTTTCTTCTTCACTGCATACAGAAATAAATAATATAAATTATACTAGCGTGTTTCTATGTCACTGCGGTAAAAGCATCTCATACAGAGAATATAATTAATCTAAACCAATATCTTAAACTATTATACAAAGCGGACGAGTTTGTTTGTTTGTTTGTACGCGCTAATCTCTAGAACTATCAGTCGCATTTGAATAATTCTTTTTACGTATGATAGCCCAGTTCTTCAGGAAGGTTATAGGCTATGTAATATCACGCTACTGGCGACGGGAACAGAGCAGTAAGCATAGACGCAGGTGAAACAGCGCCGCGTAAAGTTAGTGGAAAATAAATTCTAAAGTCTAAAGACTAGTATCTGTATCAAAATGTAAAAATTATAACTACTGCTTACCCTCTAAACTCTTCGAGCTTATCAGAGAACTGTACTTCAGTGATGATCAAGCCAGCAGACACCTGCTTCTCAATCCAGTGCAGTCCTCGTACCAACGCGACGCCATCTTTTATGTGAGCTGTACGGAAACCCTGCGAAATATAGCAATTATTATACAAACATACTCGTGTCTCTTATTAAAGGTCTATCTATACACATCAAGGCCGTGCCCTGGGCGTGACCCGGCCGACAAACAAAAGAAGAGTTCATTAATTCTTTCTTTTTAATTAATTCGTCAAAACGATCAATATGTTAGTGCTTTGTGTGACAATATAGTTGTGACGTCATAATTTCTAATATAATGACGTACTTATTCGCAATTATACAATTTTACAATAAGGGTGCTTCGGAAAATTTTCGCCACTAGTTGGCGCCACTTTGGTACAAGGTCTTCCATTTTGACAGCGTTGTTCATTTCGGAAATTTTAATGTTTGACTTAAAAAATAGATAATTTACGTGCTTAAGGACAAAAGAAAATTGTTGAGAGGGTTTTATAAAATGGCGCTCACGAGGTGGCAGCACCGA
Organism: Parascotia fuliginaria; assembly: GCA_963082885.1. NCBI lineage: Eukaryota > Metazoa > Arthropoda > Insecta > Lepidoptera > Erebidae > Parascotia > Parascotia fuliginaria. The sequence continues at coordinate 2,627,360 of OY720201.1, read as the reverse complement.
TGCGTCAGATCTAGCTGTCAAGCGCTTTTTGAAAGTTAACCCCTGATTGGCCCAATGTGACAGTTGAAGTGGCGCCAACTGGTAGCGAAAATTTTTCTAAGCACCCTCATTAAATAGTGACATAATTTCATAAACACAATGATAGCGATTTTTATATGAATGTTGTTTAAAGCATAATTTTTAATTTGATATTAATTTTTGTCGTTTATCTATCCGTAGGTAGATATTTAAATGTTACAATGTGCTTCAAAGTAACAATGATTAAAATGATTCATCAACATCATATCGGCCTATATCGACAGGGAAAGGCTTCTACTCATATTAAGAAGGTGTGAGCATTGATCGCCACGCTTGCTCAAGGCGGATTGGCGATTTCAGACTTCCTTAGAATTCCAGGTTTCCTCACGATGTTTTCCTTCACCGTCAGCCAGTAACATCCAAATAAACTTAAAAAGTACGTATGATTAAAAATCACATACTTGCCCGGATTCGAACCCGACCTCGTGTTTACGAAGCGGGTGCCTTCACCACTAGACCATTTTACTTTTTAAAATGATTACTTACCTGTAATTCTACTTGATTCTTAACAGTCTTCATTAAAGCAACCGGTGTCACAGGTGCCACTCTAATACGAGCTGGACCCGTCTGAAAAAATGAACTTTCCATTAATATTAAAAACGCGAAAGCTTGTACGGATTTTTGCTACTTTTGCACGCAAAAACTACTAAATGGATTTTAATAAAACTTTACTATATTATAGCTCGTACATCAGAATAACCAGTAGTTTGGCTTCTAGAATGGTGTCTACCACTTCTGGATTCCACTGACTGCTTACCATCAGGCAGGGTGGAGTCACTTTGGTAGGCTAAAATAAAAAAAATGGAGTATTTACCTCAATAGCATTATACACTGCATGACTCGCATCACCTGACACCCAAATAGTGCCTTGAGCGCCCAATTCGACCTTGAATTACAATTATTTAGTTTTAAAAATTAGATAATTCTTCTGGCCTGTTGGCCTAGTGACTCTGACTGCTAAGCTGGAGGGGTTCGATCCCCACCCAGGACAAACGTTTGTGTGATGAGCATAATTGTTTGTTCTGTGTCTGGGTATAATTTATCTTATATGTATGTATTTACAAAAAAAAATGTATATAAGTAGCATATCAGTTCACGCCATCTGGCCCCAAATTAAGCAATTATATTTGCTTGTGTTATGGGTACTAAACAACTGATATACTACTTATATAATTTTTTTTTTTTGTAAATACATACATTTTATACATAAATTACACCCAGACACAGAACAAACAATCATGCTCATCACACAAAGATTTGTTCTGGGTGGGAATCGAACCCACGACCTCCGGCTTAGCAGTCAGGGTCACTAACCACTAGACCAACAGGCCAGCAAAAAATATTATATTACTATACATATAATAAAAATGGAACCGATCGCTGTCTGTACATGGAAAATATATATGAGAAAAAAATTATTGGTGCCTTTATCAACGCAAATAGAACCCAAAACAATGATTGTTACAATTTTTGTCTGTTTGTCTGTCCGTTTGTTCACGCTAATCTCAGAAACGGCTTGTCCGATTTAGATATGGTTTTCACTAATACATTGTGGTAAGCTTCACTTAACATTTAGTGTTTGTTTCATGACAATCGGTTCATAAATAAAAAAGCTATGCCAATTTAAAGAATCACGTCGAACATTTGTTAATTTACTACGAAATCTGATAGAAACAGAGACTTTAACAGGTAACGGAATAGCTGATAGCGTTTTTATTTTTCGGATTCCTCTCATTCTAAACAATCTTCCGTTTAGTTTTAAATGAGTCCAGTGTCCAGTGAGCCTATGTTTCGCGATGACAATTAATAAATCCCAAGGTCAGACACAACTAAAAGTTGTGGGCGTGGATCTAAGTATTAGCTGTTTTTCGCACGGTCAGCTTTATGTGGCTCTATCACGTGTTAGCATTCCTAGCAGCCTGTATGCTTTGATCCCCGATGGCTATACGTCTAATCCATACATCCATACACCCATACATCTATACATATAATAAAAATGTAACCGATCGCTGTCTGTACATGGAAGATATATGAGAAAAAAAATTATTGGGGCCTTTATTAACGCAAATAGAACCCAAAACAATGATTGTTACAATTTTTGTCTGTTTGTCTGTTTGTCTGTGCGTTTGTTCACGCTAATCTCAGAAACGGCTTATCCGATTTAGATATGGTTTTCACTAATACATTGTGGTAAGCTTCACTTAACATAGTGTTTGTTTCATGACAATCGGTTCATAAATAAAAAAGTTATGCCAATTTAAAGAATCACGTCAAACATTTGTTAATTTACTACGAAATCTGATAGAAACAGAGACTTTAACAGGTTACGGAATAGCTGATAGCGTTTTTATTTTTCGGATTCCTCTCATTCTAAACAATATTCCGTTTAGTTTTAAATGAGTCCAGTTTCCAGTGAGCCTGTTTCGCGATGACAGTTAATAAAACCCAAGGTCAGACACAACTAAAAGTTGTGGGCGTGGATCTAAGTATTAGCTGTTTTTCGCGCGGTCAGCTTTATGTGGCTCTATCACGTGTTAGCATTCCTAGCAGCCTGTATGCTTTGATCCCCGATGGCTATACGTCTAATCCATACATCCATACACCCATACATATTATATAAGGCTTTGTCCTGACTGACTGACTGACTAACAGACAACGCACAGCCTAAACTGCTGGTCGTAGTGACTTGAAATTTGGAGGGTGTGTTTGTCTAAATTTTAATGTTGTACTAAAAAAGGGTTTTTTAAAATTTAACTCCTAAGTGTGTGAAAAGGGATGAAATCGATTGTATGAATCTTCTTCATTTTTTAACTTAGTTTTGAAATTTTATTTTGGAAAACTTCTATTTAAATAAAAAATATCCTTATAATTTTATTTTAACAGGGGTGGATTTAGAGGGGTGAAATTATGGATGAAATATTCTATACAAAGATCTTTAGCTTTTGAAGCTAGCGACTTGAAATTTACAGGGAGGGGGAGGGAGGGATAGGAGGGATGAAAAGGAGGAATTGAGGAGAAGGAGGAAGGGAAGGGCAAGTGAGAGGGAAGTGAGAGGAAAGTGATGGGGAAGTGAGGGGAAAGTGAAGAGGAAGTGTGGAGGAAATGCGGAAGAAATGAAGGGAAAGTCAGGGAGAAGTCAGAGGGAAGTAAGGGGAAAGCCAAGGAGAAGTAAGGGAGAAGTGAGGAGAAAGTGAGGGTAAGTGAGGGGAAAGTGACGGAAAAGTAACTGGAAAGTGAGGGGAGTGAAGAGGAAATGAGGGGAAATTGATGGGGAAGTGAGGGGGAGTGAGGGAGACGGTAGAGGAAGGGAGGGGGAAGGGAGGGGAAAGTGAGGAGAAGTGAGGGGAAAGTGACGGAGAAGTAACGGGGAAGTGAGGGGAAATTGAGGGGGAAGTGAGGTGGAGTGAGGGGGAATTGAGGGGGCAGTGAGAGAGAAGTGAGGGGGGAGTGAGGAGAAGTGAGGGGAGTGAGGCGGAAGTGAGGGAGGGAGTGAGGGTAAGTGAGGAGGAGTGAGGGGGAAGTAAGGGGTGAATGAGGGGAAAATGAGAGGAAAGTGAGGAGGAAGGGAGGGGGAAGAAACGTCTATAGTTTTTTTAGTAGGATTACCAAATTACTAGAAAATACTCTTTTTTTAATATTCAGAAACCACCCTTATTAAATGGGCAAATAAGAGTCGCAAGTTTGTGTGAAAGTGATTTGTCAGTTTTAGCGGTAGCGGGTTTAAACTGGATTCGCCATAGAGACGGATAATACTGATACTATGTACGATTGCCATAAAATCAGGCACGCAATATTCTCATAGAGGCACCCATCTGAATTTTCACGCGAACGAAGTCGCGGGCATCAGCTAGTCTATAATATGTATGTATTTACAAAAAAAATGTATATAAGTAGCATATCAGTTCACACAGCGCCATCTGGCCCCAAATTAAGCAATTATATTTGCTTGTGTTATGGGTACTAAACAACTGATATACTACTTATATAATTTTTATTTTTTTTTGTAAATACATACATTTTATACATAAATTACACCCAGACACAGAACAAACTATCATGCTCATCACACAAAGATTTGTTCTGGGTGGGAATCGAACCCACGACCTCCGGCTTAGCAGTTAGGGTCACTAACCACTAGACCAACAGGCCAGCAAAAAATATTATATTACTAAACATATAATAAAAATGGAACCAATCGCTGTCTGTACATGGAAGATATTATATGAGAAAAAAATTATTGGGGCCTTTATCAACGCAAATAGAATCCAAAACAATGATTGTTACAATTTTTGTCTGTTTGTCTGCGCGTTTGTTCACGCTAATCTCAGAAACGGCTTGTCCGATTTAGATATGGTTTTCACTAATACATTGTGGTAAGCTTCACTTAACATTTAGTGTTTGTTTCATGACAATCGGTTCATAAATAAAAAAGCTATGCCAATTTAAAAATCACGTCGAACATTTGTTAATTTACTACGAAATCTGATAGAAACAGAGACTTTAACAGGTAACGGAATAGCTGATAGCGTTTTTATTTTTCGGATTCCTCTCATTCTAAACAATCTTCCGTTTAGTTTTAAATGTTTCCAGGTTCCAGTTAGCCTGTTTCGCAATGACAATTAATAAAGCCCAAGGTCAGACACAACTAAAAGTTGTGGGCGTGGATCTAAGTATTAGCTGTTTTTCGCACGGTCAGCTTTATGTGGCTCTATCACGTGTTAGCATTCCTAGCAGCCTGTATCCTTTGATCCCCGATGGCTATACGTCTAATCCATACATCCATACACCCATACATATTATATAAGGCTTTGTCCTGACTGACTGACTGACTAACAGACAACGCACAGCCTAAACTGCTGGTCGTAGTGACTTGAAATTTGGAGAGTGTGTTTGTCTAAATGTCTAGAGGTTGTACTAAAAAAGGGTTTTGTAAAATTTAATTCCTAAGTGTGTGAAAAGGGATGAAATCGATTGTATGAATCTTTTTCATTTTTTAACTTAGTTTTGAAATTTTATTTTGGAATACTTCTATTTAAATAAAAAATATCCTTGTAATTTTATTTTAACAAGGGTGGATTTAGAGAGGTGAAATTAGGGATGAAATATTCTATACAAAGATCTTTAGCTTTTGAAGCTAGCGACTTGAAATTTACAGGGAGGGGGAGGGAGGGATAGGAGGGATGAAAAGGAGGAATTGAGGAGAAGGAGGAAGGGAAGGGCAAGTGAGAGGGAAGTGAGAGGAAAGTGATGGGGAAGTGAGAGGAAAGTGAAGAGGAAGTGTGGAGGAAATGCGGAAGAAATGAAGGGAAAGTCAGGGAGAAGTCAGAGGGAAGTAAGGGGAAAGCCAAGGAGAAGTAAGGGAGAAGTGAGGAGAAAGTGAGGGTAAGTGAGGGGAAAGTGACGGAAAAGTAACTGGAAAGTGAGGGGAGTGAAGAGGAAATGAGGGGAAATTGATGGGGAAGTGAGGGGGAGTGAGGGAGACGGTAGAGGAAGGGAGGGGGAAGGGAGGGGAAAGTGAGGAGAAGTGAGGGGAAAGTGACGGAGAAGTAACGGGGAAGTGAGGGGAAATTGAGGGGGAAGTGAGGTGGAGTGAGGGGGAATTGAGGGGGCAGTGAGGGGGAAGTGAGGGGGGAGTGAGGAGAAGTGAGGGGGAGTGAGGCGGAAGTGAGGGAGGGAGTGAGGGTAAGTGAGGAGGAGTGAGGGGGAAGTAAGGGGTGAATGAGGGGAAAATGAGAGGAAAGTGAGGAGGAAGGGAGGGGGAAGAAACGTCTATAGTTTTTATAGTAGGATTACCAAATTACTAGAAAATACTCTTTTTTTAATATTCAGAAACCACCCTTATTAAATGGGCAAATAAGAGTCGCAAGTTTGTGTGAAAGTGATTTGTCAGTTTTAGCGGTAGCGGGTTTAAACTGGATTCGCCATAGAGACGGATAATACTGATACTATGTACGATTGCCATAAAATCAGGCACGCAATATTCTCATAGAGGCACCCATCTGAATTTTCACGCGAACGAAGTCGCGGGCAACAGCTAGTCTATAATATGTATGTATTTACAAAAAAAATGTATATAAGTAGCATATCAGTTCACACAGCGCCATCTGGCCCCAAATTAAGCAATTATATTTGCTTGTGTTATGGGTACTAAACAACTGATATACTACTTATATAATTTTTATTTTTTTTTGTAAATACATACATTTTATACATAAATTACACCCAGACACAGAACAAACAATCATGCTCATCACACAGATTTGTTCTGGGTGGGAATCGAACCCACGACCTCCGGCTTAGCAGTTAGGGTCACTAACCACTAGACCAACAGGCCAGCAAAAAATATTATATTACTAAACATATAATAAAAATGGAACCAATCGCTGTCTGTACATGGAAGATATTATATGAGAAAAAAATTATTGGGGCCTTTATCAACGCAAATAGAATCCAAAACAATGATTGTTACAATTTTTGTCTGTTTGTCTCCGCGTTTGTTCACGCTAATCTCAGAAACGGCTTGTCCGATTTAGATATGGTTTTCACTAATACATTGTGGTAAGCTTCACTTAACATTTAGTGTTTGTTTCATGCCAATCGGTTCATAAATAAAAAAGCTATGCCAATTTAAAAATCACGTCGAACATTTGTTAATTTACTACGAAATCTGATAGAAACAGAGACTTTAACAGGTAACGGAATAGCTGATAGCGTTTTTATTTTTCGGATTCCTCTCATTCTAAACAATCTTCCGTTTAGTTTTAAATGAGTCCAGTGTCCAGTTAGCCTGTTTCGCGATGACAATTAATAAAGCCCAAGGTCAGACACAACTAAAAGTTGTGGGCGTGGATCTAAGTATTAGCTGTTTTTCGCACGGTCAGCTTTATGTGGCTCTATCACGTGTTAGCATTCCTAGCAGCCTGTATCCTTTGATCCCCGATGGCTATACGTCTAATCCATACATCCATACACCCATACATATTATATAAGGCTTTGTCCTGACTGACTGACTGACTAACAGACAACGCACAGCCTAAACTGCTGGTCGTAGTGACTTGAAATTTGGAGAGTGTGTTTGTCTAAATGTCTAGAGGTTGTACTAAAAAAGGGTTTTGTAAAATTTAATTCCTAAGTGTGTGAAAAGGGATGAAATCGATTGTATGAATCTTTTTCATTTTTTAACTTAGTTTTGAAATTTTATTTTGGAATACTTCTATTTAAATAAAAAATATCCTTGTAATTTTATTTTAACAAGGGTGGATTTAGAGGGGTGAAATTAGGGATGAAATATTCTATACAAAGATCTTTAGCTTTTGAAGCTAGCGACTTGAAATTTACAGGGAGGGGGAGGGGGGGAATGGAGGGAGGAAAAGGAGGAATTGAGGAGAAGGAGAAAGTGAGAGGAAAGTGATGGGGAAGTGAAGAGGCAGTGTGGTGGAAATGCGGGAGAAGTGAAGGGAAAGTCAGGGAGAAGTCAGAGGGAAGTAAGGGGAAAGTCAGGGAGAAGTGACGGAGAAGTAACGGGAAAGTGAGGGGAAGTGAGGGTGAAGTGAGGGGTAAGTGAGGGGAAATTGAGGGAAAATGAGGGGGAGTGAGGGGGCAGTTAGGGGGAAGTGAGAGGGAAGTGAGGGGGGAGTGAGGGGAAGTGAAGGGGAGTGAGGCAGAAGTGAGGGAGGAAGTGAGGGGGAGTGAGGGGGAAGTGAGGGATGAATAAGGGGAAAATGAGAGGAAAGTGAGGAGTAAGTGAGGGAGACGGTAGAGGAAGGGAGGGGGAAGGAACGCGGAAAGTAAGGAGTTCTCGAATGGTGTAAAAAGGGAGAGGAAGGGATAGGAAGCGATAGGAAGGGAGAGGAAAGGAGGAAAAGGAAGGAGAAGGCAGGCGGAAGAGAGGGAAAAGCGAGGAGGCAAGGTAGAGGAAAGTGGAGGAAAGGGCAAGAGATGCTGGAGGAGGGGCAAGGGATGCTGAAGGAGGTGAATAGGAGAAGGGGGAGGGGAGGAGAGGAAGGAGGAAACTGTGGAGAGTGGAGAAAAAGTGCAATAGGGAAGAAGGGGAAGGGGAAAGTTCTTGTAGTGAAAATTTGCCTTTGTGTTTTATATATTGATTTACGAGGGATATCTTTAGGTAGGTGAAAGATTTGTATGAATAGGAGATTAAAAATAGTATGAAAAACAGTATTTAAACAATATAAAAATGTCTATTGGAAAAAACGACATTCACGCGAGCGAAGCCCAAAAGGTCACTCACTCACTTATCACGAAATCTCAGAAACAACAAGTGCTAGGAATCTCAAACTTTGCATTGTCATTCCTATTAGAATATAGGTGCTCACTTAGACGAAATCCATTCCCTAAGGGGGTTTAAAGGGGTGGCAAAGTTTGTATGAAACTTCTATAGTTTTTATAGTAGAATTACCAAATTACTAGAAAATACTCTTTTTTTAATATTCAGAAACCACCTTTATTAAATGGGCAAATAAAACTCCTAAGTTTGTGTGAAAGTGGTTCGTCAGTTATAGCGAACTCAGCAAATCCAGTTTAAACCCGCTACGGTTTAAACTGGATTTGCTATAGAGACGGATAATACTGACACAATGGACGATTGCCATAAAATCAAGCACGCAATATTCTCATAGAGGCACCCATCTGAATTTTACGCGAACGAAGTCGCGGGCAACAGCTAGTTATATTATATAATTCTTTTAAAATATATTTTTATACCATATCTAATTATTAACTTAAACTTGTACTTAAATAACACCCATATTTAGTCAGCCACATTGGATCCCATGTACCAACTTATAGACGTCGAAAAAACACGATATCACTTTTCCTGAACCGGGGATCGAACCCAAGGGATGTCTCCGTCTATAAATAAAGCATTGGAAACCGTTTACATGCATGCGGGCCCTACAGCATGCGTTACTGAAATCTCTTGAATCCCGCACGCGGGTACTAACGACCAGTGTAAACGGCTTCCTGCATGCGGGCCCTATGACATGCGTTACAGAAATCTCTTGCATTCTGCATGCGTGTACTAACGACCAATGTAAACGGTTCCCCGCATGCGGGCCTTATGGCATGCGTTACAGAAAACTCATACAACCCCACATGCGGGGGCTAACGATCAATGTAAACAGTTTCCTACATGCGAGCCTTATAATATGCGTTACAGAAATCTCTTGCACCCCGCATGCGGGTGCTAACGACCAATGTAAACGATTCCCCGCATGCGGGCTCTATGGCATGCGTTACAGAAATATATTGCAACCCCGCATGAGGGTGCTAACGACCAATGTAAACGGTTCGCCGCATTCAGGTCTTATGGCATGCGTTACTGAAACCTCTTGCATTCTGCATGCGTGTACTAACGACCAATGTAAACGGTTCTCCGCATGCGGGCCTTATGGCATGCGTTACAGAAATCTCATACAACCCCACATGCGAGGGCTAACGACCAATGTAAACACTTTCCTACATGCGAGCCTTATAATATGCGTTACAGAAATCTCTTGCACCCCGCATGCGGGGTAACGACCAATATAAATGCGACTTTAGAGTAAATATCGTTTGTATATCACAAAACAAATGGAATGGTGTCCGCCACTTCTGGATTCCACTGACTACTTACCATCAGGCAGAGTGGAATCACCTCGGTAGGCTAATATTAAAAAGAGCTATGTTTTATTATACCGACAGTGGCAGATCACAGCCCACCGGATAGTTAGTGGGAGTTATTCCGGTCTGATCCCCCAGATCTGATCCCCTGGGGAATCGGTTTATTTTAATTTAATTTTCTATTCCGGTCTTCTATTAACTTAAACTTGTACTTAAATAACACCCATATTTAGTCAGCCACATTGGATCCCATGTACCAACTTATAGACGTCGAAAAAACACGATATCACTTTTCCTGAACCGGGGATCGAACCCAAGGGATGTCTCCGTCTATAAATAAAGCATTGGGAACCGTTTACATGCATGCGAGCCCTACAGCATGCGTTACTGAAATCTCTTGAATTCCGCATGCGGGTACTAACGACCAGTGTAAACGGCTCCCTGCATGCGGGCCCTATGGCATGCGTTACAGAAATATTTTGCAATTCCACATGCGGGTGCTAACGACCAATGTAAACGATTCCCCGCATGCGGGCCCTATGGCATGCGTTACAGAAATCTCTTGCATTCTGCATGCGTGTACTAACGACCAATGTAAACGGTTCCCCGCATGCGGGCCTTATGGCATGCGTTACAGAAATCTCATACAACCCCACATGCGGGGGCTAACGACCAATGTAAACAGTTTCCTACATGCGAGCCTTATAATATGCGTTACAGAAATCTCTTGCACCCCGCATGCGGGTGCTAACGACCAATGTAAACGATTCCCCGCATGCGGGCCCTATGGCATGCGTTACAGAAATATATTGCAACCCCGCATGAGGGTGCTAACGACCAATGTAAACGGTTCGCCGCATTCGGGTCTTATGGCATGCGTTACTGAAATCTCTTGCATTCTGCATGCGTGTACTAACGACCAATGTAAACGGTTCCCCGCATGCGGGCCTTATGGTATGCGTTACAGAAATCTCATACAACCCCACATGCGGGGGCTAACGACCAATGTAAACAGTTTCCTACATGCGAGCCTTATAATATGCGTTACAGAAATCTCTTGCACCCCGCATGCGGGGTAACGACCAATATAAATGCGACTTTAGAGTAAATATCGTTTGTATATCACAAAACAATAATGTCTATTTTTGCTTGCAAGTTACCTCAGTACATTGACCGTTGTCACTGTCATAATGAGTCTTAATGCATTTTCATTTTGTAGACATTTTTGTTACGTGGTAAAGCAAATATGAGGTCGACTATAGTTAAGTATATGTACACAGATGTAAAATACTTACTGAAAACTCAGCTAAATAAGTAAATATGCTGTCATATCGTCTGGTATCAACAGTGGTGCCCTCTGACGAGAGATGTGTCAATATAGCACTCGGTAGGTTTCCATCACCCCAGAAGAGTATTATGTTATTTGTAGCTACCTGCAAATATTAAAAAATAAATACATGCGTACGTAACTTACGCCCATTTACACCGAAGGGATAGGCAGAAGAGTGAAACACCCACGATTCAGTTACAGTATACTTACATCTGCTCTGATGATCAAATAGGAGAAAAACACTGGGTTAAACGGAATATCTGATCCGCGAAGATTCAATGTGTCTGAAATAAAAGTATACATGTAACAACTAGCAACACGGTTGTCAATTGTGGTACTAATATTGACATTAATGACCAAGCCACATAAGGTGTTTAGGAAAAGTCTCGCCACCAGTTGGCGCCATTTTAGTAAAAAGTTTTTCATTTTGACAGTGCTGTCAAAACAAATATTTTTCGGTGTTCATTTAGGAAATTTAAATGTTTAATTTACAAAATGAATAATTCACGTGCTTGGACAAAAGAAAATTGCTAAGACGGGTTTCTAAAATGGCGCCCACGAGGTGACAGCGGCGCGTCAGATGATTGGCCCAGTGTAAAACTTGAAGTTGCGCCAACTGGTGGCAAAAATTTTCTGATAACTTTTTGACACTGTGAGTATCACACCATATACCTCCAACTAAATGGAGGATCCTCCTCGCAGGCTAGTGATCGTGCCTGGCGGGCTACTGCCCAACAGTTGGTAGTCGGAAACTTGTATAAATAGGTAGTTGGTGTGAGAATGTTAATATCGCGATTCAGGCCTCCATACATCTTGTCTATGAGTGGACTAAAGTTGTTGACAGCGCCATCTTTGTTTTCTATGATGTAATCTCGTAGTCGTCGTCTTTACTTGGGTAAATTTATATGTTGTGTCACTATTGGCCAGATAGATGACGCCACAATTCAAATCCGACTCTTAGTGCCAGAGATTAGCGCGTTCAAACAAAGAAACAACCTTTCGCTTTATTTAGTATAGATAGAAGGAGTCCTTATATAAATTGTCTGACCTCTAGTATTAAAATTTACAGAATATTTTAAACAATACTTACAAGCAATATCATCAAGTGCTGTAAGTAGTAAGGCTGATGCACCAGCTTCGTTGATCTCTGTTCTTATTTGAGCTATCTTGTTTGATGAAGTTCGACCTGAAATATTACATTTGAAAAATAGACAACAAGAATAAAAGGGCGTATTTACGATACGGTCATGTTAGATCTGGTTTAGTATACTCGTAGATCAATTGGATATTCAAAAACCTTTTTTTGCTCTGCTTAAGAAGCATTATAGTTTAAGTTACAAGTTTTAAGGGACTGCGCAAACGTAGACACTTTTTGTTACCGACACGGCACACTAACACAGGAAACTGTCAAAAGAGTATGTGTAAAGTTGAAGCAACTGTATACAACAAGCAATATATTATTAAAAAACAAAAAGCCTCCTGTCTTAAACAAAGTAAAAAGAAAGAAAACCATTTTATTCTCGTGCTACTTTCAAATTTTATATATTATTTCCTATGTTACTCCCATAATTAATACGAATCTAATGACACCTCTTATGTTAAAATCCATAAAAACGTTTAGGCTGTAGAGCGAGCCAAAGAAATAGACATACATACTCACATACATACATTCATACGCTCGAAAAATATTACTCTCCTTAACTGTGGCAGTCGGGCAAAAACTGAAACGTTTTCTTCGACTATACCAGGAGTCGGCAACCTGCGACTCTTTGGATGAGAAGCTGCGGCTGCTCTTTACTTTTATTTTTCTTATGAATATTTATATACCTAGTATTTAAGAATAAATAAGTAGTTCTTTTTTATAAAAATCTTTTTCTAATATGCAAGTAATATTTATTGTTGGCAAGAAAAACTTTCGTGACTCTTTAAAAACTATTGAAATTTTGTAAAATATAATTTTATACTATTACGACTCAAAATGTTGCCGACCTCGACTAAGTGCGAGTCCACACGGTGCGTTGCGTCAGCGTTGCGTCCACGCAGCGCTGCCGTTGCGTTGTTTTACATACAAAAAACCAAGGTGTTCACACGGCGCGCTGCGTCGTCGCAACGCACACATGACGGACAGCAGCCCCCGAGACGAAGCGTGAGGGGGTGTACTCATTGCGGCGACGGAGAGGCAGCGCTCAGTTGCTTGTGCGTTGATAGGGAGGATACACGCAAGCTCTTTTCATTTTTTACCTACGTACTTTTGTATTCAGTTTTATTTGCAGGGTAAAATGAGTACCATTGAAGAAATTGATATGGATTACTTCATTACATTGATTCAGGAAAGGGAAATTCTATGGGACAAGTCACACATAGATTTTAAAAATAAAAATTTAAAAACAGATATCAAAGGTTTTATTTCCTGATTACGAGAATTTCACACCTGAACGAAAAAACAAAGTTGGTGAGCTTACAGTTTATATTTATTGTTTTTTTTTTATTAAATACTATTATACTTTATTTAGCTGCCAAGGCAGAGTTCCTCTAGTCATAAAATAGGTCGCAAAATGCTGTCTTATGACATTCGGTGCTGTCTGTTCTTCATCTGCGGGTTGTATTGGGAGAAATTCATCAACACTTATAGCAAATTTATCTCTATGTCTTAAACCATCTCGATCAGCGACAAAATTGTGTAGCACACAACATGCTTTTATTATGTCAGTAGCGAAGTTATAGGACAAGTCTATCGGTCTGTGAAAAATGCGCCATTTGTTTGCCATAATCCCAAAAGCGCATTCGACATATCTTCTGGCCCTGCTTTGACGATAATTGAAAACCTTTTGTTGTAAATCGAGATTTTGACCACCATATGGACGCATAATATGTTTGCTCAGTCCAAAAGCTTCGTCACCCACAAATACATACGGGGTTTGTGTATTGAAACCAAAGAGTGGCTGGGGATGAGGTAGTGGTAAGTTGTTTTTAATCATTAGCTCGTACAGTTTAGAATTTTGAAACACGGTTGAATCGCAACACAATCGAAAAGAAGGCTTTATAATTAAAGAAAAGTGACCCACTATTTGCAGGTTTACACACGCGGATGTGTTTGCCATCGATGGCACCAACACAGTGAGGAAAATTTGCCTTCATATCAAAATCCCTCGCTATTGTTTGGAATCTTTCATTTGTCAGTTCTGGGACGTTGTCTCGAAGAAGATTTGTCCATATAACACGACAAACTCTATGTATCATATACGCAATAGTAGATTTTCCCCGTTTGAATTTCAAATGTAAATCCGTTATTGAATTTCCACTTCCTAGGTATCTGAAACAAAAACAATTATTTTAATAATTTTATTATGAGATAGATATTTTTTTATTGCTCATAAGAACTAATTAATACTAAAAGGCGGCCTTATCGCTTGAAGTGATCTCTTCCAGGCGACTCTTGATGAAGAAATTTAAAATCAATTAGGTATTGTGTGTCATAAGCAGAGGTCGGAATTTGTCGGTCATTCCAGGTCCGCATTCAAGTGAATACCTATGCCCTGTTTTTTCAGTGAATGACCTGCAGATTCCGATCTCGCCATTCCATGGTCACATAGTGAAAGTTGTTTGTTATCGATGTCTGAATATGTCAGTAAATTTTCTCGGGTAATCAAAAATTCACGATGTATAACTTATTAAATCTTGTTTACTATTGGTTTTGCAGGTAATGATTTAGTGAAGAAGTGGAGAAGTATCAAAGATAATTTCTTCAGATACTTAAAAAAAATAAAAGAAGCATCAAAATCGGGTTCGGGCGCTACGAATCTGAAAAAGTATCATATATAACCAACTTCTTTTTTTGAGTAGAGTGGAACAAAATGCCACCGAATCCAGCTTAGACTCGCCTAGTGATATCAACACTGAATCTATGTCTACAAATGATGAAATTACTATAGATGAGTCTCCGCGCTATGTTCCAGTCGCGCGCAAAAGGGCAATGCAAATAAATGAATTTGAAAGAGAAGCACTAAAAGTTCTCAAGGAGCCGGAAAATCGGCATATGTCCTTTTTCAAAGGTATATTGCCATCAATACAAGATTTTTCCGACCGAGAAACTCTCAGTTTCCAAAGTAAAGTAATACAAATTATAAACGATATGCGGTATGGACAAACATCATCATATGTGTGTGGCCCATCAACGTCTCAACAACCATTATCATATGGATATCAAACAACAAATTTTCAAAGTACATACAATTCTAATTATAATAATTCAATTACATCTCCAGATCAAGTATCTCAAGCAAGTGAAGAAACCGAATACGATTTTTCGAATATTTAATTACTGGTTAGTCTCTCTAAACTTAAACTTATGACAATTGCTGATTATTTGTTAGTTGATTACTGATATTGATTAGTTGATTATATAATAAACAGACCAAAAAAACTGTTATCTTTTCATTACTTATATAAATTCTTACCTTAAAGTAATTCCCAGCATTTCTATTAGTTCCACTGGATTCCTCATATTAGTATAGTTTTTTCGTATGTGTGGTTCTAAGGACTTTAATAAACATTCGAAGCTGGATACACTCATTCTAAAAAAATTAAAAAACTTCTTTTCGTCTAATAGCAACTCCCGATATTTTAACAAAAAAAACTGTCCATCACTATTTCTTAATGAAATGAAGGGACAGATCCAATACCGTCTTGTGATTTTGCGTCGATTTCGGCGGTGACGTAGTAATAGGAGCAATGCTAGACGTCTTTTCCGATCCATGCTTTCCTATAGACTGACTGCGACGTTTTTACAAAAATGCTTGCCGCAACTGTGCGTCACCGCTGCGTCGACCGAACGTTAAGACTGCGTCGTAGTAACGCTGCGACGACGCAGCGCCTGTGTGGCCGGCTATGCGTCAAAATATTTGCGTTGCGACGACGCAACGCGCCGTGTGGACGTTCGCTAACCTATAAACTTTATTAGCCTTTAGATTCCACTGTGGACGGGTGGTTCATGTTCTCACCTGTGTATTGTGTAGTTAGAGCCAGTAGTGGATTGTTAGGTCTCTCAGGAGGTCCTTGGTTGATCCTACGACGTGCTTGGTCAACAAGATTAACGGGAATGGCTAAGAGACGTACATTAACTGCTGATAGCGCTGTCTGCAAAAAACAATCTTAATTTTAATGGTATTTTATTAAATACTAGCTTCCCGCAGAGCGGTTACACCTACATCTTTGCTTACTGCTCTGTTCCCATCACCAGTAGCGTGATGTTACATAGCCTATAACCTTCCTCAAGAACAGGGCTATCATACGTAAAGGAATGTGTCAAATTCGACTGGTAGTTTCAAAGATCAGCGCGTTCAAACAAACAGACAAACAAACTCTTCCACTATATATATATATATATATATATATATATAGTACATAAGTATATATATATATATATAGTACCAGCTGTTGCCCGCAGCTCCGCCCGCCTAAATGTCGGTTAAATCGCATATTATTATTATTTATAAAAGATTTTTTCAAAAATAAACGTAGCTTAAGTTACTCCTTATTACTAATAAAAATTGTAAAAAATGTTATTTTGGTGTATGTACCGTATAATATACATGTAGTAAAAAGCGGTTATTTCAATATTACAAACAGACACTCCAATTTTATTATATGTATAAATATATGATAGCCTAGTTCTTGAGTAAGGTTATAGGCTATGTAACATTACGCTACTGGCGACGGGAGCAGAGCAGTAACCAAAGACGCGGGTGAAACCGCGCTGCGGTAAGCCTGTATCTGATAATCAGACGTCTGTATGACGTATGTTTCTTGCTTGTCACGTTTATCAGACGGTCCATCTCGTGAAGCATCTGTCCACGCTGCGTCTTTTGCTTCATAAATATCATTTCAGACCTTTGTTGCGAATAAAATTAATTAAACAATTTAATCTTACCTCTAAAGACCTCCACGCGTTCCTGGTATACGTAGTGGGGTCGACCCCTACAACTGACCCCGCCTGCATGTTTTGTACCAACCAATCGTTTATTGATAGGTCAATGCCTGAAAATAATAGTTGGTTACGTCATTTACCTTTTTTTATTGCTTATGTAACGAACCAAGAGCCTGATGGTAAGTGGTAACTGTCGCTCATGGAAATGCAATGCAAGGGACTCCGCGAAGACACTGTCTACCGTAATATTAATGCTCTCTTTAAACCTCGTTAGTTAGAAACTTAATTATAATAAATTAGTAATTATTATTGATTACTAATTTATTTATAAGTAATCAATAATGATTACTAATTTATTTTAATTAAGTAGAAAAAAGGTAGAATCCATAGGACAAACATTATTGTTTGGTCTATGGATTTTACTTTATTTTTTATTTTTTGGCTAAAAGACGTCCACTGCTGTTCATGGTCTTTCCAAGTATTGCCACTTTCCTCATCTACTGATTGTTTATCGTCAGTCCACCTTGACACTTATGAATAGTGACTAAGTCAGTCAGTCAGTCAGTCAGTCAGTCAGCTAGTCAGTCAGCCAGTCAGTCAGTCAGTCAGTCAGTCAGCCAGTCTATAAAATGTACTCTGAGCTTATGAAGAACTACCAACACGCCTCGGCTTCGCATAGGGTAGGTACCTATATATTTTTGAGACATCATTATAAATCTATCTTAGTAGCTGAGTTTTATGCTGATACCGTGTAAAAGGATTTGCTTTTGAAAAAAAAGAAGCTTAGAGCTACATGGTTTACGTACCTACAATATATAATATAAAACTTTTAAAGAAACGAAAAATAACTCCAAATCATAAGTAAAAATCGTACTAAAATCTGGAACGTGCTTTCAAAGTTAGCGGCGAAACAGAACCGTATTCAATTTATTTTGTGGTTTTAAAAAGTTTGCCGAAAAACAAATACACAAAAATACTAAGTATATACCTATTATTATTATAGTTGTTGACTGGCCTGTTGGTCTAGTGGTTAGTGACCCTGACTGCTAAGCCGGAGGTCGTGGGTTCGATTCCCACCCAGGACAAAACCTTTGTGTGATGAGCATGATTGTTTGTTCTGTGTCTGGGTGTAATTTATCTATAATATGTATGTATTTACAAAAAAAAAAAGAAGTATTTAAGTATGTATATCCGTATTCTAGAACCCATAATACAAGCATATAATATGCTTACTTTGGGTCTAGATGGCGTTGTGTGTAGTTGTTGTGATATTATTATTATAGTTGGGCTAGAAGCCATCAGCGGCCTCTTTGCTACCTCGACCAGTATTGATCTTTTGTAGCGTCCTTGTTATTTATAGTTCCCGACTTAGTCCTATAGAGTCCAGGAACTTCCAAATTGTCAGAGCAGAGAGAGACTGTATCTCATCTGCTTTCGCCTGGTGCTGTCCTAAATGGATACTTCATTTGCGCATAAGTCCACAAGTGCAGAGGACATGCATTGCAGTCTCCTCAGACTCTAGGCAGAATCTGCACATTTTGGACCAGCTTAGGTTGAGTTTAAACATATGATAGTTTAATTTACAGCGGCTGGAGAGTATTCTTATCACCGCCGACGTTTTGCACCTACTACACACCTACTATATACCTATAATAGAACACTAACCTTGCCTCATCAGTTGCCACAACTGTCCATCGACTACTACATCAAACTGGGTCCAGTACCTAGCGTCCGTCCACACTAACGCTCTGTCTCCTGTCACGACCGCTGTGCCTGAAGACCCTCGGAGACCTGACAGCCATTCTCTACGGGCGTCCACCGGAGCTATGTATTGCGACTGTAGACAAACTACATATAAGTAACTAGCGACCCGTCTCGACTTTGCTCGTGTATAAATTATCTTTAGATATTGTAGCGTCTGTGCTACGTGTGGTGTTCAGTATACCACACTACATGATATAGCTACGTACCAGTGGCGAAGCGTCCATATAACACGATTCCTGCCGGCTTCCCTTATAAATATGTCCTGACCTCCTTATACCTATCACTGCTTGCGTGTCTACTCAAAGACTAATTAGTCTTCCGAAACTCGAAATATTTTAGTCCCACCGGCTTCCCTCCTCGGAAAAGTGACTCTTCGCTACTGCTACGTACACATAAGATATTAGTGCGCCCGCGCAACAATACGTGCTACACTGTCAATGTCAAAAATAAATCGATTTACAAAATTGATTATTTATTCGAATGGGTAAGTACTTATGTCATCCTAAAATATTGCATTGTCATGAAGTCAGGATCTGATGATGGGATCCCAGGGAAACCTTTCAGCAACCCTCAAACTTTACAAGCACGTTAAAGCTTCGGCCAAACCCGCGCGACCGCCACGCGGGACGCGGGACGCGACGCGGGAGCGTCTGCAACTCGAAACTTAACGTGCACACCTGCGCGACTGCGACGCGAACTGCGAACTTCATTTTTTAGTGAACAATCATTAAAGCTGCGTGTCTTTATCTGGTACTAGTGCGCCCTACGGCTTCGCCTGCGCCTATAATGTATTTTATATTTTTCGGGAATCAGACCGATTTTCGGGATAAAAAGTAACCTTAAATAGTTTGTCCGTCTCCGGCACCAAACCATTCTACATACCAATTTTCATCAAAATCGGTTTAGCCGTTTAAGCGCTAAGTGGTAACAACCACACACACATACACACACACACAAACTTTCGCACGTATAAAATTAGTAGGATAGCTACTAAATTGTTGTGGTGATGACATCCTCGTATTTAACATCAGATTCTGATTCTGATGAGAAAGATCTTTTATCGTTTGCTTTTGCGGAACAAATCACGCGATAAGTAATGGCAACCTCTCTGGTTCAGTGGTTTGAGTGAAGACTACGAATCGGGAGGTTTTTTTTACAGCCGAGGGTGGCAGACTAGCCAACAGCCCACCTGATGGTAAGTGGCAACTGTCGCTCATGTCGCTTCTTCATTGCCAGGGACTCATGAAATGGGGTTGGAGAAAGTAGTGGGGCAGGTGAAAAGAGTAAGTTAGGCGAAGGGAGTGAAGTAGGTAAAGTGAGTAGGGAATGAGGAAAAAGGAAAGGGGAGAGATTGGGCCTCCGGCGCTCTCACTTACCGAACGAAAGTAATACTACTACTCTTACATCGAACTTTTATGAAAGGGTAGTACTTTAATCATCCTATTACACACGTCTGACCACTAGACGCGTGCGTCCCGCTCTGCGGACGCTGCAGTCCCGCGTTGAGGTCGCGCAGGTGTGCAAAGCGCCATTAATTTATATGGACAGCGACCGCCGCGCGATAGACGCTTCCGCTTTGCAGTCGCTTTGGTCGGTTTGGTTTGGCCGAAGCTTAAGTGTTTCAAGTATTTGCATCTGGTAGTGGCATACATGGTTTACTTACATTATGTGCGTCTCCCGTAGGCACAATATAGGCGTCTACCTCTGCTTCGGTGAGCTCAATTCGCATGGTGACGAGCCGGGCAGTCGGCGACACTCCTATGGTATTGTATACATCGTAGCTTACTGTGAAAATAAATAAAAACTACAATATCAAAGAGAGATCATGGACAGAGCTAGAAAGAGAGAGATTTTTTTTTATATATTATAGTCTACCAAAGTAAATCCACCCCGCCTGATGGTAAGCAGTCAGTGGGATCCAGAAGTGGCGGCCACTATACCAAAAGCCATCTTCTTAAACTGCTGGTGTGGTGGCCTTCACTATGGCGGCTGGGAATGAGGTTAGAGGAAGGGAATGAGGGAGGTGAGGCAAGAGGAAAGGGGTCTCCGGCGCTCTCACTCACCGAACGAAACGCAGTAGTACGGATACTACTACTCTTAAGTCTATCTTCTATGAGAGGGTAGTACTTCCCCGGACGATCCGGCCCATTCATGCTGAAATCAGCGTGGATCTACTACCTACTAAATTTATTCCGAAAGAATCACAATAAAATTACAGAAGTTTGATACGATGACTTTTGGTATGGTGTCCACCACTACACCCACTGAGTGCTTACCATCAGGCAGAGTGAAGTCACTTTGGTAGGTTAATAAGGAGTTAAAAAAATTACCAAATATTGGAGCGTCAGGTTCAGCAGATTTGTAATTGTAGCTCATAGGTATATGTCCTGCTGTCATATAAGCACCGAATCTGAGAAATTTGAAACACCGTAACGATTTTTTTTAAATAGACCTAAAACTGTAAGCAATAGAAGTGATTTTCCTGTAGCATGATACATGCACATATGGCGCTTTAACTACACAGTACTATCTAGATTATAGCATTGACATAGAAGCACTTAGATGACCCAGATAAATGCAACTAGACATGTTCATACACACAAAATTTGCTACCTATCGAGGCAATCGAATCCACGTCCTTTGCGTGGCAGTTTAACACAGTACCACCGAAACACGGAGGCAGGCATACCATACCTACCCACAGACACACGACACACTGCTCAACGAGATTTAAAAAAAAGTTTTAAGTAGCCATAGCTAGCGCATCCAGTGAAAAAAATATGAGTACAAATTATTTTAACCACTTCTTTGCATAATAAGTGTGTTCCTACGTTAAATTTCATCAAATTTTACTTGGGGTTAATGGGGAGATGCTTTTCAGCAAGTTCTTAACTCCATATAGTGCCTGTTAAACTGTTAGAAAGCCTTTTTTAACGTAGGTACGTAAATATTGCGTAAAATTGTTTCATGCATTTAAAAACGATAAAATAGAGGATGGGCTTGCTAGGGAGTTCCTTCTCTTATGATGGCCATTCTTGTCCCTCAGACTAAAGGCCTCTTCTCGTGTTTGATGAGTGACATCGCCGGCCTTTTCCATTATTATCCCTCTCTAGGGAGAGATCTACATGGTCGGCAATCGCTTGGTTCTGTTTTCTAAGCATTATTTCTGCTATGATTAGAAAAGACATGTCTTGTAACGGTTACCACTTACTTGGGCCGTATCTCAGAATAAATATCATATGATAACTCGCGTTGCGACGTTTCTATGGTAATGGAATACTGATTGTATCATACTTATTCTGAGGCCATAGGTGTTTGCTTAGTATAAGGTCGTTCGTGACCACCCTTCTTTGCGACTTTCTCTTTTGCGGCCAATGCCTGTGTTGACACCAAAAAAAAATCTCAAAAATATACAGTTAAAGAAGATTTATCTATAATACTTACATAAACCATATTGCTACAATCCATCTGTATTTGGACGCCATTTTGAACGTACTGATACCAAATTATTTACTATCTTAATACATTAATAATAACGCAAGATTAGATATTATATTAATAGGTATTTTGATAATTATTAGTCTATATCTATACCTATATATAAAACGGAAGATTTTGTTTGTTTGAACGCACTAATCTCTGCAACTACCAGTCGGGTTTGAATAACTCACTTTACGTGATAGTCCAGTTCTTGAGGAAGGTAATATCGCGGTATTGGCGACAAGAGGACAGCAGTAAACAAAGATGTAACTTAATGCGGGTGATACCGCGCCGCAGAAAGCTTGTGTATAGATATGGCGTTATTTAGTTATCATAATCATTTCGACTATCGATATACTATAAAGATAAAACATTTATCAGTAAATATATTATAACCTTCAGTCCTCAGACCTCCACTGCTGGACATAAGCCTCTTGCAAAAACTTGGACTCGAATATGCTTACTTACCTTACTTTAAGTGTATTGCCTGCGTCACTTTGCATGCTACTTGAAATTGTAACTTACAAAAAATTTTAATAACCTGGCTATTACAAAGAGTGGACTGAGCTTCTTGCCAGTTCTTCTCATGTCTCTTCGTCAGCGAACTGGCTGTAGATTAATTAGCTGACATTTTGTAATTGTTAACGTTCATAAGTGTTAATTCAATTAACCCAAATGAATAAATGTTTTTGAGTTTTACTACTAAAGGAGAAATTCATTGGTAATTTTTTTTCTAGCAACACTGACGACAAATTGTCAGTAATCAAAACGGTTAATTTTTTTTAAATTGTATCATTATATCCGCTAGTAGACGTCAAATGCTGGACATAGGCCTCCCCGAAGTTCCTCTACTCTAATGGGTTGTGACCCTCATCATCGTATGCGTTGCCAATGCCACTTCATATTCTATACTAACATATAAAGCGGAAAAGTTTGTTTGTTTGTTTGAACGCGCTAATCTGTGGAACTACCAGTTGGATTGGATATAACATCACGCTAGGAGCAACGGGAGCGGAGCAGTAACCATAGACGTAACATAACTCGGGAGGAACTGCGACGCGGCTAGTTGTATAATAAAACAAAATTAATATTTAAATATATTTATTTATTATACAAATTTATATAAAATAAAATCATGAGTTAATTATTCACTTCATGGACATGCGCATCTGAAAAGAAGAAATAAAATATAAGTAGATGGTTTCTGGTTTCAGGAAGAATGTGCCTACCCCCTAATAGATGCCGCATACACGCACATACTGGCACTCGCTAGCATACCAACTCACTACGGACAATATGATTGGTGCATTTTAGTGCATTGTAATGTTTGACCTTGAACTAGCCAATCACAGCAGCGCATACGTTTCTCGAGTCGGAACAAATGTTAATGCGGTATCTTTTAGGCAGTTGTACGACTGCTGACGATGAACGAGTAACGAGTAAAATTGGCAACTAGAAACGAGTTGGCGAGCAGCGGGAAGCGAGTGTGTAGTTTCGATAGTTTTGTCACTGGGCTATAAGCGAGTGTGCGAGTGCGACGGACGATCACTCACGCACTGTAGAGAACTGACTACTATAGTTATAGTTGGTCTCTCAGGGTAAATAAAAAAAAAATGATTACTCTTGTCGCTCAGTGACAAACTAGTGGAACTATTACAACTATTAACATATGCGTCTTTACTATTTACACAGAATATCTATTGTACGTTTCTTAAACGACAAAATAGCCGATAGTTACTTGTTTACTCGCCGGCGGTGGGACAACTGTCTTAGGTGATAATCTATGGCCTACCCTTATCAAATTTTAATCAAATAGCAATCTAATTATATATTTTATAGATTCTTTGGTTTAATTTCGCTTATATTCTATCTATCCGTTTATTTCGTTTGGCTAACGATTGACAGACCGATATAGAAAATAGTCAGTTATTCAAGATACATTTTATCTCATTTTGAAGACCATGCCAGCAGTTTAAAACAATGACTATTGTTATACCACCACTACACTACTGACTGCTTACCATCAGGCAGAGTGGACGCACTTTGGTAGCAGTATTGCTATATCTATCAACATTTTCGTAGATTTACCTATTTTGCTTCTAGTATACCCATCTACCAGCATGATTTATAAATAAACCGATTCTTAAAATTATTAAAAAAATCCATTAAAATGTAAATATAATTAACGTTCTAGTAACTAAATCGCCTACTAGTTGTCAAAATTACATTCATATGATAGCAATGATGGCAAAAATAAAAAAAAAAACATCCTGGGAATAAAAAAAAAATCTACCGATTTCTACCAATTCTTTATAAGGGTTGGCAACACTGTTTATTAGGCTAATATAGAAGTTTCAGTTCGAATATAAAAGTTCTACTTACACTACAATGGGGGCGCATTCTTTTTCGAGCCATTTGAGGTCATCTGTAAGACCTCTGCTCTCCATAATAGGTCCTAGAGTCTCTAACACACGCTTGTGATAAGCGTTGATGTAGGCAAGCTGAAATATATGGAAAATATATTAAAAATGAATACTATGGTCCAACAGAAAAATAAATGGATAAAAATTAAATTTATAGATATTGAGAACACTATTTGACATAGGTCACATAGGCTTCTTCCAGCATGATGGATTCGTGACCGCAGATGCCCAATTACCCCCTTGGTCCTTTACCTTTTCCTTCCCTATGTGGTCGGCAACGGCTTGATTGTGTTTTGTAAGTATTATTTCTACAACGCTTAACACCATCTCTATAGGTTACAGTTACCACTTAACATCAGGTGGGCTGTATGCTTGTTTGACACCAAAATTAGGATTATTTTTATAAGGACAGACTCTCAAAATACAGATTCTCAAAGAGACAGATTTTCAAAATGAATGAAATGGTACAGTTGGGCACACTCACACTTTAGGAATTATAAACATTATTTTATTTAATTTCAATGATTTTATAAGAAGAAATGAGAATATATTGCAGTAATAAATTCTTATCTATACCATTAGATAAAGCGGAAAAATTTGTATGTTTGAACACACTAATCTCTGGAACTACCTACTAGTGGGATTTTAATAATTCTTTTTGCGTATGATAGCCCAGTTCTTGAGGAAGGTTATATGTAACATCACGCTACAGGCGACGGAAGCAGAGCAGTGTCATTTTTAAAATGTCATGTGATTGATAAATAAATACTACTTACTTCAAAATCCGTAAGCATATTAGCATCTATAGACTCCTTCTGATGGGGAACCAAGGTTATGGTGTTAAAACCCAGGACTCCTCGGTCATCATAGTTGCCCATCAAATCGCGAGCCTGTAAGTTAAAACTCGCGCACTAAGGGTTCTGTATAGTCGACAATATATATACCAAAAATGTCCATCAAAATTAAAGTTTAATAATTCATTATGACAGTGTCAACTGACACTGTACTGAGGTCAGTTGCAAGCAAAAATAGGCATTATTGTTTTGTGATATAAAAACGACATTGTCTTTAAACGCTGATTTACATTGACAAAGATCCAGCAATAGATCATCACTATCAATGTAAATGTTTTTAATCTAGTCCAGCATCCAGTGTATCAATCAACGTTTTTAATTCAAAAAGCCGAACTACTGGTATGGTGGCCTCCACTATGGCGGCTTAGCGAGATGCTATTTCACGCCCCGGTTAAAAGACCCAGGATTATAATTAGATGAGAACACATGCGCTGGTAAATATCGGTTCTTTTGAGGTACGTAACCCTAAAAAGAAGAAGTTTGTAGTATATATTTATATATACGTATATACTTTTTTGACGGTAGTAGATCCACGCTGGTTTCAGCGAGAATGTGCCGGATCGTCCGGGGAAGTACTGCCCTCTCATAGAAGATCGACTTAAGAGTAGTAGTATCCGTACTACTGCGTTTCGTTCGGTGAGTGAGAGTGCCGGCAGCCCAATTTCCCCCCTTTCCTCTTTCCTCACCTCCCTCATTCCCTTCCTCTAACCCCATTCCCAGCCGCCATAGTGGAGGCCACCATACCAGCAGTTTAAGATGATAGCTTTTGGTATAGTGGCCGCCACTTCTGGATTTCACTGACTGCTTACCATCAGGCGGGGTGGAGTCACTTTGGTAGGATAATATATATAAAAAAAAAAAAATATACTTACTTTGGGGTGAGCAGAGTCTTTAGTGATAGCAATAGTTTCCACTAAATCTTCATGTCTAATACCATATTCACCAACTTTGTAGTAACCTGGCTCTGTAATAAGCAATATATATTATTGGAAAAAGACCGCTTTCCTAAAACAAAGTAAAAAGAAAGAAATCCATTTTTTTTTTCTCGTACTGACGCTACGTTGTAATATTGTACCCAATGTCACTCCCACAATTAAACGAATCTAATGACACCTCATATGTTAAAATCCATTTAGACATTTAGGCTGTAGAGCGTGCCAAAGAAATAGACATACATACTCACATACATACATACGCTCGAAAAAGATTACCCTTCTTGACTGCGGCAGTCGGGCAAAAATTAGGAAACCTCTGAAATAACGTCATATCCAAACGAAAGAAAGAAAATATATTAGCATTGACTAAAAATGGGGGCTCTCTTTTCTCTCTCCCCTTTCTTACCCCTCTTCCCCCTTTTTCTCTAGTCTCTCTTCTCAGTTATGTATTCCACAGGATGACGGGTCAGCCTTTTTAAGTCTGCTCATGCCTTCTCTATGTAAACTAATATATATATTATAAAGAGAAAGATGAGATTTTTGTATTTATTTATTTATAACTTCATACAATACATGTAATGGCGGATTTAACGCCTTAGGCATTGTTTACCAGTCTACAATAGGGTGATGCAGAGAATAGATGTGACTAAGTATACAAAATACAAATACAAAAATCTTTATTTCCAAAAAGCCTTATAACTAGTACAACTTACTTTCCAATGGTCCCCGCACTAGGTCAAGCCTGTATCGCGGGAGGCCGTGTTAAGATTACCAAAAAAACAAAAAATATAAATTTATTTTCGAGAACTATTGATAAAGAAAATGAAAACAAATAATATAATTTAGTAAAAAGAAATTGGCAAGTACATAGGTATTAAATAAAAGGTTCTTTTCTAAGTACATAGGTATTAAATAAAAGGTGTGTGTGTGTGTGTGTGTGTGTGTGTGTGTGTGTGTGTGTATGTGTGAGTGTGTGCGTGTGTGTCTGAGTGTGCGTGTGTGTCTGAGTGTGCGTGTGTCTGAGTGTGCGTGTGTGTGCGTGTGTGTGTGCGTGTGTGTGTGCGTGTGTGCGTGTGCGTGTGTGTGTGTGTGTGTATGTGTATGTGCTTACTTCTGAACAACCAATAAGGATTCAGTTTCATCGTAGTTGAGAGTGAGAAGCCATTTCCTAATTTTCTCTATAACACCATACAGTGTACTATCCATTAGGATACAGTGCCTCATTGTTCGTCTATATATGAAAGGAATGGCATAATAACTGAACCGACTAGCATAAGAAGATTTAATAACTGGAACGTTGACTTTCATCTTGCGTTTACTTTTTGATGAGGTCTTGTCTTGTGGAGCAAGCCCAGTAGCCCTATGATGAGTAAGGACAGCCTTATGAATATAGAGTTGGCGGACGGTTAGGGTTTGAGTCTCGCTGTGCAAAGTTCTCGTCAGATATCTGAAGGACTTTCGTAGTATCACCTTAAGAACAGACCTTTGGGCCCTTTCCACTGTGATCATAAAAGTCTTTGCAGCACCACCCCACGCAAGTATACAGTAACTAAGGATTGATTGGCAGAACGCTGTGTATACCAGCATGAGGAGTTCTTGGTCAGCTCCGTCTCGTAGCAATTTCATTACTGGGATTAATTTTCTAACTCGTCCAGCAAGAGCACTTATTTGTGGCTTGAAGGAGAGTCTATCGTCCAATAAAACTCCCAGATATTTAATTGAAGTTGCACGTTCAATTATTGGGCACTTGCAATCTATAGCATCCGAGGGAGTATCATTATGACACTTGTGAATTCTGACCTCGAAGTCAGGATTGGGTTCTGTAGAGCGTGTTTTATAAAAACACAGGTACCTGGTTTTATTGGTATTAAGAGTCAGGAGGTTCAGATCGAGCCATGAGGCCACACGCGAGAGTCCATCTTCAACATTAATAAATACCTCCTCCCAAGACTGCCCTTCAAATAATATAGCGGTATCATCAGCATCACACACAATTTGCGTGTCTCTTCGAGATGCGAACAAGTCAGCTACGTCATTTATGTATACCGTAAATAGTGTCGGACCGAGTATACTACCCTGTGGCACACCAAAGGAAACACTTTTAGGATCACTAGCATGACCCCCCAATGCCACATATTGTACTCTTTCCGAAAGATAACTCCTAAACCAGTCCAAGGCAATTCCACGTATTCCTATAATTTCTAGCTTTCTTAATAGGATTTTTGAAGACACAGTGTCGAATGCCTTGGCTAGGTCCAAGAAGACGCCAACGCACTTTTTACCGTCATCTACTGATCTTGCCAGTGTCCAACAACAGTGTCACTGCATCCTCAGTTGATCTTTTCTGGCGAAAACCAAACTGAAATGGGTTCAATATATTTCTATCCTCCAGGTAATTAACAAGTCTTTTATTTGCGATTTTTTCCAGAATCTTAGAGAAAACCGAAAGAAGCGATATAGGGCGATAGTTGCAAGCACTTAGCTTTGACCCATCCTTGTGTATCGGCACTACTGCGGCAATTTTCCAGCACGCGGGAAATTTACCCAAAGATATGCTTGTGTTAATAATGTGTGTTAAGGGCTCAATAATTAGGGGAAAGACCTTCTTGATAAGTGTGTTTCTAAGACCGTCTCCGCCCGGAGCACTGTCAGTTTTGAGAGCTTTTATGATACTTGCTACTTCAAACGGGTCAGTGGGAGACATGAAAAAGGAGCTCGCAGAAAATGATGACGCATTAATGGACAATGCCAACTCATCTTCGCCTTTCTTAAGACTGTTAATAATAGAATTAGCGAGGCTTTGACCGATTTCAACGAAATAGTCGTTACATACATTTAAAGACTTAGATGGGTTAGATTCCAGGTGAAGAAGTTCTAAATTAGAGTCTTTTTTGTTATTTAGTTCGCATGTGTTTTTAACTGATTGCCAGAGCTTTCTTGTGTTGTTTTTATTGTTTAAAAATGTTTCCTTATTATGTTTACATTTTAAGTCTTTCATCAAGTCGTAGAATTCATTTCTGGTACCTATTTTGGGCCTCAGCATCTTGGGGATTTTTCCTAGCTTTCATATGCAAGAAATCTCTTTGCCTCATACACTTTATCAGCCCAGGTGTTATCCCGTCCTTTAGTGTTAATGCCCTTCGACTAACAGCTACCTCTTTAGTGTGTTTCTTTGCAATATTTTCAAGTCTCAATGTGAATTTTCTAGCTGTCAGAAATGTCACTGGACACCAATATATCTGACCAATCAACAGTTTGTAGTTCAGTGTATATTGCATCAAAATCTGTCCTGGTTACACATCTGTTTCGAACAGCTTTAACAACTTTTGTAACAAGTCCTGCCATAACCAATTCATGATCAGTAATACATGACTTACATACCAGACCGAGCTTCTGACCTCACGTCAACTAGAATATGATCAAGACAGGAGGTACCTCTAGTAGGTAAGTTGATCAGATGTTTTAGTCCTAGTTCAGCCGATAGACAGAGATAGTCGCATGTTTGATTGTTATTGTGGAGAAGATTAATATTAATATCGCCGGTAATGATCACATTTCTTTTTGTTGTTGTTTGTTTGCAACGATTTAACTAAGAATCTACGTTACCGATTTGAAATATTCTTTCACCTTTAGAAATTATAAATTCAGCGGATAACATAGGCTTTATTTTACTATGTTTTATTCCGTCATTATCAGAATTTCAATAATTTTAACGCCTTTGTAAATCTTTAAGATACAATAAATCACTATTGCTATGATATTTTTCGTACGCGTTTGTTGTAAAACCGAATGAAACTTTTAATATCGAAGCGAAGCGAGGGCGGTTCTCTAGTATTCATAAGATAAGAGGCTTTTCCCTACAGTAGGATACGGGCTGGTATGATATAGTCATGTCGTAAAAATCCTAAAAGTACTTACATAGTACGACCGAATTGCTAGTATAAAAATAAAACTTACCATTACTAAGTATTTGGCCAGGCTTTAGCCCAGGATCGTGATGGTAAGGTCTCCAAGAAATGCCCGAGGGTCCTTCGTGTACGTTGAGAAAATGCCCCACGCCATGCCCAGTGCCGTGGGCATAATCTAAGCCCACTTGCCATAGCGAGTGGCGGGCAAAACTGTCTAAAACATTACCCTAAAAAAATATTTACACATAATATAAAAGTCGTCGAAAAGCGTATATGTTATATCATACGGTAGTAGATCCACGCTGGCTTCAGCATGAATGTGCCGGATCGTTGAAGTACTACCCTCTCATAGAAGATCGACGTAAGAGTAGTAGTATCCGTACTACTGCGTTTCGCTCGGTGAGTGAGACCGCCGGAGGCCAAATTTCTCCCCTTTCCTTATTCCTCACTGTCCTTAACCCTTTTATCTACCCCACTCCCTTCACAATAGGCAGCGGCTTCACAAAGTCTCTGACAAAGCGGAAGCAATGCTAGAAAATCTGAGTCGTCCATGAGCGACAGTTACCACTTACCATCACGTCGTCAGTAGCGTGATGTTGGAAATTCTATAACCTTCCTTAAGAACTGGGCTATCAAACGCAAAAAGTATTCCGGAGATTAGCGCGTTCAAACAAACAAATTCTGTCGCTCTATATATTAAAAAGTAGAAACAAGTACATACCTTAACTCCTTGAGGAAATAAAGCACTGCCCATCATAATTTGACCTTTAAGTACTCGTGTGAAGGTTTCTTTTTGCTCAGCGCTGGG
This sequence comes from Parascotia fuliginaria, assembly GCA_963082885.1. Classification (NCBI taxonomy): domain Eukaryota; kingdom Metazoa; phylum Arthropoda; class Insecta; order Lepidoptera; family Erebidae; genus Parascotia; species Parascotia fuliginaria. The sequence continues at coordinate 2,596,239 of OY720201.1, read as the reverse complement.
CTGTTTGCCCATAAAGCGTGTTCGAGTTATGTCTGTTGTGCCATCTCTGTAATAAATTTTAAATGATGTTTTTTATACATTTTCGGGGACAAACAAGCATACGGGGCCCACCTGATGGTAAGTGGTAACCGTAACCTATAGAGATCATTCATTTATTTCAATTCTTATTAATTATATCTATACATATAATAAAATTGGAGTGTCTGTTTGTAATATTGAAATAACCGTTTTTTACTACATGTATATGAATATATTAACGGTACATACACCAAAATAACATTTTTCACTATTTTTGTCTGTCTGTCTGTCTGTTTGTTCCGGCTAATCTTTGAAATGGCTGGACCGTTTTTGACGGGACTTTTATTGGCAGGTAGCTGATGTAATAAGAAGTAACTAAGGCAACGTTTATTTTAGAAAAAATCTTTTATTTTAGAAAAATAAAGTAAAGTTGATCGACTGTTAGGCGGGACGAAGTTCGCCGGGTCAGCTTGTTGTAAATAAATAAGTAAACTTAAGTTATACAGCACTGGTATGGGTCCTACAATGTAGGTAAATATATTTAATTTTTTAATAAAAACATACATCATTATAAATTTTATTATGAGATTCATGCTTAAACCACCAAAATTCGACTTACCTATATTGACCTCCGGAATCCAACAAAAACATCTCTGTTTTCTCTATAACCTTCTGAGTCCCATTTCTTGAAGGGTGATAGTGTATTATAGCTGCATTCGGTCCTGAGGCCGCTATAGTAGCGAATGAGAGGCCCATAAAATCTGCTTCTTCTCTAAAAGAAGAACTTTCATTACTCTTCTTCATAATATATCCTGCTGAGTTTATCAACTAACGAAAAGCACTTTAAAGTATAAAAGAAAGAAATTTAGACGCTGCGCAAACGTGGACGCTTTTGTGTCTTGTGGGGGACAAGCTACCAATAAATATTTGATTTCTATAGAACTAGTATGAAATCTTTTGCCCGACTGACGAAGTCAAGGCGGGTAATGTTTTTCAAGCGTATGTATGTATGTATGCATTATATGTATGTATGTATGTATGTGAGTGTGTATGTCTAATTCTTTGGCACGCTCTACAACCTAAATAGCTTGATAGATTTTAACGTATGAGGTGTCATTAGATTCGTATTGATTGTGGGTGTGACATAGGGTATATAAAATTTAAAAGTAGCGTCAGCACGAGAAAAAAAATTTGGTTGCTTTCTTTACACTTTGTTTTAGACAGGAGGGCTTTTTGTTTTTAATAATATATTGCTTGTTGTTTCAACTTTACACATACTCTTTGGACAGTGCCGTGTCGGTAACAAACAATGTTTACGTTTGCGCGGTCCCTTAAAACTTCTAACATAAACTACATCTAATTTCAGCAGAATATTTTATTGGTGGTCATCATGTTATCTAATTAATAAACTATGAATGAGATATTAACACTATAAGTAGTAACCTAATACAAAAATAACATAGATCTACAATTGTCATCAAAATTATCTGTCATCAAATTGGATGACATTGGATGACCTTAATGTATGAGATAATATACTACCGGATGTTAAAAGACCATAGTTCGAAATATATCATCAGAATTCTCTGTCATCAAATGGATGACATTGGATGACCTCAATGTATGAGATGATATACTACCGGATGTTAAAAGACCATAGTTCGAAATATGTCATCAAAATTCTCTATCATCAAATTGGATGACATTGGATGACCTTAATGTATGAGATAATATACTACCGGATAATAAAAGACCATAGTTCGAAATATGTCATCAAAATTCTCTGTCATCAAATTGGATGACATTGGATGACCTCAATGTATGAGATAATATACTACCGGATGTTAAAAGACCATAGTTCGAAATATGTCATCAAAATTCTCTGTCATCAAATTGGATGACATTGGATGACCTTAATGTATGAGATAATATACTACCGGATGATAAAAGACCATAGTTCGAAATATATCATCAGAATTCTCTGTCATCAAATAGATGACATTGGATGACCTCAATGTATGAGATAATATACTACCGGATGTTAAAAGACCATAGTTCGAAATTTCTCATCAAAATTTTCTAACTTATAAAGGTATACTAACCTGCGGAACTTTAGAAGCTGATCTGACACGTCATTTTCAGTGACAGTGGCACCGGCGTCTATTTGCACGTGAAGCCACCTCAGCAATCTGCTGACGGCTATTCCATCCCTGATGTGACATTGACGAAAACCCTGGAGGTAGCAAATAGTAAAAGACTCCATGATGGTAGATGTAGGAGTGATATACAAGGCACGAACTAGGAAGGGGCTAAACCGGGGCATCCGCCCCACGCACCAAATTTAGAGGGCGCCAAAATCTCCCGTTGCTACCTATCTACCTGTTACAGCAGGGAGGGTGACGCAATTAAACCACCTATTCTTATAAAGGTAACACATTTATGTAGCTTAATAGATAAACCATCACTATAAAATTATTTTTTTAATTTTCATCCCTAACTTTTGTCCAAACATGTCCTGCCGCGGGTTGAAAAGTTGAAAATACGTAGATGCGGGGCTGATGACACGGTCCTCATTATGGTGGCTATAAGACATAGGTATATTGTATTTATTGTAATAATGTACAAAAAAGTTTAAATATATTATGTAACGTGTAATTGTTTTGTGCCCTATTATAGAAAAATAAAATGAATGCCACTAATATAACAAACGCAAAAGTTTATAGGGAAGTGCGGATGTTTATTATTCTTACGCGCAATAACTACTAAATAGATTTTAATAAAACTTTACAATATTATAGCTCATACATTAGAATAACATTATTACGCTATTTTATAAAGATACTAGGCTTGTCAGTCATCGCATTATATAATATTATATTATTTTAATAATTACTAATCATCATCAGTTTTTCGCTATAAAAAAATAGCTGTTCCTCAAGGTCTAATCTGTTTCTGTACCAAATTTCATCAAAATCGGTTCAATGGTTTAGACGTGAAAGCGTAGACTAGACAGACAGAATTACATTTGCATTTTATTAATTAACGCAATTAAAGCTGCGAGCATCAGCAAGTAAAAATATATTTTGAAGGTACTTACATGAAGTTCTACTTCATTTTTAATAAGCTTCATTAGCTGTACTGGTGATATCTCCGATATTAAATTCAAGGGGGTTTTCAGGACTTCTACCTAAAAAAGTTTAAAATATAAGAGTCTTATGGAAAACCCAATCTCTTCCTAAGAAAGGGGTTTATATTAAACCCTCTAATAGATATTACAATATTATATATATTAGCTAAAACAATACGTTTTAGACAATTTCGCCACTATAGCAAGTGGAGTTGGGTTATGCCCAGTGCGGGCACTTTCTTGGACGTAGGACCCTTGGCCATTTTTTGGAGATCCACCACGATCCAAGTCTAAAAGCTTGTCAAATGTTATACAAGATAGTGCGGTATCCATTAGGGGGCTATAGATAACCCTCGTGCGAAGGGTTGCTAGTAACCTGATTCACTTACCCCAGCGGCTGCTCTATGAACTGCCTCACTGGCATCACTGGATAACCAGATCGAGTGTTTACCATCACCAGTTGAAGATAGCTCCTTCTGTGGAACGAAGTAGAGCTGATGGTATATATTAACCGTAATCCATGGCCATGGACATGAAGGAAATGGCAGGGGCATTAGTAATTATATTTATGTGTGTCTTTTATCCGTGTCAAATAAATAGTAAAAAAAAAAATATTTCTAAGGAATTGAGTAAATAAGCGTACTAATTTATTTATTTATTTATTTATTAACCAACTTAAGCTAACAGTACAATCCACACGCTTAAGCTATAGGTAAGTACAATAATTACAATAATACATTCAACTTAAAATTACATTTAAACACAAACAACACATGAAATAACAATAACTTTAACTTAAAATAAGACAGATAGATAGTGACTGTGCGTCAAACATGTATAGTGCTTGGGGTTGCTATTGACTCAAAATAGCGCCCACTGGCGGTCAGGAGTTTCGTCTCAGTGTCACTGAACAGGTCTAGTGTTTCGTCATATAACAAAACATTATTTATATGTTTAATGGCTACGTAAAGGGGACTATTTAGCAGGGCGACAGTTGAAGCATTAGGTACATGTAATAGGGGACGCTTGCGCGGCCGGAGTGCATTTCTTATTAGCAGAGGCACATTAATCGATACATGTAATAGTAGAGATGGGTTGTAGAGTGACCCCCGCACTAAATTAATAAAATATTTAATTAGTGCGAGATTTCGTCTTACCTCCAAGCTCTGGTAGCTAACCATACCAAGCACAAATGGAGTAGGGTACATATATGGGTAATACCCATGAATTTTGAGGTAAAGATAACGAATAAAAGCTTTTTGTGTCTTCTCAAGCAGTAATGTGTAGTTTTTTTCCTGCTATTATTGGTAAGCAGTTTGGTTGCGTTTCCACTGACACGGAGCTGGGCGGAGTGGAGAGGAGCGAACTCGCCACCAGTTGGCGCCACTTTGGTAAAAGGTCTTTCATTTTGACAGCGCTATCAAAACAAATAATTGTCAGTGTTTATTTTCAGCAATTTTATTGTTTAATTTACAAAATGGATAATTCACGTGCATAAGGTCAAAAGAAAATTGCTGAGAGGGTTTTATAAAATGGCGCCCACGAGGGGGCAGAACCGATGCGTGAGGTCTAGCTGTCAAGCGCTTTTTGAAAGTAAACCCCTGATTGGCCCAATGTGACAGTTGAAGTGGCGCCAACTTGGTGACGAAATTTTCCTATACACTCTCATTGACCAATCACAGTGCTCGAAATCTCCACTCGCGCGTCAGTGGAAACAGTGTAAGAGCCGAGCGAAGTTAAGCATACTTTCAAATAAAATATGTAAATATAATATAAACCATCTTTTGATTGCGTTGATATAGAACTTTGATTCACAGCTTCATGAGTTTGCAGACGAATAATCGATGTAAATATCAGATTGATACCTCCACGCGTTACTGAGAAAAAGGTCTTGACAGACAGACAGACAAAAAAGAGATCCTATAAAGATTAAAGCCTGGAACTCTTTACCAGCGCATGTATTCTCATCTAATTAAATATGATCCTGGATCTTCTAAGCGTCTGAAAAATCTCACTAAGCCGCCATAGTGGAGGCCACCATACCAGTACTAGCTTTTGGAATGGTGTCCACCACTTCTGGACTCCACTGACTGCTTGCCATCAGGCAGAGTGGAGTAACTTTGGTAGGCTAATATAGAAAAAAATACATTGAAATACGGAACCCTAAAAATTGAAAAATTAAGAGTAATACTTACAGCCAACTCCTTTAACTGCTCAAATATATCATCATATGGTTCAGATGTGATTTCTCCAACATCCTCGTCATTTAATTGTTTTAAAACATTTGCGGGTAGTACGCCATTGTGGAAGAATTTAACTGTCGTAGGTGTTATAACGAGGTAGGCAAAGAATACCGGGTTGAATTCTATGTCTGAACCACGGAGGTTTAGTGTGTCTAAAAATAAAAAAAGAACTTGGTAATAAAATATTATGAATAAAAAAAGAGTGTGTGTACTCATGTACGCACGTAAGAAGTTATACTTCTTTAGCGTAACAATCCAAAAATACCAAATAATAACACATCGCATACATACATAACAGTTAACCTCAAATCTATAAATGCACTTAAAACAGTATATATTATTAAAACCACTTTTACCACTCATATTCAAAATAAATATTTTTACTGATAAATGATCAATAAAAAATATCTATCACCGTCATAAATATAATTGAATTGATATAAACGCCAATATATTTTTTATTTATTCACACTGATTATCTGTACTGATACGACACACAAAGGATCGCAACTAACTTCAGGGTGTTGCTTTTTTCTGACGGTGTGCGCGCGCATCGTAAAAATTCACTCTCATCATTTTTACCAATCGCGCCAAAAGAAGTATAACTTCAAAAAGTAAACATATTTATTGCTGCAAAAAATCTTATAAACTATACACAAACAATATTATACAAAACAAGGAATATTAAATTATTATTTATTTTAAAATGAATAAATTATTAAATAAAGATAATAATATCACAATAAACACAACGCCATCTAGACCCAAAAGTAAGCATATATTATAGCTTGTGTTATGGGTTCTAGATTGCGGATATACATACTTATTTTTTTGTAAATACATACATATTATATTTAACCGCCAGATTCTTTTTTCCCGACTGCCGAAGTCAAGGAAGGTAATGTTTTTTGAGCGTATGTATGTATGTCTATTTCTTTGTCACGCTCTACAGCCTAATTGGCTTAATGGATTACATATATGAGGTATCATTAGATTCGTATTGATTGTGGGAGTGACATAGTGACACATTAAATTTCAATCATCAGCTCGGAAAAAAAAGGGTTTCATTCTTTTTAGTTTGTTATAGGCAGGTGAGCTTTTTTTATAATATACTAGCGACCCGCCCCGGCTTCGCACAGGTATTATGCTAATACTAAATATACTACAGAATGTCTTTTTAAACAACGATCACAGATTTTTTTGTCATTAGACAATACAAACATGTTTTCTTTAGAAGCCGGCGGCTCCCAGCCGGTATATACCGCCTCAACCGCTATGTGCCTGCATTACTTTAGAAACCGCTAAAATTACCAGTGTTTTTCTTTTATATTTTGCACGAATTATACATATAGACCTTCCTCTTAAATCACTCTATCTATTAAAAAAACCGCATTAAAATCTTTTGCGTAGTTTTAAAGATCTAAGCATACATAGGGATAGACAGCGAGAAGGGACTTTGATTTATACTATGTAGTGATTTTGCCTGTTCATGAGTTATAATTAAGTAGACACAAGCTTTTGATAAGGCACTCTGATACTTACAAGCTATATCGTCCAATGCCGTCAAAATTAAGGCTGATGCCTTTTTTTCCTTCATTTTCTGTCGAAGTTCGGCTATCTTACTTCCAGCCGATTTTCCTGCAATTGTAATAGCATCATGTCTGACAAAGATTTATCTTCGAAAACGTAGGCAGAGGAGTACACATACAAAACTCCACGCCTGTCTCCAATTAATGGTAAGCAGAGACTATAGAACGTTACTGCGATCCAAACATACTTCCTTTGCTTCAACATTCATTAATGTTTTCATACACACGTCGGTTACGGGTGCAATCATTACCTATTTGGTCCGCGTATAATAGTAATAATAATATAGTAATAATAATAATATTTTACTACATGCACACAGCGCCATCTAGCCCCAAATTAAGCAATTATATTTGCTTGTGTTACGGGTACTAAACAACTGATATTATTATACTACTTATATACTTTTTTTTTTTACATATTATAGATAAATTACACCCAGACACAGAACAAACAATCATGCTCATCACACAAAGGTTTGTCCTGGGTGGGAATCGAACCCACGACCTCCGGCTTAGCAGTCAAGATCACTAACCACTAGACCAACAGGCCAGACGTATGTTCGTCTAAACCCTACCAACTTTTCCAGGCATTAGTACTCCATAAATCTCTTTCGTTATCTTACTTCCATTCATCCTTTCCAGATGTCAAAACCACCTTAACATACTTCTTTGAATTTTAGTCACTATATCAACATTCAATCCTCGTTTATCTCTTATCACGCTATTCCTTACTCTATCTGACAGAAAATGTCAGCAACAAAAAAAAAATTACATCTTACCTGTATATTTTAATGGTAGAGGTATGATGATATTATTAGCCCTCTTTGGAGGTGGGTCATCCATTTTATGCCTGGTCTGGTCAACCAGGTTGCTGACAACCGGTATTAGTTGCATACTCGCTTTGATTAAGGCTGTCTGAAATACCAAGTATTTTACTTAAGATCACTGCGGGTGTATACCAAATGGTATTAGCCAGTCAGTATGCAATTTTCATTTCGTCAGTCCAAAAGTATCTTATCATTATACATTTTCTTGTGATCTAAGGTCATTAAATCAAACTTTGAAAAATTATGGGATTACTAGCTGTTACTACGACCGCGTGAATGTCGACTATCGCATTTTTCATACAAACTTTCATCCCTATTTCAACCCCTACAGACATACTTGACCTTACCTGCAATGGAGTCCATTCATCTCTTGTGAAGGTAGAAGAGTCTACTCCTACTATGGAACCCTCTTTCAAATGGGATGTCAACCATTTTTCTATGCTGGGCGTATCAGGCAACGCTGAAGATAAAAAAAATAACATTACGACTTTTTCTTCTGAAGGGGGGTGTGTACCAAAGAATGTTTTGTGGCATTATCTATCTGGCCAATAGTGACCTACACAAGAAAAGCACAAGTGAAGATGACGACTACGAGTTTACAGCATAGAAAAAAAAGATGGCGCTGAGTAACACTTTCAATCAACTTCTATACAAAAACACCACAAATGTATGGAAGTCTGACTCGCTATATCGAAGCGTTCACAGCGACTAACTATATAAACAAGTCCCGATTACCAACTGTCGGGCCGAACACCTAGCCGGCGAGGAGAATCCTCCCTTTGGTAGGAGGTATAAGGTGTGATACCCCCACAATTAAAATAAAACATCACGACTTTTTATTTAAAAGATACCTCCTTTGCAGGAGGGTATTAGATCTTGGGATCCTGTAACTCTACTAGCACACGTGTTTCCATGAAATTTTTATTTTGGGTCTTTTAAGCGAGGTGTGAATAAGCATCTCATAAAGTCGCCATAGTGGGCACCACTTTTGGATTCCACTAATTGCTTACCATTAGTCAAAATGGAGTCACTTTGCTAAACTAAAATAAAAATAATCCAGTAAACTGCGAGTCGATTGCGCGTCGAGGGTTTCGTACAAATTTCGTTACCAATTTTTTCACAGTTTCAAGAGTTTCCAGACCAGAGTATTTCATGTAAATTTCAGCTTGATACCTCCACGTGTTATTTAGAAAAGGTCTAGACAGACAGACGGACAACAAAGTGTTCCTATGGATTTCCCTTTGCCCCATGAGGTTCAGAGTGTTCAAAATGTTAAAAATAGTTTATGGAACAAAAAAAATTGTTTGTTGCCTGTAAAGTCGGTTTACGGACGATAATTTCACGTGATAAGAAAACATTGATGAAAATTTGCATACTTTTATGAATTTAATTGTATTATTATCACTGAATTATCATTATTTTGTATAATACAAAGAAGGAGTTTGCGTCACAAGTCAACCGCTTAGGCCAATCGTGCCTCTCTATCGCTTGTTCTGCGCTCTCGCTTGCACGCGGAACGTGACCAAACGACTAAATTGAAAGACCCCTTAGACATTATCACCTTAATAAACTGTATCTTCCTTTCTTTCCCAATACTTACACTGTTTCATCAAAGTCCACATAGCCGTGTCGACTTCCTTCTCAAATTGCGTATAGTATCTCCCATCGGTCCAAACTAATGCAGCATTATCAGTCACTACGGCAGTGCCTGCAGACCCTGTGAAGCCTGTTATCCATTCTCTACGGGCGTCTACAGGGGCTATGTATTCAGACTGGAAGAAATGGATGATGTTTAAAAATAAAATATCAAATTATACTTACACTAATTTAAAACTTATCCATAAGTCTAATCTTTCTTTTTAAATGTCAATCTGTTATCAATTGTGTGAAATATATGATAACAAATAAATTTAGTGTAAAATCTGACACAAGAACAAGACCCCTCAAAAGGTGGACCGACGACCTTATAAGGGTGGCGGGCAACCGATGGATGAGGGCGGCAAACGACCGGCCACGGTGGCGAAAATTGAGGTAGGCCTATGTCCAGCAGTGGACGTCTTTTGGTTGATATGCTGATGATGGAAGTCTAACATAATTTGTTTTAGTTTCACATACAAAATAATTCAATAATTTGTATGTTAGTAATCTACCTAGGTACAGGGTTTGTTCCATACTGTTGGAGGTGTCTTTACAGATATGCATAACCAACATTATCCGTGGTATTGTAAAATACTAATGACTGCCTCTGTGGTTCGGTGGTACTGTGTACTGTCACGCAAAGGACACAGGTTCGATTCTCACTCAGTGCAAATATTTGTGTGCATGAACATATACAACAAAGTACCTATAAATATGTTTATCCGCATTATAGAACCCATATCACAAGCTATTAATATATGCTTACTTTTGAGTCTAGATGGCGTTGTGTGGTTGTTGTGGTATTATTAATATTTAGACGAATGAGAATTGTCTGTGTTATTTCATTAACACGGCTTTTGGCCCTCGATGGCCTGTCATTTACTGGATATAATACTTTTTTTTATATTAGCCTACCAAAGTAACTCCACCCCGCCTGATGGCAAGCAGTCAGTGGAATCCAGAAGTGGCGGCCTCCATACCAAAAGCCATCGTTTTAAACTACTGGTATGGTGGCCTCCACTATGGCGGCTGGGAATGGAGTTAGGCGAAGGAAATTAGGGAGGTGAGGATAGAGGAAAGGGGGAAATTGGGCCTCCGGTGCTCTCACTCACCGAACGCAACGCAGTAGTACGGATACTACTACTATTACGTCGATCTTCTATGAGAGGGTAGTACTTCCTCAGACGATCCGGCCCATTCATGCTGAAACCAGCGTGGATCTACTACCCTGGTTTAATTCAGCCAGCCAATACAAATAATTTCTACAAACAACAATATTATTTTAGAAAGTACGAAGCCAAAACCCTTCATCTACACAATACCACCCCACCAACTATAAATATAATTGGGCTACTTACGTTATGAGCATCAGCAGTAGGTATAATATATGCCGCCAAAGCCGATGGCTGGCTGGCCATCAGCGCTCTAAGCGCCGTCAGTCTTTGAGCCATCATCATTTTGAACACTGCAATAGGGTAATATGAGAAAAATCTAATAATATATTATTGAGATAGCTTAGTAAAAAAGCAGTCGGTAATCGTTAGTTTTAGTTCATAAAATAGCAAACTAAATTTTAAATTTCAATTCTATGATTTCAGCTTTTTAAATCTGTTATAACACCAATATATAGTTGCTGCCATGTTATTACGTCATAGGGCTATGTAAACAAAGAAGTGTCAACTGTCAACTATCGCGTCCAGCGTTTTTGTTAAATTACGTGCGAATACGAAAATGTAAAATTTAAATGCATTTTTATGGCACTTAACGAATAAAAATTTTGTAATTTTTTTTAGTCGTTCATTAGCACTATAGAATCTAATTCAGACACTTTTCAAAAATGAGTGTAATACCCCATTGTGTAAGTAAAAATAAGGGAATGGCCTAAAATGAAACTTAATCTTTACTACTGTATAAAGCGAAAGAGTTTGTTTGTTTGTTGCTAAAAATGCTAGTTGGTTTTAAATAAATATTTTTGCGTTTGATAGCCCAGTTACTGGCAACGGGAGCAAAGCAGTAACCAAAGATGTAACGGAAGCTGATAATCTCCTAACAGATACATTAATATTTATTTGTTGACTCGAGCTCACAACAATAAGGAGCGGGACGTAGGAACGTATGCGCTGTAACGTGTACGGATAGATCAAGGTCAAGGTCAAGGTCAAGGTCAAGGTCAAGGTCAATGCATATAACTGCACCATTCGTAGTGTCCGTAGTGAGTTGTTATGCTAGCGTAGGCTGTTGCGTGTGTGCGAAATCTATTAGAACTATTCAAACCTGAGCGGTATTCGCTACCGCCTGCGGTAGAGAAATTCGAGTGAGTATACGGTAATACTACTGGTCATGCCAAAGCGGATTTTTCTATCCTTGTGGATAGATTAGCGAGTGAGTTTCGCTCACGGAGGTATGAACTTTTCGCAAGTTCGAGTGAGTATGCGGTATTCCGCTCTAGCCGTGGAACTTCATACTAAATACCTAAGCGAAATCCGCGCAATGTACCTCTACCCATAGCGGCAGCGAATATCGCTTATATATATATTTTTATATTAGCCTACCAAAGTGACTCCACTCTGCCTGATGGTAAGCAGTCAGTGGAATCCAGAAGTGGCGGACACCATTCCAAAAGCCAAACTACTGGTATGGTAGCCTTAGTGGAATGCTTTTTCACGCCCCGCTTAAAAGACCCAGGATCAAAGTTAGATGGGAACACATGCGCTGGCAAAGAGTTATGTTCGAATAAGCCTTTAATTTACTACCTAGCTGACTTGAACTTCGTACCACTTATCTTAGTAACTCAGCTTATTGCCGTTTTTAGTATTTCGTATTTTTATCGCAATTTTTACCTTTTCGTCTCACCGCTAAAAGCTTCCCTGAACTTTAAATATCAAGATCAAATTCAGCCAAATCGGTCTAGCCATTCTCGATATTCAATTCATTTTTATATATTAGATTAGCGACGCGCCACGGCTTTGCCCACACTTAAAATATGTTTTATCCTCCTCGGGAAGCAGACCGATTTTCGTGATAAAAATTAGCCTGACCGTCTCCGGCACCGATCCTATCTACATACCAATTTTCATCTAAATCAGTTCAGCCGTCTAGGCGCGTGAGTGGTTACAAAACATTGCCCGTCGAACACTCACTCGGCAACTCGTATGTATATAGTTTCATAGAGATTAAAGAATTCGTACCTGTGGCCACTTCTACGTCCACTTCCACAGCCATTCCTTTCGTCATTCTGTAAAGATAAGACTTCTTGATGATAAAAAAAAAATAGATACGATCGTTCAGAAATGTATATTTGGTACTAGCTGTTGCCCACAGCTCAGCCTGCGTGAATGTCGGTTATCCCATAATATATTTTTACTAATCATAAAAATGTCTCTGTTTATACATTGAAGATTTTATTATACAAACTTTCATCACCTATTTCAACCCCTTCAAGTCATTTTTATGTTTGTTCTCCAATGTCTATTCTATCGCTATACCAAATTTCATCAAAATCGATTCAGTGGTTTAGGCGTGAAAGCGTAACAGACAGAGTTACTTTCGCATTTATAATATTAGCACGGTAAAGTTTGCGAGTTTGTGAGGTTTTCACTGAATATAATGAACCGATTTTTAAAATTCTTTTTGTGTTGGAGAGCCCCGATTTTGGGGAAGGTTATAGGCTATGTAACATTACGCTACGACCGATGGGAGCGGAGCAATAATCAAAGATGTAACTTAGCGCAGATGAAAACAAAACTTTTCAAACAAAACAAAACGTTCAAAAACTTGGTATCACCGTATCTTATTTAAAACCAAAAGCCAAATGCAAAATATTGGTTTAACGAGCAATTTTATTTATTTATTTATTTATTTATTTATAATCAGAACGACAAAAATACAGTCAATTACACTGATTACACAGTAGGTAAAAACTTAAAATATATAAAATAACAACTTTTACTCTGACGTCTCACAATACTTCATACATTCCGACAAGATACACTGACGGACTCATAAACTGCATCAAAGTAATAGACGACTTTGAAATAAATATTTTAACCAAGTATGCAAACTTTCTATACAGATTAAAATTGAAACCTCTAAATTGGTTCGTGAACTTTAAAACAGCGTAGGGTCATATGCTTAAGTTTAAGTTTGTGTATGTGTACTGGAAAGGACCTTAAGACTTTTTTGAAGAAAAAACAGAAATTTAAGGACATTTTCCTTAAATTTCTGTTTTTTCTTCAAAAGTTAATAAAAAAAATGGTTTTAACAATAGACACAAACTTTATGCAAGGGTTTATTTATGTTTTAATAAGGTGTATTACCTCCACGTGCCCTTATTACGGATTCTAATCGGTTCCGCATAGATTTTATTAGAGTTATTAAAAGATCTTGCGGAATATTGTCCCATTCTTCTGAAAGTGCTGTTCTTAGTGCTGCCACTGTCGTGGGCACAGGATTTCTCGCATATACAGCTCTTTTTAAATTGTCCCAAACATGCTCAATGGGATTAAGATCCGGGCTGCGTGCTGGCCAATTCATTGTACGTATCCCAACCTCTTCGCAATATTGTCGAACTTGTGCAGCAGCGTGCAGCCGGGCATTATAATGCATTAAAGTAAAATTTTCGCTTATGAATCCCATGTAAGGCACCACGTGATCTTGTAAGATCTCTGTTATGTAGCGATGTGCAGTCAAACCCCCTCTATTACCGTTTTGACGGACCATGTCTATGAACACAAGTTCTGTTCGCCCGTTCATCGATTTGCCACCCCAGACCATACACGAACCGCCTCCAAAAGGAACACGCTCCTCAATACAACTTTGAGCATATCGCTCCCCACGTCGACGATAGACTCTTCTGCGACCATCTGCATCATATAAACATGTCCTACACTCGTCCGTGAACAATACGGAGGCCCATTGCTCTTCTGTCCAATTTAGGTGATCACGCGCAAATCTTAAGCGAGCTTGTCTGTGAGCTACAGACAACTTTGGACCATTTGCTGGTCTAAAAGGGGTGATATTCGCTTCCTTTAACCTTCTTCTTATTGTTCGTGCACTTACATTTTACTCCACGCACTTCATTAGGCTCTGTTTTGATGTTAACTGACGTGAAGAAACGATTTCGCAGGGAAGTTCTAACAATAAATCGGTCATCACGACCGGTGGTTGCTCACGTCCTGCCTGTACCACGTCTCCTTCTGTAAGAAACTGTCTCCACAAACCTTCTGTATATTCTAGAAACCGTAGACTGGTTTAAATTTAAATTTCTACCAGTCGTTCGTTGATCCAAGCCCTCCCGCACCAGTGCTACAATTTGAGCCGCTTGTTCGGACGAAGTATCCATATTATGGTTCAAAAACTCTCGATGAGTTAAAAAACTAACCCAACAATTCTGCTGGTAACAATAATTCAATTGACAAAAGAATAAAAAATCAATGCGAATCAATTTAAAACTTTGCTTTAAATAACACGCAAATCTGATACTACGAGTAAATTTTCTTTTCCCGGCTATATTTATTTGTTTTACTGCAGTTTATTTTTTAAATTTTGCTTTTTTTTAAGATTAAGAGCCAGTCTCTCCATATTTATATAATTTAATCTAAAAAGCTTGCATACTTTTAAAAAAAAACCATTTCAAAGTAATCCTGAACTTTGATGCAGTTTATGAGTCCGTCAGTGTTTAATATATATCTATATATTATATAAAAATTTCGTGTCACGATGTATTTTCGCGATAAACTCCGAAACTACTGAACGGATTTTGATAAAATTTTGTAACCATTTATAATATGGTCCAACTTAAAATATAGAATAGTTTTTATCTTAATTATTGATCTCAATATTTATTGTTGCAAATTAAATGTTTATTTTACGACATTAGTGAGTATTTATTTATCGGTTAGTTCTATAAATTCCTAATAGATGGCGGTTTAGCATCTAAGTTGCACAGGTATCCGGCAAATGGCGTCATATTTATATTTCTAGATTATACAATCTTCGAGAACAATCATAGAACAGTTTATTATTTTAATTTTTTTTATTTGTTTGATTCCACGTCATTTTCGTTCATATTTTCAACATAATCATACTATAACAATTTTTCAATTCTCATTTTCATAATTATACTTTGTATTGTGTTATTATTGTGCAGTGTTCAGTTTGAATATTTTTAATAAGGAAGAGGAAAGGATAGGAATCTAAAGGAGGGGAGGGAAGAGGACCGGAAGGGAGTGGAAGGGAGGGGAAAGGACTAGGCAAGAGAATGAGAATCGAGGAGGCAAGGTAGAGGGAAGTGAAGGAAGGGGCAAGGGATGCTGGAAGAGGGAGGCCAGGGATGCAGAAAGAGGTGAAGGGGAGAAGGAGGAGGGGAGGAGAGAGCGAAAAGGGGGAGAGAGAAGGAGGGGAGGTGGGAAAGTTATTGTAGTGAAAATTTCCCTTTGTGTATTGTATATTGTTTTTACCGGGGATATCTTTAGCTAGGTGAAAGAGGGTTTGCATGAATGGGAGATTAGAAATAGTATTTCAATAATATAAAAATGTCTATTGCTAAAAACGATATTCACGTGAACGAAGCCGCGGGCAAAAGCTGGTATATATATAAAAAGTAAAAAGTCCGTCTGCCTACAGCAAAGTGAAAAAAATAAACCCATTTTTCTCGTGCTGACGCTACATTGAAAATTTGAAATTTTAAATGTCCTGTCACTCCAACAATCAATGGATGTAATGACAGCTCATACGCTAAAATCCATCAGGCCAATAAGGCTGTAGCGCGTGCTCAAGAAAAGACGTACACACAGACATACATATATACATACATACATACACAATAAACACGTTAAAGTGTAAAATCTATGCGTTAGACGTCGCATCGTGCTACAACGCGGCATCGTTTTACGATGCGATGACTGTCAAAAATATTTAGTGACATTTTTTAAATTTATTATATGTACCTATTCCAAAACTAAGTTAAAAAATGAAGAGAAGTTTAATACAATCGTTTTTATCCCATAAAACACATTTAAGGGTTGAATTTAAAAAAAACCCTTTCTTAGCGCACCCCTAGATAATAAGACAAACACACTCCTAAATTTCAAGTCGCTACGACTAGCGGTTTAAGCTGTGTGTTGTCTGTCAGTCAGTCAGGACAAGGCCTTGTATAGTATGTACATAGGTTTATAAAAGTAATTTACAATGTAAAATACAAACATGTAATAAAAAAAATTACTCATCATTCGGATGCATTTGACATCTGTCAAAATTATATAGTCATTAGAAAAAATAGAAATGAAAAAATACTTACAACAAAAATAAAATCACACTACTAAAATTCCACATAATATTAATTAACACAATTAAAATAATCTCAATTTTAATAACATTACAGGGAAAATAATCAAATAATAGGAAAAGTCATTTGATTCAGCTGTCATGTTTCGCGGCAACGTTCAACTGTTCGAAAACGGGTCGCAGTCCATAGACAAATTTAAATTCTTTCAATGAATAGTTTCTACAAAAGGGCCTAAAGGAATGTTTATATAGGTGCTGTAGTTTTTATATATTTACGTTTTCTTTACGTCTATAGGACGATGGAGAGATATTATAGGGGTCTATCTTCAAGATCGTGTATGAAACTAAGAAAACCAAAGTGTCCTTACAGGATACAGTGTCTGAAGACCAAGATTTTTGTAATATCGAGCAAGCTAACGCTTAAGTCTTGTTAGGAAGTCAAATCTCTTCGCGTCAAACTTTTCATAAAGAAAGAAAGAAGAAAAGAAAGAAAATATATTTATTTGACACAGACAAGAAGAGATCATCAGGCATCATGTTACACCGGTATTAAATCAACATGGCATCTTAAAAAATGAAGACTCGTCGTGAGCCGCATTTAGCTTGCTTCCTCTTTGGCGTCATAAAGAGTCAGACACCCCCATATCTGTTCGACAAATTACAGTGGATCTCTAGTAAAAGGAAATGCGCCCAAAAGTTGTCAATTAAGATGCACAATTCTGCCGCCTTCGGCGGCAGTTTTCGTAGCGCTACACCTAAAGTGTGGAACAATATACCTCCTCCTTTATGGCAGATCAATAATTTACCCACTTTCAGAATAGGTACGTCTGCGACAATACCTCTTGAACGCGCAACGTGAGTTTAATAACGTGAATATTGACCTGTTGTTTATTTAACGATGTTATCTAATTTAATTTTTATCTAATTTATTTTAATTCTAATATTTTTATGTCATTCTATTATTATTTAAATAAATAATGTAATAATTTTATTTGTAATCAATTCTAAATATTAAATACTATTTAAATGTAATTTATTATAATAACCACACACACACAAACACATACATACACGTACACCCTAACATACATCCTTGCACACACTTTCACTGGTACACTCAGTTGAGTGTACGCAGCAATGCGTCCGTGACGTAAACTTGGTCAGGACCCAGTTGAAAACCAGCGTCAGACCTTTGGTCTGGCAAATGCTGAACTGGGTACCTAGTTTTAATCATTTTTGTTCGGTCTCTATGTAATTGTGGCAATAAACGTTTCTTTCTTTCTTTTCTTTTCTGTATCATCATCAGGCATCTCCGTAAGTAGTTCAATCCATAATAATATTATAAATGCGAGAGTAACTCAGTCAGTTACGCTTTCACAACTAAACCACTAATACCGATTTTAATGTATAGAGATAGACCAGACTTTGGGGAACAACATAGGCTATCTATTATCGCAAAAAATGACTGAAATGGGTTGAAATAGAGGATGAAAGTTTGTATAAAAAATAGTCAATGCGTAAACATATTCATGGTTAGTAAAAATATATTATGCGCGATGCGAAAACCGACAATCACACAGAAGAAGCTGCGGGCAACAGCTAGTGTTATTCGCTACTGAAGTTACATTCAACTACCAGTTGTATGACAAAGGAAGCGTCTTATATCACATTAATAATGGTTTGACCGTTATCATTCGCTAAGTTTAAACAATAATTAGCTATCGTGGACGTAGGTAATATACTGTACGTCGATGCTAGTTACATATTTAGCGATGAGTTTGTCATTTCCCGATGTTGCTATCAAACAATGTCTATATTTATATTTTACTTCAAAGAGTATTTTTGTGCATGAATCGATATCTTCTATATTTAGTCCACTTTCATTTTTATACTGTGATTAATTTGTCAAAGTTTACACCTACTTTTAACAAACGAAAGTGAAACTCAAGATCCTACTAATCTTACTAATGTTATAAATGCGAAAGTTTGTGTGTAAGTATGTTTATTACCACTCAGTGCCTAAAATTCTGAACCGATTCTAAAGAAAGTTGGTATGTACATAGATTTGATGACGGAGACGAACATAGGACATTTTACCTGAAAATCGATCTGGTTGCTGAGTTACATTAATTAAACACATAGCAGCATGGCGCAGCTAGTTAGTTAATGAAACAATCATGGTGGATTATGGTTTATAGATTGAAGCGAGTTAAACATTAAACGCTGATTTACATTGATATAATAGCTGGCCAGCACCACTGGATTTTTGGCACTGAATCAAAAATTTTACTGCTGAGTGTCGAACAAATGCTCGGCAATGCAAGTACAGGCAAATGTAAGCACCGAGCGTTCACACAAAAGAGTTACTTACAACGTTGCAATTTAGTGTCATAGTTTTAAAAAGTGTTCTGAAAACATTTTTAAATTAAAAATTAAAAACCACGAAAATATGTCACTAAATTGCGACGTTACCACTCATATGTGTGAACGCTCCAACAAGAACACAACACTGTAAGCACGGCTTTATTCCTATTCAACTAACCATAGATACAAAGGTATTTAATGGATAACACAATACTCATCTTTATACCCATGTATTCAGAATTCAATATTATATACAGTGTAACGCTTATAAATATAATACACAAGTTCTACGCGTATGGCATTGATATACAACCTACTTTCAATGTATTTTTTTTTAATTAATTTATATACCTATTTAGAAAAAAATAGAAACTCTTTACACCACTTATTTTTTTACGTGACTTCAGACATAGAACGTATGGAAGAGGTTCAAATGCCATGAAGACCCCTCTTTCTTGTGCTTTGCGACATCAGTAAAAGGCCTGTATTGTTAAAATCAACGAAAGTGCCTGTATATGTTCAAATGAAAAGAAAGGCGAGGATCTTGGTTTTCTTTTTGATCAGAGTAGGTAATTCAGGAACCGCTGCCGCTGCGTATATTTATTGGGAATAAGCCGGGTGGAGCTGTGGGCCATAGACAAAATGGTCTGGTGCCTAACAACAATCACAAAAATATCTTAAAATGCAACGTTGTCAGCTCGGGCCAACACAAATAATTAAAAAATAAATTACTTACATTGCAACACGTCAACACACCTCTATAGATAAAATAAAACTAAATGCAAACAAAACTACAACAAGATATGTATCTTATCTATACTATTATAACATAAAGTGAAAGTATTTGTTTGTTTGAACGCGCTAATCTCTGGAACTATCACTCGGATTTGAATAATTCTTTTTGAGTATGATAGCCTAGTTCTTGAGGAAGGTTATAGACTATGTAACATCACGCTATTGGCAACGGGAGCAAAGCAGTAAGCAAAGACGCAGGTGAAACCGCGCTGCTCTCGTCGCCAGTAGCGTGATGTTCTATAGCCTATAACCTTTCTCAAAAACTGGGCTAATGCACGTGCGAAGCCGCAAGGCGCAGCTAGTCAATAATAAATTCAAATTCAAATTCAAATTCAAACAATTTATTTGCGTAATATGGGTTTACATGGATCTTAAATTGGTATAATAGAGTATCACCATACTCAGCTTATTAGCATGCAAAATTTTATATACTTATTATTATTCGTCATTCAATTTAAACATTAGATTGTTAGAAAGCATTAGAAATGAATATTAAATAATTACAAGGCATGTCAGAATTAATTAGAGTATTCTAAGAAAACTAAAGTAAAATATTGATTACACAGTTCAATTAATTTCAATAATTAACTATTATTGTCAAGAAGCTCTTGAATTTACTATCTTTAGAACCTTGTAATCTATCGGCCATGTACTAACAAAGGAGCATTACCTCTACTACATACCTATCTACCTCTATGTGTACAGAACTTAGAGCATTAAACCAACCGGAGAGGCCACTGACAGGCGTACCCCTCTGCCAAAGGTACCAGACCACCGGTCATACCCGTTATATAAAACTAGTTGACGCGCGTTCCGCATCATAAGTCACATATCAGTGCATGCGTAATAGCGTCTCAATAGAAATGCCGAATTGCAGTGTATTTTGGTGTAAAAAGCGTTCAGCGACATCAAGTCTACAAAAGGATAATATTACATTCCACCTGTAAGTATTATTTTGTTCTAATATTATTAAATAAGGCATTAAATTAGCAATTTAACCAAATAAAATGCTAATCAACAAGTGTTGCCAGGCTTATCATCAATACTCCAATCTGGGGTAATATTTTAAGTTGAATTAACATAAAAACTAACCTTCTCTTTTTTATATCTCGCCTTGTTGACATATCGAATAAGTTTCATTTTGGATGTACATTATTGTGTCACCGTTCCCATATTTATTTATTTTTAATTAAAACCAATCTTTTTTTACCAAGTAATGCACAAAATAATATTAAATGAACAAGTAAAATGAGATTATAAATCCAAATATACAAGATTAGTGCACTTTATGCCGAAAGATAATTGCTCATTTCTTACAAAAATAAGCGTATTTATTTTTAAGAAACTGGTCACACTTTAACATAATTAGAGATGAGACAGTTTAATCACAAATATCGATATTGGTTTTCCAGTATTAAATTAATTTTTTTTTGTTTGTTTTAGATTTTCAAAAGAAGCAGCGCCTCGAGTCGCTTGGGTCCAATATTGTAGGAACCATATAAGTGGGTTCCTAAGCGTACAAGTATCTGACTTACAGCTTAAAAGACAAAGCCTTCTGTGCTGCCAGCACTGCTACCTCCTCCCTACCCCCCAAGCGGCGGAGAGCTCAGTTTTTAGCAAGTAAACTCGCTGTGCGCTACCTCCTCTTATTGCATTACCTAGGATTAGTTAAACTAGATTTATAAGGTTAATTTAAATTGCACAGTTTTTCAGTATTTTATTATACCTACTTAAATAAAGACTTTCTGAAATATATTCTGTTGTATTTTTGTTATCTGAACAGATAAAATATCTCTGTAATAAAAATCTACTCATACATTCTCATGTCAGTGTCTTGTTACTATGTAATCAGAACAAAATCCTCCAATTACAAGCTCTGCTTAGTTGGAACGAAATTTAATAGCAACAGACAATTAATTCAAAGTATTATTTGGTTTGAATATACATACATACTTAGGAGTAATACACGTAAAATTGACACGTAATAATTAATTACAATCTTTAATTCACACTAGAACAGATTTCAACAGGTGGTGGTTATTGAACATACATCCTTGTGCGCAGTAGTAAAATAAAAAAAAAGAGTGGGTACCCATGTACGCACGTAAGAAGTTATACTTCTTTGGCATAACAATCCAAAAATACCAAATAATAATACAACGCATACATACATAAATATTTGAATTGATATAAACGCCAATATATTTTTTATTTATTCACACAGATTATTTGTACTGATACGACACACAAAGATCCGCAACTAACTTCAGTGTGTAAAAGGTTCGCAACTAACTTCAGGGTGTTGCTTTTTTCTGTCGGTGTGCGCGCGCATCGTAAAAATTCACTCTCATCATTTTTCCCAATCGCGCCAATAAAACTTCAAAAAAAAAACGGCTAAATGCCAGTAGGACTCGCGCGCCGAGGGTTCCGTACTATCAGGGATCGGAAGTATTGAATAAACATTAGTAAACATAGTAGGAGAGCCCGACCGCATAACCAGATTTGTTTGTCGAACAATGTTTAACAAATAAATTTAGCCCGACCGTATGACGGGCTTTTTTGATAATAATTACGAAAAAGTGTGCTAGTTAGAAACACTGATTTATTCTTCCTGTAATATTGACATAAACATGAATCAACAGAATTACTTCTAGTTAATTCATGTTTATGAACTATTTACTTTACTTTCATCTATTTCAAAGTGCTTAAATATAAAAAAAAACCTTAAAATTATAATAGATTATTATTACCTAAAACTGTTCTATATAATATAAGATAATGCTCATTTTAATAAGCAAACATAATAATCATGAAAATAATTAAATCTTTCGCGTACTTATATGAAATCCTAAACATCGATACTAAATATCGACAGAGTCAAGCTCTAACTGTTCTACGCTAAGGAAGCGTAAACTAATAGATGTCCCTGTGTGTGAATGTGATTGTGTGTGTTTAGTTTAAGCTAGTGTGTAATAATTTTATTGTGTGCGTGTATAACGACGCGATTTAAAAATGCATTAGTAGTTAACATTGTAATTAGTGTGCGTTGCTCGCGTTACCCCGTCCCCCGCCGAAAGTGGCAGACTTTTGCGCAAGGGAAATAGAGCGCGTGTCCACTCCTGTTGGTTTAATGCTCTAAGGTACAGAAGGAAAATTATAGCTAAAATCAAAATAGGTAATATTAATGCCACTCTAGGATGGTGATAGACGATCGGTCTCATAAAACCGCCATATTAGACGCTTCTATGCCATTACTTTACTTGACTGCACCGTTGGTCTAGTGGTTAGTGTAACTGACTGCGACGCCGGGTGTCGTGGGTTCGATTCCCGCGGAAGGCAAATATTTGTGTGATGAACATTTGTATTTGCCTTTAGTCTTTAGTCTTTTTTTGTAAATACATAAGTATGTATTTACAAAAAAAAAAAGTATGTATATGTATTATATTTCAGTTATCTAGTACCCATAACACAAGCACTGCTTAGCTTGGGACTAGACGACAGTGTGTGATAGTGTCCACATATTATTATTATTATTATTACTTTGGCACATGGGAGTCGCCAGGATTGCTTTCAAGGGGGTGCATGTGACAGCAATCTTATTAAAACCTTACTTTGTCATTCTTGTTTTTAATGGTACAAAAGAAAAAGACAAAACACAAAGTATCTAACATTAAAATAATACTGCTATAAGAGGTGTTAGGTAGTAGGCCTCCCAGGGGAGTGTACCTGAACTAATTTGAATAGCGCCCATGGACGCTTCAATTTAAAAACTCATATCACATTTTTTTAGCTTTTCTACGAACTTTTTCTTTCCAGGGCGTGCTACCGTGCAAATGCACTTCATTGCAACATGCTTTGGCATGCCCATGGTTTGGCAAAACCGCTTTTGGTAGTGTCCCGTCACTCCAAACACTCACTGACTGCTCACCTTCAGGCAGAGTAATTACTGTTAACTGACGAACCTAATTTATAAGAGACAGGAGGCATCACTGGATATGACCTGGCAACACCGACAAGAGATGAGATTTTACAAATAATACAATACAGCAAACAAAACATAACATAGCACGCCATTTTTTCCTTAAAGGGGTAGACAAAGTCTATTAAAACGGATAACATCCACATTTCGACTTTTTTCACTACTGGAGATATTTAAAGGCTATTATATACTGCGAATATTTCGACAAAAAAGTAGCAGTATAAAAACAAAACAACAAAATTATTGATTAATAAAACTTAATAAGTATAAATAATTTATCTTTTCCGAACGACTAGGCTGTAGGCGTATGACCTTTGTGTCGCGCGTTGGCGGGTAAAAGGTAAAAGTAATCACAGGTAATATTCCCTCCGGTCTAATAGGTTTTGTTACATGAAATTAAAAAGAACTTTTTATTTCACCGGCTTTCCGAGGCGCGTCTTTTCTAACTGCTCTGCTCTTGTCGCCAGTAGCATGATGTTTAGCCTATAACCTTCGAGAACTGGGCTATCATACGCAATAATATTTTTTTACATTCGACTGGGTAGTTCCATAAATTTGCGCGTTCAAACAAACAAACTCTTCTCTTTTCAATACTTAGAGTTTTCAATACAACATTGTTTAAAAATAATTAGATTCATAGATATTACTACTAGAGCCGCAGGAAAAAGTCATTGATATACCTCGAAATGTTGCTTTGGTAGCAATGGGTAAAACACATCTAATAGATATAGCTTGCAGAAAGGTTGTCGCGAGTGGTGAACACAAGCCGGAAGACGAAGCGTGGACAGACGAAGTTGGTGGGTAACAGATGGATGAAATACTTACGTCCGGTCAAGATAGCAAAAATTAGGGTAGGCCTTTGTCCAGCAGTGGACGTCCTTTGGGCTGTTATGTTGATGAATACAAACTCTCAAACACTTCTTCATATCTGAAGCGGTAGAACTAACCAACTTTATTATTCTTTCATTGTATCCATAATGTTAAATATGCTCACGTTTTTTATTTAAATTAGCCATCAACTTTAACCCTTTTGTTGCCAAGAACTCAAACAAACAAACAACCAAAATGTATAGGAAACTAGCTATTGCCCGCAGCTCCACCCGAGTGAATGTCGGTTATCGCATAATACTTATATTTTTACTAATCATGAACATGTTTATACATTGACGATTTTTCATACAAACTTTTCCCCAAGGTCTATTCTATCTCTATACCAAATTTCATCAATATCGGTTTAATGGTTTAGGCGTAAAAGCGTAACATACAGACAGAGATACTTTCCCATTTATAATAATATGGAAGTACAGAAAGCGCTGACCATGCGCATGACTCTGAGAATGACAGCTGGAGCTGGCAACGAAAGTGTCTTAAAACTAATGCAAGCAGTCACACAGCGCCATCTAGTCCCAAATTAAGCAATTATATTTGCTTGTGTTATGGGTACTAAACTTAAAAAACAGAAAAGGTCGCCACCATTCTAAAAGCCATCGTCTCATACTACTAGTACTCATACAAAAATATTTATGCACTAAAAAGGCCTCGGAAACTTTCCACATTCACGCACCAATAAACTTATAATCAAAATAATATAATGTCAACAAATTCGTTGACCTGATCAAAGGTGTCAAAGGTCACTTCACCTCGGCGAAGTGACCTTACTATTTATGAAGGCGTAAAGATGTAAATACCTACCTGATATGTCTTAACATAATCCTTCCTTCGTTTCCTAACTCATTCCCTTTTCCTTACATGGTAGATTTGATTTCTTAGCATAGTATCTTCAATGCTTAGTGCTAAACAATCTAATCCATACAAATATTGTAAATGCGAAAGTAACTGTCTGTCTGTTACGCTTTCACGCATAAACCACTTAACCGATTTTTATGAACTTTGGTATAGAAATAGATTAGA
The DNA here is from genome assembly GCA_963082885.1 of Parascotia fuliginaria. NCBI lineage: Eukaryota > Metazoa > Arthropoda > Insecta > Lepidoptera > Erebidae > Parascotia > Parascotia fuliginaria. The sequence goes on along the minus strand of OY720201.1, from coordinate 2,570,464 downwards.
CCTCGGGAACAACAGGCTATTTTTTATCAAAAATTAAAACTTAGAGGTTGCAAATTTGTAAAAAAAAACGTGTGTATAAACAGAGATATAACCAATATTCACGCGGACAGAGCTGGGGGCAACAACTAGTCCATACTAATATTATAAATATGAAAGTAACTGTCTGTCTGTCTGTCTGCTACGCTTTCACGCCTCAACCACTGAACAGATTTTGATGAAATTTGGTACAAATAGATCAAACCTCTGGGAACAACATAGGCTATCTTTTATCGCGAAAAATGGCTTAAAGGAGTTGAAATAAGGGATGAAAGTTTGTATGGAAAATGCAAACCGACTTTAGAACACCTAGTAAAATATAAAAAGTTCTAAAGTTTTCAGAATACTTGTTAAAGGGCACTAAGGGTTCAGCGTGGGCGTTGCCTTCGCTACTTCCCACGCGCGAGACATAACCCAAATACTGAAGTAGTATACTCAACCTCATGCTATTTCTAAACACATATCTTTACGCCTTTAATTCCCGAAGGGGTAAGTTGAGTAGCACTCAATTTTTGTAACAAGTAGTTAGAATTTCTCGAAAGAAAAACTCAACATTATTTTATCCAACCCGGGGTCGAATTCGAAACCTCCGCGGTAGTAAACAGTACCACAGAAGTCACGTGACAATGAAGTTTAATCCTAATCCTAACATTATAATGAAGTATGTGTGTGTTTTGTTACCACTCAGCGCCTAAACGGCTGAACCGATTTCGACAAAATTGGTGTTTGATATGATTCGGTGCCGGAGACGAACTCCAGGGTAAGCCGCGAGACGTAGCTAGTTTAAAATAAAACATCAACATATTTTTATACACTATAATTTATAAGATCCTTAATTAATTTACAAAATATAATATTGTTAATTGCTTACAGTACAAATAATTTACTATTAAATAGAAACTTGTTACTATATCTCTACATATAATTAAATTGGAGTGTCTGTTTGTAATATTGAAATAACGGTTTTTTCTACATGTATATGAATATTTATACGGTACATATACCAAAATATTTTTTTTTGCAATTTTTGTCTGTCTGTCTGTCTGTTTGTTCCGGCTAATCTCTGAAATGGCTGGACCGATTTTGACGGCACTTTAATTGGCAGGTAGCTGATGTAATAAGGAGTAACTTAGGTTACGTTAATTTTAGAAAAATAAAGTAATGTTGATCGACTGTTAAACGGAACGAAGTTTGCCGGGTCTTCTCTCCGATAAGAATTAACGCACGTCAAAATATTCTTCATCTGATGAGATTGTATATTAAAGCGTACAATAATATTCTATTTAACACATTTATGATCGAGTAACCGTGAAGACCCGAAAACGTCCTAATTGGGACGTATTGCCTTTAGCTGCACACACATTCTTCATTCATACACTAATGAAGAATGTGTACAATGTATGTTGTATGTGTGCTACGGCTGCTACGCGGAACACTTTTTCCGGTTGTTTTGTGAGTGTATAACATATCTGTTAAATAAAATATCATTGATAGCGTATACGATGTCACGTTATACAATGTTTCAAGCATATAATACCAGCCTATTTACTGTCCCACTGCAGGGCAAAGGCCTCTTCTCATATAGAGAAGGAATGAGCATTAATCACCACGCTTGCTCAAGGCGGATTGGCAATTTCAGACCTCAGTCCAGGTTTCCTCACAATGTTTTCCTTCACCGTCAGTCAGAAATGTCCAAGATAATCTTAGAAAGTACATATGATTTGAAAAATCACATTGGTACTTGCCCGGATTCGAACCTACTACCTCGTGTTTACGAATCGGGTGCCTTATCCATGGGGCCATTTTTTAGTAATGTTGGTAGAAAATACAAAAATAAAATTCGCTGACTTTAAGGTCCAGCATATACTTGAGAGTATATTTAAGAAATTAAGGAAAGGAAAGATGACACTGAGGACAAGTTAGTTCATATTTATGATAGCAGGCTATAACTAACTTATATTTTCATAGCGCGATTTCTTATCCGTACAAATATTATAAATGCGAAAGTAACTATGTCTGTCTGTTACGCTTTCACGCCTAAACCACTGAACCGATTTTGTTAAAATTTGGTAAGATAGAGATAGATAAGACCTCGAAAAAATGGCTGTTAAAAGTTGAAATAGGGGATGAAAGTTTGTATGAAAAAAAGTCAATATATAAACATCAATACAAGCAATAGCTTGCAACAGCTAGTAGATCTTATTGAGTGGTTATACTTTGATTTACTTAATTTCTTTTTATTTTACTAAAGATATGTCAATAAATAGGTCCAATGTTGCTATTCAATTCTTCTCATAGTAAAATTTACATCATTTGTTGATCCTAACATTTATAATTGTCATTAACATGTGCTAAATGAATAATCAAGTTTAATTCTACCTAAATACATTTATCAATTCCACTGCATAGGTAGCATAGTACATCTTAGTTTTTAGAATTTATAAAATAAATATATGAGAAATACAAGACGAAATATTTTAAACTCTCACGATTTGTACACATGACTATATTTGTGAAACGGGTTTACTTGTGTTAGAAAATTATTATAAGGTGCCATACGTCTTTCAAGTTAAAAGTTCGAAACCTAAATCTTTTGGCAGTTCCATCCAAAAGACGGTAAGTTGATTTACAAATAAGGCAGCTGGTCACAGCTCTGTCATATAGCAACAAATTTCAATTTAAATAATAAAAATATTCAGAGTAAAATTGAAATTATTTGAGTACTTCTTAAAGAGGTAGCTTTGTCCCATGTCTTTGTATAGCAATGGCACACCTAAGGCAGTTAAGCGTGAGCGTTATTTATTAATTTAGTAGATCCACACTGGTTTCAGCATGAATGTACAAGGTCTACTAGTACTACCTTCTCATAGAAGATCGACGTAACAGTAGTATCCGTACTATTGCATTTCGCTCGATGAGTGAGAGCGCCGGATGCCCAATTTCCTACCTATCCTCTTTCCCTTCCCCTACCCCATACCCAGCCATAGTAGAGGCCACCATACTCTCAGTTTAAGACGATGGCTTTTGGTATAGTAGCCACCACTTCTGGATTGCACTGACTGCTTACCATCAGGCAGGGTTATAAGATCATGTTTCAATTATATCAATGCTAAATTACGTCAATGTGCTATAAGATCTTAAATTTAAGGGGTTGTCACAACAGGTACAAATTCTGTATAGATCTTAAGAAACTTCTGCAGGCTGCTGTGCACTGTTTGTTTTGACCTTCATAATTTATATTACCAGTCTACACTTAACCTAACAACCCTTATAAAGCGTACCACTTACGGGGGCCTGCTCTCCTAATATTGCTATAAAAAGTACCAGTTTTAATGTCAATTTCACTCCTGTCATTAGTCAGTCCATTATTTAGGTTTACACTATACATTGTTACACATCACTGTTTATATTGTCTCTAAACTCAGGAGTTCCAGCTGATATGTAAGTAGGTGGTCTGAAACAAATTATGATAATATTAATAATATAAATTTGATAGACAATCAAAGTGAATTTTGGAAGCCCTGGAGCAATAATGCACTAAGTTGCAAGCTATGAGGGTATTTAGGAAAATTTTCACTACTAGTTGGCGCCACTTCAATTGTCACATTGGGCCAAGTGCTTGACAGCTAGACCTGACGCATTGGCGCTGCCCCCTCGTTGGAGCCAGTTTTGAAAACCCTTGTCCTTTTGTCCTTATACATGTGAATTATCTATTTTTTTTAATTAAACATTAAAATAGCTGAAATGAACACTGAAAAATATTTGTTTTGATAGCGCTGTCAAAAAGGAAGACCTTTCACCAAAGTGGCGCCAACTGGTGGCGAAAATTTTCTTAAAGACCCTCATTAAATGAAAGAAGAAAGGTTTTTTTTTTAAATTTATTGTGTAGGACTTTTAACCAAATAATAGACACACAGCAGATGTTTTTTATAGTTTGTCCCACCTGATGGTAAGTTAACATAGTCTATGGATGCTTGTAACACCAGATTTATCACTAACGCATTGCCGACACTGTTAAAAACTTAACTCCTTTCTTAACAACTCAATACGTCAATCGAGAAAGGCAATGCCATGTCTAGACAAACGACTCTAAAAAACTGCTGCGCTTAAATAGGGCGGACCTACGGTATGTAGTAGGGACCATAACAGGGCACAGTAATCTTAACAAACATTTGCATGTTATAGGTCTAACGGACAGCCCACTATGCCGAGCGTGCATGAGGGCTGACGAAACATTCGCCCACGTAGTCATGAACTGCAGCGAGGTCGTGGAGCAACGGGCGCAACACCTGGGAACACCAAGCACACTCCGAGAGGCCTGCAGCAGACCCGGCAAACTGGCCGCTTTCTGGAAGGAGCTTGGATGGTTGCAGTAGGGCAGTGGGTACACAAACCACACCATCACGGAAAAAGGCCTAACTACGAAGGGACCACATGCGGAAAACGAGCCCGCGAAAAGAAGAAGAAGAACAACTCAATATTGTAGTGTTTTGGGTAACTCCATGAGGAGCTCAGAACAACTATTTATGAATCACACAGTTTTGCCTGGAGTAGAAATATAAACAAGTAACGAACTAACTGAATCATAATCCATTTTTCTGATATTTCGTTTTAAACTGTCAAACTTGTGAGGCCAATCATGTATTATGCACTTAGGATGTTTTTAACACTAACATAACAACAATGTACTCAGTAAATGTCAGTGGCTAATGATAACAAGCTCATTGCCAAAGAAATATGTGTGCAGGCAAATTTTAACCTTTTTTTTATATTAGCCCACCAAAGTGACTCCACTCTGCCTGATGGTAAGCAGTCAGTGGAATCGAAAAATAGTGGACACCATTCCAAAAGCCAGACTACTGGTATGGTGGTCTCCACTATGGCGACTTAGTGTGATGCTTTTTCACACCCCGCTTAAATGACCCAAGATCATTTAGATGTGAACACATGAGCTAGTAGAGTTGTAGGTTTTAATTGAACGACAAAAGTATGAACCGTTTGGTTCAAGGCCTTTTAGATTCCACTGTGAAAGGGTGGCACTTCAGTCCCACACGTGTCATTCTGGATAGAAAGGTAGACCTACTTGCATTTACATGGATTGCTCTAATGAGCTTATGGTGGCTCATGATATACTTAGTTTGATAGTACTACCACAGCACTATTGAAGCAGTCAATTCTAGTTAAATTATAATAGATAGCTAATTAATCACTTGTTATTTTATATTACAAGCACCCATAGCCAACATGTGTGTATGAGAAGAATAAAGAATGTTGAAGAGGTATGTTTGGATTGCAGCAAATGGTGTTCTATAGTCTCTGCTTACCCCATTAATGGGAGACAGGCGTGAAGTTATGTATGTATGTCATTGATTTATAATAATCAAAGATAAATAAAGAACTCACCTCAGCATTCCATTGGAGCTATAGAATTTGAATTTTCTCCGTACCCACCCAAGCTATCCTGGAACATACCGCTAATTTGACTAATTTGACTATCAGCATTAAAAGACGCACCATACGAATCATTACTAGGAGCATGTGACGTTTCCAGGTTCCCATCACCCGAATCAGTAGCAGCCGCATCCGGCTCCGCCCAATTTATCTTAAATCTAGTAACACGGGGCTCAGAAGCGAGAATGTTTCTCACAACTTTGTCAAATTGAGGCTTAGACGGCGGATTTTCACGTAATTCCGGCTCCGTTTCCGAATATTCATTGTTTATGAAGTAACCGACGCGTACGAACTCCTGTCCGCGGTATGAACACGTTAACAGCACTACAGTGACCCCTAATGCATCGTTTTCAGGGATACGGGTCACATCTGGAGGCGGTGCTTGAAAAACAAACATGTGCCTTCCTTCAGGTATAGGTCCGACGTATATCGTGTCCAAAACTTGGTCGTGTTCTTCCGTCTCTGCTGACCCAACGTAGATCATCTTCCATTCTAGGTCCTCTTTTAGCTCTTCTATGCATTCAAAGGTCAGTTCAAATTGGAACGGGTTCAGAAACGGACTCGGGTTGTCCAATACCACAACATTGGTTATGTGCACTTTAGCCATTGTGATGCAGCGGTTTATTTGTTTTAACGCTTAATTATACACTATTCACTCTTCAGAGCATATATTTTAACTGTTGCAAGGCAGAATTATATGAGATTAACGTTTTTTTAGATCAACGCACAATACAGTGGGTCGGCGAAAAAATGACAATTATTTTGGCGGTTGAAATGATCACGTGATCAAAATAAGTAACGACGGCAGCGCTGAGGTAGCAATGACTGGTACTAAAATTAAAAAGTAAAAATTTTGACAGCGATGATGATAACGCTAAAATCAAGTGGCTTTCTAAGTTTTTCTTTGAGTGGATAAAGATTTTGTATGGCTATTTGAAAAGACACGATAGCCTGTACGCTTATGAAATTAAAATCACTTACATTTGCTGTTGATTTTGTATTTAACTTCCAGAACACACAGAGAACAAGAAATGTCAATTTGTTGCCATAGAGTACAGAACTACAGAGATACTTAAATAAAAATTATGAATTAGGGTAGAGTATAACAAAGTAGTGGTGCCATTAAATTCTTAAATAAATACACTGTGCTCTACATTTAACCAATAAAATTAAAGACGTTATTTATTTATTTATTTATTATATGCTTTATTGTACACCATTAGAAAATTTTGCTTAAAAGTAATTGTACAGTAATAGTAGGTACAATGGGCGGCCTTATCGCTAAAAGCGATTTCTTCCAGACATATATATATATATATATATATATATATATATATATAGTCCTCCTTGACGTGTCCGTCAACGGCGAACCTGGCAAGACTTATTGTCTATTGTGGTAACGGACATGGCTTGCAAAACCAAACTTGGTTTTGAAGGTCCGGTTGCAAGGCGCACAGTACAACTGACCATCAACATTATAAGTATAGATATAGGAAGGCTTCGGTCGGGTCTTCTTGATAAGGCGTTTAGTGTCTAGGTCTTGAAGACGCTTTTGTTCGAAAGCCATGCAAGCCTTATGAACAGAGTTGCGCCATTTTGGTCTCTGGTTTGCGAGCTCTTCCCAATCATCGCAAGAGATCTTGCATGCGGTGAGATGGCGCTTCAGGACGTCCTTGTAGCGCAGGTACTGACCACCAGGTTTGCGCTTTCCCTCCTTCAGCTGTGAATAGAACACAGCTTTAGGCAACCTAGAGTCATCCATACGCACCAGGTGTCCGCACCATCTCAGTTGCCCCCTTATAAGCAGGGATTCAATACCACATAAGTTTGATCTGCGTAACACTTCTGAGTTTGGGACTCGATCCTGCCACTTGATACGCAGTATAGATCTTAGACACCTTAGGTGGAAACTATCAAGGCGCCTAATGTCGTTCTTGTAGAGACACCAAGTCTCGGTGGCATACAGCAAAAGCATTCTTCCAGACAACCTTTGGATGGACATTATGTATGGAATTGTAGCGGTAGTTGTCGGCGTACATTATACATACATGTTTATTATATATAATCATATACATATTTGTATAAATATATTATACATAAATATACATAAAAACAATATAATAAAGGTATAATTAATATATAAATATACATACATATATATATATACATAATATCAATATATATTAAATAGAATAGGAAAAGAAATAGCATTATGTACCAGCAAATTTTAGTGATAAATAATGATCCTTCACCATCTTTTTAAATGAGTGCAATGTTTTCGCTTGCCTTATTGCCACAGGTAGTGCATTCCACAAGCGGGTTGCTGTTACCGCAAAGGATTTGTTATAAAACCCAGCAGAGTGTGGTGGTACTTCCAGTTTCAAGTTTTCTGATGACCTTAAATTTCTGTTATGTGTATCATGGAGGAACCTGAAACGTTCTTTGAGATAGGAAGGTGCAGAAGGATTAAATAATACATTGTAAAGTAACGAAAGGATATGAGCATTCCGGCGATGACGTATTGGTAACCACTTGAGTTGCGTTCTGAATTGTGAAACATGATCATACTTACGTAACCCAAATATGAATCGTATACAAAAATTTTGGAGACGCTCAAGTTTATCTAATTGGTTTTCGGCGAGATCTAGATAGCTGACATCAGCATAATCAAGGATTGGAAGAAGAAGGGAGTTTGCAAGCGCAATTTTGGTGGCAGTCGGCAGAAAGTTCCTTAACCGTCTTAGAGATCCCGCTGAAGCAAACATTTTACGACTTACTTCCTGCAGCTGCGAACTCCACGTCAAGTCTCGATCTATAGTAATACCCAGATTTTTTACGGTTTTACTAATTGGAATTATAGTACCATTAAATATGACAGGAGGAAGCTGCAACCAGTCAATTCTGGATATCAATCTCGAACTACCCACTATTGCAACTTGTGTTTTGGACGGATTCACTTGCAGACCAAAAGAGTGACTCCAATCACTTATTCGTGCCAGATCATTATTTAATTTATTAAACGCTTCCGACAAACATGACAGTGATGCTTGTGTATAGATCTGTAAATCATCTGCATAAAGATGGTAGGGAGAAAGCAATTGACTAGAGATAGAATTTACAAAAATAGAGAAAAGTAAAGGAGATAAAACGCCACCCTGAGGTACGCCGACAGTAGTGTTGCACCAGGTAGAAAACATATCACCGGTACGTATGCACTGCCGACGTCCACTCAGGTAACTACGAAACCAATCTATCACCGATGGAGATATGTTAAGAGAGCCAAGAATATAAAGGAGAATGTCAAAGTCAACGGTGTTGAATGCGTTGCTGAAATCCAGCAACGCAAGCAAGGTTAGATTACCACTTTCCATACCGAATCTGATGTCATCCGTAATATTGACTAAGGCTGTAGTGGTACTATGCCCAGGACGGAAACCGGATTGATAAGGATTAAGGAGTTTATTTTTTGATAGGAATGAAGAAATTTGGTTATGAACCAGCCTTTCGAGAACCTTGGATAGGAAGGGTAATATGGATATGGGACGATAGTCAGTAAAGGATGAAGGATTAGGTTTTTTAGGTAAAGGAATGATTTGTGCATCTTTCCACATAGATGGAAAAACACCACTTGTTATGGAGTAGTTCAGGATGTAACAAATTATAGGGAGGATTTCATCTAGGATAGGAAGGATCATATTACGGCTGAGACAGTCACTTCCAACTGCATTGGAGGCAATTGACGTAATGCTCTTCTTAACATCACAAGCAGTAAAGAGATTAAAGACAAAGGGAGAGTAATTAGGGCTTGGCAATGATGAAAGACAACTTATAGTATTTACCTTGGTAGTCCTATCCAAATTGGACGAAGCAGAGAAATGTTGATTTAGTAGATCAATATTCAAATCAGTAGGAATAGTGTTTTGCCGTGTTTTGCCAATCCCTAAGGTTTTAAGAAATTTCCAGACTTTAGCTGGGTCTCCATTTTGAACAGAGTTATGAATATGTTGGCGTTGTGCATCCCTACACATCTTATTGCAGAGATTTCTGACAGCAACATACTTTTTGCGGTTTACTGCGTCTGGTCTAATTTTATATTTAAATTTAGCAGCCGCCTTTTTAGCTAAAAGAGCTTTAATGTTTTCTGTAAGCCACGGTGACGGCGGATGCTTCATTCTTACAGCGCGAATTGGTGCATGTCTATCATAGAGCTGTATAAGATTATCTCTAAAGATATTGACTTGCTCGTCAATTGAACCAGAAGTAACTAGTGCAGTCCAGTCGATATTAGTTGCATCTTCTCGCAACTTATCCAGATTCATGTCACCAAAATTGCGTTGCATTAAGACCTTAGGTTTAGTTTTACGTTAATGCAGCAAGAGAATATAATTCACGCAATATAATAATATGGATGCATTTATTTACTCTATAGGAAATCCCGGGTAAAGGATTTTTCTTTTTGTGTACCTATCTAAAAAAAGTACGCTTAGTGTACAGTGTTATCATCAGTATACAAGTGTATAAAAATACGAAAGACAAAATAAATAAAACAAACAATACAATGAGTATATAAACGAAAGACATTATTTTTACAAACTTACCACGTAAGAAATCCTACACGGAAGACTAGGCAGTATGGTCGAAAGACTATAGCCTGCCCTATGGGCAAATAAAAAAAAAAAAAAAAAAAAACAAGTGTATAATTTATGGTGTTGATGGAGTAGACGAGATTTATCACCGGAATTATTTTTTGTAAGTTTAATTTGAAAATCTAAGCACAAGCAACTTAAAACAGTTTTGTAAGCTTGGGCAAGACCAAGAGAACTCGTTGCTCTTATTGTTTATATTGTCAATGTTATCACAAAATACATTAAACTTAAAAATTATCATCAGAATGCCACCTTACCGTATCCTACAATGTTATTGTTTTAGCACAATGTAATGTTTAATGGCAACAATTTTGAAAACGTCATATACAATGGCGTCCTTGCTTTGTATTCATTGTGCTTGCTGTCAAAATATCGTATTTTATTAAAAAAAACAACTACAATTGATTTCGCAACGGCAAAAAACGGTTTAACACAGCAAAAATGTTATAATATAAAGGCCGACAAAAAAAACATCATAAAACAGGAGAAAGGCACCACGAACATTAATATAAAAACGTAAGTTTTTTCGCTTTCTTTTTGCATTATTCTACAATAATTGTTACTTAATAACTGCACAACATCATTATTCACGCGTTACATGTATTTATTTCCGGGTTATTCATGTAAAATCGTGAGAATTGTCTGTTTTCTCGGTTCACCTTGTATGGTACATCAGTTAGAAATTTGCGCCCTGCATATTTACTGATTGAGTCATCTATTAGTGTCCCCAATGTCCCTCGTAATCGTAATTATTTCGCCGTTATAGTACACAACCTTGTAGTACGCGTTTAAACGAGCAAGGAGGTTATATTACTGTTTATTGATATATGCATAGAGTAGTTAATATCTCTGGGAATCTCAATATAATGATCATGTTTGTTAGGGATATCATTATTATTTCATTTATAAGATACACAGCTGAAAATAGGCACAATATTATATTTAGAAGATATTTTGCCTTTACCACATTTGTATTGCTGATTAAAATAGAGGTAGTCTTACAGGACGTTGCAAATCGTCATTTGTTTTTATCTTCTCGCCTTTTTAGGTAATAGTTTGACCATCATTTCTTGCTGTATCTGCTTTCCGAAGCGCTTTTTTACTCGCGTCTTTCCTTACTGCTTTGCTCCCATCGCCAGTAGCATGATGTTACATAGCCTATAACCTTCCTCAAGAACTAGGCAAATAGAATTTTCAAATACGATCGGTAGTTCTAAAGGTTAGCGCTTTCAAACAAGCAAACAAACAAACTCTTCCATTTTATATAATATCATATGAGAAGAAAGTGTCTTCTTTTTCTTTTAAAGTCATTCCAGTAGTGGTGGCCAACCATTCCAAAAGCCAGTGTCATACACTGCTGATATTGTGATTTCCACTATAGTGGCTTTATGGGATGCTTCTAAAATTGGGCAAAAAAATAAACTGGTAATATTTATAAACAATTATTGTTATAAAAATATTTGTTGAGCAATTTTATTATTTCCTGTGAACAGTTGCAATGTCAGTACAAACTTTTATAACTTAGACTTTATTATTGTAGTTAATTGTGTTTTACGCAAGTATTTAATTAGTTTGGTAAGTTATAGTGTGTTGATTTTAATAATGTGTACGTAACTGCTAGTGCAATTAGTCAAATGAAAGAAGTTCTGCAACACTTCACAGCTTCACCGAGTCACTGGCATTGCACAAGTCTATGAGCGACAGTTATCACTTACCATCAAGTGGGCTATATGCTCGGCAATAAAAAAAAACTTCAGCAGCAACATCCTGAGATATGACTATTGCTACAGCAATCACTACTCTATGTAAAGCTTGGCTATAGTATAAAGCCCCTTAATTCATCTAACATTAACTATCTAACATTCTCAAGAAAAAAAATTTTATTTTTTTTATGTTCTTTTGCAACGATTTAACAAAAAATCTACGTTATCAATTAGAAAATTTCTTTCACGTTTAGAAATCAATAAATGAAACAGGTAACATAGGCCATATTTTATTATGTTCTACATATTTTTTCACATTTTTAATGGCAATGATTTTTCCACTGGCATTTTTTTGTGAAACCGAATGAAATTTTGGATACCGAAGTAAAGCAAGGGCGGCCATTTAGTTGTACATACATCTTTGCTAAAATGTGATATCCACTTTGACCACTTTGCTGTCATCAATAACTTGTTAAATAACAGCCATGTCCTCCCAAAAGACGCCCACTGCTGAACATAAGCTTTCCTCAAAAGATATCTCTATTGTAACTAGTTCTAAAATCGCAATCTATACTATTATATAAAGCGTAAGAGTTTGTTTGTTTAAACAGGCTAATATTTAGAACTTTCTCCTGACAATAACAAACACAACAAAAAAAGAATTAACGAAATTGATCTAGCCGTTCACGCGTGATGCCATGACCAAGGGAAATAGGAATGATAGTGCAGTTCTCGAGGAAGATTATAGGCTATGTAACATGACCCTACTGGAGCAGAGCAGCAGCTAATTAATAATAAACTAGTATTATTTTTATTTTTAATTGCAGATTATCTGAATGAAATCAAAAGTAAGATGGCATCGGGCAGAGAGGAAGGTCCCATATACTACAGGGAAATACAAAAGAATGCCTATCTTAAAAGAATACCTAATGATGTGACCGGCGGGAAATTGAGACCACTTGGTAGTAAGGTATGTAGTTTTATTTTTATATGGCTTTGGTAGCAAACGTTTTGTTATTTCTTTACATATAAATATGACAGCAAATCAGCTGGCATGATGATTCATTGTCTTTCGATATAACTCAGGATTTAAAAAAATACTTAATTGTTACTAACCTGTTTTGACTGCATCCGTGGTTCAGTGAGAGCACAAGCGACTGCTGTACACGAGTTTGAGAGTTCAATCCACACACGGGACAAAACTGTGTGTGATCCATAAATATTTGTTATGAGTCTAAGTGTACTTTAAAATACTATTACTGTAAAATAGGCTGGTATTATTTATTATTATTGCAAACTCTCCCACGACACAGGGCTTGTTTCCAAGTACGAGAGTTGCCTTTTTAAACTAAATCAAAATCTGTCATCCACAGAAACTTCCACTAAAACCTTTATGGACCCAATTTTGTGTACACAACGGTCGTACTCCCTACCTCGAGCAGTATCCAGAGGCGGAATGTCCAGCCACTCTTACTCACAAGCCTGTATGGAGAGCCTCTTTGTTAACGGCTAGACATGTAACCGCTAGTGTGAAACCTCATAGTGGAGATCAATATGATTTTTTAATTGATACGGATCATGGAGCTGTGAGGATGTTGGCTCCGGACTGGTGAGTACATCATGACTTTATATTATAGCGGGGTAGGCAGAGATCTATGTAGGTCTCATATTACAAGGGCAAAACTATAGGTTTACGGGTTGGGCTAATACTCAGTATTACTAGATAGATAAATTATATTAAAAAAGAGTTTGTTTTTTGAACGCATTAATTTCTAGAACTACCAGTCGGATATTTGGATTGACAAATTCTTTTGCATATGATAGCACCGTTTTTGAGGAAGGTTATAGGTTAGTTAATTAAAATAAAAGTAAAATTACATAATTGCATTATATTGTCTTATGAGAGGCATTTATTACAGTGTTGGTATCTGACAGTGTTGCTAGTAATATATTATTTTTTCCATAGGGAATCAATGCAAGACTGGGTTTCAACACTCCGAAACACACTCCACGAGCTGAAGATCCTTTCCAAGGGGGAGAATGTGTACTGCATGGCGCCGGCCCCCCTGCCTCCGCCTCCCCCCAGGGCGGGCGCGAGGGACCCCACGTCGCCGCTGCCCCCAACGCCCCCCACGCCGCCAGATAGGTCTTGTGCTTTGACTTTAACTCATTTACTAGACATTTAATAACGTTGTGCATGTTCCTGCGGTCAGTTTTTGGATGGGTAACCGTTTTGTTTTTGCATAGCAAATCTGTGAAGTTAAGTACGCTTGTTGCGGTCAGTTTATGGATCGGTGATCGCTTTTTTTTTTCGTTTTTATTAGAATGTGCAAAATGTGAAGTTAAGCACGATTAGCGCGGTCAGTTTTTGGATGGATGACTGGTTTTTTGTGAAGATAAGCACGCGTCTAGCGGCCAGTTTTTGTATGATGGATAGTTGTTTTTAGTGAAGTTAAGCGCGATGATCGCATTAGTTTTTGGATGGGTGACAGATTTTTTTAATAGAATACTCGAAGGTTTAATTATTAGATAATTAGCATAGCTAAGTCAGCATCTTATATAATATGTAAGCGAGATATTTCACTATCCCTTTAAATCTCATAACTCTATAATCTTACGGTAGTAGATCCACGCTGATTTCAGCATGAATGACCGTCCGGGGAAGTACTACCCTCTCATAGAAGATCGACTTAAGAGTAGTAGTATCCGTACTACTGCGTTTCGTTCGGTGAGTGAGAGCGCCGGAGGCCCAATTTCCCCCCTTTCCTCTTTCCTCACGTCCCTCATTTCCTTCCCCTAACCCCATTCCCAGCCGCCATAGTGGAGGCCACCATACCAGCAGTTTAAAACGATAGCTTTTGGTATAGTGGCCGCCACTTCTGGATTCCACTGACTGCTTACCATCAGGCGGGGTGGAGTCACTTTGGTAGGTTATACTATAAAAAAAAAAAAAAAAAAAAAAAAAAAAAACTATGATGCCATATTAATCAATATAATGTATTTTATAAGTTTTTTCACTGTACTAGATTCTAAAGAATTTAGCATAAATGGGCCGGATCGTGGCAGTACTACCCTCTCATAGAAGATCGACGTAAGAGTAGTAGTATCCGTACTATTGCGTTTCGTTCATTGAATGAGAGTGCCGGAGGCCCAATTAGCCCCATTCCTTTTTCCTCACCTACCCCACTCCCTACACTAGTGGTTCATGAGCGACAGTTACCACTTACCATCACGTGAGCTGTTTGCTCTTCTGCCACTATAGGCAATACAAAAAATCCTACGACATTACTGAGATTAGAGGAAAATTTTGTATAGAAACAAGCTGCACCTTTTTGTTGTGAGCTTTATTTATAACAAAAAAAAATATGAGAGTGTTTACGCGTCATGAGTAGCAACGTCGCAATTTAGTGTCATTTTTCGTGCTTTTAAATTTTTATTATTTAAAGCAAAGTTCATCCATACTACCTGGACACGATCTCGTCTAGCACGGTTCGTTTTCAGCGTTCATTTCTCCCACGTACGTGCAGGCTCTTGAACGAACTACCAGCTGCTGTGTTTCCCGAGCGCTATGACATGTCCTTCTTCAAACGAGGTTTAAAGAGAGCATTAATATCACGGTAGGCAGCGGCTTCGCAGAGCCCCTGGCATTGCAGAAGTCTATGAGCGACAGTTACCACTTACCATCAGGTGGGCTGTTGGCTCGTCTGCCACTGTAGGCAATAAAAAAAAAAAAATTTAATCGAAGCTATATTTTAAAAATATGTTTTGTTTTATATATGCTAGAATTCGGTAAAAGCTGTATAAAAATTAAGAAATCATTGCGTTTACAGTTCTATTAATATGCAAATAATACATTTGAAACTTAAGATGCGTTATATTCATAGTAAAATAGCTGTTATTATGGTTACTTACTTTTTATACAGCTTTCGCCTTATTCTAGCCTGATAACAGAACATATTTTTAAAATATAGCTAAGATTAAATGATAAAAATTGAAAATCACAAAATATAACACTAAATTGCCACTCATGACGCGTAAACGCTCATAATGCGATAATTAATTTATTAGGGGATCATCCATGAATCGTATCTAAATGTCTTCCAAATTATTACTTTTATAGCCTTTATGTATTTACATTGAAATAAAACTATATTTTCGCTGTAATATATTTAAATGTAAAAAATGTATATTATTTATTAATTAAATAAACAGCGATTAAACAAAAATGTAGTTTTATTTCAATGTGTTTAAAACACAGCAATTTCATGCCTATTCCTAAACGCCTCTTTTCAAACAAAAGGTTAGAACATTGATCACGACGTGTCGTATGGCTCATCTTGGCACAGCCACCATCTCGAACTGAAAATATAATAAAATAATTAATTAGTCGGTAATTAGTCGAAATTGGTCGCAAAATACCTGAGTTAGTCGATCCACAGTTCAAAAGTTATAAGGGGGGTATTGGTGGGCGCTCAGGTTGGCACAGCCCCCTCTGATTATACCTAGAATTCGGTAATTAGTCGAAATTAGTAGCAAAATTTCAGAATTAGTCGGTTCTGTCAAGACGAGCCATACCGACGTATGCACTCAAGGCGGATACATACTTATCTTCACGCTTTTTATACCCGTAGGGGTAGGCAGAAGCGGATAGGCAATCATATGTCTTAATTTTCTTCACGATGTTTTTCTTCACCAATCAGTAATGTCCAAGGTACACTGAGAAAGTAGGTATAAAAAAAAAAAATCACTACAATATACAACGCTGTCTAAACCCAAAGTAAACATATAGCTTGTGTTATGGGTTCTAGAATGCGGATTTGCAAACTTAAATACTGTTTTTGTAAATACATACATTAATAAATAGTAACACCCAGACCAATGCAAATAGACATGTTCATGCACACAAATATTTGTACTGAGCGGGAATCGAACCTGCGACCTCTGAGTGGATCCTACACATTACCACCGAATCACCAAGATAGTCAAAATAATCTAATACTGATATTGTTAGTTTTATCGCACTGTTAGGTTAGGTTAGGTTCAAGGTTAGGTTGCAAGCTAATCATCATCAGAAAACTGGCCAAAAAGACATTCACTATTGTACATAGGCCTCCAAATAACGCCACTGACCGGTCGTTAGGCACCCTCATCCAGTGCGACCCTTGCCAGGAGCCTAACCTCCAGTTTCTGAAAGGCTGATCAACGAAAAATTAACTAATCACCTGTTAAACTCATGTAAAGTACCTAAAAGCATGTTAAAAGTATGGATAACTAGATTAATTTGATCTAATTAGTTCAAATAGAACTAATTATTCATGATTTAAGCAACTCAACTAGTACTTCAATGAGATTTAACAGGTGATTAGTTAATTTTTCGTTGATCAGCCTTTCAGGAACTGGTGGTTAGTCTGCTATCACAATAGTGACAGAATGGTCGATCATTGATCTCTTATTGGTTGAAACTTGTCATTGACGTGATAAAGTCTTATAAATTGATGTACGCCGACTCCACGCTGTCACGTTCCGCGTGCAAGCGAGAGCGCGAAACAAGCCATAGAGAGGCATAATGGGCCTAAGCGCTCGGCTTGTGACGCAAACTCCTTCTTTGTATTATACAAAATAATGATAATTCAGTGATTATAATTCAATTCATAAAATTATGTAATTTTTCATCAATGTCTTCACGTAATATTATCGTCTGTAAACCAACTTTACAGACATGAAACAGTTTTTTTTATTTGGCATTTGCATTTTTCTAACAGAGTACCAGGCATAGAACTGACACCAAACATCAGAACAGTAACAGAAATTCGGCAACCAGAAGCAAATCCAGCAACCAATTCTGACAACACAGAGCAACCATCAACAGAACCTAACATTGATATATCCAACTGGGAAAACACTTTCTCATCACTCCCAAGTACGAGTCAGGCACGACCTGACCTGGGTCGACCTGACCTGGGTCGACCTGACCTGGGTCGACCTGACCCTGGTCAATCTGACCCGAAGGAATCCAGGCGAGGGGTCACGAAGATTTGTGGTCAGAATATTTGCCTGGATGATTCCTTATTCAGTAGAAATAATACAGAAAGTGATGAAGAATTTTTCGCCGAAATTGATCGGATGTCTGATGATGGTGAAGAGTATAAGCAGAGGGTTGTGGTGGGGAATGGTGATAAGGAAAATGGAGAGACTAGGTAAGTGGATCCTATATTTACGAAACCTATAAGTTCTTCCCGTCTTAAGTACCCTATCACACATAACCCCCTAATATATGCCACATACACGCAACAGACACGCATATACCTGCATTCGCTAGCATAACAACTCACTACGGACACTACGATGGGTGCATTTCTATGCATTGACCTTGACCTTGAACTATCTATCCATTGACCTTGACCTTGACCTTGACCTTGAACTGTCCACACACGTTACAGCGCTTACGTTCCTACATCCCGCTCCTTATTGTTGTGGGCTCGAGTCAACCAATAAATATTAATGCCGTAGCTATTATGAGGTGCTGTATGACAGAAAGTCTTAGACTAGGACCACTAGCCATTTAGTTCTTTTTTTAAATATCTTTTGTGTTTTCTTTCAGCAATTCCCTAGCAACTAATATAACAGTAATACAAGTATCAAACAAAGAACCGCCTCATACCGCAATACCAATTTTAGGTCCTGAAACAAACGTTTTTGACTTTGATTTCAAACAAAAATTCACTATATCCGAACCAGCCAATCCTAATTTTATTAATATAGTCAATACTGAAGACATTGGGTATGGAACTACCTTCGAAACTCCAAAAAAAGAGTCCGATTATGGACACTTAAGTTTGACCACAACAGTGAATTTAACTGGCACGAACGACTTTACGAATCATACGACTTCGAGTCAAATTTTGCCGACGACTTCGAATTTTCCGGTGACTACGAACAATTTGCCGGTGACTTCCAACAATTTACCGGTGACTTCGAACAATTTGCCGGTGACTACCAACCAGAATGATGAAGTTTACGAACGCTTGTGTATGGCTTCGACTTCTAATAGCAAACCATCGCCATTGCCAGTAAGAAAGTTGAAAACCACAGATAAAAGCCGAAAGTCATCTTTGCCGAATTTAGAAGTCGGCGAATCGACATACGAATATTTGTTTTTAAGTAATAATAATGCGAACTCTGTTAGTGTGACCCCAGAGGTCAATTGTAATGGTGAGTCGAGAGTGCAGGTCAATTCGGGGTCGAATACTGACCCCGTGAACAGGGTGAGGTCAATCGAAAGATCACAAAGTCAGAACGCCTATGACGCTTCTCCGAGAATAAGGGATACTGTGAGACCGCAGAACAATAGTCCGAAAAGAGAAGTTAAAAATGGTAAGAATTTTTTAACTAGCTTGCCGCGTCGCTGTTTTACCATTCTTTGCTTACTGCTCTGCTCCCGTCGCCAGTAGCGTGATGTTACATAGCCTATAACCTTCTTCGAGAACTAGGCTATCAAACGTAAAAAGAATTATTTAAATCCGAATGGTAGTTTTAGAGATTAGCGCGTACAAACAAACAAATAAACCCTTTCACTTTATATAATGTTTTTTAATTCTAGTATTAAAAACACAGTGTAAAAAAAAGTATTAAAGTACTAGCTTTTGCCCGCAGCTCAGCCCGGGTGAATGTCGGTTATCGTATTTTTACAAACTTTCAGCCACTATTTTAACCCCCTATAAACCACTTTTTGCGATTAAAGATAGCCTATGTTGTTCCCCAAGGTCTATTATATCTCTATACCAAATTTCATCAAAATCGGTTCAATGGTTTAAGCGTGAAAGCGTAACAGACAGACAGTTTCAGACTTTCACATTTATAATATTAATATGGATATTTATCCACATTCTAGAACTCATAACACAAGCTATTAATATATGCTTACTTTGAATGTAGATGGCGTTGTGTGTAGTTGTTGTGATATTATTATTGATCCTATTAATATTATAAATGCGATAATTTGTGTGTGTGTCACCACTCAGCGCCTAAACGGCTAAACCGAGCTCGATAAAAATTGGTATGTATATAAAGTCGGTGCCGGACACGGACATGCAACTTTTCATCCCGAAAATCGGTCTTGTTCCCAAGGGATACAACAAAACATGTTTATTTATTTTCAGAAACTAGTGAACAAAACCATAAACCAATATGGAAACGAGGATTAACTGAATTATCATTACTTACAAGATTAAGATCTATTGGACAGACTAAAAAGGAAAGTCCAACGAGACAGGATAATGACAGGTAACTAAAAACTTTGACTGCACCGTTGGTCTAGTGGTTAGTGTAACTGACTGCGACGCCGGGTGTCGTGGGTTCGATTCCCGCGGAAGGCAAATATTTATGTGATGAACATTTGTATTTGTCTTCAGTCTGGGTGTTTCCTATGTATTCTAAGTATGTATTTACAAAAAAAAAAGTATTATATTTTAGTTATCTAGTACCCATAACACAAGCTCTGCTTAGCTTGGGACTAAATGACGGTGTGTGATAGTGTCCACATATTATTATTATATTATAAACTTTTAATATTATTAACTATATGTTTGCCATTGCTTTGCTTCGCTATCAAAAGTTTCATTCGGTCTCACAAAGCCTACGGAAAATATAGTAATAGTGTCTAATTGCATCAATCTTATTTACGAAGGCGCTTAAAATATTTTAAAAATGACTGCCGACTATCCGGCCAAAAGTCGGTGACTATTCGGCAAAAAACGCCGACTATCCGGCTTCTTATTTTGTATATATTTCTCAATAATATGTATTTTCATTTTGACATAATTCAATTTTAATTAACACTAACAGTATCTTCACACAAAAATATTTTACATATAAACACCTCCCTGATTCTTACAAAATAAAAATTAAGCAACAATAATTAAACAAAAACTAAACATATTCCGACACGTTCGCAGACAGCTTTTGCGACTTGCGCGCGATTCAGCAGTAAGTAAAGCATTACGATAATCCCCGAAACCGTGATCGGCTCGGCCGACTAGTCGGCTTCTTTACAACCGACTAATCGGCTAGTCGGCCAAAGTCATTATCAGCACTTTCCTAATTAAAATAATACTGCTATGAGATAGTGGTTTTCACTATGACGGCTTTTTCTACAAAAGTGATATTTCTCCAGGAGTCCAGTAGTGACTTCGCCAGCTAAAGTGGTGCATAGATCACGACCTGAAGCAAGGGTCGACAGCACCAGAAGACGGAGCAGTTCTTTAAGTAATGGTAAGCATTTACTTATCTTTTCTATATTGCCTTTAATCAGAGCCAACAGCCCACGTGATGGTAAGTGGTAACTGTCGCTCAAGGACTTGTACAATGCCAGAAACCCGTGCTGACGCTACATTGAAATTTTATATACCCTATGTAACTCCCACAATTAATACAAATCTAATGATACTTCATTATTATGTTAAAATCCATTTAGGCTGTAGAGCGTGCCAAAAAAATACACATATCATACACAAACTTGCCGCAGCGCGGTTCCTTACTGCTCTACTCCCGTCGACAGTAGCGTGATGTTACATACCCTATAACCTTTCTCAAAAACTGGGCTATTAAACGTAAAAAGAATGGAGCTCGAGGAGCTTTACATATAAACTAAAAAAAAATTTTTTAACATCATAGAATGTGACTGATAGATTTTATTATTTATGTATACCTATGTATAAGGCTCGCCGTTACACTGTTAAGTCCGAACAGGTTTATTAATTTATTTATTTATTTATCAACTTCATACATACAATATGTAATGGCGGACTTAATGCTTGAGGCATGTTACTTGCTGATATTGTAGCTTTCTATATGTGAAAGATTTTTTTAATTGGTTGCTTAGTTTTTGAGTTAATTCATGACAAACACACATCCAATAATTTTTTTTTTTTTTTATTTATGTGTCCGGCCACAAACAATGTGTAACTAGTTTTTAAGTATTTTGGAAATAATTAAATAAAAATAAAAAAAAATATTTAAAACCGACTGGTAGTTCAAGAGATTAGCGCGTTCAAACAAACTCCCCTCCATGACTTCGGCAGTCGGGTAAAAATAATTAAGTTTATTTATATAAATCCTCTACCCTCTCAGGTCAATCACCTATAATTTCTTCAATACCAACACTAATGACATTACGAGCAAGTCAGGCAGCGACACTGAGAGCCGAACAACGCCGCGGGGCAGCACTAGTCGCAACCATATCTGTTAGAGATGCACCTGTGTTTGTAGATTTTGATAATCATGTTTGGTAAGTGATTTTATTTATTTTTTAGGGTTCCTTACCTTAAGAGGCAAAACGGTACCATGACTAGCCTGTTGGCCTAGTGGTTAGTGACTGACTGCTAAGCCGGAGGTCGTGGGTTCGATTCCCACCCAGGACAAATCTTTGTGTGATGTACATGATTGTTTGTTCTGTGTCTGGGTGTAATATCTATAATATGTATGTATTTACAAAGAAAAATGTATATAGTAGTATATCAGTTGTTTAACCCTTAACACAAGCAAATATAATTGCTTAATTTGGAACTAGATGGCGCTGTGTTAATGTGGTAGAATATTATATTAAAGGATCACTTTGTTGTCCGTCTGTCGGCCTAGATCTTTTCTTAGTAACGCGTGGAGGTAATGTGTAATTTATATCTAATACTCTTCTCTGCAAACTCTTGAAGCTGTGAATCAAAGTTTTGTGTCAACGCAATTAAAGATATAGGCCGTTCATGTTTTTTATATTGACTACTTTTTATGTTTGTGCGGAACCTTCGGTGCGCGAGTTCGATTCGCACTTGACCGCTTTTTTATTATTTTACTCAGCGGCTTTTTCCGCGTATACCATAAAATATAGTCTGTGTTACTCGCTGATATTGTAGCTTTCTATATGTGAAAGAATTTTTAAATTGGTTACATAGTTTTCCAGATAATTCATGACAAACAAAGAAACATTTAAAAAATATATTTTTTAAACAAAGACAAAGAAAATTCTAAAAATTATTGTTTTTGCTTGCTTCTATAATAAAGGTTCTCAAAGTTTTTTAGGGTTTCGTATCTCAAGAGGCAAAATATTTTTACGACATTTCGAATCGTGACCGATAATGAGGCTGTTTAGGAAAATTTTGCCCACCAGTTGGCGCCACTTTCACTTTCACATTGGGTCAATTAGAGGTTAACTTTTAAAAAAATGACAGCTTGACCTGACGCATCGGTGCTGCCACCTCGTGGGCTCCATTTTAGAAAACCTTCTCAGTAATTTTTTTTTTCTTATGCACGTGAATTATCCATTTTGTAAATTAAACATTTAAATTACCGAACTGTACAATGAAAAATATTTGTTTTGATAGCGCTGTCAAAATGGAAGACCTTTTACCAAAGTGGCACTAACTGAGGGCGAAAAATTTGTGTTAACACTCCCATTGGGTACAGACTCGTCCCATTGTCGACGAAAGGTCATTCTTTTACACATTTACCCACTTTTTCGGAGCACAAATTTGTGATCCCGCCCTTTAGTTGGCGAAATGGTGTATCTCTTGTTCCTAGCTATCCCTTTTTGGTAATAAACTCGTGATGGTATATGTAACCTGTGTCCCAGGGTGTCGTGGTGGGGCGGCGCGGGGGGGCGCGCGGGGGGGCGCGCGGGGGACAGGCTGGCGGCGCTGCGGGGGCGCGCGCCCGCACACGCCGCGCACGCGCACGCGCTGCTGCGGGCTAACGCGCACCAGGTACGTATACTGCTGCACCACATACACACATCCATACATAACCTCACGCCTGTATCCCATTAATGGGCTATGCACAGTCTATAGAACACTAAACTAAACATACCTCCTTTGCTTCAACATTCATTAATCTTTTACACACACGTCGGTTACGCGTGCCTGTAATTGTGTCCTTTGTCAACATATTTATATTTAACTAGCCTTCCACAGCGCGGTTTCACTCGCGTTATTTTTAGCTTTTTAATTTATCTGTGTATTTATTGACAAATTAGTGCTTGAATTCTCGTTAAAAGTATAAAATTTAATAAAGTTAAAAATTATTTGGTTCACAATAATTAGAAGAAATTTAACGCAGGTTAAACCGCTTTGCAATCTCGCTCCTCTTCTGTGGACACGCAGTTTTATCCATTTTTTAATTTATAGCTCTACCATAAGTTCACGAATTTGTTACACAATGTCCCAATTTTTTTTTTATTGCCGTCAATGGCAGATGAGCAAACAGCCCACGTGTAGTAAGTGGTAACTGTCGCTCATGGACGACTCAAGAGTCTCGAAGCCGCTGCATACCGTGAAGGGAGTGGGATAGGTGAAAAGATTGAATAAGGAAAGGGAATAAATTGTGCCTCCGGCCCTCTCACCGAACGAAACGCAGTAGTACGGATACTACTACTCTTACGTCGATCTTCTATGAGAGGGTAGTACTTCCCTGGACGATCCGGTCCATTCATGCTGAAACCAGCGTGAATCTACTACCGTATAATTGTTATATGACTGGCCTGTTGGTCTAGTCCTAAGTGACCCTGACTGCTAAGCCGGAGGTCGTGGGTTCGATTCCCACCCAGGACAAACCTTTGTGTGATGAACATGATTGTTTGTTCTGTGTCTCGGTGTAATTTATCTATAATATGTATGTATTTACAAAAAAAATGTGTATATAAGTAGTTTATCAGTTGTTTAGTACCCATAACACAAGCAAATATAATTGCTTAATTTGAGAATAGATGGCGCTGTGTGAATGTATAATATTATTATTATTATATTGTTATACATATTTCTGACCTTATGTTATTAATTTGCAGGTAGATATACTATTTCATCGAGTGCCGCTCGGAAAAATCTATGTAGTAAATAAAAGGGACCAAGAAAGTATAGGTAAGTTTTTATAGTTGCCCACAGTTTATTATAAAGGCATCTGAATAGACCAGTGTTTCCCATTTACCGGTTCGCGACCCGGTACCGGGTCATCAAAATAAAATACCGGGTCGCAACATTCCCGCACTAAAATTTAGTGAATAAATAGGCGATACTAAAATATGTTTATAGTATTAACGAGTTTTCCGAGGCGCGATTTCACCCGCGTCATTACTTACTACTCTACTCCCGTCGCCAGTAGCGTAATATTACATAGCCTATAACCTTCCTCGAGAACTGGGCTATCATACGCAAAAAGAATTTTCAAATCTGACTGGATGTTCTAGAGACTAGAGCCTTCAAACAAACAAACTCTTCTGTTTCATAATATTTTAAATAATACTATTAATGAATGTGTATAATATTATCTAATGGAACGAGCTTGGGTTTAAAAGTCTTGACTGGCCTGTTGGTCTAGTGGTTAGTGACCCTGACTGCTAAGCCGGAGGTCGTGGGTTCGATTCCCACCCAGGACAAACCTTTGTGTGATGAGCATGATTGTTTGTTCTGTGTCTGGGTGTAATTTATCTATAATATGTATGTATTTACAAAAAAAAAATGTATATAAGTAGTATATCAGTTGTTTAGTACCCATAACACAAGCAAATATAATTGCTTAATTTGGGACTAGATGGCGCTGTGTGAATGTGGTAGAATATTATAAAAGTAGTATTTAGTTAAGGCTTTGTTCAAATTTGTCACTAGAACCTTAATATTGTTACTAACTTACCTTCTGTTATAGTGCTACTACATACTTACTTACTTTACTAGTACTTAAATTACTGTGTAATATTCTACCTACATAATTATGTTACCTATTTCCTCCAATTCTCTTCCCTCTTTTGACTTCGGGTGGGCTTAAAACCAGCGCTAGCTGTGCCCATACCGTTTCCACTTTAGAAACAATGTATTAATTTTGTGTATGTAATTTTATGTTCGAGTGAGTGGAATAAATGATTTTGTATTTGTATTTGTATTTAGTATTAAGTGGGTCACGAAGGGCCAGTGAAAATTACCGGGTCCTGGCAGAACAATGTTTGAGAAACACTGGACTAGACTAAGTGTTAACTCGTTGTGTTCACATCGGTAAACAATTAGCGGGTTAGCAGGGTTTACGCGTCATGAGTGACAACGTCGCACTTTAGTATCATATTTCGTGGTTTTAAATTATTATCATTTAATCTTAGCTATATTTTAAAAAATATGTTCTGTACAAATGTTGGAATTAGGTGAAAGCTGTATAAAAAGTAAGAAATCATCAATTTACAATTCTATTAATATGCAAATAAACTGAAACTTAAGTTGGTTATTTTCATAGTAAAATAACTGGTTATTTACTTTTTAAACAGCTTTCACTTAAATCTATACTTTGTCCAGCCGTTTATTTTTTTTTTGACAGCTCATGCCTATGAAGTAGCATTTTTTTTGTTTGGAATAATGTACTACAGTAATATCGTACTTTATTGACGGTAGACGCCCACTTAGTGAAGTGCCCAGTGATTAACAAACAATTACAGACTATATCGATTACTACCTACGTATTTATTGAACAAATTTTTAATATTTACATGTTTATTTACTTTTTATTCTTTTTTTTTATTTTTCTCTTTTAATTTATAAATAAATTTTTTGATAAAATGTTTGTTTACGACAGTTCAAATTAATGTGTAGTCATAGAACGACACAGTCTACCATTTGTATTTGTTGTGTAGATACTATTAAGGCTGAACACTGTCTCTCAAGATACAGGTTACCCTAGTTTGAGAGGCAGGGTTAAATTTATTGTACAGTTTTTGAATCATACAACAATATGAAATTGTAAAACTTAGGTTATATTCACATCTGTACTTACTTTTTTTTTTGAAAAATAAATTATTATTATTATTATTATTATTATTTATTTCATATAATATAATTAAAAAAACTAATAAACGAATAATAAAAACTTTATCTAATAATATATTTCGATACATTAAATCGATTGAAAGTTCTTCTAACATAAAATCGATTATTATTTTATATCGAATTGGTAACGCGTGAGGGAATCACTAATTTCGAACTGTCAAAAAGAAAATAAACGGATGGACAGAGTATAGCTACTGTACAGAACGTATTTTTAAAATATAGCTGAGATTAAATGATAAAAATTGAAAACCACGAAATATGGCACTAAAGTGCGACGTTGCCACTCATGACGCGTAAACCCTCAGCAACAAAGAGTGCAGCTGACCTATCCTACCTATCCTACCGTCTCCTTCAAGTCTAATATAGATAGAAGTGTATTGCCTGTGTCACTTTGCATGCTTGAAATTGTAATAACCTGGCGATTAAAAAGAGTGGCGTGAGTTTCTTGCCAGTTCTTCTCACAGCTCTAACTCGTCAGCGAACTGGCTGTAGGTTAATTGGCTGACATTTTGTATTTTTTAACGTTCATAAGTGTTAATTTAATTAACCTATATGAATAAAAACGTTTTAATTTAGATTAAAACTTAATACTTCTGCCTACCCTCAATAATTTTATATGCTTCAAGGTATAAAATTAGACGCAGAGTGCAATATAGTGAGAGTGGACCCCAACAGTTGTGCGGGCCGTGCGGGTATACCTCCCGCGGGCCACTGGGCCCTCACCGAGATCAATAACAGACCCATTAACTTACTTAAGGTAAGAATTTTTACTTTTCACTGCCTCTGTGGCGCAGTGGGAGCGCAAGCGACTGCTGTGCACGAGGTTGTTGGTTCGATCCCCACACGGGACAAAACTTTTTGTGATCCATAAATGTTTTTACCGAGTTTTTACTTTATGTTTATAAAGTCCCCTGCGATACAGGGCTTCCGTATTGCGTCGTTCATAGTCAACATGTGGACTGCTTCTGTGGTTCGGTTGTATTGTGTACGGACTGCCACGCAGAGGTCGCGGGTTCGATTCCCGCTCAGTGCAAATATTTGTGTGCACGAACACGTCTATTTGCATTGGTCTGGGTGTTTCTATGTATAATATGTATGTATTTAAATATGTATATCCACATAAGTTATTAATGTCTGCTTATTTTGGGTCTTGATGGCGTTATGTAGTTATTGTGTGATAATGTTACAAGGACTTACTTTTTTTTTTATATTATGGCCTACGCCTGATGGTAAGCAGTCAGTGGAATCCAGAAGTGGTGGCCACTATACTAAAAGCCATCGTCTTAAACTGCTGGTATGGTGGCCTCCACTATGGCGGCTGGGATTGGGGGAAGGGAATGAGGGAGGTGAGGAAAGAGGAAAGGAGGAAAATTGAGCCTCCGCTCCGGTGCTCTCACTCACCGAACGAAACGCAGTAGTACGGATACTACTACTCTTAAGTCGATCTTCTATGAGAGGGTAGTATTTCCCCGGACGATCCGGCCCATTCATGCTGAAATCAGCGTGGATCTACTACCGTAATACCTGCTTTCCCCCCTTAATAGCGTGATGTTATATCCACAGGGTGGTGAGGACGACATGAATCGTCTAAGCAAACACGGTACAGAAGTATCTATATTAATACAACCATCTGCTTTAGTAAAAAAACTTCGATCATCACTCAAGGGAAATAAAACCATATTGGGATTGAGATAAGGCTTAGTTTTAATAGTATATCATTATCATATCGATGACGTCCATTACTAGATGTCTTCTACAGGATGTATAAAAAAGGAACACTATGAAATCGTCAATAGATCATGAAAAAATCAAATGCGAAAGTTTGTGTGTGTGTATGTGTGTGTTTGTTACCACTCAGCGTCTAAACGGCTGCACCGATTTCGATAAAAAATCGTATGTAGATAGAATCGATCTGAGACGTACATAGGCTACCTTTTATCCCGAAAAGCAGTCTGGTTCCCGAGGGAGACAGAACTCATTTGACGCGCGAGCGAAGCCGTGGGGCGTAAATAGTATGCTATAACATCAAGAATTTTGAAAAATGACTACTCTTTTAGAAGTTATAACCATACAAAGTTTGAGCAATTTTCATCATATTTTGGTATAAAAAAATAAATTTAAAAGTTATTTTTTGTTTCGCCAGATATTTAGTAATTATTGAAAACTAGCTTCCCGCGACGCAGTTTCATCCGCGTCTCTGCTTACTGCTCTGCCTCGTCGCCAGTAGGTTACATAGGAATATAGAAAAGAGTTTTTTTTTTCATTCAGGCAATTTTAACATTTTTCTCTTAGTAAGAACCTTCTTCGTACTTCAAGGAATCGTATAAAAAAAGAATTAGCGAAATCGGTTCAGCTGCTCTCGAGATTTGCGCTTAGCAACACATTTAGCGATTCATTTTTATATTTATTGAAAATAATCTTGATGTTATAGCATATAAGCATGCTCTATTTCCTATTTCAAAGATTGTTACTTATTTACGCACCCTGTATTACATTTTTATTTAATTTCAATGTATCTTTATTTATACTAATAATAATAATAGCCCAGATTCTCTTCAAATTTTAATTTCTGACTGTCTCTGCTTACCCCATGAATGAGACTATAATATAGATTTCTTAGAAGTGTTAAGGTGAATAGAATTATATGTAAAATAAAAAAAACTTTTTATATTATAAATATGTAAATATTAAGGAAAAATTTTTATAAATATTTGTAAAAATATAATAATATAGGAAAATATGTAATTTAAAAGCACACGTAACCGACGTGTGTATGAAAAGATTAATTAATGTTGAAGGAGGCAAAGCAGGTGTTGGCATTCTATAGTCTCTGCTTACACCATTAATGGAAGACAGGCGTAGAGTTATGTATGTACAAAAATTTAATAATTTTTAATAGTACATATTTATGAATATAAAACAATGTAAACCATGGTATTAAACAATTTGTATACAAATGTATAATTACATATTTTCCTATACATAATACAGTTTTCTATACAATTTACAAATATACATATAATTAAGATTTTGATATTAAATGTTTGTACACAGCTGATAAATATGTCTAATATAAGCTCACGTTCCCAATTTGCCCAATCCTGGCCATACATGACCAATTTAACAACTTTTCTGCCCCAACGGCCATCAGCTCTGCGATATGTCCTGCCCATTGCCACCTCAGTACAGCAACTCTCTGAGCTACATCAGTTACATAAATTTTCTTGTTTTTATAGCGGTCTCGCAAGAAAATACGTTTTAATTCCCATTTTTTTCCTTTCTTTCTTTTTCATCTTTCCTTTCCTCCTTTCCTTTCTCTTTTCCTTTCCTCCTTTCCTTTTCTCCTATCCTTCCTTCTCTAATTTTTCCTCTGATTATCCCTTCTTTTTTCCTTTGATTATTCCTCCTTTTTTCCTTCGTTTTCCTCCTTTTTTATAATAATTATTATAAGTATAAATGCAATTAATAATGTGATATAACTTTTATTATATATTTGTATTTTTTTTTTGTAAATTATATACACAGTAGAGTTAGTTATGTAAAAAACTTTAAATACAGGCTATTAGGCAATGTCTATACATGTTTTAGTAATAATTTTTTTTTAAATTATGACGCTATAATACAAGACTATCCCTCAGTTTCTGAGTCTGATCAGCGAAAAATTAACTAATCACCTGTTAAATCTAATGTGAAGTACCAATTGGGTTGCTAAATGCATAAATAATTAGTTTAATTTGATCTAATTAGTAACTAATTAAAATAATAGATTAAATGAAACTAATTATCTATGCTATTAGGTACTTCTTCTTCAGCTTCTAAGCTTTTTAGAAACTGGGGGTTTGTGTGCTAAGACTCGCTAGTCCAAAGTCAAAACAAGCATCTTTCATGAAAAATGAAAATATTTTTAGATTCTGTAATACAAGACTCTTGTGTGCTTAATAGACTCGCGAGTCCAAAGTTAACATTAAACTAAAAGATCGCTCAAAACAAAAACGACAAAAATTTACATGTACTGCGAGAGGGGAATACGGAATATAATTTTCATAGTTTATTATTCTAAGACTAAATATTGGAAATCAGGCTATTTATATTAGAACTAAATAAAATTGGATCTCTTAATGAATCTTATATTTATTACAAAATTTATTTAAATTTATATAATGTTTAAATCTAGGGGATAAATAGTGGTCACCATGCCAGTAGTTTGAGAACATTTTGTAATGGTGACCACCAATATACACTGCTTACCATCAGGCAGAATGGAGTCATTTTAGTAGGCTATAAAAACTACCAAGTTGATACCTGTTTTTGTTGTATATTTTAAAAAATTATAGAAACATCAACATTGGTATCAAATGCAATTTGTGTCAAGAAAAAAAAAATTATTTTACCGCACTTATCACAGGGGTAGTCAAAAAATGCTAAGTATAGTAGAAACTAAAAGTATCAAAATCCGTTAGCGGATAAACAGATAGAAGAAAACATTACCGACCATTAAATGACTGCTTGAAACTTTGCCTGCTACAATTAAAACAAAAACTTTTATTTTTAATGTAAAAGTAATAATAATTGCAATACACATATCTCGATTTGTGATCGAATCAATACATAATAAGTCTGCAATACAATTTTTAAATGATTTTTTTGTTTCATTTATCTAAAAATTTGCCATTTTTGAGAGTGGAGAGTGTTCTGAAGAATTTTTTTTTAAACACACGATTTGTACACATAACTATATTTATAAAACGGGTCTACTCGTGTTTGAAAATTATTATAAGGTGTCATAAGTCATATCTCTTTACCCGACGTTTCGGTCGAATTACACCGACCATGGTCACGGGCTGACTGATGTAGCCAGGCGTCGTCTTCGCCTTGAAGCTCGGGATTCGGCAACTTGTCTTTTTAACCGACTTCAAAAAGGAGAAGGTTATCAATTCGGGTCGTATGTTTTTTTTTTTTTTTTTTTTTTTTTTTTGTATGTTTGTTACCTCATATCTCGGTCATTTATGAACCGATTTGAAAATTTTTTTTTTTATTTGAGAGGGTATACTTTGAAATTGGTCCCATTTTTTTATTATAAGAAATGGTTCAGTGGTTGTATGTTTGTTACAACAAAACTCGGTCATTTATAAACCAATTTGGAAAATTCTTCTTTTATTTGAAAGAGTATACTCCGAAATGGGGTCCCATGTTTTTTTATAAAGAATGGTTTAGTGGTTTGGCTTTAATTTTATATTTTGTAACAAAACGTATGCAAGAATTGAAGACGTGTAAAGCAACACGTCGATGTCTTTTGCGACGAATTTTCTGACATTGACATATCCATGCTACAAGTGCGAAGTGATTTTTAAAATTCATTTTTTGTTAGAAACGAAGTGGCCCTGGATGAGTGACCATTTGTGTCGTTTCATTTTCAGTGTCTTCATTCTTTAGAAGCAGTTAGACTATGGTTATCACTATAATTTGGTAGTCGTTAAGCCAAGCGATCGAGAAAGTGTTGACAAGGACCTTATATCTCTATTTACAATCTTACCTCTCGTCTCTACTTTCTTTCAAACGGCGCGGCGCTGTCTCATTTGCGCAGAACGTTTAGTAGGTCTATCCATATTGAATATATTTATACACAATTAATTCCCACTAAAAGTTTAAAAATAAAATAATTTTAGAAAAAAATGAAAACCGACTTCAAACAATACCTGTATGTTCAATCCTTAACTAAAAAGTAGAAAATAATATTTTAATTACTTCATAGCAAAGAACATTAAAGGGGAATCAACGCAATCCTTGATACCTATAATACTTTACTATTTATAGTTTTAATCAGTTATTTTGGAGTCGGTGCCAGCCAAGAAGGATCATAATGACCTTCATAAAAATAATCTACCTACTAGCAAAAATAACCTACTTGATTAATCTATTAATAATATGAAAAAAAAATATAGATTTAATACAAGAAATCGAACGGAATCTGATAAGTGCGCGTCAAATTTTTTATGTATATCTGAACACAACTATCAATGATGTCTGCCTTCACGCGTATGACCGCGTTCGTGTAGTGCACTCAGGCATATCCTCCACGCGTGCCATTACCGCACCTTGCATTTCAAAAGTTTGTTGCAAAGCCAGAATTAAAGATCCTTCTTGGCTGGCACCGACTCCAAAATAACTGATTAAAACTATAAATAGTAAAGTATTATAGGTATCAAGGATTGCGTTGATTCCCCTTTAATGTTCTTTGCTATGAAGTAATTAAAATATTATTTTCTACTTTTTAGTTAAGGATTGAACATGCAGGTATTGTTTGAAGTCGGTTTTCATTTTTTTCTAAAATTATTTTATGTTACACAGTTTTGTTAAAAGTCAGTACTACGACAAGTAAAACGGTCTGTCCAATGAGTACGTTGTTCTGCTGAGAAATTGTCTAGACGGCAATTACTTCCTTTACCGTGGACAATATTACCTCCAGATCGATGGAGTAGCCATGGACAGCCCAGTCGCACCGGTGATGGCTAATATCTGGATGGAGCAATTTGAAGAAGGTATAGACCATAAAGCGTTTCACGTAAAGTTATGGAAGAGGTACGTCGATGACGTCTTCTGTATTATGAAGGAGGGTAGACAAGCAGTGGAACAACTGGCTGAATACCTGAACTCCATACATCCGAATATTCGTTTCACATATGAAACGGAGACGGATAGATCGTTAGCCGTTAGCCTTTCTCGATGTGAAAGTAATGGTTCGAGAAAATGGGTGCTTAGCACACACGGTCTACAGGAAACCGACACACACAGACAGGTACCTTCACGCCGATTCGCACCACCATCCGCGGCAATTACAGTCAGTCGTAACCTCACTGACCAATCGAGCATATGACCTATGTGACCCTGAACTCTCGAACAGTGAGCTTACACATGTTCAGGAGGTACTAAAGCGGAATGGATACCGGCCAAGCATGCGACGTCCAAAGAAGAGGGAAAAGATGGCAGAAGTAAGCAGAGCACCAGCTTTTATGCCCTATATAAAATGAGTGACGGACAAAGTTGGAACAGTACTACAGAAATACTCCATAAAGACTGTATACAGTCTGCACTCCATAATATCTCATCACCTGCGTACTCCGAAAGATGTCATCCCTCTACAAAAGCCTGGTGTTTACAAGGTGGATTGCAGCTGTGGGAGTTCCTACATTGGACAAACCAAGCGCACAATAGCGGAAAGGGTCAAAGAACATATCACAGCTGTCAAGAACCGTCAAACAAATAAGTCTGCGATTGCTGAACACCTGTTAGAGTCAGGAACCAACCACTGGATTGAGCTACATAAGCCGCAAGTGCTTTCCACTGATCGGCATTACTACTCCAGGATAGCTCGACAAGCGGTTGAAATTAAAAAGTACCGAAATTTCAACCGAGAAGACGGATACCGCTTATCTCCATCTTGGAATCCAGTAATCAGCAGGTGTGAGCGTCGCAGTTATGACAAAGTAGGCCAAGGTGAAGACGTCGTGAGTGTTGCGTGTCGTAGTACTGACTTTTTACATCGTTTTTATATCGTTCTATAGTCTCTGCTTACTCCATTAAAAGGAGATAGGTGTGAAATTATGTAGTTACTTATGTAGGTAAGTATGAGAGTTATTTGTTATCGCAGATCTAAAACTTTAATTTTGTTGTGACGATGGACGCTTAGCGTTCTTGACCTTATGCGGCAGTTGATAACACGTTTTCCGTCGCATATAGATAACGTTGTGAGAGTATCTGCAATGGCAACATACCTTTATGTAGGAAGTTCTCTCTGGGTGAAGAACAGAGTACTTATTGGGACTAAGGTCCCGTATTCTTACTAATGACCTCCTCCTACATCATGCATGTCTACCTCATAAAATTAGAAATAGTATATTAAACTGGCTGTTTTCATATTATTTTTCTTTCATTTTATAAAGAAACTAACAAAGAAAATCAACATTAATTAATGCTAAAGAACCTAAAGAAGTAGTAATGTTCAATACTTATTTCTTTAGTGTATGCCCAAAACGCAGCTGACGTTGACAATCTACTTAATTTTGACAGTGACAACACCAAACTGTCAATCAAGTTTAACTTTTTTTTTGCTTAGTTTGTTTTCAGTTAATTTTATTTAATTTACTTGTTTTTTGTTGTTTATGTGATACAAAATGGAAACAAAACAAACAGATGCTGCTACCAAACGTAACCAGTGTAATATTTGCAACAAAATCATTATCGGAAGCTCGTATAAATTCAAGTCGCATTTATATCAGCATAGTGCTGTGAAGTCGCGATTTACGTGCTCACACTGTTCAAAAGAGTATTTTCGCCGCGATGCATATGAGAAACACGTAGCTGTGCACACCGGGGTAAGAAAATACCATATCTGTGACCACTGTGAGCGTGGTTTCGTCGATAAACGCAATTTAATAAGTCACCTTAAAATCCATGACGAGTACTTTAGTAAGGCAAGCGAGCAGTATAAATGTCTAGCTTGTGGTGTAAGTTACTGTGAAGAAAGATTGCTAAAGTACCACATAAGAAAGGAGCACTTCAATTTGCATGCTAAAGAAACAGTGCTTGATAAAAAAAAGAAAAACGAAACATGGGTCGAAAGAGTGATGCAGTCGGAAATTTGTGTGGAAATGACGAAAACAGGGGACAACAGTGTAACTATAAAAAAATCACCAACCACAAAAAAGTTTTCAAGTAAAGAATCATTAGAAAAAACTAAATTTCAAGAATACATATCATCAGTGTTTGCAAACACAGACAAATCACAATATTCTAAGGCAATCTGTGACTATTGTAAGAAAGAGATGCTAAAGAAAAGTTTACAGTCTCACATAAGAGAACGCCATCTAAAACTAAAGAGGTTTAAATGTGACGAATGTAATGCCAGCTTTAACCGCCACTATCAAATGGTTAATCACATCTGTGGTAAATTTAAAACTAGAAAGAGAAATTAGGTTTTATATTTTTGTACTTAAAGCAACTTAGAACTAACAGCTTGGAGTATTTATGTGGTGCACTCCAAACAATAGAATACCTATCATATCCTTGGAGGAGTTTATTTATGTGACTTCTTCGTTATGGACAGGTTAGTGGACCAAAAATAGGTGGTAAGATGAGTTTTATACACCTGTACTCTAGGCACCAGCCTTAAGCCTCTGCAGTGTGGATAATCCACAAAATATGATGAAGACACCTCTACCTATCTACCATTTTAGGGAAAAGGGTATAGGTTAGCGGGTCACAAGTCGCAGATCGCATTTTTAGGTTTCTTTGCCAGTTTACAGTGTTTACTCATGCGTAGATCCCTACCACTGAAACACAGCCCTCATAAATCGTAACGCAACACCTTTGATGCTATTATATGTTGTACTTATAGCTAACAGTACAACATATTTATGTTTTAAGATAGATAATATATACTTTCAAATGGGGTGAATAGAAACAAAATTGTGATAGAGAAATTCTTAAATAATTTATTTTACAAGAATATCAACTGTATTTATTTTACTGTTTTAATCTTGGATAATATCCTATTATAGTTGATTTTGTAGAAGTAATTGTTTAAGAATTTTTCAATTAAAATTTTGTTCCTTCACTGTTGCATTTCTATTCTACCTGACAAATTTCCTATCTATAGTTTAAATGAAATTTGCGTGCGTTTGTTATCACTCAGCACTTAAAGAGTTGAACCGATATCGTAGAAATTGGTATGTAGATAGATTAGCCAGAGACGGACATAGGACATAGTACGGGCGAAGCCATGGGGCATAGCTGTTACATTATAATATTGCCATGCATTAATTTTCCTCAATACCAGAAATATTATATTTTCTATGTTTCATGCCTAACAACTAAATGGTTTAGTGTTTTATGCAACCAGCCTTCTGGTTATATACATTCTAGACATTCTTTTTTTTTATATATATTATAGCCTACCAAAGTGACTATACACCGCCTGATGGTAAGCAGTCAGTGGAATCCAGAAGTGGCGGCTACTATACCAGAAGCCATCGTCTTAAACTGCTGGTATAATGGCCTCCACTATGGCGGCTGGGAATGAGGTTAGGGGAAGGGAATGAGGGAGGTGAGGAAAGAGGAAGGAGGGGGAAATTGGGCCTCCGGCGCTCTCACTCACCGAACGAAACGCAGTAGTACAGATACTACTAGTCTTAAGTCGATCTTCTATGAGAGGGTAGTACTTCCCCGGACGATCCGACCCATTCATGCTGAAATCAGCGTGGATCTACTACCGTGCAAATTACATTTATTAATATTAATATGTTAAAATCCTTAAGTCTTCCTAAAATATAATATTGTTTTAAGACTTTGTACAGTGCACAATAATGTAACAATGTAGTGTATATTACTATAAAATGTGCATATTTTTTGCATGCATTTGTTAGTTTTAAATAAGTTTAGTATACATATTGTACATAACTTTAAGACTTACGTTATGTTTAGCGATTGTTAAGGCGATATAGATAGCGGTAGCTAGACTCTTTAGTCTGCAAATAGTGAAGTATTCCCGTTCAAACCACCAATATTTCACTGGTAGAGCGATTGGGAATGCAATAAAATTTTTTATTATTTTCTTGTCAGTTTGTTTACCTGTTGACGTTTTTACTATCACTTAGACAATTCCGAAAGATTTATAATGTAACATGCATATTATACATTTGTGCGAACCGCTAGTTTTAATTTATCCATGGTAATAGGCGCAAACAAATCAGATTTTGTCTAATAGAAAGAGATGACACTTATGAGTGCCAATGTCGCAATCTAGTGTCATATTTTAGAGGTTTTAAATTTTTATCAATTAAACGGATCTTATTTAAAAAAATTATAGGTCTCTTAAAAAAGGAGTTTTCATCTTGCACTTAGCATACGGATTGGTAACAATACCTACAAATAAAATATCACTGCTGTTACCTATTCGCCAGCCAAGCGTGACGACTGGCAAACCTTGCTCAAGGTAGAGTGGCTATTTTAAACTTATATAAGTCCATGTTTATTACCTTGCTTTGTCTTTTTTAGTTCTCTGGTTTCAAACCCACACTTAAGAAGCGGATCCATTTACCAATAGGTCTTTAACGACTACGACTAATATAAAATTAAGTAAAAAACGCATGATTTGGTACATAAATTATGAAGATTATGTACCTATTGCTAGCTTTCCGCGGCGCGGTCCGTCTTTGCTTGCTGCTCTGCTCCAGTCGCCAGTAGCGTGATGTTACATAGCCTTACCTAACCTAATCTTTCTCTGAACTGAGCTATCATACGCAAAAAGAATGATTCACATTCGACTAGTTTCAGAGATTAGCGCGTTCAAACAAACAAACCTTTCCGCATTGTATAATAGTATAAATGACAAAATTGATAATTTTTTAAGTAAGACAATTATTATTGTATATTAAGATTATTATGTTACAATGTAAGAAATATTTTTACAATTTACATTTGTGAAAGTATATCAAATCAACATCATTTTTAAATGGTTTTTGCCACTCTATTATAATTTTAGAGACAGAAATACTTGATTTAGCGTTAAAGATAACACACACATAGCCCTAAAATGACCTTGATTTGAATATTTGAAAGTAAAATAAAGAATAGAGTAGTGAAAAGTATTTATACCTTTTACATGTTGTAGTCAAACTATTTGGAAGCAGGCTTATAAAGACAAAATGAAAATGTTTTAAATCTACTTCATGATAAGAAAATAGTATTTTTAAAAGGTTTTATATCATGTTACGAAAATGAGGGCTATTTTGCAAGTGCCATAGGAAAGAACTTTCAAAGAACATAAGGGTTGGACCATAATTATCTGGCAGCACGGACTACTACTGTCCGCGCGCTGCGTGCTGTCGTGTTCCTTCTTTCTTTCTCATTCTAGTAAATGACGTTTTTGAGTGACAATACGGATAGAAGCATAGACGCACTTTGTTTACATGCTGCCAGATGTGGTTCAACCCTAATAAAAAAACCATCTGCAAGGTTTATAAATTAAACTACAGGCTATGAACCTACATTCGCATTTCATTGAATTTTTTTGCCTACTTCCCATTCGTTTGACGGCATTAAACTTAATTAAAGTACGTAATTATTGTGCCTTATTGTGAATACAAAAACTGTGTTATTATTATATTGTACCTATTATTAAAATGCAAACTATTTTTGTAATAAATACATTTAAAAAAATATATTTTATTTCATGCCTGAAACATAAATATGCACATTGTCCCACATAATAATAAGTGGTACAACACTGGTAACTGTAAAAGTAAACATAGCGATGTTCTTTACGCATCGCAGAAACAATAAAATTAAAACGCGACCAAGCCGTTGCCGCCGACCAATGACCATGTAGAGAGAAGGAGATGACAGAGGAAGAGGAAAGAGACGAATAGATAATTGATATCAGTGTTACACCCAGTAGTTCCACCAAGTAGGTAGTGACTGGTAGTTCTACAGCACCCCACTTGCCTACAATATATACATAGGTATGCATAAAATCGCATTTAGTATGTTTTTTTATTACAGACGAGCAAACAGCCCTCGTGATGGTAAGTAATAACTGTCGCTCATGGACGACTTACTGACTCGAGAGTCCCTATCTGCGAAGCCGCTGCCTACCGAGAAGGGATCCCCGTTTCTTGGTGGTCATACTAGCATGCCATACTGACATGACCAGTGAGAATCGCTGGTATTGGTGGTCATACTTGTCATTGTCCCTGTGAATATAATAGTTTTCTTGTCCCCTGTAGATAAAGTGGTACTGGGGTAGATGAAAGGATTAAGGGAGGTGAGGAAACGGGAGAAATTGGGCCTCCGGCACTCTCAATCACTGAACGAAACGCAATAGTACGGCTAATAAACTTCTACTCTTACGTCGATCTTCTATGAGAGGGTAGGTAGTACCACCCCAGTCGATCTTGTCTATTCATGCTCAAATGTATGAATAATTGGTATATTTACACCTAATATTTTACGTCAGTAAACTATGAGTGACTAGGTACCTAAGTACCTACTTAGGTAGGTACTTCCCCGATCAATAGGTACGGGCCTCGCGTGACAAACCAACAAGGATCAAAGATCTGATAGACTTACTTAGTAAAAATATATTATCTGTACAAATAAAAGTAAAACTACATACTTACTTAGTTAAAAAAGTATTTGATATTATCTATTTAACTCTATTAAATTTTAGCCCCTTGACAGTGCACTTCGCTTTTAAAGCGAAGTGTCAAAATACCCCTAACTGTGTACTTCGCTTTTAAAGCGCGATTCAAGATGGCCGCCGACCAAAAATGAAAAAAAAATCGAACATGTCTAAAATCGGTAGTACTCCAACTGTGTTATTCGTTATAACTCCCTGATTTTAACGGTTATTGTCAACTAAACGCAACTAATAACGATACCAACATTAAATAATTATAGACATTTAGATGTCAAATATAAATTGTCATAAAAGTCTCTTGTCAGTGTTATTTACGCGCGCGAGAGAACTCTTTCGTTCTCCTCTTTTGTTGATTTCTTAAGTTTTTTATATAGTAGCCAGTATTGTTTTTACCTCAAAACGTTGGAAATCTTATCTATTTGTGAAGTGTTATGTTTTATTTGAAAACAACGCTATCGTGATAAAGTCATGGAACCTTTTTTTTGTCAAGGACCTTTTTTTTTTTTCAAGTGGTTCAAGTGGTTCAAGTTTTGTGTTATTTTATCGAAATAATAAAGTAAGCACTTGTAACAGCTGCTAACTTTGTTTGTGTTAAGTGTGTGAACCAAACTACAAAATGGATATGCCAGATGTTGTAAGTATTCTTAGAATTTATAAACAACGGACCCTATTGTTTACGTTAGCGATCGGATTTCGCTCGGGTGTCGGGTTACGGCTTTGTCAAGGTCTCATTGTGAAATAGTTAATGACAAGGAATGTTATTGTTTATTGATTTAAGAGTTTAATGTGTGCAATATGTATGTAATATGTATATATTATGTATTTAAAACATTAACTTTTTCGATTACGGGTATTTTTTTTAAATAATAGATATTTATGTAATTTGAGACGTCATAAAATACCTATTTTTTTTTTATATTATTTTAATTAAAAATAAATATATATTGCCTTGTAGACCAAAAGGGACTATAGTCCCTTTTATTCATCTGTTGGTAGAAGGCGTAACGGGACTT
The DNA here is from genome assembly GCA_963082885.1 of Parascotia fuliginaria. Taxonomy (NCBI): domain Eukaryota; kingdom Metazoa; phylum Arthropoda; class Insecta; order Lepidoptera; family Erebidae; genus Parascotia; species Parascotia fuliginaria. The sequence continues at coordinate 2,529,577 of OY720201.1, read as the reverse complement.
GACTCCCTTTTTAGCTCCTCTTTGAAAATTAAGAGATATCGCGAAATTAAAATTGCTGAGTTGCGAATACTGAATTTTCGCGATTCGCGGTAATTAGATACACAGTTGCGCGCAATTGACATTTATAGCCTACACTGCTGAGAGGATATAGGAATAATAAAATGAGTTAAATCAGTCGTATTCTTCAGGTTGCTCATAGATCACTACTTTTATTCCTAACTTTTGACAAGGTGACAATGGTTACTTTTGGTTGTAATAATATATCATGTAAAATATATTTATAGGTAGTTATAGTTTAGTTTTAGAATAAAAATTATTAAATTCTTTTCCAAACAATCGAAAAATCCCGCCTTTTTTCTTTTTTGACGTTGACAGAGTTCTTTTTTTTTATTTGATTGGGCCATAGACTTAAATATGAATTCTTTTTTCTTTTTAGGCAATGAATATAGGTTTAATCTGAATAGGTCTTTTAAAATTTTCTTTGTTTTTGGATCATTTATTTTCTGTTTATTTCTGTTGTTTCTGGATTTCTGTTTATAAATTGACTGTTATAGGGGTATTACGCCGAGATACCACCCACACATGCGTGCGGGGTACTATAAGTTATATATTTGTCATGTACTATTCTGTGAGTTCCATGTATTTTAAGTGCAGCTATTCTTATTTACTTGGTTCTTACTTGGTACTTATCCATCCATTCGACAGCATGATGAGTCTTTGGTAAGCATAACTGCATTTGTGAACATCACATGCTACAATTAAAACTGTGGCGTCATCTATCTGGCCAATGGTGACGCACAGAAATTTTATAAGCGAAGACGACGACTACGAGCTTACAGCATAGAAAACATAGATGGCGCTGAGTAACACTTTAAATCAAATTCTACACAAAATCACGACAAATGTATGGAAGCCTGACTCACGTATATCAACATTCTCACACCAACTCACTATCAAGTCCCGAATACCAACTGTCAGGCAGTAGCCTGCCAGGCACGATCACTTAACCTGGTCTGAGAATCTTCCCTTTGGAGGTATGGTGTGATATCACAAAACCAATAATTATCTGAGCTAAGATGTTTATATCTATATATATATTAAGTAAGCCGGATAAAAGATTTGAGTCTGGGGAGTGCTTGGCCTTACCCAGTAAGGAAGTAAGGTACCGAGCGGGGGATTACGCAACCGGAGTGGAATTTCACCATCACTGCACATCACTGTGTTTGGGGGTGGGGCAAAGAAATAGCGGTAAGCTTTTATTATGGCAATTGAGCCGACGATTGTATCAGCTATTTCTGCCAGTGTAGAGTGTAAAATAATCTTCTCGAACCTGAACCTTAACACCGTCTACGATAAAAAAAAACTTAAATAAATTCGAAGTTTTTAGATTAGTGGCGGCTAACCATTCATAGACAACAAATGATTTTTAATTTGGATAAATCGAAAGTCAGTATTTGACTAATTAAATCTGCAATTTTTTAAATGGATTTCTAAGTTATCTTGTTTTTAACACTTTATTATTCCTAAAGAGCATAACAAGTGATTAATATTAATGCTCAAGATAATGACTTCTGCCTTCTCCATGGAACGCTTTACTGAATGGCGAAAAAAAAACACTTTTGGTTGATGGATTTCCATTCATTCTTTACGAGTTACGTACGTTCATTTCAGTTTTCATTCCTCGTAAAATAATGGGAGATGACGGGTGCCTCCCTTATTTAAGTTTTATGTCCCATTTTGTTCAACTATTTTAGTTACGATAATATTTTGTGACAAGACTTTGTGAGTTTTTGTGTGTGACAGTGTTGTTATGTGTTATTAATAATTTAGATCTGCGTTTTTCGAGTTTAGCTACTGCTCAAACATTATTTGGTATGTATTTTATTTGATCAACACTAAATACCTACTCTTTGTTGGCGTTTTATTCTAGACTCAAAATGGAAAGTAAGTTTCGCGCAAGATTTATTCAAAATGTACTGCATTATTATTAATGTATCATTGATACTTGATAGGGGCTTTAATGTGTTTATACCACGCCCGTATTTCTTCCAAATGCTGTATTTCAGAAATTGTATCTATTATTTACTTTTGTGTAGTAATTGTAAAAAAATATCTAAATGTGATAATCGAAGTTGACATCTGAGTTGTAGCTCATACATCTACAATACAAAGTATACTTACTTTGTTTTTTTTTATTTAGTAACAGAACCATTAATTCTCAGCCAATTAGCAGTATTGGCTGAGAATTAATGGTTAACTTTGATTAAAATTTATTAATATGCTTGTTAATTTTTTAAAATATAATATATGCTAATAATATATAAAATTAAATAAAAGTCTAATTTTTAGACATTAACGCAAAACTCTTTTTTTGCATATTAAAATAATTAAAATAATAATTTTGTTTGAGATTCATGCCAACAATGGAAACACATTCATCCTTTATTTTTCGTTAAAGATTTATCTGTCATTCATTCACAAATAATTTCAGAACTGGTTAAAATTTGAAAGACAACTATTAATTTTTCTCTAGAGTTCAAACTGTGTTAGGTATTTCCATTCTGCCTCTTATAATTTTGTTAACCCAAAAGTTATATTTGGTCTTTATAATTTGGGAAGCATGTTTCTTGGAAAGTTCTGAAAATGAACTTGGCATTTTGCCATTTCTTTGTTAATGGTATTATGGAAAATAATTTGCCACAGTTTTAGTTCAAATACAAATTTGTATATTAATAATAATAATAATATAATAATATTAATAATATTAATAATAATATTCTACCACATTCACACAGCACCACCTAGCCCCAAATTAAGCAATTATATTTGCTTATGGTACTAAACATAAACATATTTTTTTTTGTAAATACACACATATTATAGATAAATTACACCCAGACACAGAACAAACAATCATGCTCATCACACAAAGATTTGTCCTGGGTGGGAATCGAACCCACAACCTCCGGCTTAGCAGTCAGGGTCACTAACCACTAGACCAACAGGCCAGTCAAATTTATATATTTTTATATAATATTGTGTTACTTGCTAGTTTTCTAGTCTGTAAATTTTCTTTTTTGTAAACTAATTTCTATGTTTTGATTTTTCATTCGAGATATTATTACATTTACTTTATTTACAAACTCACTATCATATTAAACAATTACTACTATCTAATTTTACTTGAAGCTTATCTGGTATACAATGAAGGAAAACTATGAAGAAACCTGACCACAGTTTATCCAGCGCTATATATTCCTTCTATAGGGTAAAGGCTTCTCATATAAAAAACTAGCTTTCTGCAGCAGGGTTTCGCCCGTGTTAAATTGCGTCTTTGGTTACTGCTCTGCTACCGTCGCCAGTAGCGTGATGTTATATAGCCTATAACCTTCCTCAAGAACTGGACTATCAAAAGCTAAAAGAGTCATTCAAGTCCGATGAATAGTTCCAGAGATTAGCGTGCCTAAACAAACAAACTCTTCCATTTTACATTATTAATATTAGCTTCTTACTAGCTTTGGTTACTGATCTGCTCCCATCGACAGTAACGTGATGTTACATAGCCTGTAACCTTTCTTTCAAAATTTGGCTAAGTCCAGCGCCCCCAAGGCTACAATAGTACGGTTGAAAGCTTTTTAAGTGTTAGACCTTTTTAAAGAGCATTTGCAGGTAAACTTTAGGTTGGAGACGAAACATACCAAGAACAAAGTCATTAAATTTTTAGCCCTATTATATGATGCATTACATCAGGAAAGTGGAAGATTTGGGAAATGGACATTGCAGAAAAATAAGCGAAATAATTCGGAATAAAGAGAAATCAGGATGGTGAACGGATGGGGAAAGTAAACAGATGGTTCTGGAGAGCTAAAATAGTGATCTTAAAATCAAAAATTGACCAAAAAATTAAGTCAACTCCATAGCACCCCAAATGATACACCCCAACCCTGGTAACACATGCACTAATAAAAATATTAATTATTTACTTTGCCGGATAGAATCTGAATCCGAGGCCTCTTTGTAGTAGTCTGTACATAGTACCGCTAAATCACCATGAATCTTCAATTATATAGAATAATAATATCACAACAACTACACACAATGCCATCTAGACCCAAAGTAAGGTATATTATAGCTTGTGTTCTAGAATGCAGGTATACTTTTTTTTTGTAAATACATACTATATTATACATCAAAACACCCAGACTGATGCAAATACTCATGTTCATGCACACAAATATTTGCACTGAGCGGGCATCGAACCCGTGACCTCTGCGTGGTATTCTCTACACAGTGCCACCGAACCTCAGAGGTAGTCTAATTAAAAGTACACACATTGCTTAGAATATACAGAGTGAAAACAATGGTTTGATATTAATTGAAAAGGGAACTGTTCTGTGTGTTAAATTAAACACAAAAATGATTTGACGATAAACAAAAATTTAAAATTTTCAAACAAATTTAATAATATTTTAGTAGTAACAAAGTAATACACCATTTGTTATGACAAGTTCACTGACCTGTAATGAGCGGCAACGTTTATCCTTTGAAGTGGATTATGACTTAAGTCAGTATCCGTTTGACGTACTACTTACAGAGTGTTTAGAATTAAAGAAATTAAAAAGTAGTCCTGTGTCTAAACTATTGAAGATATTTAGTTGATTTTTTTTTGTCTCGCTTTATAATGTCACCTACTATACGTAATTGCATTTATTACCATAGCATCGTATACACTTTGTATATTTAGAAACACAAAGTTTTATTTATTTTATTCATATCCCGCATGGGAATTGAATCTCATTACTTTACATCATAACAGTAATCACATTATCACTGAACCAATAGTGATTTGATGATGTATAATCTATGCTTAAATAATCAATGTGGGTGTCTATTACTGGCATTGTTTTTTTTCCAGCAACACATGTGATGGATGATTAATATATTATTTATCTAAACTAATATTATAAAGAGAGAAGATTTGATTTTTGTATGTTTGTTTGCAACGATTTAACTAAAAATCTACGTAACCAATTTGAAAAATACTATCTACCTTTAGAAATCAATAAATGAATTTTATTTATTTTATTTCAATGTATAATATAATGTATTTAATTGCCTTTGTAAATCGAAAAGATGCATTAAGACACTATTGCAATGATAATTTCTTTAGGTGTTTGTTGAGAATGATGACGAAGTGAAGCAAGGGCAGACATCTAATTATTTATCTGTACTATTACCTATATAAAACAGAAGAGTTTGATTGTTTATTTAAACGCGCTTATCTCTGGTACTAACAGTCGGATTTGATCCCGTCGTGTAATCGTCCCAATAGCGTGATGTTACATAATAATAATATTCTACCACATTCACACAGCGCCATCTAGCCCCAAATTAAGCAATTATATTTGCTTGTGTTATGGGTACTAAACAACTGATATACTACTTATATACATTTTTTTTTTTTTGTAAATACATACATATTATAGGTAAATTACACCCAGACACAGAACAAACAATCATGCTCATCACACAAAGGTTTGTCCTGGGTGGGAATCGAACCCACGACCTCCGACTTAGCAGTCAGGGTCACTAACCACTAGACCAACAGGCCAGTCGTAGCATAACATATAACTTACCTCAAAAATTGGGCTATCATACGAAAAAAGAATTATTTAAATCCGACTGTTAGTTTTTTACGCTTTATAATAGATAAACTATCAAATCAAATAATGATTAACGATAGGATGATAACATAGGACTCCAATATAGCTGGAGAAATGTGTCTCTCTGCCTACCTCTTCCGAGATAAAAGTCGTAATGTTATATCAAGTTTTGATCGCACTACTTAATTGGCTAAAAGTCATTGACTGTGTATTGATTGATATCAACTTGTTTAGCGAGTTTTTTATTTTATCTGTCTCAATGAGAAGATAAAAGAATTGTTAAATGTCCTTCGGGTATGTTAATTCAATGTCTAGTTAATGATATTTACCCGACTGCCGAAGACAAGAACGGATAATGTTTTTCTAGCGTAATCGTAATGTATGTATCGCAGGCAAATTGTATTAATCCGCCGTTTACGTTCTGCTTCGGCATATTATTATTACATAACGCCGGATATGTTACCAGGAATGTGATGTGTATCGTAATTGAAGATGGAACTAACAAAGCAAAATTAACTAATCACGAAATTTAACAGGTTAATAGTTAATTTTTAATCAGCGTTCCAGAAACTTCAAAAAAAAATTAAAAGTGACATTACTATTAATTTATAGGGCGCTTACTACTACCTCAGCAGTATTATTTTTATATTACTTTGTGCTTTGTCTTTTTCTTTTGTGCCATTAAAAACAAGGATAGAGACAAAATATGGTTATAATAACATTGCTATATGAGTTTGTGGTAGGGCCTTAGTTACGATAATAACTCACTAGCAGGAGGCTTTAATAAAGCGGCCTATTTGTCGAAAACATCAATTATTATATTTATTATCTATTGGAATTAACCGCCGGACCCGTCTTATGATGATTACAACGCGTAAAGCGTAACGCTGCGATTCCATTAGGGAGCGGAGATGAGCTGTGCCAATATGACCAATAGACGAATGAGATCTCCTTTCACTAACTCAGCTCTAGTAGACATACCCTAACCCCCTTATTCATAAACGTCGTTTATGCTAAAATAGGTTTATATTTCGTTTGTCTTTATCTGTCACCTGTAAAATGGAGTTTGTCTCTTTCTTACTAGTACAAATGTCAACATTTGTACTTACTAGTAAGAAAGAGACAAACCCCATTTTAACTATAGATCCTTATAAGATTTATATGAATAAGGGGGTAAAACTGTGGTTCCATTGAGACGATGCTTAAAATCTTGAAATCCTCTCTCTCTGCTCATCACGTGCGCTTCGCTTCAATGAAAACAGTATTTGGCGTAAGGAAGAATTTTTTTAAATCACTTTTGTTACTTTGGTAGGCTAATATAAATGCACATGAAAAAGGAAAAAGGAAAGCAGTAAACAAACTTGATAGAGCGGAGTGGCTTCGAGACAACTGAAAGGCATTATTTTGCGCCAATTGATGCGATGGGTCAAATTAGTTCTCAGCTTTTGTTAACACCCACTTAGGGTGCGTTTTCATTGACGTGGAGTGGACAGGAGCGGACCGTAAATTGGCTAATCATTGTGTTCAAAATCTCCACTGCGCATCAGTATAAATGCTGTGATTGACCAATTCACGGTAATCCTGTCCACTCCGCCTAGCTCCGCGTCAATGGATACGCACCCTTATTTTCCCAGCGCCGCCCTCTCCGCTCAGCACTGTTCAGTTTAACCGCACCCTAATTGTACCATGACTAAGAGACATTAAGAATGGAAAACTACTCGCACACATTTTATTATTAAACACTATAACCTCTTAAAAGGTAAATAGTCCTAAACACTACATAGCAATATATACCCTATGCTTATAAAAATAAGGTATATTTTAGCTTGACATCATTTTAATTAAACATGTGATGTAATTTTACAGCTTCATATTAAATGGACGGAAAGTTACCCCTTATATTTTTAACAGTGGAATCTAAAGGTTCTCGAACTAATTTTAGTATACATTTATGTTGTTCAATTGAAAACCTGGAATTTTTTTACAGCCTGTGTTTACAATTTTTGATGTTGAGTTTTATAAAGAGACGTTAAAACATCTATGTATCTTTGAGTTTGTAGACGGACTGCCACACCAAGGTCTCAGGTTCGATCCCTAGGTTAGGTGATATTTGACTTGTCTGCCGAGAAATTCTTCCTCCCTGTTGTCATGAGTTCTAACTCTGACAAAACGTGTCTGTTTAACACCTTTGCTTACCCCTTCAAGGAAAAATGCGAATGCTATATTATATTATTACAATGGTCTTTTAAATTTATAATTTATAATAGCAGTAAAATGTCCGGACAAAGTCAACCTCTCCAGTATAATCTTCAAATACGAACTTGTGTATAATCTGTGATAATAAAATATAACTGTACAATCTTCTCAAAAGCCATTGTGCCAGTATCAAAGGCTATTATGACATCATCGTTTTTGTTTTTGGACAAAAGCATTTTCGTATTCATTCTTGTTCTTTAAACGTTTTGTAACACATATTATTTTATTATAGCAATAATAAATTAAAAATAAACGTTGAAATTTTATTGTACAAATTCGTAAAACATTTTATTATTTCATATATTTTAGTGGTATACTTTTTTATGCAATTAATCCTCAGGTTTCTGAAAGGCTGATCAACGAAATATTAACTAATCTCCTGTTAAATCTCATGTAAAGTACCTAAAAGCATACTAAAAATATGGATAACTAGTTTAATTTGCTCTAATTAGTTACTATTTAGATCAAATAAAATTAATTATTCATGCTTTTAGCAACTGGTATTTCACATGAGATTTAACAGTTGATTACTTAATTTTTCGTTGATCAGCCTTTCAGAAACTGGGAGTTAGTGGCTAAGATATGGCTGTGTTCCCTAAACCAAGCCGTTGCTGTATGTAAGGGTAAAGGAATGGGGAAGGAAGTGGGAAAAGGAAGAGAACCGAGGCTTTGGGCTGCCGGCGCTCTCACTCACCGGCCGAAACACATTATTGTGAAAACTAATACCTACTTGACGTCGATATTGAGAGGGCCTATTTGAAGACTCGTGTTGAAACTAGCAAGAATTTAATTATCAAACGATAAACGTCCCGTCCCCTACTTGATGTTACAATCCTAGCAGAATCATGAGTATGACCCATTTTGCTGAAATTTCGCTTAAAACTGTCAAACTTGTAAGGTCTATTAGTGTATGCACTTAGGACGTTTTTAATTCTACGGCCAGACTTTAATGCGACGATTCGTGTTTGCGTTGTCTCGAAAAAAGTTCGTGTTCGATCCATGATGAAGTGCTTGGCCACATCAAAAAATCGTTCATTACGACGCTATAATCTAGAACGTCGCGATTATTCAATTCAAAACATGTTATCAAAACATGGATGAGGCGGTTGCGCTATATCACATGGCGAGTAATAATTATTTACCTTTATTAAGGTACCTACTCGAACAAAAATATAAAAGTCAAAAAGAGGAATAAAAAGCGATGGTGAATGTTCACATTCATAATTTTTTGTGATTTCTAATATCCCTATATCATATATATATATTATTATTATTCCAATTCATAATTAACAAGTTCAATCAAACACGTTCAAACCGCTCGGCGTCTCATAGTCAAATAGAGCGCGCGAAGTGTAGCCAACTGCACGAACTTTGTCAAGACAAAATTCTTTGATGTTCTATCTATATATATATATATCTATGAATTTACCGACAGCGGCGCGAAGGGCATTCGTATTCGCAAAGATGTTTCGCGATAGGACGAATTCTTTGGCCAGACGTGTCGCGACGATACGCACGATAGTGTGGCCCCAGCATAATAAAATGATAACAAGCTCGTTGCCAAGCAAATCTGTCTTCAGGTGAATTTCGATCTAGGTACTTACATTTAGATGGATTGGCAAAATAAACTTATGGTGGATCACGATTCACTCACGGTTCGATAGTTCCCAATGGTAAAATTGTAACTGTAACGTTTCTTACCGAGGTTGAGTAAAAAACTCGGTGATATAATTATATCTCACAGAGCGAGATCCTTGTATGATTTCTGATATAATATCAGTAATGCCTCATAAAAAAATAGGAAAAAAGTTGTAATGTTTCGTAAACACGAGGTTGGGAGTTCAAATCCGGGCAAGTACAAATTTGATTTTTCTAATCATAATTATGTATTTTAAGTTTATCTTGCACTTTTCTGACTGATGGTGAAGGCAAACATCGTGAGGAAACCTGAACTGTTAAGGTAGTCTGAAATCGCCAATCCGTCTTGAGCAAGCGTGGCGATGAATGCTCATACCTTCTCAGTGTGAGAAGAGGCCTTTACCTGCAGTAGGATAATATTGGGCCGTTATAAAAAATACCAAATTCTACCATTTTTTAATATAGAGACCATATTCCTTCCACTCGAAATGTCACATGTTCAATTTTGCGTTGTTTAACATACAAAAAAGTTATCGAGCTTATTGACCTTTATATAGCAGTAGGCATAACATCAATTGCCTTTGTGATTCAGCGGGGCGTAGGGCTGTCAACTTTGGCATTTACCCGATTCCTGAAGACAAGGAGGGTAATGTTTTTCGAGCGTATGTATAATACACTAGTAGATCTACGGTAGTAGATCCACGCTGGTTGCAGCATGAATGTGCCGTATCGTCCGTGAAAGTACTACCCTCTCATAGAAGATCAACGTAAAGTAGTAGTATCCGTACTACTGCGTTTCGTTCGGCGGAGTCCCAATTTCCTCCCTTTCCTCTTTCCTTATCGCCCTCTTTCCCTTGCCCTACCCCATTCCCAGCTGCCATAGTAGAGGCCACTATACCAACAGTTTAAGATGATGACTTTTGGTATAGTGGCCACCACTTCTGGATTCCACTGACTGTTTACCATCAGGCGGGTTGGAGTCACTTTGGTAGGCTAATATAAAAAAAAATGTATGTAGGTATATCTATTTCTTTGGTATATTTACTTTTAAACTTTCGCGTTGCAGGATATAAATTTATAATCATACCGGAATTAACGCGATCATGCATTAGGTATTTACATACCTTATTTTGCTTGACGTTTCGACCAGGTTACACCGGCCGTGGTCGCAATGCCTACAGCATAAATGGCTTGTTTGGTTTTAACATATGAGGTGTCATTAGATTCGTATTTATTGTGGAAACGACAAAGGAATAATAATAATTGTTGAAATGTAGCATCGGCACAAAAAATGGGTTTCTTTCTATTCAGTTTGTTTTGAGAGGCGGTTTTCTTTATGTTAATAATATATTTTTCTGGTTATTACTCGTGAACCATTACCACAGCACTGTATCTCAGAGTCCAAGCGAAGGCAGTATTGCTGGTCTATAATGAGTTGTCTGAACGAGCTGAACTTCTATTAAAAGGCTTGGTTAGAACTAGCTTTGGAGAGGTGCATTCAGTGTAGAGACCTTTGCCCTGAAGAAAAAAAAGCGGATTCATAAAAAAATTGAAGTAAATAAATAAGTCTTATCTGAGGTATTCCAGAAGTCACCCGCGTCTTTGCTTACTGCTCTGTTTCCGTCGCCAGTAGCGTGATGTTACATCGCCTATAACCTTCCTCAATAACTGGGCTATCATACGTAGTACATAGTTTTTCAAATCTGACTGGGTTGTTCCAGAGATTATCGCGTTCAAACAAACAATCAAACATCCGATATAATAGTAAAGATTATAGACTTCAAATTTAACCTAAAAAATATTTTTATATATTTTTATCTAATAGCAAGCAACCCTAATAAGCCTGCGTACGCGCAAGTGTTACAATAAAAGTGCTTGTTACCACAATTGGAGTTTGTTACTGCGAACGATTTGTGTGAGCACAACATGATAGTGGTCACATTGTGAGTCATGGTCACGATAAGAAGAAAGAGTTTATAAGCTTGTGATAAACAAGAATACTTTATGGAATTTACCTATGTAGACTACCTCTGTAGTTCGGTGGTACTGTGTATGGACTGCCACACAGAGGTCTCGGGTTCGATCCCAGGGTCGGATAAAGTGTTATTGGGTTTTTCTGTCGAGAAACTCTCAGTATTAGCCCGGAGTCTGGAATTGTGCCCGATATGGCAACAGACTCGCCCCCTGTTACATGAAACCCAAAATAAAAAATGCCGAAACTTGGGTGATTAATCACCTCTGCCTATCCCTTCGGGGATTAAAAGGCGTGAAGCTATGTATGTATGTACCTATGTAGAACTTTCCGCAGCGCGGTTTCATCCGAGTCATTAGTTACGTTTTTCCCGTCGCCAGTAGCGTGATGTTACATAGCCTATAACCTTCCTCAAGAACGTACGGAACTGGCTCACTGCATAGCATTTTTTTTTTACATTAGCCTACCAAAGTGACTCCAACCCGCCTGATGGTAAGCAGTCATTGGAATCCAGAAGCGGTGGCCATTATACCAATAGACATCGTCTGAAACTGCTGGTATGGTGGCCTCCACTATGGCGCCTGGGAATGGGGTTAGGGGAAGGGAACGAGGGAGGTGAGGAAAGAGAAAAGGGAGAAAATTGGGCCTTCAGCGCTCTCACTCCTCGAACGAAACGCAGTAGTACGGATTCTACTACTCTTACGTTGATCTTCTATGAGAAGGTAGTACTTCTTCGGACGATCCGGCCCATTCATGCTGAAACCAGCGTGGATCTACTACCGTAACATCTATAATATAGGCGACTTGAACAAATCTTGACACTACGTTGACCACTCGATAAGAATGAGGAAAACGAATATGAACTAAATACAGTTGTGGGCGTGTTAGTTACGTGATAATAAGAGACGCAACGTGACTCACAAAGACATTATCAATATGTAGATGTCGTAAAACAGTGTTCTAGAATAATGTGTGGTTGTTTATGTATGTAAATGTATGGTAGGCTTTGTATGTATGTTTATTTTTATTTTGTTCTTTAAAAATGTTTCTAATGTTCTTCAGATGTCTCAGGTAATGAGATTCAACAGGTGATTAGTTAATTTTTCGTTGATCAGCTTGTCAGAAACTGGGGGTTAGTATATTATTACTTGACTGCTGCGGTAGCGCAGTAAGTATTTTTATTGTGCATGTTTGTAAAATATCCCGCGATAAAGAGATTTGTGACCGACTGCTGAAGTCAAAGAGGGTAATGTTTTTCGCGCGTATGTATGTATGTTTGTATGAAACTGGATGTTACTGTAGGCACATTCTACAGTATTGTATCAACGATATCTGTGTACAGTTCATTTGCCGTATTCTCGTGACCTAAATGTTGTAAATGGCGCCTTTTCTTGATGTCATCTCATGTTCTTACTTCATTTTATCCTGAAAACTGTAATTAAAGATATTTATTACAATTAATATTTATCTATACTAAATATTATATAAAGCGGAAAAGTTTGTTTGTTTGTTTGAACGCGCTCTGGAACTACAAGACTGATTTGAAACTTAAATTTATGGTAGCCCAGTTTTTGAAGAAGGTTATAGGCTATGTAACATCACGCTACTGGCGACGAGAACTGAGCAGTAAGCAAAAACGCGGATGAAACCGAGCCGCAGAACGCTAGTATAATATACAGCATTAACTGTAATACAGCGTCGCTACGCGGAAAGATTTTCCAAACAAATACACGTTTATCATTATTTGCATATATTTAATTATCATTCTCATGTCACTGATAAGATTCCGTCATGAGTAGTAAATATGTATGATTTACAATATATTTATGTTAATTGTTCGGTCTTGCTTACTGAACTGGCGACCCATTCTTGATTCGCTGGAGAGTAGTGGCGGATCCAGGAGATCCATGGCTAGGGAGCTCAGTCCCCACCTTCCAAACGCCTTCATGCTCTAAAAAATGTATGTGATTATAGTATTTAGGTACCTTGACGAAATGATTGAATCCAAATCCATCTCTTAAGTCATCAATGGCTCTCACACTTCGCTCGCTACCGGCTTCCAATGGCTTAATTTCAAGTCTTGGATCCGCTACTACTGGAGATGTTCCGAAGAACTCTTTGAATTGGTTCCACCCTGGCTCAATTTCAAGTCTTGGATCCGCTACTACTGGAGATGTTCCGAAGAACTCTTTGAATTGGTTCCACACCGGCTCAATTTCAAGTCTTGGATCCGCTACTACTGGAGATGTTCCGAAGAACTCTTTGAATTGGTTCCACCCTTTCCTTTTCTGTCCAGAACGACACGTGTCGACACGTGCGAGACTTAAGCACCACTCTTACACTGGAATCTAAAAGGTCTCAAACCAAATAATTATAACTTCATACTTTTGTCGCTCAATTAAAGCTGGCAATTCTTTACAAGCGCATATTTTTCCATTTATTTTATTTTTTTAAAGCGGGCCTAGTTTTATGCATAGGCCATGCTTAATATTAATGCTTATAGCCTATTAGTAGTATATTTTAAATGTTGTCAAATAGCCTATTTCATCCTTCTCCATATGAGTTATAGCTATGCTAAATCGCGCAATGTGTTTTAAGAAGACAGCTTTTTTGCTTCACATTTTCTTAGAAAGATAATAATACCTTGTGATAAATTCACAGAAAATATATTTAGATGCCAATTAATATATTTTCCTTATACACATTTCAATGGCGATTTTCTACTTCAGAGCGTTTACACAAAAGAGTGGCAACGTTGCAATTTAGTGTCATAGTTTTGTGGTTTTCAAATCTGACTGATATTTCTAGAGATTAGCGCGTTCAAACAAACAAACAAACTCTTCCGCTTTATATAATATTTAGTATAGATAGATATTAATCGTAATAAATATCTTGAATTACAGTTTTCAGGGTAAAATGAAGTAAGATCATAAGAGACATCAAGAAAAGGCGCCATTTACAACATTTAGGTCAAGAGAATACGGCAAATTAACTAACGCTAACAAAGAAATTAAATGTACACAGATATCGTTGATACAGTACTGTAGAATGTGCCTACAGTAACATCCAGTTTCATACAAACATACATACATACGCGCGAAAAACATTACCCCCTTTCAGCAGTCGGTCAAAAATCTCTTTATCGCGGGATATTTTACAAACATGCACAATAAAAATACTTACTTAATGTATATAATAGTATAGATAAAAAAAAAATCAAGCTATTTAGTGAAGAAAAAACCAAGAATTAAAAATATTTGTAACCATATCGTAGAAAACATATTAGTACCTACATGCGATGTAGGAGCGTGTCAATTGATAATAATAAATTACTTAGTACCAGTTTCAAAATAATTATCTGATCATTTATTTAGTACATATGTGATAATATCATGGCGTCGACCGTGCCATCCGCTATAGTTCAAGAGTCGTGACTGATTTGAACAGAAAACGGAACCACTTCATCTATTCCTTTCAAAACTGAAGAAGAAGATCAAGACTAAAGAACTTCAAAATTATAAAATACTTATTTAATCGTATGTACTTTCTAAGTTTATCTTGGATATTTCTGACTGACGGTGAAGGGAAACATTGTAAGTAGCCAATCCGCCTTAAGCAAGCATGGTGATTAATGCTCATGAATTCTCTCTAAGAGAAGAGGCCTTTGCCCTGCAGTGGAACAATAAACCGACTGGTATTATTATTATTTAATCACTTCTGATTAACTAAATCAAAATACGAATTACTTTGTGCTAAGTAAATTTATTCTTTCTTTATAGTTTCGTTCCTGTTTGAAGTCGGTTTTTTTTTTGGTTTAAAATTATTTTATATAGAACAAATTTTTGATTAACATTATTTTAGAATATTTTATTGCAAATGCCTTGCATTGGCTATACTGGGATACCATTATGCGTGAATTAGAATTCACTTTGAGGTTAAAATTTTCACCTATATTTTATAACTAGCTTTGCGCAGCGCGGTTTCATCCACGTCTTTGGTTACTGCTCTGCTTCTGTCGCCAGTAGCGTGATGTTACAAAGTCTATTACCTTCCTTAAGAACTGGGCTATCATACGCAAAGAGAAGAATTAACGAATAAAGGCGCTAATTTCTAGAACTACCAGTCGGATTTGAAAAATTCTTTTTGCGTATGATAGCCCAGTTCGCGAGGAAGGTTATAAGCTATGTAAAATCACGCTACTGGCGACGGGAGCAGAGCAGTAACCAAAGACGTGGGTGTAACGGCGTCGCGGAAAGCTATTTGGTTAATATTTTCCATTTCCTCGCTCCGATTCTATTGACAGGCTGCCTTAATCCTGACTTAAAAGTTGCAATCATAAACACCTAATTCCCTTAAGTCTTATGCTATCTCTGTCATTTTCATGTCAATTTTAGCGACAGAAATACTTCGTAAATTTACTAATGTTAGAGTATTTAATCATAAAAATATCTATTACATTTAATTGCTACACTTAGCACAAAAATGTCGGCTGAGGTAAGCGAGTTTGCAAGGTATTTTATTGTAGGCCTCAGGTATTAGGTCAATGTCACTACGTATTGCAATTACAATGTCGACAAAAGGATTTATTTATTTTATTTGAATCAACAAATACACAAATTTACTTGAACAACAGTTCCGCTTTCTTGAGGCAACACCGAACTGCGTAACACGACGACGCCGAAAAAATGATATAGTATTTTTTAATATACCTTAAACTAAAATATAGTTTAAGGTATTTATTGTATGGGCCATGATGCCTAAAATAAATGTCTAAGCTACCGTTAAGGTTCCAGAGAAATTGAACCTCCTCACAATACGTACCGTGTCGAGCAACACTGCCTTCTGCATCTGGTTCTTACACATCCACCTAATGCGAACCTGTTTAGGTTTTGCTTTTCTTTTCATGCTTATTATGGTCTTCGGTCTGAAGTATAGAACCATCCCATTTCTTCTCATGGGTATCGTAAAACTTAAGGCCTTAAGGGAACAACAGGTACAGGGGCTTATATCCTGCAGTCTTTTGTACTTTTTAGTACTTTTGTGTCAGCTTATTATTTGTTCACCACAACGGCAACAAGGCTTCCTACGTACATCGCTTCATGCCTTTAACCCCGAAGGGGTAGGCAGAGGTGTTTAAAGTGTTAACCACACACGTTTCGTCATTTTATTTTGTCCCATGTAAGAGGGGGCGAGCCTGTTGCTATTTATCAGGCACAATTCCAGACTCCGGGCTGATTAATACTAAGAATTTTTCTACAGAAAATCTCAATATCACTTTATCCGACCTGGGGGTTGAACCCGAGACCGAGACTTCCTTATTAGGGAATTAATCTTTGCCCCATATATCCTGAAACAGTATGTCGCATCTTTTTCCTGTTTCTTGTCTGTACATACTAGAACAGCTGCCGCGTGATGTCACATGCTGTCACGTTCCGTCGCTCTTTCTCGCCCTAGTAAATACGAGTCTCAGTATCAGAAAAGTATAGACGCATAGAAAAGTGCAATTCCGTGCTGATGATGTGGTTTAACCCTTATGGGTTTTATGCGCTGTCTTTAACAAAAGGCGTGTTTTGAGGCAAATTCTTAAGCACTCACTTGCGAAACGGAGGATAGGCCGTTAGTACGTCTTAAGAACATTCCGAGAATACATTTTCCCGTTAGCTAATTTGGTAGCTCAGTAAGCGATATGATTCAAGCGGTATTCTAAATATTATTGTAAAGTAATTTCGTATATTCATAACATTAAACAACTTATGTGTACAAAAACATGGAAGTAGGTATGACATGTGTATTTGTGTCAATTTGACGTGTGACCTATGTATTATACAGTAGTAGATCCACGCAGGTATCAGCAGTATCGTGGAAGTACTACCCTCTCATAGAAGATCGAAGTAAAGATTTTTTTTATTGCTGACAGTAGCAGACAAGCAAACAGCCCACGTGATGGTTATTGGTAACTGTCGCTCATGGACGACATTACTCATGCAATGCGAAGGACTCTGCGAAGCTACTGCCTTGTCTACCGTATTGTTCATGAGATTAACGCGTTTAAACAAGCTCTTCTGCTTTTTACATATAATAGTAGAATAATTTGTTTTTTTTTTCTTAATAATTTGGGAATTTAAGTAATATTCCCGGGAACTTCTATATTCCCGGGAATGGCACAGTTCCCAGACATAGTAATGTTCCAGAAAAGATTACTAAATTAAAAAATAAAATACATGCTTCTCTTCATAACTAATTGCGGATATTTACCTCGTCTGTCGTAAAATTTGATGCGTACTTTTATCTATCAAGGTTAAGCAGTTTCAGAGTATTTATTCATAAATAGATATTACACTGTTATCTGTGAGTAACGTAGCATTAGATGATGATGTTCTTGAGATTTTTGCAATTTTGTTTTCTAGGTTATTAAATTAAAACATTACTATTATATTTGCCCGACTGTCGAAGTCAAGGAGGGTTATGTTTTTCATGTATGTATGTATGTATGTGGGTATGTATGCCTATTTCTTTGGCTCGCTCTACAGCCTAAATGGCTTAATGGATTTTAACATATAAGGTGTCATTAGATTCGTATTGATTGTGGGAGTGACATAGGGTACATAATGTTTCAATATAGCGTCAGCACAAGGAACAAAAATGGGTTTCTTTCTTTTCATTTTGTTTTAAGCATACAGGGCTTTGTATTTTAATAATATATATTCCTTGTTCTCCTTCACCCGCTTTGCCATATATGATCGACACCGACTAGGTTGTGTTTCCTAAGCAATATTTCTTCCAATTATATTTCTTCAATTTTTAGAAACGAAAATCATCTCTATAGATTACGGTTACCACTTACCATCAGGTAGACGGTATGCTTGTTTGCCACCAAATTGAGTACACACAGTTTCACGCCTTTTATGCCCGAAGGGGTAGGCAGAAGTGTTTAACTACCCACATTTCGCCATTTTATTTTAGGTCCCATGTAACAGTGGGCGAGCCTGCTATATCGGGAACACTTCTAGACTCGAGCTAGTACTAAGAATTTTGATAAAAAAACCCAATATGACTTTACCCGACCCGGGGATCGAACCCAAGACCTCTACGTGGTGATCCGTATACAGTACCACTGAACCACAGACGCACTCAAAGTTGTATAAACGCACTCAAAGTTGTATAGAAACGATTTTCCTGTAATAACGCTGTCCGTATCAGTGCTATCACCAGTTTTTGGTATAGATTCGACTGGAGCAGTACTACCCTCTCATAGAAGATCGACGTAAGAGTAGTAGTATCCGTACTACTGCGTTTCGTTCGGTGAGTGAGAGCACCGGAGGCCCAATTTCCCCCCTTTCCTCTTTCCTCATCTCCCTCATTCCCTTCCCCTACCCCATTCCCAGCCGCCATAGTAGAGGCCTCCATACCTGCAGTTTAAGCTTTTGAATTGGTGGCCACCACTTCTGAATTCCACTGACTGCTTACCATCAGGCAGGGTGGAGTCACTTTGGTAGACTACTATAAAAAAAAAATAGATACCGTTTACCATCCACCTGCTAAAATCTTAACAAATTATCTCAACAGTTGCTAAGTGGAGAATGATGTGAGTTTAATGCAATAATACATCGATTTCGCCAGACTAAACACTTCAGATTAGATATCTCCTTATCTTATGATATAGAGAACTAGCTGTTGCCCGCAGCTCCGCCCACGAGAATGTCGGTTATATCGCATTTTCCATACAAACTTTCATCCCCCTTTTTTTTTTCATACGCCCGGGCAAGGCGAGGCGACTCTCTGACCGCACTCAAAGCGCGGCCGGCATACCGACTAAAACCCACGGTGTTTCTCCAGACGGCCAGAGTGTCGGGGTCACGGGAGACGCTCGCGCATTCATCCGCGACCCCAACGGGCCATGTCTCGATCTCCACAAGCGACCAAGCCCCGTCCGATTTGGAGGGTCTAGCCCTCTCCCCCCCCTGAGAGGCGCGTGCGGGACACGCGCACGATGTTTCGGGTCCGTGCTGTTCGCAGGCCACCTCCTAACTCGGCCGCAGAAGAAGGGAGAGTGGAGCTTCCGCCGCAGCTCCGCCACTCCTTAGCTGCAGTGTCGCCGAAGCAGGCCACCCAGTTGCGGTGCCGTAAATACAGCACCACAACCCACCTGAGCCGCTCCATCGTGGGCTTACCACCAAAGCTCAGAGCAGCGGTGCCTCCTTGGGGTTCCTCTTCGTTCACCGTTGTTCTGGGTAACCACGTTTACTAAGCCCCCCCGCCGCGACAAGGCGAGAATCCCGTTTGGGGGGGGGGGATTTTCATCCCCTTCAACCTCTTCAAGATATTTTTTCGCGATAAAAGATATACCGTCTATATTGTTCCCCAAGGTCTTACTAATACTTACAGTTATTTTACTATGAAAATAACGCAACATAAGTTTCAAATGTATTATTTGCATACATTGATATACAAAATTGATATTTTCTGTATATCAATGTTTGCATATAAATAGAACTGTAAACGCAATGATTTCTTACTTTTTATGCAGCTTTAATATAATTCTATCATCATCATAACATATTTTTAAAATATAGCTCCGATTATATGATAAAAATTGAGAATCACGAAATATGACACTGAATTGCGACGTTACCATTCATGACGCGTAAACGCTCGATAAGTCCATCCATAGGTTGCTAAAAGACATTGCTTTTATGCGATAATACCGCCTATTGTAACTACCTAATGTTGTGCTTTTCTGAGGCTCTACCACCTCCTCTTATAGCAGTGATATTTTAATCTTACTTTGTGTTTTATCTGTTTCTTTAGTACCATAAAAACAAGGATAGAGACAAAATAATTTATAATAAGATTGCTTAGTAGGTAGGGCCCTGTTATTAGTTTTTACCCGACTACGGCAAAGTCAAATGGAAGGATTATGAATTTAACGGGCTATGTATGTATGTTCATCTGTATCCATAGTAGACAACGGCTTTTCTCTGACCATCGCGAATATCTACAGAAGAATGGTTGCTTGTTTCGTACTTTTAAGGGCACATTCCTTGACGGAGTTGTTTTAGTTTTTTTAATTAATTTTTTGCCCGACTGACGCAGTCAAGCAGGGTAACGCTCTACAGCCTAAATGGCTTGCTGGATTTTAATGTATGAGGTGTCATTAGATTTGTATTGATTGTGGGAATGACATAGGGTACATAAAATTTCAAGGTAGCTTCAGCACGAGAAAAGAAATGGGTTTCTTTCGTTTCACTTTGTTTTAAGGCTTTTTGTTTTTTAATAATATATATTACCTACTTGTTGTATGTAACATGTGATGAGCAATGAAGAATATTTTAATCTATTGTATGATAATGATAATAAAACATTGACATCAAATTGTCATCTCGTGTATCATAATGTGCAAACAACTAAATGAGCAACAACAAATACATGTGCTGAACAAATATTTGATAGATAATTACATGGATCAACGACTTGTAGTGTATGTCAATATTTTTTTAAATTGAAGGCGGCATCCATGTTTTTCTAATATGTTTTTCACGACATAAAAAACATGGACGACTCAGACTCTAGAATTGCTTCTCCAATGCCAGGGACTGCGAAGTCGCTGCCTACCGTGAAGGGAGTGGGATAGGTGAGAAAAAAGAAAAGAATGAAAATTGGAGAAAATATTAAAGAGATACAATAACATTTAATTTTTCTATAATAATCACTGGCACTCTCAATTGCGCCACTGAGACCGAGTCAAGATTAACCCTCAGTTTCTGAAAGGCTGATCAACGAAAAATTAACTAATCACCTGGTAAATCTCATGTGAAGTACCTAAAAGCATGAATAATCAGTTTAATTTGGTCTAATTAGTTACTAATTAGACCAAATTAAACAAATTATTCATGCTTTTAGCAAACCAATTGGTACTTCACATGACATTTAACAGGTGACTAGTTTATTTTTCGTTAATCACCCTTTTTTTTTCCTTTTGACTCTTCGCTACTGGCTTACACCCAGTAGCGAAGAGTCACTTTTCCGAGGAGGGAAGCCGGTGGGACTAAAATATTTTAAGTTTCGGAAGGCTAATTAGTCTTTGAGTAGACACGCAAGCAGTGATAGGTATAAGGAGGACATATTTATAAAGGAAGCCGGCAGGAATCGTGTCATATGGACGCTTTGCCACTGGCTGTAAGCTTATCTAAAAGTCATCGTATGATTCTAATAAATACATAATACATATATATAGATAAAACAGATTATTACGCCAAAAATAGTATATCGATATACATTATATATATACGTCATAATAGGGCGTTGGTTTTTGTATGAATGGATTTGATCGACCGAGGAAGTACTACCCACTCATAGAATATCTCGCACAATAAAATTATTTCGCTTACTCAACAAAACACACTTCTTTTTTTAGTCTATACTTATATATATAATATCTTATTCACAAATTATTATCCTATCCGTGGGTCCCACTGAAAACCAGCGCTGTCAGAGCAGCCGCCATTGCTGGCTAAGTGGGGACTACGGAGCAAATATAATTGTTCCGTGGTGGGGACCGATTTCTGCACAGATGTGACATGCAAAAATGCGCTATAGTCGTGTTAAAAAAAATATATTAATTTATTAAAGTTTTATACATATATTTTTTTTGTGTGTTCGCGGATAACTTCGTCGTTCATGAACCGATTTTGATGATTCTTTTTGTGTTGAAAAGGAGATATACCAAAGGTTGGTTTGGGATGGTTATGACACCATGACAAAGGAAACCAGGATCTGATGATGGCATCCCAGAGTAAATACTATAAGAACCTTACTACAATAGCAAATTTAAGATTGATAATACCTATACCTAGTTATTGTTTAACTTGGCACCAACTTCAAAATTATAAAATACTCATTTAATCATTTCTTATTAACTAAATCAAAATACGAATTACTTTGTGCTGAGTAAATTTATTTTTACTTTTTACTCGTAGTTTTCTTCCAGTTTGAAATCGGTTTCTTTTTGGTAAAAAATATTTCTATGTCCAGGTTTTTTCACGATGTTTTTATTACCAAACTTAAAAAGTACATATTATTATGATTTGAATAAGTCCCATTGGTATTGGTACTTGCCTGGATTCGAACCTCCGACCTCGTGTTTACGAAGCGGTTGCCGTCAACATTGGGCTATCACGACTCCTAATGCTTACAGCCAAAAAATCCATTGACCTATTGTTTAGTTTTTATCAAGTTAAAAACAAAGCTTACATCAATCATGTTTTCTTTATAAATATTAGGTTAGTAAATATGTCAAGTCATCCTTGAAGGTGAATGCACTTGTGTAAAATGTACTACAAAACAATACACTCATATATCTATGACTTCTATACTATTTAAAGCGGTAGAGTATGTCTGTTTGTTTGTTTGAACGCGCTAAATCTGCTTAAAATCCAATGCATCTAGGTACTACCACTTTCTACCTCAGCAGATCTATACTAATATTATAAATGCGAAAGTAACTCTGTCTGTTACGTTACGTTTTTACGCCTAAACGACTGAACCGATTTTAATTACATTTGGTATAGAGATAGATTAGACCTCGGGGAACAACATAGGCTATCTTTTATCGCGAAAAAATGGCTTAAAGGGGTTAAAATAGAGGATGAAAGTTTGTATGAAAAATCGTCAATGTAAACAGATTTAACCTAAATTCGCGCGGGTGGAGCTGCGGGCCACTGCTAGTAGTATATATTTTTTGTGCAATAATGAGATTGATTGCGAATTAACAAGGAAGTATCCAAGGTTGTAATTATACCTTAGATACCATGTTTTTTACCGTAACATCGATTTGTGGTCCGACATGGTGTAATTGCATAAAATCAACGGTTCGAGAAGGTTCTGGAGGATGCTTAGTTAGATGTCTATTATTTTACACTAGCTTCTTTGTTTACTGATCTGCTCCCGTGGCCAATAGCGTGATGTTACATAGCCTAACTTTCCTCGAGAACTGGGCATTATACGCAAAAATATTTTCAAATCCGAGTGGTAGTACCAGAGATTAGCGCGTTCAAACAAACAAACTCTTACGCTTTATATAATAGTAGTCAGTAGTATCACGCGTTTTCTATGAAGGGATAGGTACGTACATGTGTCACGTATTGCCAACTTTTGAAACAACAGAGTACAAGCATGTTGCCGTTTCAAAAGATGTCCAATGCTGGTTACATTCAACCAACCAGTCAAACCAGTCGTGGGCTGTCGTCACTCGATTGCCCGGTTCTCTTATTCCTACCTCGTCCTCCTCGTTTACTTTTGGTTAATAATACGAGGGTTTACGCGTCATGAGTTGCAACGTCTCAATTTAGTGACATATTTCGTGGTTTTCAATTTATATCATCAATCGTGGCTATATTTTAAAAATATGTTTTGTCTATATGCTAGAATTATGTGAAAGCTGTATAAAAAGTAAGTAACCCTAATGCTTACAGTTATTTTATTAAAAAAATAACGCAACTTAAGTTTCAAATAAACAAAACAGTAAACGCAATGATTTCTTACTCTTTATACAGATTTTACCTAATTCTAGCTTTTGTAC
The DNA here is from genome assembly GCA_963082885.1 of Parascotia fuliginaria. Classification (NCBI taxonomy): domain Eukaryota; kingdom Metazoa; phylum Arthropoda; class Insecta; order Lepidoptera; family Erebidae; genus Parascotia; species Parascotia fuliginaria. Next base: position 2,505,471 of record OY720201.1, on the reverse strand, counting down.
AGAACATATTTTTAAAATATAGCTCCGATTAAATGATAAAAATTGAAAACCACGTAATATGATCCTAAATTGCAACGTTGCCAGTCATGACGCGTCGTTGCAATTTAGTGTCTCTTAAGATTTTTTCGACAGGAAAACTAAATATTACCACCCCAAGATCTCTGCGTGGCAGGCATTAAAAAGTTGGGTAGACTGGGTACAACTAAAACAGTTTTTCTTTAAGAGCATGTACATAAGTATCTATAATAGTTAAGTTATGTTATCTGGCTAACGTTTAACGATCTATCTGTACATCTATCGCAACGGGTAACACTGATAATTACATAATAAGACGACCGGAAAATGTGGTTCAAATGACCTCATGTTGTGGACATTTGAAACAGTATGTAGGGTTAACTGAAACAAACCACCAATGCTGTCATTTACTAAATTTGTTTTTATTGTTTCAGATTAAAACCCAGCCAAGAACCAAGACTGAAAAAAGATTATGTAGCATAATTTTTACAAAATAAAAAAAATAGTATTAATACATTCCAATAATGAACTGAACGTTACATTTTAAAATTCGAATTACATCCGCCATTTTATAACGGACAAACAAGATGGCAACTCCTGTCAAAACGGTTATGGAGGAGAAGGAGGGGGATGAGGCGGAGGAAAAGCTGCTAGAGGAGAATCGAGTGCTGATTGTGCCGAAGATACAGAATCGGGATGTTAATTCTGTGACTGTGAAAACTTCGAAGAAAGGTGAGTGTCGATATTTTTTGTTTAGTCCATTCTGCCTGATAGTAAGCAATCAGTTGACTGCCTCTGTGGTTCGGTGGTACTGTGTACAGACTGTCACACAGAGGTCGCGGGTTCGGTTCCCGCTCAGTGCAAATATTTGTGTGCATGAACATGTCTATTTGCATTGGCCTGGGTGTTTCTATGTTTAATTATGTATAGTCTCTGCTTACCCCATTAATGTGAGACAAGCGTGAAGTTATGTATGTATAACATATTGGGTCCTTCTGTATTCGATAGGATCATGTCTGATAGACACTTCTGTTCACCCCTTTGGTAAAAAGGCGAAAAACTTATCCTTTGTAATTAAATAATACGAGTATAATAAATTATTGCGGAAACAATAGTTTTTTTTGTGTAAAGTGAATTATTTTTTTATGTACCTACTTATTATTAGCTGCGCCCTGCGGCTTCACCCGCGCGAAAATTGGTATATCTCTGGAAATTTCGATTTTCGGGATAAATAGTATTCTATGTCTATGTATGTAATTAATCTGTTGCTTTAACACAAACAGAAATAATAAATCGAATGCATGTTTATAAAAGTACTAATAATAGCTAGTAAAACATTTTTTTTTTGTTTTATAAACATATCAGGGGTCCTATTACCAACCTCATATAAAGCAATCTTAATATAACCTTAATTTGTCTCTATCCTTGTTTTTATTAGTACAAAAGAGAAAGACAAAACACAAAGTAACATTAAAATAATACTGCTATAAGAGTTCTTGGTAGTCGCCCTGATCTTAGCTTAATATATCATTTTGATCTAGCAACACAAATTAAATTATTTATAAAATGTGGGTAGTATAATATTTTCTCAATAAAATACTAGTTACTAAGTTCGTGTCATTTTGTTCAGTGATTGTGTTATATTGTGTGTGCCGTTTAAGTGTTGTTTAATATGCATAAATCCAGATATAAAAAGCTGACAGGTATTATTTCTAATATATATTATTTTAATCATTAAGGAAAACATGTGAGGAAACCTAGACTTAAAAGTCTGAAATTGCTAATCCGCCTTGAGCGCACGTGGTGATTAATACTCATGCCTTCTCTATATGAGAAGAGGCCTTTGCCCTGCAGTGGGACAGTAAACAGGCTCGTATTATTTTATTTATTATTAAAGATTAATATGTAAAGAAAATTTGTATAATTTCTAAGTACTTACATGTGTATGGAGTGTGATTTAGCATAGTTAATAAGTCAATCATTTAAAGTCATATGGAGTCCAGAAAGATTATATTATAATTATAATTAATAACTTTACGCCTGTCTCCCATTAATGGGGTGAGCAGACACTATAGAACGCCATTGGCTGCGATCCAAACATACCTCCTTTACGTCTGCAACATTCATTAATCTTTTCATACACACACGTCGGTTACGGGTGCTTGTAATTGATATATTTGTAATAATGTAAAAGTATATTTATTCACGTTAAGCAGGGGTTGGTCGCTAGTAGTAAATAACTAAATAACTACTGGTTGCGGTAACCACATGAAATGAAGGCCGTTTTTTTTTTATTTTGATTCAACTGACCGTGAAGAATATGATACTACTTAGTATCATATTGTTTACTGCGGAAAATTTGCAACTAAATACGCATAACATTATGTAAACAACACATATATATAACATACACATACATAAATAATATCGATGTAATTATGTACTCCGCTTGCCACTTCGCACGTGGGTATTTTGTTACAACATAATTTAGTGTTTCGTACCCAAAGGGTAAAACGAGACCTTATTACAAAGACTCCGCTTTCATCTAATCTATTTCTTTAACAATTTTATCTAAATCGGTTCAGTAGTCTAAGCGTGACAGTGTAACAGACAGATAGAACAAACAGAGTTACTTTCGCATATAAATATTAGTATGGATTACGTTCTGATCCCTTACAAATTTAGTCATTCCGGTCTGATCCTCCAGGTCTTTTGACAGGTAAGTACACTCAAGAGAAAAGCTATTTATAATAATAAACGCAGTTGTATAGTCTGTGCTTACTTCATTACAGACATTTAGGCGCGAAACGTTAAAAAAGCAAAATGTCCGACAGGCATAAAGTTATCTATACATATAATAAAAATGAAACCGGTCGCTGTCTGTACATGGAAGATATATGAGAAAAAATATTATTGGGGCCTTTATCAACGCAAATAGAACCCAAAACAATGATTTTTAAAATTTTTGTCTGTTTGTCTGTTTGTCTGTTTGTCTGTTAGTCTGTTTGTCTGTTTGTCTGTTTGTCTGTTTGTCTGTTTGTCTGTTAGTCTGTTTGTCTGTTTGTCTGTTTGTCTGTGCGTTTGTTCACGCTAATCTCAAAAACGGCTTATCCGATTTAAATATGGTTTTCACCGATACATTGTGGTAAGCTTCACTTAACATTTAGTGTTTGTTTCATGTCAATCGGTTCATAAATAAAAAAGTTATGCCAATTTAAAGAATCACATCGAACATTCGTTAATTTACTACGAAATCTTATAGAAGCAGAGATTTTAACAGGTTGCGGAATAGTGATTGTTGATAGTGAGTGCTGATAGTGTTTTTATTCCTCTCTAAACAATATTTTGTTTAGTTTTAAACGAGTCCAGTTTCCAGTGAGCCTATGTTTTGCGATGACTAATTAATAAAGCCCAAGGTAAGACACTAAAAGTTGTGGGTGTGGATCCAAATATTAGCTGTTTTTCGCACGGTCAGCTTTATGTGGCTCTATCACGTGTTAGCATTCCTAGCAGCCTGTATGCTTTGATCCTTGATGGCTATACGTCTAATCCATACATCCATACATATTATAAAAGGCTTTGTCCTGACTGACTGACTGACTGACTGACAGACAAAGTACAGCCTAAACCGCTGGTCGTAGCGACTTGAAATTTGGAGAGTGTGTTTGTATTAAAGTCTAGAAGTGGACTAAGAAAGGGATTTTAAAAATTCAACCCTACAGTGTATAAAAAGGGAAGAAAACGATTGTATGAAACGTATTCATTTTTTAACTTACAGCTTTGAAATTTTGTTTTGGAATAATTTTACTTAATTAAAAAATACTCTCATTTTTTTTTTTTTAACTGGGGTGGATTTATATGGGTGAAATAAGAGATGAAATATTGTATGGAAAGATCTTTGCTTTTGAAGTTGGTGACTTGAATATTGGAGGGTGGGGAGGAAGAGAAAAGGAAGGGAGAAGTGAGGAGAAAGTGCGGGGGTAGTGAGGGGGAAGTCAGGGCAAAGGGAGGGGAAAGTCAGGGTGAAATCGGTTGCGGGTTCGATTCCCGCTCAGTGCAAATGTTTGTAGCATGAACATGTCTATTTGCTTATGGGTGTTTCTATGTATAATATGTATGTATTTACAAAAATAAAAGTGTTTAAGTATGTTTATCCGTATTCTAGAACCCATAATACAAGCATATAATATGCTTACTTTGGAACTAGATAGCATTGTGTAAAAAAAAAAAAAAAGAGAACTCAAGGGGATGTGAGGAGGCAGTGTGAAGGGCAAGTGAGAGGTAAGTGAGAAGAAAGTGAGGGAGACGTAAGGGAAAGTGAGGAGTCAGTGAGTGGTAAGTGAGGGGTGAGTGAGTGGGAAGTAAGGGAAAGTGAGGGGAAGTGTGGGGAAAGTGAGGGAGATGAGAGGGAGACGGGAGGGGACGGGAAGGGGAGGGGAAAAGAGGGAAAAGGGGGAGAGGAAATGAGGGAAAGGGGAAAGTTATCGTAGTGAAAATTTGCCTTTGTGTATTGTATATTGTTTTACGCGGGATGTCTTTAGGTAGGTGAAAGAGGGTTTGTACGAATGGTGATGATGATGAGATTAGAAATAGTATGCAAAACAGTATTTAAACAATATAAAAATGTCCATTGGAGAAACTATATTCATGCGAGCGAAGGTCACTCACTCACTCACTCATCACGAAATCTCAGAAACTACAAGTGCTAGGAGTTTCAAACTTTGGAAATAGGTGCTCTCAAAGACGGGATTTTGCGAAATTCATTTCCCTGGATTATAAAGGGGAACAAAATTTGTATAAAGCTTCTATAGTTTTTAAACGGGAGTTTTGATAATACGATTTCCAAACTAGGAGAAAATAGGAGTGGCAAGTTTCGTTAAATATCGCAAAATTTCGTCTGTTTTAGTGGTAGCGGGTGAATAGATTTAAATCGGATTCGCCTTAGAGACGGATTATACTGATATTTATTACTAATACAATGTACGATTGCCGTAAGATTAGGTAAGAAATATTCTCATACAGGCCACATCTGAATTTTCACGCGAACGAAGTCGCGGGCAACAGCTAGTCTTATTATACAAATGAAGATATACAACACTGTAAGAATATTTCACAATCGTTTATGCAATTAGAAACTAAATTGGGTCACTTATAAATTAAATATAAGATAATAATTACGATAAGATAATATATTTGTTGTGTTTAATACGTCAAAATACGGTTTAGGGTGTGACTACTTAATTAGAGTGGAGTCCTTTAGTAGACTATTTAAAAAAAAATCACAGATCTATCTCAAATGAAGTTTGGAAGTTAAAAGCACCTGAATTAAGGACGGCTTTTGGTAATGTACAACCTAGATTCTACTGAGTAGTGACTGCTTATTCTTTGCTTAATAAAAAGTTTTAAATACATAACTTAATAAAAAGATTTGCTTAATATTGGATAATGGCACCGAATCTATCTACATACCAATTTTCAGCAAAGCGGTTAGCCGTTTAGGCGCTGAGTGGTAACAAACACACACACACACACACGCACGCATGCACGCACACACGCATGCACGCACGCAAGCACGCACGCACGCACTCACTCACTCACTCACTCACTCACTCACTCACTCACTCACTCACTCACAAGAGCCGTAAGAAGAACTGGGCCGAACTGGCAAGAAATTCAGCCCACTCTTTTTAATCGCCAGGTTACTAAAAATTTTTGTACGTTACAATTTCAAGTAACATGCAAAACTCATATGAATCACAAGTCAAGCAGTAAAATTATTCACCCACGTCTTTGATTACTGCTCTGCTCCTGTCGCCAGTAGCGTGATGTTACATAGCCTATAACCTTCCTCAAGAACTGGGCTATCATACGCAAAAATAATTATTCAAATCCGACTGTTTGTTCCAAAGATTAGCGCGTTCATACAAACAAACTCATCCGCTTTATGAAAATTGTATAACAAGACACATCCTTAATTACGTTCTCGGTAATACAGTTAATTGTTTAATGATAGGCTAATTTAAATGTTGACAGATACAACAGACGTTTTACTTGTGTATACGTAAGTCGACCGATGTATGAGGGCTCACGGCCGGCTATAGTGGCGAAAATTGGGCAGGTTTATGTCCAGCAGTGGACGTATTTTGACTGTTAAGATGATGTTTTATACTAATATTATAAATGCGAAAGTATCTGTTACGCTTTCACACCTAAACTCCTATATCGATATTAATGAGCTTTGGTATAGAGGTTACACCTCGAGGTACAATATAGGCTATTATAAATGCGAAAGTTGATGTGTATGTATGTGCTTGTTACTATTCAGTGCCTAAAAAGCTAAACAGATTTTGATGAAAATTAGTAGGTAGATATAAATAGATTCGGTGCCGAAAACGGACATAGGCTACTTTTTATCCCGAAAATCGGGGCCATTTTCATCCCAAAAATCGGTCTGGTTCCCGAGAGATAGCAAACATATACGCGCATGCGAAACCGTGGTGCGCAGCTAGTTTATATTAAAAATCAAGCCGTCTCAAAGTTTTTAACTTTATAAATTTGTTTTAATTTACTTACAGTGTTTTATTTCTTTGTTTAATTAAATAAAATATATCTCAAGGTCCGTTACGCGTAAAGGCCTCCAAATGATTTTGCATGGTAACAGATTAGATTATTTTTACATGCAACAAAAGGGGGCCTACCACCATGTAGCAGTATTATTTTAATGTTACTTTGTGTTTTGTCTTTTTCTTTCGTACCATTAAAAACAAGGATAGAAGCAAAGTAAGATTGTAATAAGATTGCTGTGATATCCAGGACTTAGGAGAGTACACAATGACACAACAGCTTCTTGTTACAGCATTTATTCCGGACTGAGGAGCGATTCAAAGCTTTGACATAGAACACAAGTACAGATCATATATATCAACATAGTTGTACCATAGATATTGTAATATTACCTACATTACATCCCTCCCCGTATTACTTTGTAAACTAACACTTTACGCGTATATTCTACTAGCTTCCCGCAGCGAGTTTTTAAGATTTCAGCCTAAACGGCTGGTCGTTGCGACTTAAAATTTGGAGGGAAGTTTGTCTTGATGTCTGGAGTTTTTTTGAATTCAACCACTAAGTCTTTGAAAAGGGATGAAAAAGTTTTCTGGTACTACTATCAAAATAAAAAAGACTATTTTTTATTTTTTTGACAGGGTTGGCTTTAAAGTGAAATTAGGGATGAAACATTGTATGCAAAAGATCTTTGTTTTTGAAGCTAGCGACTTGAAATTTTGAGGGTGTGTTTGTCTTAATGTGTAGAGGTGTACTGAGAAAGTTAAGACGGGATTTTGCGAAATTCATCCTCTAAGGGGTTATAAAGGAGTGACGAAAGTTTGTATTAAACTTCTATAAATATTTTTTATAGTATGATTTCCAAATTACTAGAAAATATTAATTTTAATATTTAGAAACTACCCATAATAAGTAGAAAAATGGGAGTCGCAAGTTTGTGTGAAATTTCGTCAGTTTTAGTGGTAGCGGGTGAATAGATTCAAATGGGATTCGTTATAGAGATATTTATTACTAATACAATGTACGATTGCCATAAATTCAGGCAGGCAATATTCTTATACAGGCACACATCTGAATTTTCACGCGAACAAAGTCACGGACAACAGCTAGTAATAGTATAAATGGCATTTTACTTTAACCAGTACATAACTTAATGATATATCCGGCAATAATAAGTGGATCGTTCACGTATCGTTTTTAAATTAATTTTAACCTTCAATATGTACTGATAGATAAGAGAGTGTTCACATGAATATGTAACTGCTTTTGTGATTCAGTGGGAGTGTGAGCGACTGCTGAACAAGTTGTTGTTGAGTTCGATTCGCATACGAGCCAAAATTTTGTGTCGGTGTCATCCCAACGGTTACAAATTTACAACATGAGAGGCATATATCACGAAACTAGCTTTGGTTACTGCTCTGTTCTCGTCGCCAGTAGCGTGATGTTTTATAGCCTATAACTTTCCTCGAGAACTGGACTATCATACGCAAAATGCTAGTTCTAGAGATTAACGCTTTCAAACAAACAAAAATATAAAAACTTTGCCGCTTAATATATTTATCAGGCAATGTAGTACTATATTTTCTTTTTTAATTTCCATAATAAGAATCAAGTCAAGGATTTTACAAACATACAATAAATGGACACAAAGTAGACACAATATATTTATGAATGACACAAAGTTTAGTCAGCACTTCTCATTTTGGTAGTGCAGTTGAAGTACATAGCAGTGCGAATAGCTGTGGGTTCGATTCCCGCACCTTAAAGGATTCTGCCCACTACGACGCTACATAATATGACTCTAATAGTAACGTGTGAGGCAAAAAAAATATTCTTTGTATTGAAAAGTATGAGACTATGCCCACTAGACCTTTCCGACACTGACTAGCACCGTATTTCGGAGCGTCTATAATTTTCGGCGAGAATATCAAGCGATCCAGTAGTGGTCTTAGTAGGGCGTATCGTGTTGCTTGCCGATACTGATACGTTCAAGCACGGTCATGGTATGGTACGCCGTAGTGGATAGACTCCATAACAATTTTCATCCCCATCTGCACAAGTTATTAATTAAACTTAACACGAACTTAACACAGAATTGTTGTAAATCACGCGATCGACGTATAATTTTCATTAAATTGCATCAGAATGTGTTCAGTATTTTAGCATCTTTGTGTTAGTGTGTTTGATATGAGTGCATATAGTGATGGAAGGAAAAAAGGTATTTATTGTTTTTTGTATCGTAAAATTTATCAACACACGTTTTTCTAATTAATTTTGATTCTGGCTCTTTTAAACGGGACTTGGTGCTTCTTCCCCTTAGTTGATTTTTTTAAATATTAGCTGACCAAAGTGACTCCATTCTGCCTGATGGTAAGCAGTCATTGGTATACAGAAATGGTGGTTACCATTCCAAAAGCTAACTGCTAGCTTGGTGACACTATAGTGACTTAGTGAGATGCTTTTTGACGCTTATAAGAATCAGGATCAAAGTTAGATGGGATCATATGCGCTGGTAAAGAGTTCTATGCTCTTAAACATAATTAATTTAAATAAAAAAACATAAACCGACTTCAAATTATATTTATATGTACAAACTTAAACAAAAACTAAAAGTAGAATTCCACAATACAACTTAAACAAACCAAAACATCATCTATGTATATTTTGTTGATGTTAAATTTTTCAAAAACTGCTGAATCAATTGCCATCAAAATATGGGACCACGTCTGAAACATCACCTACCTTAGAAAAAAAGATCATTAAATCCATTCATAATTGACAGAGATATCGCGTAACGAACATACAAAAAAAAACACACACAATCCGAATTAAAAACCTGCTAATTTTTGAAGTCTGGTGAAAAGATGCTATTTTCCATACATATATTTCAACGTTTTAATATAATTTTTTTCATGTGTCATTGCCCTATATTTGTGGAAGACGTATTATGTCATAGTGAAACAGCTGTTTTATGACGTAAATTTGTATTACTAGCGTGTTGTAGTTGTGGTTTCTCGGCTAGGTTCACTATTATCGTTGCTGCTCGGCTCCTAATAGGCGATAGATAGATGTATTATAGTTATATAGTTGACCAATAAAATTCTTTATCACCCTTAAAGTAAATATCGTTTGCATCTCACAAAACAATAATGTCTATTTTTGCTTGCAAGTGACGTCACTACAATGACAGTTGACACTGTCATAATGAGTCATAGTAGATTTAATTTTTGTTAAAAGTGGTAAAATATGTGGTCGATAATGCTAGCTTGTATTTATCTACTTCGCCAGTAGTACACGCAGTACGCTGTTGTTCAGTGTTGTATGATGTTATCTTCTCATGTGATGATTTGATCATCATTTGGTTGATATTTATCGGTACAATCTCAGCCATATGCCTATCATTGTGACTTCTGTAAGCCAGAATTAACAGTCCAATATAACACCGAGCTTTGACACTCGGGGAGTCCCGGGGACTGCTAAACCTACTGTCATGGACCCCGCAACGAATTTAATCAGAAGTATAAGGAGGAGTTGGAATTAAAAATGTCCACTGCCCTCCATTGCAAAGCGGGAGACATTTAATTTGTATAGTATTTGGTTGATTTGTAAACGTATCTGTCGTCACTCCTCGCCTTTAATTTTTATAACCCATTAAAACAGTAATAAACCTTATTACGAATCATTAATCTGTATGCACAGCTAAGACTTGGATCAATAGAACAAAGTAAGTACGCTCGTCACGTCTAATTCGTATAAGGGTAACCATTTTCTTGACCGAACGTGACAATGAGGGTGTTTAAAAAAATTTTTGCCGCCAGTTGGCGCCAGGCCAATCAGGGGATAACTTTCAAAAAGTGTTTGACAACTAGACCTGACGTATCGGTGCTGCCACCTCGTGGTTGCCATTTTAGAAAATCCTCTCAGCAATTTTCTTTTGTCCCTAAGCACGTGAATTATCTATTTTGTAAAGTAAACATTAATATTTCCGAAATGAACACTGAAAAATATTTGTTTTGATAGCGCTATTAAAATGGAAGACCTTTTACCAAAGTGGCGCCAACTGGTGGCGAAAATTTTCTTAAACACCCTCACTAAATGGTTATGATTACAAATCTCTGGTTATGGATAAATAAAATTAAAAATTTTAATTACATGTGATTTACCATTTTGTGGTGGCGGCCATCTTGGATTTTAAATTTATTAAAGTGAGTTACTTACCCATATTGAGGCAGTTGTAAAAAAAAATATGTAATCCGCCATTTTGTGGGTATAAAACTAATTCTTTACAGTCGATACAACATTCATAATCATAACACATTAAACACTACATTGTTTACTGCTGTCTAATATAATTTTATTGTTGTTTCTCGATTAATGTTGGCGTGACCTTCGGCTTCACTTTCAAGGTTAACTGTTGATTTTACTATTAATTATAGATACTAGAGTTTCAGCATGAATAAAGATCGATAGTATCCCTTTTAGAATATCGGCGTAAATGATTAGTTTTATTATTACTGCCTCTGTGGTTCGATGGTTTTACCACAGTAAAGAAATATTGGGTTTTTTAATCGAAAAATTCTCATAAATAAATAGTAACAGGGTCGCCCGGTTACATGGGACCAAAAATAAATATGGCGCAAAAGGGATGGTTAAACACCTCTGTCTACCCCTTCGGGGATAAAAGGCAGGTAGCTAATGTAATAAGGAGTATAGGCTACGTTTATTTTAGAAAAAATCTTTTATTTTAGAAAAATAAAGTAAATGTTGATTGTCTGTTAGGCGGAACGAAGTTCGCCGGGTCAGCTAGTCTATTTATAAGACACTTGCTACGTCTCGCGGCTTCGCCCGCGCATAAAATGAAATTTGTATCCCTCGGGAACCAGACTGATTTTCGGGGTAAAACTAGCCTATGTCTGTCTCCGGCACTGAATCTACCTACCTACATACCAAATTTCGGTAATCGGTTCAGCCGTTTAGGCGCTGAGTGGTAACAAACACACAAACACACACATGCACACACACACATATACACACACACACATACAAACTTTCGCTTTTATAATACTAGTAAGATTGGTAGGATTATCCTGTCAAAAGTTACGGTTAATGCCCTATTTCAGATCCGAATATACTTTTTTACGTTCTAAGTAGTACAATAGTTTACTACTCAACAGTCTTTAATAGTTAGTGGTTACCCGTGGAACGGTGGTACTCGGTACGGACTGCCACGTAGAGGTCGCGGGATTGATTTGATTTGTTTGAATATTTGTGTGCATGAAAATGTCTATTTGCATTGCTCTGGGTGTTTCTATGTATAATATGTAAGTATTTACAAAAAAAAAGTATATAAGTCTGTTTATCTGCATTCTAGAACCCATGTCACAAGCTATTAATTTATACTTTTATATGCAGAAGAGTTTGTTTGTTTGTTTGAACGCGCTAATCTCTAGAACTAACACTTAGATTTGAATAATTCTATTTGCGTATTGTAGCCCAGTTCCTGAGGAAGGTTATAATAATAATAATCATTTATTTCAGGTCGCATAAACCCATATTATAAATACCTTACAGACTAACATACATACATAATATAAACTTATAAACTACACTTCCTATGCACTACGTCATTGTGCTATCACGTGGCACTTGTCCGCGGAAGCGACGGAACACGACACCTTGCGGCCAAAAGGTTTCCTCCATGATGAGGTGCAGATAGCAGGTCGGTACTCGCACCACAAACGCCTTAAAATTGACGTTGCGACGCGACTCCAACAGCTGCACTCTCGGTCTGTACTTCGTCTTTTGGCGCACGTACTCCTCGATATCCTCAGCCTTTGTGGTGTAATGTAGGCGAGAGATATACACAGGAGCGTTCGGTGCGGCGACACGCAGCTGCATGTTGTTTTCCGCTGGTGCTGTACCGCAACAGTTCTTGTTGGTTCGCTGGCGGCGCTTCCTCTTCTGCACCGTCACGAAACCATCTTCGTCAGCCCGGGTCCTTGCCTTTTCAGGCATATGCTAAGACAAGCAAAGACGCGGGTGTAACCGCTCCACGCAAAGCTAGTATTATATGCTTACTATGGGTCTGGATGGCGTTGTGTGTAGTTGTCAATATATCAAAAAAAGTCCACTGCTGGACTAAGCCCTTCCCCAGTTTTCGCCATATAGTTTCAATACGACAGTATAAATCAACTTTCTTGCCGTCCAGTTCCAGGATTGGCAGACTTCCAACCTGGTGGGAGCACGCTATTTATATATTTTTTGACTAACTATTAGCGACCTGCTCCTGCTTCACACTAATAAGTCTTTACAACATAATTACAAATAGTTAAAATTCTCAGCTTTTCTATAGTACTAGCTGCCCGCAGCGCGGTTTTACCCGCGTATTTAGTTACTGCTCTGCTCCCGTCGCCAGTAGCGTGATGTTAAATAGCCTATAACCTTCCTCAAGAACTGGGCTATCACAAAGAAAAGGAATTATTAAAATCCGACTGGTTCCAGAGATTAGCGCGTTCAAACAAACACTCAAACTCTTTCGCTGTACATAATAGTTTAATTAATATAGCATGTATTACTTATAAACCTTTTGTAAGATATGTTTTAAATAACAGTAAAAACTGTATTAAATTACGTTGCGTCGTTTAGAATTAACTAGCTTTCAGTGGCGCGGTTTTACCCGCGTCTTTGCTTACTGGTCAGCTCCTGTCGCCAGTAGCGTGATGTTACATAGCCTATAACCTTCCTCGAGAACTGGGCTATCAAACGTAAAATTAATTATTTAAATATGACTGGTAGTTATAGAGATTAGAGCGTTCAAGCAAACAAACTCTTTCGCTTTTTAACTAGTATAGATTAGCGGTATAACAGACAAGGAAAATAAAGCGTCTTTTATAATAATAATAATATTCTAATAATATTCTACCACATTCACACAGCGCCATCTAGCCCCAAATTAAGCAAATATATTTGCTTGTGTTATGGGTACTAAACAACTGATATACTACTTATATACTTTTTTTTTTTTGTAAATACATACATATTATAGATAAATTACACCCAGACACAGAACAAACAATCATGCTCATCACACAAAGGTTTGTCCTGGGTGGGAATCGAACCCACGACCTCCGGCTTAGCAGTCAGGGTCACTAACCACTAGACCAACAGGCCAGTCAATATAACGAATGTTGTGAAATTAACGTCTTTAAGGAGAAAGATTGCTTTGAAATTAATGTAGGTCTTTGATCCAGTTTTAAACAGTCATTTATTTGTGACTAGCTGTAGCGTGAATGTCGGTTATCGCATTTTTTACACAATTTTTCATCTCCCATTTTAACCTCTGTATGCCATTTTTCGCCGTAATAGTCTATGTTGTTCTCCAAGGTCTATTCTATATCTGTGCCAAATTTCATCAAAATCGGTTGAGTGGTTAAGGCGTGAAAGCGTAACAGACTGCAGAGTTAATTTCGCATTTATAATATTAATATGGCTTTAGTAAGACTGACCCCCAGTTTCTGTAAAGATGATCAACGAAAAATTAACTATTCACCTGTTAAACGCAATGATTTCTTACTTTTTACAGCTTTCACCTAATTCTAGCATTTAGAAAGAACATATTTTTAAAATATAGCTAAGATTAAATGATAATAATTAAAAATCACGAAATATGATACTAAATTCGACGTTGACATGACGCGTAAACGCTCTTAGTCTGGATACTGCTGTAAAGCTCTCTGATATAGAGAAGAACATTGATTGCGTGCTCAAGGACAGCAGATTTTTTAAAAGTTTTTTTCTGTAATTGCAATGTTTTTCTTCTGCCTACTAATATTATAAACTAGCTGCACCCCACGGCTTCGCCCGCGCGTAAAGTATGTTTTGTATCCCTCGAGAACTAAACCGATTTTCATCACCCGCACCGAATCGATTTACATACCAATTTTTATCGAAATCGGTTTAGGCGCTGAGTATTAACAAATACACACACATACACACACACACACACACAAATTCTTTTATTTGTAAGTCATTACTAAAGTCATTAGTTCATTACTAGGATAAAAAAACGAAAGTTACAAGCATCCACAATCCTAATCTTTATAAATATGTCTATCATAGAAATTTGGCACTACTAATTAATATCAATACAAAAATTTAGGCATTACCTACTAAAACTATGTCAGCAGTTCCATAACAATAATAAATTGGAACTAATAAATCTTTCAAGGTCAAGGTCGCTTACGCAATGAGAGGCTTTGTGTTCAAGGACAAGTTCATGAAGCGTGAAAAAAATATTCGTTGTATTTATATGGACTGAATTCGCGTTTGAATTCAATCATGTGCTTTTTATATTGGTTATTATTTTGGTAGGCCTTAAATTATAATACTATTATATAGCTTGTGTTTTGGGTTCTAGAATACGAATACACATACTTGCTTAAATACTTTTTTTTGTATAGGTAAATACATAACACTTGCCGGGACAGTAAACGGATATGGCCGTGATGACAATAAAACATCTATTGTGTCTACAGTAGTGTCCATGAAAGGGTTAATATACATAGAAATACCCAGACCAATGCAAATAGACATGTTCATGCACACAATTATATCAAATATCTCAACTCTTGCTCGTAAGCAATCATTATAAGGCTCCATTATGGTGGCTTTATGTGGTGCTTATTTACGCCAAATCCAGATCAAAGTTTGATGAAATTTTCAGACCCTCAATGCGATTTACAGTTCATGATTACCTCTCCAGAATCATCAATTTTGCAAGCTATATGTCTTGCTTGATCCTAATCGCCACTTCTGTAAGGCATCGCTAGTTATATTAGCCACTTCTTATTCGATCTTGTTCAACGTCAAAAAGTTTTTTAAGTGATTTTAAGCCTTCATCCAAGTTAAGATAAAACAATGACATAGCATCATGCTTTTTCCCTAAGTGGTAGACAGTGGTGTAGATCACGTTTTGCAACCAACAAAAAGCTATCTTGTTTCTATTCACCAGCCCTTACCCGTAAACAGAGTTATACAAAAAAATTCTGGACAGTAAAACCCAAAAATCCCTCTAAGACTTCTGAATAGCAGTTCCTTTGCAGTGCCTACCCGTTTTAAATAATATATTCTCTCTTCTTCCACAGTGAAGCTGCCAGAAGACAGCAATGTGGTCGGCGGCGGTCGTTTCACAATTGGTCCAGCACCAGCTCGAGACTGGGAGATGGTCCCGCCCGACGGCAAGTGGGGATGGTGTGTGCTCGTAGGTAATCTACCACCAGTGTCGTCACCAGGAGAGAGGAATAAATGGGTTAGGGTGAAAGGTTTTTTAATAAAGAAAGACAGAAAGAAAAGTATATATTTAGTTTTTATATTTTACTGTCAAGGTCACCATATAGTGCTTTGTGATTGAGGACACAATGAAAGGTTTTTTACTGTCAAAGTTATCCTAAATAATGTTTTCCATACTGCCGATATTTAGTAGAAGAAAATGGGGTCAATAGTCAGCATTCTGAGTAGGATAGGATGTGATTTTTGTATAAGTATTACTAAAGGTATTAAATCCAATGCTTACTACAAGAGAGAGAAAAATTGGTATTTTGAATGGAGTGCGAGAGAAAACATTTCAGGTTCCATTTAACAACAAAAGAAAGGTCTACCTAATGGTTAGAACTGAGGGTGAGATAGAGAGAAAACTAATATGGAGAGAGATAGCGTGTTATTTTGAAGTTCTGGTCTAGTTCAATCATACAAAGTCACGTATCCCCACCCTTGGCAAGCGTATTAGTGATCGCAGTAATATCATATTTAGTACGCAATTGACAATTTTGCCAATGGTATCGTCTAATCTTCTCTTACCATAGCCACGGGAAAAGATGGAGTGTCATTTTCTAGATTAGGCACAAAAGCCAATTTTTATGGCTTTGATACCATCTCATTATATTCACACTGCAGTATTAAGACCTCTTACAAAGAAAGCATAGATCTTTGATCACCACGTGCGCTCAAGACGAATAATTATATATTCCTTACAATGTTTTCTTTACCATATATCAGTAATATCCAAGGGTTATTTAAACAGTACGTGACTTTGAAAGGTTACAACAAACTGCCCCTCTTTGCCACCTTGACCGCCACCCTAGCAAAGCATGAATCCATCTTGTGATGAGCTATATCCTTATACAATACTATTACAGGAGCAACTCTAGTAAATATCCTGATACCTGGTACCATCAAATCATTTGGAGTACTTCTGGTGGAGTTCAACGATGTGTTCCAGGCTAGTGCCTCTGCATCATCAGGGATTGTCGCGTTGTGCTACTTTCTATACAGTAGTCTTGGTAAGTAGACTGGTGTTTTAATATGTAATTTAAAAGACTGAAAGACCAAGGCTTTGCTCAAGGTCAATGGTAAAGTTGTAAAGCTATATGGGGTCAAGTAGATTCCGTCTACACAGACTTCTCCAAAGCTTTTGATAGAGTCAACCATAGACTGCTCTGCGGCAAACTCGCCTCCTATGGTGTTCATGGCAGTTTATACCGCTGGATGACTTCCTATCTCAGTAACAGAAATCAATTGGTCGCTCTGAAAGGTTATCTTTCATCCCCAATGCCAGTAACATCAGGCGTGCCACAAGGGTCCCATTTGGGACCACTTTTATTTGTCATTTTCATTGATGATCTCGTAAAGAGATTATTATGTGAGTGTCTGTTGTACGCCGACGATTTAAAAATATTTAAAACAATATCTTCTACTACTGATTGCAATCTCTTACAACAAGACTTAAATACAATTTCTGAGTGGTGCGACACAAATCTTATGTACCTCAATATTAATAAATGCTTTATTATAACGTTCACCAACAAATTTCATAAGATTGTACATGATTATGCTATTGACGGCCGGGTTCTTACACGAACTAGTGTTGCTAAAGATTTAGGCATCCTCTTTGATGATAAGCTTACATTTCGGAAACACTATGAACACATCTCAACCAAAGCCAATCAACTACTCGGATTCGTATTTAGATCGACTAAATGCTTTAAAAAATCTCGTTCGTTACTTTACCTGTTCTTTACTCTTGTCAGAAGTATTGTAGAATATGGCAGCCCCATTTGGTCTCCGCACTACAAAGTGCACATTGACGAAATAGAGAGGGTACAGAAAAAATGTTTAAGAATGTTATGCTACCGTCAACACATAGGCCGTACCAATCTCAATTATGACACTAGGCTGTCCAAATTCAAAGTACAAAGGCTGGAAACACGGCGGGAGTATTTCGATTTCGTTTACCTATATAAAATAATACACTCTAATATTGACACCCCTGAGTTACTCTCTCAAATAACTTTTAATATAAAGTATAGCGTGCGTAGATCTCAAAACACTAACCTTTTCGCCCTACAAACTTATAAAAATAACATTTCTTTTTATAATCCCCTAGTTAGAATGGCTCGTCAGTATAACGAACTGGTAAAAAATAATCCAGAACTCGACATCTTCACTCCTAAGTTCTCTACTTATATTAAAACTTTAAAAGATATCCTCTATCCGTAAGATTATCCTAGCAGTTCAGGCTCAACCATGTCGTTGAGTCAGACTGTTTCAACCAGCTACATTTAAGACTAGTATTAAGTTTGAATGTTATTGTTATTCAAGTGTAATTTAGCTTCCCCTTTCAACTGGCATTAGACAAGCACAGCCTTCGCGCGGTCCACCGCTGATTTTAATAGCCTAAGTACATGATAATTTTATTATGAATTTTGTATAACTGACACGTCTAACTCATTTTGCTAATTACACATATTAATTGAGTTACAATCTAGATCAGATCTTATACCTATTCTTATGTTATACATTTGTAACAATTGTAATTTGTCGTGTGTAATAAACAAATAAATAAAAAATAAATAAATAAATAAAGGTTTATGCTGGTTAACCGTAACACGGATTTACGAACGAAAAGGATTAGTTATTTTTGTTTTCTTCTGTCTATTCTTTATATTTTGTATAGGGAAAATCAGCGTTGCCAGATGTTATTTAACTGACAACTTTGCCAAACCATAAAAAAAAATACCAGCAAACTGGAAGACGGATGGACATAAAAATCGACTTAAATACCGACAAACTTTTGTTTTTTGAATATTAGCATACACAGTGACTTCATTCCGCCTGATGGTAAGCATTCAGTGGAGTCCAAAAGAGGGCCACCAATAGCAATCGTGGCATATTGCGTACATGGTGGCTCCCATTAAAAGAACAAAAAGTCACATATGCTGGTAGAATCCCAGGTTTTAGGTGCTCGACATAATTGGAAAGCACTGAACTATTATTTGGTTCTACATCCTTCAGATTTCACTGTAAAAGCATGATTTTATCTGTAAATTATTGCCTAATGGTCCCATTAACCGATAGATCTAAACACCGATACGTTAAAAATACATACTTTCAATACAAATTAAAATGCAAAAACTGCTTCTTTGATTTTATCTCTCAAATAGTGTCACTCAATGGTCTCAATAACCGAAATACCGATTGACTGACTGACCGATATGTTATAAGAAGTGTACCTATGCATTACAGGGCCACTGTCATCGATATTATCGGTAAAATGGTCTTATCGAACCGTGACTCTGATTGGAGGGAGCTTCGCGGCGTTTGGCATGATCTTCAGTAGCTGGGCTTTCTCCATCAGTTATCTGTACTTTAGGTAAGTATAGTAATCCTGATCTCATAATACTAGCCTGTTTACTATCCCACTAAAAGGCAAATGCGTCTTCTTATATAGAGCAGGCATGAACATTAATCACCACGTGCGCTCAAGGCGGACTGGCAATTTTAGACTTAAGTCCAGGTTTTCTCACGATGTTTTTCCTTCACCGTCAGTCAGATATGTGCAAGATAAACTTAGAAAGTACATATAATTTTAAAGATCACATTGATACTTGCCTGGATTTGAACCCACTACCTAGTGTTTACGAAGTCAAAATGGGCCAGTGGATAAGGCACCCATTTTGACTTCACCTGATCGTATATCCGTTATTAATAAGCTATCCTTTTAAAATTTTTGCTGCTAATAATATCAATCGGTTTTTTTATTATGTTAGTCTACCAAAGTGACTCCACTCTGCCTGATGGTAAGCAGTCAGTGGAATCGAGAAGTGGTGGACACCATTTCAAAAGACAAACTACTGGTATGATGGCCTCCACTATGGCGGCTAAGTGAGATACTTTGTTACGCCCGTTTAAAAAGGATCGTAATTAGATGGGAACACATGCGCTGTTATTGTTATTGGTTATTATCCTTTGCGTAGCAAAAGGCTCTTCTCATACAGAGAAGACATGAGTATTAATCACCCAAGCGCTCATGACGGCAATGACAGACTAGTTCCAGGTTTCCTTACGATATTTTCTTTACAGTACATCGGTAACTTACAAGATAAAGTTGATCAATTTCCATTTGGTTACCTTTATTTGGACTTTTGAATAAATCAAATGCCTTGTTTAGAACTCTGAACCTATACCATAAGAGGCAGATACCGTAACCTTTAGACTATCATACTTATTAATACTATTAATTTTTCCACAGCATTTTTTTTTACATTTTTTTATTTTTCTTAAAGCTTCGGCGCTATGGTGGGCACGGGCGCTGGGCTAGCATTTCCCCCTACAGTTTACATCGTGACCTCATACTTTGTACGGTTAAGGGGACTCGCCAATGGAATCTGTATGTCCGGCAGTGCTTTCGGTAGTATTATACTGCCGCCGGTGTTGAGGTATCTACTGGAGACTTATGGATATAAGTAAGTAGCTTTTGTTTGTGTGTAATTTTAGTATCTCTCTGTAGTTTGGTGGTCTGTGTAGGACTAATGGGTTTTACCATTAAAAAAATTCTCAGTATTAGTCCAGAATCTGAATATTTATAGAATAAAGAATAGAATATTTGTTATCTGGAATTGTGTCTGAATGTGCAACAGGCTCGTTACCCATTACACATCATAACTAGACACAGGTGGGTGTTACACACTTCTGTCTACCCCTTCGGGAATAAGCCGTGAAGTTTTATATCATGGAGAAAATGGAGTGCTCAGGAAACAATTTCTGTTTAAAATAAAAATCAATCGAAAAGAACATTGACATTGATCTCGGCAAAAAGAATTTCTATGATTACTGATTAGTCGATTTTTAACGCGAAATGTTTGACACTATCGAAATGAATTCAAACCCTTGCGTATATAACGCTAACGTTCGGCGGGCGAAAATGAGCTTTATGCACAGTCAAGTATTTTATTCATCTGTGCTATGTATGTACCTTTATACGGTAGTAGATCCACGCTGGTTTCAGCATGAATGGGCCGGGTCGTCCGGGGAAGTACTACCCTCTCATAGAAGATCAACTTAAGAGTAGTAGTATCCTTACTACTGCGTTTCGCTCGGTGAGTGAGAGCGCCGGAGGCCCAAGTTCCTCCCTTTCCCCTTTCCTTACCTCCCTCATTCCCTTCCCCTAACCCTCTTTCCCAGCCGCCATAGTGGAGGCCACCATACCAGCAGTTTAAGACTATGGCTTTTAGTATGGTGGCCACCACTTCTGGATTCCACTGACTGCTTACCATCAGGCGGGGTGGAGTCACTTTGGTAGGCTAATATTAAAAAAAAAAACCAATGTTGTTTTATTAAATCTTTGCTTTGACTTTTCCAGGGGTGCAGTACTAATCCTTGGTGGTATCATGCTCAACGTATGGGCGGCAGCACTCCTTTTCCAACCAGTTGAAGAACACATGGTGAGGAAGTACAAAGACCCTGAGGAAGATGAAGAAGGGCCACAGGTAAGAAGATTTAATCTTGGTGGCAATGTTGCATTTAGTTAAGACTTGGCAATATTGCATTTGGTGAAGACTTGGCAATGTTGCATTTTGATTTTTTTTTTATGGGGTAAGTTAAGTTTATTTGGAGTAGCAGTAGTTCTAGCCGACATATGGTGCTTGTGAAGTCATAATTATAGTTTGTCTTCATGGATTATTTAGCACTGCATCAACAGGAAAGAACCAAAGTGAAACGGGACTTGTCACGGAATATGGGTGTTGTCGTTTTTGTTCCCAAATGCAATGTTGCCAGGTTTACCAGCAATATTTTGCCGGCTAAATTACTGTGATATAATAATATTAAGAGTATTCTTAGGCTTATATAATATTATACAGTGGTTTTTTAAATTATGGAAAACTCTATCATTTTACGTAGTATGCTGAAGATATTTTACCGTTATTTTTATTAGGGTGTATTTGAAATGGAATATTGGTTGGTTACGTTCCCAGACAAACATAATACATAACTAGTGATAAAAGTTCAAAGGAGGTCTGGACATAATAAAAAGAATGAATGGAATTAGAATATTGACGATAATAAGTTTCATTTAAATTTATATGTATAAATGCGTTTGAAGTCAACAAGCGTGTGAAGAAAAGCTGATATTGGTTAAGCAAATTTTGTTTAGTCTCTGTTTATCCTGTTAATGGGAGGCGTGAGGTTATGTATTCACAATAATAGCTATAATTATTTTTGTATCCATTTCAAATACGCCCCATTTCTCGCCATTGTTGAAAAACATTTTCTATACGCCCGATTTCATTTTGTCCCATTCGTTTTGTATACTACTGTTTCTCATTTCAGCATTCGTTACATATTATTAAGCTGTTAAAAAAAATCTATAAACTTACGTTCCTGTTATGCTGACGATTACTCGTCGTGTCGTTTTTTGTGCAACGTAGCGATAGATGTTTGAGATTTGAATTTTTTCGTGTTTCATTTTTCTCAAAATTAAAAGATCGTTAATTGAAAAATGTTAGTATTCAGAGTAAAATTTCATATTTAAAAGGTTCTTAATTTACGTTGTATTTTTTTTTTAAAAACATTAGTATAGATATATTTGTCAGCTTAGCAGGAAAAAAGGCTTTGACATTAAAATTTAATGAAGAAAATTATATTTATTTTATGGATTTTGACTATAATGTGACACACGGAATAGTGTCCACCACTTCTAGATTCTACTGACTGCTTTCCATAAAGCAGAGTGGAATCACTTTAGTAGGATATCATTAATAAAATATCGTTATTTTTAATTTTTCTAAAATAAAATCCGTAAAAACAGTATAATTTTAATCGCGTAACCGTAAAATACACACATTTAACTTTTACGCGTTATAAATTTACGTGGTTGAAGTGTTTTTTGTTTTTGAAAATGAAACAATGCCTTATTTGAGGCTTTGAAGGTGGCATCACATCGAAAGTAAGCGCTGTTCATTATTACTATATGTCTTATGTATATATGTGGTTATAGTTTCCCAAAATAATAATTATGGCGGTCGTATATACTTCACAAATAACGGAATTATGACCAAACTTTACATACATTACAACATTTTACATTAAAATTCTCAAATGACTCTGCACGTTGGATCTGTGTCCAAGAGTAAGCTTACCAAAGGATCGGGTATTTTTCTTATACGTAAAACAAAAAGCCCGCCTGCGTAAAACAAAGTAAAAAGAAAGAAACTTTTTTTTGCCCAGCTTTAGTTGATGCTACATTGAAATTTTATATAACCTATGTCACTCCCACAAACAACACGAATCTAATGACACCTTATATGTTAATATCCATCAAGCTATAGGATGTAGAGAGTGCCAAAGAAATTTACATACGTACACTCGAAAAACACCCTTTTTGACTTCGGCAGTCGGGCAAAAAAACCCCGTGAAGAAGAGAAACAATAATAACATTACACCGTACGCTATCTAGACCCAAGGAAGAATGTTATATAACAGTGATATGGACTCTACAATGCGAATACGTAAATACACAAAAATAGCCAGACCAAATAGGATCGACCGGGGAAGTACTACCCTCTCAAAATAACCAAATATAAATAGTAGTAAATATTACACTTTCTTTTAAATTTTAACGTAGAGCGTCAATCTGTGGATTATAATACAACGATATGGGGTAAGCTATTTCAAGTATTTTTAGTTGTAAATAATGGGGCATGTGGTTTTACTATAGTGGGATTTAGTCTTAGACTGGGGCCGCACTGAAAGGGCGACAGCGACGCGACGGCGATTTCGTGAACAAATAAATTTTGCTTGTCGTTTGTGCTGTGTGGCCATCAAAAATTGTTTGCATGAGCTTGTTTTCACAAAGTCGCCGTCGCGTCGCAGTCGCCCTTGCAGTGCGGCCCCGGTCTTAAGCTTAATAGCCTTCGCCTATGCTCTAAAGGGCACAGGAAGCACTGCTTAACAAGATACATACAAGTTTTAGCTTCTGCGGTCGTATATACTTCACTATCAATCGAATAATGATCAAATGATCACATGAGGAGATCGTACTGTGATAAAACTGACACTGCCATCGCCATGTTTTAAATTTCTCAAAATGTTTTAAAAAGGCCTTCTGCAGCGGACGTATAAGCTATAGTAATGATTATGAAAAATTATAGGGCGAAAAAATAAAAAAAGTAATGGCCTAGTGGCCTCATAACACGAGGTTGGGAGTTCGAATCCGGGCAAGTACCAATGTGATATTTTCAAATCATATGATTTTCTAAGTTTTCCTGGACATTACTGACTGACGGTGAAGGAAAACATTGTGAAGAAACCTGGACTTCCGAAAAAGTCTGAAATTGCCAATCCGCCTTGATAGGGCGATTTTTATAAAGAATTTCTGTTCATATAATAGCTTGACTGAAAGTTCTCTGTAAAAAATTGCACTATCGGCTCTATGCGTACCTGGTTCAGGTACTAAATAAAGTAACTAATTAAATTAATAGTCAGTACAAAAATATTGTTTAGTAACTAAAAGTTAAAAGGTGATTACAGAGATTATAGTAATTGTTAAAGATAAAAATCGTTTATTGCGTAACTACTGATGACTTTATAGGTAACTACAAATTTTTATTTGATAAAAGGGTTACTACAAAAATTGTTAAGTAGATTAATAGGTAACTACAGAAATTGTAGTAAATACTATTGTGTTACTAGTTTATTATAAAATGGTTTAGTAACCTCTACTGGTTTAACTTATGGTTGCTCTTTAAATTTAATATTAAATGGGTTACTACAAAAATTGATTGTTTATTAAAAGGGTTAGTACGAAAATGGATTATTTATTAAATGGGTTACGGGAAAAAATAATTTATATATATGAGTTACGATAAAATTTATTATTTTAAATGGGTTACTACAAACATTGTTTATAGAGTAACTATAGAAACTGTTTGGGAAACTATGACCGTCTATGTTGTTGTATTTATGTTTTGCTGTCCGTTGTCTGTATCATAGAAAGCTTTTAATATCAGTAGAATACTAACACATTTATAAAACAAATGTTTTTGAACGTAAATAGAGCCTACAATATATATATATAATAATATGTGGACATTATCACACACCGTCATTTAGTCCCAATCTAAGCGTCCTTAGAACATAGGAAACACCCAGACTAAATAATATATATAATAGTGACGATAGCTTAAAATTCAGTAGTAAATTATCTTTCTATAAACATTCTACCCTCATATCACTATTACTAGCTACGCCCCACAGCTTCGGCCGCGGCTAAAATGTGTTTTGTCTCCTTCGGTAACCAGACTGATTTTCGGCATAAAAGTAGTTTATAGCCGTCGCCGGCACCGAATCTATCTACATACCAATTTTCATCTAAATCGGTTCAGTCTTTTAGGCGCTGAGGGGTAACAAACACACACATACACACAAACTTTCGCATTTATAATATTAATAGGATATATTTTGTTCCTTGGATCAGCCTCTGGAAAAGACTACTTACTTTACTACAACCCCTACTACCAAGTAGTGCTTACTACGCTTCTTCGCTTTAACCTCGCACTAACATTTCACTATCAAAATAATCACTTTCTTTAAGGATTTGTTTCATTTTCAAAAATTATCGATAACCATGTTATAACGTGCTATTTAAATCAATTCAAAAATTATCGTCGATAACACTGCTATTAAACATGCTATTCAAAATAACGAAAGTGATTATATAGGTGTTTTTAGATATTAGAGATAGCTTATATAATAATAATTATTTAATACCAGCCCGTTATTATCCCACTGCAAAGGCCTGTTCTTATACAGAGAAGGCATGAACATTGATCGCCACGTGCGCTTAAGGCAGGAATATCAGGGTTTTTTTTAATTTAGAACAGATTAAAAACTGTGTAACATAAGCTAACGCCATTCTCATTAGCTTATGTCAATCCCATACATTTTTTAATCAATTCTATTCTAGAATTTATGCCACTTGTCTAAACTCTCAGGATTTTCATCTGTCATCGTTTCAGTAATGTCCAAGGTATACATAATATATATAATATAAATAACCCTGAAATTGCTCATCCGCCTTGAGCGTACGTGGTGATCAACGCTCGTTCTTTGTATAAGAGTTTTTTTCTTTTTATTTGTCTACCAAAGTCTCCACTCTGCCTGATAGTAAGCAGTCAGTGGAATCCAGAAGAGGTGGACACCATTCCAAAGCCACACTATGGCTGCTTAGTGAGATGCCGTTTAAAAGACCCAGGATTATAATTAGATGTGAACACATGCGCTGGTAAAGAGTTCTAGGCTTTATTGAAGTGGTATAGTAACAGGCGGGTGTTTTAAGATAATTATATTTTCACATAGCTATCGCACACGCCTCAATAACTTAATGTATGTGATTCTCTTAGTCGCTGTAACGTTTCATCTGCCTAGATATTTTTTATACAACCTAGTGGCAGTGGTAATTAAGGTATGAACATTCATAAGCTACCACTTAATAGGGTGCGTTTCCATTGACACGGAGTTGGGCGGAGTGGGCTCTCCCACTCCGCCTAACTCCAATCTGGCCAATTCACGGTATGCTCCTCTGAGCGTACCGTGAATTGGCCAATCACAGCATTTCCACTGATGTGATGAGGAGATTTTCAATCTGTGATTGGCTAATTCACGGTCCGCTCCTCTCCACTCCGCCCAGCTCCACGTCAATAGAAACGCACTCTTATAGCCGTATGCTGGTTTGCCACCTGTGGGTCTACCACCACCTCTTATAGCAGTATTATTTTAATGTTACTTTGTGTTTTGTCTTTTTCTTTTGTACCATTAAAAACAAGGATAGAGACTAAGTAAGGTTAAAATTAGATTGCTATAAGAGGTTGTTTAAGGGCCCCTAAGTTGATAATTCCTTTAGGGGGTACTTATAAAATGTATTTTTTTAGTAATTTCTGTTGCATGATAGAATAAATTATATATTTTAATGTCTAGAAATATTTATGTAGATGTAGTTGTAGATTAAATATTTTTGATTTGTAAATGTTGCGTTTTGTCCTGTGTTTACTATTATTATAAAAAATATAATATTTATTAGATTTTTATTCTGCATAGGGCAGCCCACGACTAGTCGTAGTAGCGATACTTAGGGTAGGCCTATATGTGGACATATTTCGGCTGAAACGATAATGAAATTACTCATTAAATTTAATGCTAAAGAAATATTGTATGTAATTTAAAGTGCATAAAAATGTCTGCCAATTTTGGTCTAAAAATAGCTTAGCTCTTTTTATATTGGGACATTTAAGCAAGCTTAAAAGTATCTTATAAAGCCGCCATATTGACAATAACAGTTTATCACGAAGCCTTTTGAGATAGGGTCTACCACTGACTGCTTAACATCAGGCAGAGTGGAGTCTTTACTTAGTTTTGCCAAAATAAGCCAAGAAATTGCTTTTTATAAAACCTTAATAATATCTGTTATTCCAGGATGATATATTATTTGAAGAGGAAGAACCAATTGAGGGCTTTCAAATGGCACCAACGGAAAAACTCGAAAATGGACACACTCCAGATAAAAAACCCTCGTTAACTAACATTCAATCGATGACAGCATCACAGCAATTACGTCATAATCATTCAAAACGCAAACTGTCGTACTCCAGGCCGATACCAAACAGTACTTACAGCTCGTCGTCAATAAATGATGGGGTGCTCAAGAAATTGGGCTCGCAAGATGGGTTTGGCAGAAAACTTAGTACTGCAGGCCCCAAAAGAAATTTCTCTACTTCTTCCTTCGCTCATGTTTCAACCCCTTTTCATGGATCTACATTATCAGCTTTTGAACAACCAAATGAATTCGCATCACAATTTTCTTTAAAATCGGTGACAGATAGTGTCGCTGAAGTAGCATATTGCTGTTTTTGCTGCAAGAAAAAAGTTACAAAAAAAGAAAATGCCAAAAATAAATTTTTCGATCTATCTTTACTTTCTGATCCAACTTATTTAGTTATTTTGATTTCTAGTAGTACAGTAGCTATTTCATGTACAAATTTTATTATTCTACTACCCTCACACGCACAAAATATAGGTTTCGATAAAGCTTTAGGCGCGTACTTGCTCAGTACGGTCTCAGCGCTCGACCTAGTCGGACGTATCGGAGGCTCCGCATTGTGCGATTTGAATTTAATACCGAAAACATTTTATTTTGTTGGTGGGTTATTATTTTCTGGTATAACGTTAGCTATTATTCCATTTTTAGAATCATATATGGCTATAAGTGTTTTTTGTGCGTTATTTGGTCTTGCGTCTGGTGTGAATAATAGTGTGACTACATTAGTGATGGCCGAAATATTAGGAGTAGAAAGATTAATGTCGACTTATGGTATAAGTTTGTTCGTGAATGGATTATTACAGTTAATCGGACCCCCTGTATGTGGGTTATGGTTTGAAAGGGAGGGGGATTATAAAAAAATGTTTTTGACGTTTGGTTTGATATTTATTTGTGGTGCTTCTCTGTGGTTGTTTATGCCGTTTATTAATAAAAGGAAAAGGGAAAAGGCGGCAAAACTTGGTGAGAGGAAGGTTTAGGTTTTTGTAAGCGTAAGATGTTTTATTTTAAGGGTTTTGATGTTTTATAGGGTACGGTCGGTAATAAAAATTAGATTGAGGCTAAAAAGTCTTTAATGTAAAATATATTTGCAACAATACATTACATAGGACATTTATTTTTGTATTTTAGTATACATATTTAAAATTCTATTTTTTTTATTTTATTCAAATAAACCTGTTGTTTTACTGACCGTACTTTTGACTAGTGTCTACAAATCGAGCTATACTAGTACAAGCTAGTTTGTAAAAAGAAACGTAAGAAGGTAATTACGTAAAGATTGGCTATTGAACGTCCACTGCTGGACATAGGTTTCATCCAAAGCAAGTTTTTTATACAACTCTGTTGACTAACAAATGGATGGACAACATTGTAAGTGAAAATAAAAGAAAATATAACCAAACCGTTTTCGACAATGTAGGTACAAGAAAATAAAGAAAACACATAAACCTTTCGAAATAATAGAACGGCGATAGTAAAAATTGAAATCAAACCGTTGCGAGGTTTAGAAGTTAGCGGAAAAAAAAGACAAGCAAACAGCGACTGCGACAAACTATTTAGAGAACAAAAGTTACCTAGAGAGGCTTTGAAAATTGTATTTAATATATATTTTTTTTATTTTAGGATAATCATTTTAAAATTAGTAATTTTAATTGTATTTTTTTTTATTTTAAGTATTTTTTATACAAAAATGTATAAAAGCCGAATTATGATTTTTTACACCGTGGATTTTAGCGGACATATATTCCGCGTTTAGCTATTTTTTTTCATAACACAAAAATGTAATAAATACAAAATGCGACTTCGAGTACTTATTTATCTACACTTAAGTTATAAAAAGTTAGTAATTAGCTAAATATTGAAATTTTTCCTGTAAAGGTTCTCGATTTTTAATGTAATACATTAATAAGAGCAATTTTTTGCAGTTCTTAAAGCAATCGAGATTTCTTTTTTTTTTATAATAAAAATAAAAATGACGAATTCATGAACTACAACGATATACATATTACATTGTCCGCCGGTGACTATGCGGACATTATGATAATCTATAAAATTATACACAATAAACACCATTTTTTTTTCGATTTTCCGCGGACAGTGTTTACAATTAGGTACGCTGTGCTTTATTACAAATTTTATGTATAAGCTCCACGAAGTAAATAAGTGAATAATTAGATCGCGGACAAAAAAATCCGCGATATCGTTTGGTGATATTTTAGTCCGAATGC
Source organism: Parascotia fuliginaria (assembly GCA_963082885.1). Classification (NCBI taxonomy): domain Eukaryota; kingdom Metazoa; phylum Arthropoda; class Insecta; order Lepidoptera; family Erebidae; genus Parascotia; species Parascotia fuliginaria. The sequence goes on along the minus strand of OY720201.1, from coordinate 2,475,741 downwards.
ATAAATAGTTTATTATTTTGCAACGCACAAATTATATTTAAAAATACGTATCAAATGATATTATATTCCTTATCCCTTGGCTACGATACTAATTGTCGACCATATAAAAGTTGACCGCGATAGTGAGCTTAGCCCGTTACTTAGCTGTAACGCCCTAGTTACATTTACCCGTTACCTTAAATGATGCCGAATTATTATTAATATTAGGAATATGTATTTTTTTTTCTTAAAGTTAACCTAATTTTTTTAAGTAGATAAATAATAAATTAAATAACGAAAAATTTGTATTTTTAAATAAATAATGTATTTTTTTTAAATAAATTGTTTTAATTTTATTTAGCTCTGCGATGTCCTTAATTGTAAAAAGGCGCAAGTTTTCACGAAGTTTTCCTTCCAAGAATAACAGTAATGAAATTTATTGAGCACATATTTTGTCGAAAGTTATCTTTTAATTTTAAGTGTTTAAAGACTTTAAGAGTATTCCTTCAGTGGACCTTATAAAACTCTTGAAGGCTTTATAATAATATCTTGCAACCAAAGCATCGAATTAAGGTTTAAATAAGCCGCTTAGTTACAAAAACTCTCGGTAAGTATTTAAAAAAATAAACAATATTTTCCACACGGAACAAAACTTTGTATGATTCATAAATATGTTCCGAGTTTTTGTTTATGTTTGTTATAAACTACAAACAATGCTTTTATCTAGTGTAAGAACTTACCTTAAAAGCGTTAGATAATTTACAAGTTATATTAAAACTCTTATCAAAGAACTACTGTGACGAAAAATTGTCAGTAGTTCCTTCGAAGGAACTAATAAAGGAACTACTTGTAAAATTCATATTAAAATGACAGATATAGCATGAGATTAACACATAAAATTGAATAAACTATTTGAGTGTGTGTTAAGTATTTGAGTATACTCTTATTATAAAAATTACACATTCAAAAAAGATTTATAATATACTAATATTTTTTTATAATGAAAATAAACATATAACAGCTTCAATACGTTGATAAACTGTTCAGTTGTGACATTTATTGAATTTTTGAGCGTTTAACGCGTTATGGCAACGTTGCAATTTTAGAGTCATATTTCGTGGTTTTGTTAGAATTCGGTGAAAGCTGTATAAAGAGTAAGAAATCATTACGTTTACAGTTCTATTTATATGCAAATAATACATTTGAAATTAAAGTTACGTTATTTTCATAGTAAAATAACTGTAAGCATTATCGTTACTTACTTTTTAAGCAGCTTTCACCTAATTCTAGCATTTGTTGATAATATTTTTTAAATAAAGCTCCGATTAATTATAATTAAAATCACGAAATATGACACTAAATTGTGACGTTGCTACTCATGACGCGTAAACCCTAACAGTTGAGGCAGACCCTTACAAGGAGGATTGTTTGTTGTATATTATTATTATATCATTATTTAGAGGAATACTATGTGTAGTAGTGGACGTTTCGGCTGATATGAGATGAAAGACGACGAAAAGTGACAAAAACTCAGTAATTCATTGTTTCCTGAACATTTTTTTTATACAACTAAGGTGACAAACAAGCATACAGCCTAAGCAGTTACCGTAGCCTATGGATGCAACACTAGGAGTATCAATAGCGTGTTGCCGAACCTTTTAACTCCTTTCTTGAAGAACTCCATGTTGTAGTCTCTCGGGATAACCTCGACGGGGAGCTCATTCCACAGCCTTATCGTACGAGGGAGAATGTCAAATCATTTAATCAATCTATCATTTAATTAAAGATTAAAAAAACCTATAAATAACTGGATACAAACAAAAACAGGACATAAAACAATCACTTTAAGATCGATGCAAACGCAGTGAAACGACTAAAAGCGTTCTAAAACCTCTACCTTATAAACCATATTCGACTGACGCCGTCCACTGCTTAACATAGGCCTATCCATGTACAATCGAATTAACTGAATCATGACCAAATATATGGATAATTCGCTTGAAACTGTTGAAACTCGTAAGATCTATTGTGTATAATATACACTTACGACGTTTTTAATAGTAACATATCAACAGTGTACTTAGTAAAATGTCATTGTCTAATAAAATAATAACAAGCTCGTTGCTAAGGAAAATCTGTCTTCAGGCGAATTTCGACCTACTTGTATTTAGATGGATTGTCAAAATGAGCAGATGGGTCGTGATTCACTTGGTTCGATAGCACCTGCCAACAAAGACTAAACTTGGGTTTCTTTATCTTATTTAGGAGAATACAATCAAATAAGTTATCTTCCATTTCAGCTGGAACCCTTTGCAGAGGAAGACCCAGGAGATCTAGAAGACGCCACCCATCCTCGACTAACATTCACTCCTGAAGAACCCACTCCTTCAGAAGAACGACAACCGAATGGATCACCGCCTATCTTCAAAAATAGATCCAATGGCAACTTGGACGATCCTTTAGTTAACGATTTTGCAAGATCGGCAAGCGCTGTTCAAGTATCGAGAGAAATTGAAAGGTATCGCAAAAATACGTCTGCGAGTTCCCGACATGGACTTCAACATATATCAAGTAAAAGCCATATGCCTAGTAATCCTTCTTTACTAGAATCGGTCCCAGAAGGTAAAAGTAGTCGCGTAAACTCTCAAGAAACTTTTACAAAAAAATTAATTGTCCCGAAAACTCCAAAACGTAGCCCGTCAACGTCCAGTTTTCAGTATATGTCGACGCCTTTTCACGGTTCTACTTTGTCTGCGTTTGAAAAACCTAGCGAATTCGCTTCCCAGTTTAGCTTAAAATCAGTTACAGATAGTTTAGCCCCCGTAGCTTATTGCTGTGGCTGCAAAAAACGGCCGAAAGACGACGAAGGAAAAAAGGAACCGAGCAAATATTTCGATGTCCAACTTCTAAAAGATCCAATTTATTTAGTTATTTTAATATCTAATTGTACGTGCGCGATATCTTACACAAATTTTATAATTTTAGTACCGTCTTATGCTAAAGAATGTGGTTTTGATAAAACCTTAGGAGCGTATTTGCTATCAATAATATCAGCTTTAGATTTGGTTGGAAGAATCGGTGGCTCAGCTCTTTCTGACGTTGTACTAACTCCAAAAAGATATTTTTTTATTTTCGGCCTACTTTTATCCGGTGTTAGTTTGTCTATGATGCCTCTAGTATCTAGCTATTCTGCTATAAGCGTTTTCTGTTCGATATTTGGTATCGCGTCTGGTATTAATGTAGGTGTTACAGCACTAGTGATGACCGAAATGCTGGGTACCGAACGACTTATGTCGTCTTATGGTATAAGTTTGTTTGTGAATGGGATTTTACAATTAATAGGGCCGCCGATTTGCGGTCTATGGTTCGAGCACGCGAAGTCGTATAAGTCTCTATTCGTAACTTTGGGTTTTATATTAATTTTCGGTGCAGCCCTATGGGGTTTCGTACCATTAATTCACAGAAGAAGAAGGTTAGAACAGAAAAGAAAAGAAGAGAAGGCGTAGTATAAATTGTCGGTATTTTTATAATAGATAAAGTTATAATTAAGGAATTTTCGTATGTTTTTGTTCAGAATATAATGTCATAAGTGGAGGACAGCGAGATTGTGAAATAGTCTTTAATGCGATATACACAAAGGTGCTTTTTGGATGACCTGATGGCATGCAAAAAAACCTTTCATTTCAAATAAAGTTTGAACCACTCGGAGAATCCTTTATTTTTGGAAAATAGCGAGATTGTGGAATAGTCTTTAACGTGATGTACTTAAAGGCGCTTTTTGGATGACCTAATGGCATGCAAATAACCTTTAATCTCGAATAAAGTTTGAACCACTCGGCGAATCCTTATTTTTGGAAAATAGTTTGTTTTCTTCTACGAAGCCTACATGTTCGGCAATGCCTTGGTCTGCAGAAAACAACCATTTTTATAGGTTACGGCTACCACATACCATCAGTTATACTTGTTTACCAAAGTTGCGTAACAAAAAACACCAATTCGATTGCTAAAAGTGATTAATATAGCAAATGCCTCCCTTTAGAGAAGGCTTAAGTCCTACCGCCTCCAGAAATCTCGCTGTCTTTCGAATCCCTCGATAAATTGGTAGCTCAAGGTTAAAATCTGGTTTATACGGCAGCATATTACCAATTGCTTTAAAACTCTATTACAAGGTCATTAGAGTTCTTAAAGAGTATATTACTCCAGGATAATATAAATTTCGTATTATATTTTGAACTTATACATATGTATACGTATAATAGCAATTCGATGAAATTAGGGTCCACTTCTAAGCTCTATACTAATATTATTACTATACAAAATGTAATAAAAACCCTGTTTTCGTGTTTTTTTGAAAGGTCACCCATCTACATACTTTTCGCTACAAGTGTGCTTTACCTTGTTTGTGACCTAGGTACTAAGTCCAGTGTTACCAAAATCGTTATGGACAGGCCATGCTATATATTTTATTTTTAAGCTCTGGCCTCGCGGTTTGTTCTAGTTTATTTCTCTACTATATATAATATAGACACGTATACATATTATAAATAAGTCTCTTAACGCTAGTGAAATCCTCACAAAATCTGTTATAAACAGACGAACGAAAATAGCGACATATTATTTACAGAGATATTTTAGGAAACCACAGGGTTTTTGTTACACTAACCCCCAGTTTCTGAAAGGCTGATCAACGAAAAATTAACTAATCAACTGTTAAGCCTCATGTGAAGTACCATATGGGTTGTTAAAAGCATGAATATTTAGTTTAATTTGATCTAATTAATAACTAATTAGATCAAATTAAACTAATTATCCATGATTTTAGGATGCTTTTAGGTACTTCACATGAGATCTAACAGGTTATTAGTTAATTTTTCGTTGATCAGCCTTTCAGAAACTGGGGGTGAGTATACACGTAGCGATAAAACATTTAATTTGCCTAATTTTATATAATAATTGATTTTAACTAATCGGAGCTTATTCCTGCACTCTCCTCCTCGAGAAGATAATATATATCTGTGGTGTATTTAAATTTTCTATTTTAAACATACTTAGGTACTACCTTTTTTTATATAGAAATATCTAACAATTTTCTATATCGAATCATTTAATATAATCATAATTATTATTCATATTTTTTGTAAATACGTTTATTATAATCATTATTATAATAATATACAATTTATAATTGATTTATCACTGATGAAAATGTCGTCGTGGCATTTTTATGAACTTTTTTTACTGTCACGGACAATTTACTTTATCAATACAGATTATTTATTGAACTGTCAAAATATTGTTCGTATTTTGCAGAAAATACAAAACCGTCGTAGTTTTTTGTCGTATTTATTACCAATAAATAAAACTATCATTATTACGTAATTTAATTTTTAGCCTTACTGTCATTAATATTAACAGTTAATTAAAACGTTAAAAATTTTCGAATATTTTTTATTTGACATTCGAATCTAAAAAACTAAGTACATTATTTTATTTTTTAATTTTATTCATTTTTATTAATTTGTCACAAATCAACTCTCAAATTTTTTGTGCAAATACTCTCGAATTATTGGAAATCGTACCTAAATACCTTTAATAAATTTGAGAATTTATTATAAAAATATTTGCACATATCATTGAATTTTTACACCATTTTATACTAATAAAGTCTTATAATAGTTACCCATGATAAAATTCCGTACCCGAAAACGCATTCTACACGGATGTAATCAAGCCTCTCATTAAAGATGACCTTGTTTGATGCCGTCATCCATGTAGGCGGTCGATGTAATGCAAATTATACTGCGACTTTCATTGTCCTTGGATTATTCCAAGGTCACCTTTGATGGAAGGCATGATTACTTCCGTATAGAACGCCTATTAACCAGGGAGATACCTTCGCACGTATTCCTTTCCCGCCAAAGTCCAAAGGTACATGACAATTTTAATAATCTTTGTGAAGTGATTTTAATGAGATAGTTAAGGTTTAGTGTGCTTATGACATGACATTATGTTTTAGTGTGTGTGTTCAGTGATGATGTTGTATGGGTATGCCGTACAGACGTACCTCGCACTGAAAGCGGCAGACTATTTCTTTAAAACATAAGAAGGTATCTCCGTTTAATGCTCTAAGCAAATATTTAGATTCGAAGTTTTCAATCCTTTTGAAATTTAAATCAATATGTACTTTAAATTTATAGTTAAATTTACTTTGTTCCCGCGCGTGTAACTGCTTATTAAAACGAAATATAGTATTAAAATCTATAACAACGAAATAATACTAAATATCGAATATCCAGGCGCTTCTTCTACCAAACAAAAAAAAATGCAGGCTTCTAAATTTAAAAATAAGTTGGTTATTTTTTTCACAGCGATAGATTTACGCCCTTGTATGAACATACAAGGGTACTATACTATTTAGTGCCTTTTGATATAATTATCTATATACTTACCAAAATGACTTCGTCTACTTGATAGGAAGCAGGATCTAATCCAACTTGAAATTGGTCATTTTTTAGGGCAAAAACCGTAATTTAACGCCCTTTTTTTGCTCTGGGCATTTGCTCGGTTTGCCCCCATTTAGAACGGGTCCTTATAATACAGTTCAGCATCATAATCTCTACCGTTAAAACCACCTGCTAATCAGATGTCTACTATTCAAAATTATTAATATTTCTATCAAAAACGACTTACCAAACCAACTAAGTTGACCTGAGTAATTGAAATGTTTTAACACTTTCTCTAGCGTCATCTGTATGGCAAGCGCTATAAATTCACATACATTTTGGACTCGCCTGGCGAGTTCACTAAACTCGCGAGGTGAGTCCTTGGCAACGTAAATTAAATCGTAATCAAAAGGTGTGATATAGCTAAAGTTAATTGAAGAACTAAGGAGATAAAAATGTATGCATAGGTGCTCTTTGATTAAAGAACATATAATGTTGCAAATTAATGAATTAGTCGATTATTGACTATTAGTATTTTTTAATCTTATGTCGTACTTACATTATTTCTTGGTTCAAATTACTTTGCTTGTTTCTTGGGAAGGGGGCCTGAATACGACTGTAGGTACCGATAATTTTATATGAAAATATTCGTGATTAGGTTCAAATTATTTTTTGGATAAGTTATTATAACACTCAAATCAAAAATCCAAAAATTCTTTTGTCATTCAAATGTAATACCTACATTATGTATATGCTATTTTTTTATTTTTGTCAGATCTAGCAAAATAAATTAATTGGCTATTTTTACAAAAGGAGTCTTCTAGAATATCTAGATAACTACTATCGCTTAATAAATCACATAGACGCAACATTAGTACAAATAAGCATTTTATTACACAAAAACATTACAAGTGATCACTTAAGTTTGTTCTCAGATCAAAATTGTTAATAGCAGCTAAATGAGACCCACTGCTGGGCTAAAGCTTCTACTTCCAGCCCTCTATCGAAGTAGTTAATGGCTAATAGGTGTTTTAACCACTTATATAACCTCCACAATATATCAATAAAATTGTTAAAATATTGAAGGAAAACATCAAGAGGTAGAAAAATACCAATATACTTCAATAATCCTATCGATATTAAAAACGAGTAATAAAATTCTACCCTTTAGTAGAAAATTCCTTCAGCCTTCCACATTTGCAATAATTGTACCAGGAAATTATTTCTACCATTTAGTAGAAAATCTTTTAGTTAGCAACATTATGTCAATAATTTTAATCTGGGAACTTAAAATTTAGATTAAGATTTTCTACAAAGAAAACTATACATTCTTCCATAATGTAATTTTTATTTTAGTTTTAAGTTTTTATAAAATGTTAAAAATCACAGTTATGTCAATTTCATGACAGTGCCATGTAAAAAAACAACAATTAAGTATGCCTTATATATAAATATATTAATGTAGTTATGTATTTCATAAATATAATGATAGTATTATTTGTAATATTTTGTTTTATTTACCTTACTGTTAAAATATATTTGTAAAACGAATATTTGCGTAAACGTTACAACGGTAGTACCTACCAGGAGAATAGCGATACTCGCTCTTACATTTTAGTTTAAAAGTAAAATATACATCAAATTAAGGTTCTCATATCTTGAACATATTTACTTGCAGTTCAGTAGATCCAGTTAAACTCCGAAATCACTGAAATCAGTTTGCCAAGAAATGTTTTTCTTAACAAATATTTAAACTCGATACATAACTATTACCCTAGTACAGTAGTATAAAACGAACTATAATTTCAGTCAGTGTTGCCAACCAAACTTATTATTTTCTACTAAATTACAGTTTATTTATATTTTCTATTTCACAAAAAATTATATTGTTCCACAAAAAGAAAAATTTAGACAAAAAATATTTATAATATCACCATATTTACAACAATTTTATTTTATTTTTATAATGTACATCATCACAGTCCCTTAACTTCGCCGCAGCTTGCTCTGGGGTCAGATCCCTCTGTGCTTGCGCTAACATCTCATATCCTACCATGAACTTCTTAACCGTAGCCGACCGAAGCAAGGGTGGTAAATATATACCATGTAATAACCAGTGGGGAGAATCTCCAGCGGTTTTTGTTGGACCGGTAGGAGCCCCTAGAAAAATATAATGATAGTTACACAGCGGTCTATAAAGACCCAAAGTATGTTAGAGCAGTTATATTGTGTTCAAGTTTTTTATATTTTTTTTATATTAGCCTATCAAAGTAAATCCACCCCGCCGAATGGTAAGCAGTCAGTGGAATCCAGAAGTGGTGGACACCATCCAAAAGCCAGACTACTAGTATGGTGGCCTCCACTGTGGCGGCTTAATGAGATACTTTTTCACGCCTCGCTTAAAAGACCCAGGGTCATAATTAAATGGGAACACATTTTTTATTGCCGACAGTGGCAGACGAGCAGACAGCTAGTGGTAACTGTCACTCATTAACGACTCACGAGTCGTTCTCTCAGAGGAAAATTGGGCCTCCGGCGTTCTCACTCACTGAACGAAACGCAATAGTACGGATACTATTACTCTTACGTCGATCTTCTATGAGAGGGTACTACTTCCCCGGTCAATCCGGCCCATTCATGCTGAAACTAAATAAATTAATTAATTACTTGGGCGCTTTAAAAATTACTTACCATGCCATCCCATACTATAGGGGACATTACACTTAAATAAATTATCATATTTCGTAGTCAAATTCTTCATAATTTCGGCCAGAGCTTTCTTCTGATCATCCGTTAAGTCTGTTAAACGTTGTGGACATCCATGTATGGGTAATAATAATGTTTCATATGGCCACACTGCCCAGTAAGGGACTAAAGCTACCCATTCGGCGTTTTTTATCACAATACGTTCCTGTAAGTAGCGACATCTGTTAGTTGGTAAAATTGAAGTTTTGGCTAAAGTGTCCCTTTCTTAAAATGTCCCTTTCTTAAAGTGTCTCTTTCTTATATTTTCTCAGAATGTCACTTTTAAGACTATCAAAGTGACTTTACTCGGCTCTGTAAGTAGCCTTTTTATTCCGTTTTGCGACAGGGACATTTTGACCCTAAACGATAATGAATCACAACGCCATTTATAGATTTTCTTTTACTAAAGCGGCGCTACCAGTTGGCGCCACATCAAAACAAATATTTTTCAGTGTTCATTTGGGCAATTTTAATGTTTAATTTACAAAATGGACAATTCACGTGCATAAAGACAAGAAAATTGCTGAGAGGGTTTTCTAAAATGACACCCACGAGAGGGCAGCATCGATGCGTCAGGTCTAGCTGTCAAGCGCTTTTTGAAAGATAACCCCTGAATGTGACAGTTGAAGTGGTGCCAACTGGTGGCGAGAATTTGTCTAAACACCCACTGACATTGCCGTCAACTTTACATGACACAGAGTACAATCAAACATACAACTAACACTTAAGGATCACATAAAATTTAGCCACGTGACATCATCATTATATCAGAGACGTCCACTGCTGGACATAGCCCTCCCCCAATTTCCCCCACCTTCGCTACGTGAGGGTTTCTAATTTAAACTAGAGTACGTATTTTTAAAGTGGGTACTAGGAAACGCCCTGTGTCGCAGAGGACTTTACAAAGATACATTTAACTATAAAATTTGACTGCCTCTGTGGTTCGGTGGTACTGTATACGGACTGCCACGCAGAGGTCGCAGGTTCGATTCCCGCTCAGTGCAAATATTTGTGTGCATGAATATTTGCAATAGTCTGGGTGTTTCTATGTATAATGTATGTATTTACAAAATAAGTATGTATATCCGCATTCTAGAACCCATAACACAAGCTATAATATATGCTTACTTTGGGTCTAGATGGCGTTGTGTGTATTTGTCGTGATATTATTATTATTAATAATTACACACAGATTCGGAACAAATATTTATGTATCACTCTAAGTTTTGTCTCGTATGGGGATCGAACCTACAACCTCATGCACAGCAGCCGCTTGTGCTCCCACTGCACCGCGGAGGCAGTCAGTATATGGTGATAGTGAAAATATGATGTTAAAGACAGTACCTTTTTTTCCAACTCTTGTTTTAAATAATCACCAAGCATTGGTCTCTTGTGTTGTAAATAATATTCTTTTTGTGTTCTGAAAAATTAAAATAAGCAGTCAAGTGCGAGCTGGACTCACGCACAGTGTGTTCCGAAACCCAAATGTAAGTATATCTATGTGAGAAACATGAACGGTTATATATCTTTTGATTGCGTTGACATAGAACTTTGATTCACAGCTTCAAGAGGTTAAAAAAAGCCCGTCTGCCTAAAGAAAACTGAAAAGAAAAAACCCATTTTTTTTTCTCGTGCTGACGCTACATTATCATTTTATATACCCTATGTCACTCCCACAATTTATACGAATCTAATGACACCTCATATGTTAAAATCTAAGCCATTTAGGCTGTAGAAAAGAAATAAACATACATACATACATACGCTCGAAAAACAATACCCTCCTTGATTTCGGCAGTCGGGCAATTAATTTTAATCATATTACCTCTCCTTAATTCTCGGCTCATTCGGCAGATAGCTGGATGCCCATATCTGACAATGTGGGTGAGGGTTAGAACATCCCATGATAGCTCCTTTGTTCTCAAAGATCTGAACCCAGGTGTATCGCCTACCTAGCTCCGTTATTTGGTTCACCCATCTGAAAGGTATACACTGTATAAAAGGGACTCAACGCTCTGCTGGCATCAAGTCATGGACTGGATCTCTTTGCTGATGAATAGAAGTTGATCTTGTCTGAATGTATGAGGTATTGCGAGACGACAAAGTAAAAGCTGTTATTTTATGTAATTATTTGTGTTATTGTGTAATAATTATTGACTATTTGTCGTTTTGATTACAAAAAAATAATATACGATTACATCTATGGCGCTCATAGGCTCATAGAGTGAGATTTGAAAAAAAAAAAAACTTACAAAATGTAAGTAGGTACCTCTATATTCTAGTACCTATATAAAAACAAGCGCCCTGCCCCGGTTCCGATTACGACATAACTCATACTACCTTCTGCTAGCCTAGTACTATTTTTGTAAAATATTAAATTTTAGGGTTATTAATTACTTATAATTATAACCCTAAAATTGAATTATACTGCGTTTACATACATAGACTTCATGCCTGTCTCCCATTAATGGAGTAAGCAGAGACTATACAACTGCGTTTATTATTCTTAATTTATTGTTAATTATGACATAATTCTTTTCTCTTGACTGTACTACAATAATTATCTGTCAAAAAGACAGGGGACCAAACCGGAATGACTAAATTTGTAGGAGATCAGACCGGAATGAAAGAATAATAATAAACATAGGGGATCCGACCGGAATAACTCGTAATTCTCGATTTTTCTCTCCTTTCCTTTATATTAGAAACGAAAGAAAACAGCGCCTTTATATACTATTCAGAGATTAGAATTAGGGAAAATAAATGAAATAAGTACCTACAGTTATTATGAAAAGAAAAATAGGGCAACTTAAAAAAAAAATTGATGTGAAAAAAAAAACTACTTTTTTCTATAAAATGTTTGTATGAATATACATAATAGTCAAAATATGCGTAAGTAATTCTTTTATGATTGGTCATAAAAATCAAAATAATTACTTACTGTTCGATGACAGCTAAAATCTCTTCAACAGTCATTAAAGGTATGGTCATTGTTGAGTCGGGGTGGAAACACATAACCCTGGACAATACAAACAAAAAATTATTTTATCTACATTATAACAAGATACATTGTTTATCTTATATCGCTCCCTTGGATGTCAACCCTGGGAGCCTACCATCGTCTCTATAGTAGTATTATTTTGATTTTGACTGGCCTGTTGGTCTAGTGGTTAGTGACCCTGACTGCTAAGCCGGAGGTCGTGGATTCGATTCCCACTCAGGACAAACCTTTGTGTGATGAGCATGATTGTTTGTTCTGTGTCTGGGTGTAATTTATCTATAATATGTATGTATTTACAAAAAAAAATGTATATAAGTAGTATATCAGTTGTTTAGTACCCATAACACAAGCAAATATAATTGCTTAATTTGGGGCTAGATGGCGCTGTGTGAATGTGGTAGAATATTATTATTATTTTAATCGTGTTTTGATTTTTTCTTTTGTACTATTAAAAACAAGGATAGATACAAAGTAAGGTTATAATATGATTGCTTTATGACTGTGGTTGGGCCCCTGAACGCAGTAGGTATATTGTCGGATGAATGGAAAATGATTTCGTCTCTATGTTTGGCGTTCCGTGAGATGAATAATAGATAAATGATTTGTTTTTTTTTTGTTTTGTGTTTTTAATTTTATTGTTACTTTTTACTTTACTTGTCTTTAATAAGTCTTTAATTAGTGTACTAACCGTTTTAGATAAATGATTTGTTTTTTTTTTTGCTTTGTGTTTTTAATTTTATTGTTAACTAGCTGACCCGGCGAACTTCGTTCCACCTAACAGGCGATCAACATTACTTTATTTTTCTCTTCTTTCTTTTTAAGTTTTTTTATAAAATAAACGCAGCCTAAGTTACTCCTTATTACATCAGCTACCTGCCAATAAAAGTCCCGTCAAATCGGTCCATCCATTTCAGAGATTAGCCGGAACAAACAGACAGACAGACAGATAAAAAATGTAAAAAAAAATATTTTGGTGTATGTACCGTATACATATATATTCATATACATGTAGTAAAAAACGGTTATTTCAATATTACAAACAGACACTCCAATTTTATTGTATGTATAGATTAATAAAACAAATAAAATTTATATAATTCATAGTGAAATTAGACGTATTCCATGTATCAGCAGTTCCAATTCCGTTTAATAAAGGACATTTAATATTTTTGTATTATCACAACTAGGTAATTTTATATTTGGAGCATCTGTGCACACATACGTAGAGTTACAAACTAACTTTCAATTTTATATATTTACTGTGTTTCTTTATGTTTGTATCTCGTTTTGTAAGCCAATAAATCAATAAATAAATCAGCCTATTAGCCAAATCATGTTAACTGCTGGACATAGGCTTCGCAGCACCCCATCTATCAGTTGCCTGCCAACCTTACCAGGTTGTCGATCTACCTTGTGAAGGGTCTGTAACTATGGGTCTCGATAGAACGGTGAGTCACACACACAGTTTGACGCTGAAAAGCGAAAGAGTTTGTTTGTTTAAACGCGCTAATCTCTTGAACTACCAGTTGGATTTGAATAACTCTTTTCGCGTTTGATAGCTCAGTTCTTGAACAAGGTATGTAACACCACGCTATTGGCGACGGGAGCAGAGCAGTAACTAAAGACGCGGGTGAAACTGCGCCGCGGAAAGCTACTTTAAGGAACACACGTTAAACTTTTATCAAAGGTTCTACAGTAGCGACCACTAAAAAGAAGACGCAGCGTAAGCAGACTCCTCACAAGGTGAACCAGACCTGATAGGCCTGGCGACCAGTAGATGAGGAAGGCTGACAACCAGTGAAGGTGACGGACATTGGGGGAAGTTTTAACTTTTATCTGGTATGATGAATGATCAATTTCGTCCTACTAATCCATACTTCCATACTAATATTATAAATGCAAAAGCAACCCTGTCTGTCTGTTATGGTTTTACGCCTAAACCACTGAACCGATTTTGATTAAATTTTGTATAGAGATAGTTTAGACCTCGGAGAACATCATAGGCGGAGAAAAATGACTTAAAGGGGTTGAAATAGGGGATGAAAGTTTGTATGAAAAATCATCATTACAGAGATATACCGACATTCACGCGGGCAAAGCTGCGGGCAACAGCTAGTTATGAAATAAAGTTACCCTGTTCCTTTCCTTATACGGCAGGTTTTGCAGAATCTAGGATTTTGGAAGTCCCTGAGCGACAGTTACCACTTAAGAGGAGGCAATACTAACTCGAAATTAAAAAGCGAAAAAGGTTATTTTTTATATATGTGACTTCACCTGCAATGTCCTTTAGCAGCTGCTGAACGGAACAATGGATTTTCAGTAGGAGGCGGTTCTGGCACTCGCTCCAACAGTGCCGGGAAGTCATTCGGAAACACATAGGTCGATTTGTAGTTTGGGTTTTTCTGTAGACAAACTGTATATTAAAACAATAGCACATATTTTTAGATTAGCGCGTTCAAACAAACAAACAATTGTTTGTTTGTTTGCGCTAATCTTTGGAAACCACAGTTCTTGTGGAAGGTTAGAGGCTATGTAACATCATGACACTAGCGACGGGAGAAGGTCCATGCTGGTTTCAGCATGAATGGGCCGGATCGACCGGTGAAGTACTAACCTCTCGTAGAAGATACGTAAGAGTAATAGTATCCGTACTATTGCGTTGCGTTTGGTGAGTGAGAGTGCCGAACAGAGGCCCAATTTCCCCTTTTACCTTTTTCCTCACTTCCCTCTTCTTAACCTTCCCCATTGCTTACACGGTAGGCAGCGGCTTCGCAGAGCCCCTGGCATTGCAGGAGCAATACTAGATACTCTGAGTCGTCCATGAGCGACAGTTACCACTTACCATCACGTGGGCTGTTAGCTCGTCTGCCTAATAAAAAAAAAATACCACATGAACATTTGTTTTTCCATCGAGTTCACAATAAGGGCCAGGCGCGAAATGCACTAAAATGTACTAATCGTAGCGCCCGGTACGTTGCTAGCGAATTCCAGTATGAGTTCTGCGTATC
The DNA here is from genome assembly GCA_963082885.1 of Parascotia fuliginaria. NCBI lineage: Eukaryota > Metazoa > Arthropoda > Insecta > Lepidoptera > Erebidae > Parascotia > Parascotia fuliginaria. The sequence continues at coordinate 2,460,565 of OY720201.1, read as the reverse complement.
TGTTGCTTTGTGCAGCATCTATTAGGAGGTTATCTGTGGCTAAACTATTAATAACTGACCTGTCCATTAGACCTGACAGCATTAGGCAACAGCGGGTTATCAGGGTCAGGAGCCTGGTCTTCTTCTTCACTCTCCGCCTGGCCACTCCAGGGGCGCTGGCATCTATGTGGGGAGACTAACACCCATTCATCTTTAAGTGGATTGTAACGGACGTGTTGGTGTTCTGGAAGATTTTGGATAGACACATGAAGGGAATTAGGGTTGAGTATCACACCATATCTTTTTCTTTTTTTCTTCATAGGACAAGGAAAAAAAATAGGTAAGTAGGTACCCGTAGTTTTTACTTTTTTGAGGAAAGTACCTGCTTTATGTAGTAATTATAAGATCTATCTATCTATCTACCTAAATAAAAATTTCTTTTCATATAAATTTTGTAAGGATTGAAAATAGAAAAACATTAAAATAATTAATTTAAAAAAATATTTATTTAAATAAATGTATAACTCCCTTTTACAGAAAGATTTACTTATTTATTATTTTTAACAAAATACACGTATGTAAACTACAAAATAAAAATATTTTCTTGCCTTTATTAATTCTAGTAAAGTAGCGTCATCTATTGAAATTGAACGTGAACCACGATAGAAAACAACATTTGAACATGTAAACAATGTTACTTGTTATAAATGATCATTATCTTAAATAACGTTTGTTAAAGGTAAACATGTAAATAAATAGTTTTCACACAATAATAACATAAATTTTAATAAAGGTATCCACTTATTCTAACCTCAAAAAATATTGTAGGTACAGTAGGTGTATCGTATTTTATTTACAACTTTACAGTTTGTAAAACATTAAAATTTATATTTTAGCTTAATACAGATTCAAAAAGTATATAGACATATTTAAAAATACATTTTCTAATTTTAATACGAATTCATAATAAGAAAACTTACCACTCGGCTTAAATTCCATTATTTTTGTCGTAAATGTAAATATTTATTTCGTACTCGAGTAATGATGTTTAATAATTTAGGTAAATGAAGACAACACATCAACCCTCCTCTCTGTTGTGAAGGACTTACTGAAGTTCATAGAGTAATAATATTATAGATATTACACTTTATTGCATAGATAAACAGATAAAAGTGTCAAAGATTAAAACTGTACTATGCAGTATTTTAGGTACAAAACATTTAAAAAAAAATTAAGTTGTAACCTGAATATGCATATTTAAGGAAATCACAGACTAAGTAGAGAACAAGTTAAGAAAATTGAAGCAATGTTGTTGAGTGTACACAGCATTACTAGTTTGGCGTCATCTATCAGGCTAATAGCTTTACCTAGAAAAGGTACAGCAAAAATCACAATGACAACATAGATGTCACTATTCACAAAAGTAATACAAGTTTAAACACTAGTAAGAAATTCTGACTCCCGTTTACATTTTCTTACAACAAAACGCTAGTCTGGCCACACCTTATTTATTTTATTTTATTTAACAACTTCATATACAAAGTATATAGGCGGACTTAATGCCAAAGGCATTCTCTACCAGTCAACCTAACAGGGTGATGCAGAGATAAGATAAAGTAGGTGCATTTGAAGTAGAAATCTAACAACTAAAAATATTTATAAGTAGATACATGATACATAAAAGTATAAGATAAACATAATATACATATATATAAAAACATAATATATATATATATATATATATATATATATATATACATACATAAATAAATACTTACTAAGCTATTGTGATGATTCTGCCAAATTTTTTGCAAGGAGCTGTTTTACCTTCATCTTAAATGTCAAACGGTTTGTGGACATCCTGATCTCGGGAGGGAGCGCATTCCATAGAAGAACAGATTGAACACGGAAGGAGGAACCAACGAAATTAGAGTTATGTGAAGGGCATAGGAGTATTTGATTATTTGAAGAGCGAAGATTGCGATCGTGGGTCATATGTAAATATTCAAAATAGTGCGTTAAGTATAAAGGAGAATAGGAAGACTTAAGAAATGAAAAGAGAGTAGTAAGAGTACGTAAACAACGACGCTGACGTATAGGCAACCAATTTAATTGTGAGCGAAATGTAGACACATGGTCGTACTTGCGAATGTTGAAAATGAATCGAATGCAGTTATTAAGAAGACGATCTAGCTTATTGAGAAGGTCTGCATTCAGGTCAAGATAGCACACATCACCATAGTCAATTATTGGTAAAACTAAAGTTTTACCAATAATTGATCACCTTATCAGTACAGACGTCCATTAAAAAAAGAAATACCAAGTGTTTCGATCATACAAAGCTCCTAGAACCATGGATTTAATACTAATAAGATATTTAGATACACTTCGATGCCTACAACCTTCTGCTAGCTAGTACTATTGATCCACTGATCACCTATTTCCAGAACTCAGGGGATCAAAAAGCATTTCATCATCGCGTGTTTGGCCACAAGGAAATAGAATTCCTCGTAGCCGAATCAGTTGGCGAAAAAGTTTGGCCACGAGGAAACGCCGCTCATAAATCGGTCGTCATTTACAACCTTTACCTACAGTATTAGGTCGGTACCTATCTGTTGGTGATCTTAATCTATGTCGTAAAGATAGTGAGGTTACTTTATTATCTCCGTTTGTAAACATACTACAGTATCTCATATTATTAATAAGTTAAAGTATATAACTAAGTACCACTATATTACGAAGTTTATCCAGATAGATAGAAATCATACTGAATGAATTAGTAAGTATACAATATTTTTAAGAGCGGAGTCCATTCTTCGTCTTTTCTAACCTTACACCCTTAGCTTCACAATCAACAACGTTTAGGTTGTTTTCATAGCATTTCTGCAAAGCTTAGACAACTTGTGTTCATTGATTACGATTACCTCATAACAGGGAGCCTACTACCATATTTTAATATTACTTAATGTGACTAACTATGACTCCTCACTGCTTACCATCAGGCAGAGTAGTCACTTTCGTAGGCTAGTAAAAAAAAATATCACCTGGTGTTTTGTCTTTTTCTTTTGTACTTACCACTATGAGCATTCACACAAAAGAGTGACGTCGCAATTTAGTGTCATATTTTCGTGCTTTTCAATTTTTATCATTAAATTGGAGCTATATTTTAAAAATGTTTTTAGAACTTTTTTTAGAATTACGTGGAAATTGTATACAAAGTAAGTAACCATAATGCTTACAGTTCTATTTATAAGCGAATTGGCATTGGAAACTTCCATTGCGATATTTTCATAGTAAAATAACTGTAAGCATTATTGTTACTTACTTTTTACTCAGCTTTCACGTAATTCTAAAAAGTGTTCTGAAAACATTTTTAAAATATAGCTCCAAATAAAAACCACGAAAATATGACACTAAATTGAGACGTTGTCACTCTTTTGTGTGAAAGTGTGAATGCTCTTAAAAACAAGAATAGAGACAAAGTAAGGTTATAATACGATTGATATGAGGCTGTTTGTGGTAGAGCCCCTGATAGACCGTGCTTATAATATTTAGGCAGTAAAATTGTCGGAATAAACAGCATAACATGGTCTTCGAGGCAGAGGGTACCTAAATGCCTTCGGACTCGACCACAAAGAAAATGAAAATGAAAATTTATTTATTCACTTATGTTAATTAAATTAACACTTATGAACGTCAAAGTTTACAAAATGTCAGCAAATTAACCTACAGCCAGTTCGCTGACGAAGTAGAGCCATGAGAAGAACTGGCAAGAAACTCAGGCCACTCTTTTTAATCGCCAGGTTATTACAATTTTTGTAAGTTACAATTTCAAGTAGCATGCAAAGTGACACAGGCAATACACTTAACTCTATAGGTAATAATTACAGCTTTCTATGTTGTAAAGAAAAAAAAATAAGGAAAAATGAGTGCTTCACAGGCTGCCTCAATTTGCATATTGCTACAAAAGATAAAGGCAACATGTGAACTGTGGTAAAGTTCGTGGTACTCTGTCTGTTCCTCGAACTCCATAATATGTTACACTGTATATTCCGACAAGTTTTATTGCGTAAGTATTGTAGACGGAACTGACCACGGCAAGTGTACTTAATATTAAAATAAAACACAGTTAATATTTATTATTTTTTTAATATTAGAAGTCAATGTTTAAACTATGTAGTACCATTTCCACTTGGAGTGTCTATTTGTTTCTTTGGCTAAAACAAAAATAAAATATTAAGTCTTTTTGGTCGACTCGCTAACTTGTAATAAAAATATTGTTTTAAAATTTTACCCGAGTAATATTTTCTGTAATTTTCTGTTTCTTGTGTGTCTGTAAAATTTTTAAAGCCTTCCTTTTTTTACTGCGTTTAGTGTTGCCATTATTATGAACTTTAATACAATGAGCATTTGCTTCGTCTGGCAATATAAATCGCATTTTACATGTTTCGCATTCTATTCTGTAAACAAATTAACATCAGTATTTTTGGTTTAGTCCATAAGGTTGGAATCTCAAGACACAAAACGTAATATAGGATCACTTTGTTGTTTGTCTGTCTGTCAGGACCTTTTTCTCAGTAACACGTGGGAGGTATCAAGCTGAAATTTATATCGAATACTCTTGTTTATAACCCTTTGAAGCTGAGAATCAAAGTTCTATATCAACGCAATCAAAAGATATTAACCATGTTATTTATATTGACTACAATTTTATACGGAACCCACGATACGCGAGCCTGACTCGCACTGGTGTTTTTAATATTAGGTTACTAAAGTGACGCTACTCTGCTTGATGATGAGTATTTACGCGTCATGAGTGATTGTTTGTTCTGTGTCTGGGTGTAATTTGTCTATATGTATTTACAAAAAAAAAAAAAAATGTATATATGTAGTTTATCAGTTGTTTAATACTCATAGTCATAACACAAGCAAATATAATTGCTTAATTTGGGGCTAGATGGCGCTGTGTGAATGTGGTAGAATATTATTATATTATTATATTTAAAAAAAAACGCATCAAAATCCGTTGCATAGTTTTAAAGATTTAAGCATACACAGGGACATTTTTATCATTTAATCGGAGCTGTATTTTAAAAATATGTTCTTTAACATGCTAGAATTAGGTGAAAACTGTATAAAAAACATAAAAAGCAAGTAACCAAAGTGCTTACAGTTATTTTACTATGAAAATAACGCAACTTAAGTTTCAAATGTATTATTTGCCAAATAGATTAGAACTGTAAACGCAAGTAACCATTTTTACTTACTTTTTATATAGCTTCCACTTAATTCTAGCATGTTAATAGTATTTTTTAAATAATAAAAATTTGAAACCACGAAATATAATAATAATAATAATATTTCAACAACTACACACAACGCCATCTAGACCCAAAGTAAGCATATTATATGCTTGTATTATGGGTTCTAGAATACGGATATACATACTTAAATACTTTTTTTTTTTGTAAATACATACATGTCATATTATAGATAAATTACACCCAGACACAGAACAAACAATCATGCTCATCACACAAAGGTTTGTCCCGGGTGGGAATCGAACCCACGACCTCCGGCTTAACAGTCAGGGTCACTAACCACTAGACCAACAGGCCAGCCAATATGAAATATGACACTAGATTGCGACGTTGTCACTCATGACGCGTAAACGCTTAGCAGTCGATGTAGTGGTGGTATTCCATAACTCATTGTGACAAACTGATGGTATTTTGTTTTTGTTTGTACGCGCTAATCTCTGGAACTACCACTCGGATTTGAATAATCCTTTTTGCGTATGATAGCCCAGTTCTTGAGGAAGGTTATAGGCTATGTAACATCACGCTACTGGCGACGGAAGCAGAGCAGTAACCAAAGATGCGGATGAAACCGCGTCGTGGAAAGCTATTTTTTTTTATAAAACTGATAAATGTCTTACCTAATAAAATGTCGAAACTTATGTTCTTCTTTATCACATTTCTGAACAACTTGTCGGCAAATCTTGCATGTTACGCAATTTGGCTTCTACAAAACAATAAATTATTATATCAATAATAAAATATGAAATAATAAATCACTACATAGTTTAAAACAAAGTCGCTTCTCGCTGTCTGTCCCTATGTATGCTTAAATCTTTAAAACTACGCAACGGATTTTGATGCGGTTTTTTTTAAATATTTATATAATACAACAAAGCGTCCATATACCACGATTCCTGCCGGCTTCCCTTTTAAAATATGCCCTGACCTCCTTATACCTATCACTGCTTGAGTGTCTACTCAAAGTCTAACTAGCCTTCCGAAACTCAAAGTATTTTAGTCCCACCGGCTTCCCTCCTCGGAAAAGTGACTCTTCGGTACTGATATAATATATATAACAACAATATAATAACATTCACACAGCCCTAGCCCCCAAATTCAGCAATTATATTTGCTTGTGTTATGGGTACTAAACAACTGATATACTACTTATATACATTTTTTTTTTGTAAATTCATATTATAGACAAATTACACCCAGACACAGAACAAACAATTATGTTCATCACACAAAGGTTTGTCCTGAGTGGGAATCGAACCCACGACCTCCGGCTTAGCAGTCAGGGTTACTAACCTCTAGACCAACAGGCCAGTCAAAAATAGATAAAAAATATATTGAGTGATTCAAGAGGAAGGTTTTATAGGCTATGTAACATCACGCTACTGGCGACGGAGGCATAGCAACCAAAAATGCGAGTGAAACCGCGCTGCAGATAGCTATAGAATAAAATCTTACATACCATTTCATGTTTCCTTTTCATATGATCTTTTAAATTGATCTCATATTGAAAACTTATGACACAGTGCTGACATCTGTGTGGCCATTTTAAAAACTCTTCCGATTTTAATTTTTCCTCCCTTTCGTCTAGTAATTCCTTTTTATTTAGTTTTATAGCTATTAGTGCAGTAGTTTTAGAGGTAGCATCTGTGAAAACATATCCTTTTTAAAATAAAATTACACATTTACTAATTTCGACACTGTGACCGTGAAACAGCCAATCACAGCACAGCTGTACGGTAGTAGATCCACGCTGGTTTCAGCATGAATGGGTCGGATCGACCGGGGAAGTACTACCCTCATATAGAAGATCGACATAAGAGTATAAATATCTGTACTATTATGACCTTTTGTTTGGTGAGTGAGAGTGCCTGAGGCATTTCTCTTCTTTCCTGGCCCTGGCCAGTAAACCGCACCAAGCTCGCCTTCTTTCAAGGAATTCAACATACACTTAAGTTTCAAGGGTATTTCCCAGAAAAATACGCGTAAAGTTAATTTATGTTTAGTAAATATCAACATACCCATAATAGTAGATGTTTTATTTGAAACTGCTTCTTTTATAAGAAGAGAAGAATCGTCTGTAAATACTTCTTCTTCTATTAACTTCTGAATACTATTATCTTCTGAATCAGTCCTATTTTCTTCTATGCAAGTACCATCAATTATTATGTTATAATTATTTGTATTAATTTGCATGTCTTTCATAATAAATGGCACAGGTAAATCTTGCAGTACACAATCACTTTTATCCTTATTATTATTAAATTTATCATTTTCAATAACATTATTTGCTGGCAACATTATTTCAGGTTCTTTTTTAATCTGTGCCGGCAACTCTCCCGAGCAATAAACACTATCTTTTATTTCAGTCTCTTTTTTAACTTCTGGCAATAATATATCACAAGAATTTATAGTATAAGTATTTTTATTTAGTTCTGGCGACACTCTCTGTACATTAGTAAATGGCATAGTTTTTATTTCTGACAATACCGCCGTGTCATACATATTAGTAATTATTAACACATCATCCAATTCTTCCTTTTTGATTTCTGTTTGTAAATCTGGCAACACTGCCATATTATAATCATTGACAATTTCTTGATTATTTGCATTTACTGGCAACATTGTTTTTATTGTTTCCTTATCTGGCAATATATCTAATTCACTTTTTATTTCTATTTTTATTGAATTCGTACTAGTAACACTTTCTTCAAGTTCTTTTAGACTTTCTTCTTGTTTAATATTATTCAACCATGGTTTCTGTTGCCTTTCAAACTTTACTAAAAGCGCGGGCGAATTATTTTTACCATTTATATAAGACAGATTACTATCATTGGCAGCATCCTGTTTTTTATTTTCAAATGGCAACACATTAAGATTTTCCAAATTCAAATTTGCACTTGTAGCTTTTATTAAAGTTTCAAATAATGCCAAAGATTGTAGAGAAGTTGTATTCGTTTTTATTATATCTATAGCAGTTGCCATGTTCTTAATTCTGTTATTTTTTTGTGTGGTAACATTGCTTGTTTCAGGTATTTCTGGTATATTTAAAAACTCTACTTTTGATAGTTGAAACTTTGTGTTTTTGTTTATTTTATTTTCTTCTATAGGTGCCTAAAAGTAGTCATTTGATCATTATCAAAAGATGGCTCAGTTGCTTATGGTCAAAATGGAGATAAATTAAGGAGGTCTGTGACCAGCAGTGGTCCTCTTTTAGCTAGATAATGGATCATAGATGTATACTCCAGGACATAGGTCTCTCCCAAATAGAGTAATTATGTGTAAACACTACCATCAGGATTGCCTAAGTAGTCACTTTGGTGCAAAAAAATTAGACTTATTAGTTCATATTTAAAATTATAGAATTACTAGCTGCGGCCGAAGGCTTCTCCCGCGCCTAAAATGTGTTTTGTCTCCCTTGGGACACTTGGGATTTTTGGGATGAAAAGTATATATCCGTTCCCGGCACTGAATCTATCTAGTATCTACAAACCAATTGCCAGTCAAATCAGTTCCATTCAGGCGCTGAGTGGTAACAAACACAAATACCCAGAGACTTTAGCATTTATAATATTAACAGGATTTAGGTGTCTGGAATGAGTAGGATAGCAGAAGGCAGAGAAGTTGTACCAATATACAACCAACAACAGCTGAACTATATAAAGAAGTACTAATTAAATATATACCTCTTTCATCAATAGACTGAAGCTCTGTTCTACTTGGAGATTGAATTGATATATCTTTTTTAACATAAGATGACATCCACAACATAGAACCCGTTCCAATGATGGAATATGCTGAAAGGATAGAAAGATATGATAGAGATTTTATACAGTTGTTGATTCTTTCTGGTTTTAAGCATAAGCTAAATTGGTTTAGGAAGTATGTATACATAAAATGTTAGTATACAATTGCAATTATTTTAGTGAGTATAACAATCAGAGATCTGATTCTATGGTCTTCCGTTCATTCCTTTATGCACAAACAATTGATGGGCACAAAGTACACCAATACTCAGAACAAATATTTTACCAATAACATATTTACCATATGAGAATTAAACCCACAACTTTTTGGGTAGCAGCCCTACTGGAACTGTGCTACTGAGTCAGATTGCTTTAATGAAAGCTTCATACAACAAAAGACAGCTGCAAGGAGTTTTTATGTAGATTTTACTATTTACCAAAAGGGCAACTTGCAAGCATAATTATCAAGTAGGCTGTATACCTGTTTCTCAAATTAGATATTTAAAAAAAATCAGTACAGATACAAAATAAAAAAAATATTAATTAAGCACATAATATAGGTACAAAATGGTAGATTTAAAAAGCTAATTACATACTTTCGGTATCGGAAATTGATTTAAATATTCGCCATGGATACATTTTCTTAAATTGATATAGGTACTGCTTTCTTCTAAACAGCAAATGCAAAACATTGTAGATTCTCCTTCTTTTTCTTATTCTCTTGTTTATGATTGAAATTTAACTATTGCAATGTTTAAAGAACATATTTATAAATATTAGCAGGTAATCAGTAACGAAGAAGAACACATCCTGGATTAGTACTATCAGGATAATCTGATTTCTCTTTAGAAAGTTCTGTTCTATGTACTCTGTGTCCTACTGTGACTACGTATGCTGAGGTTTATTTTGTTGTTTTAAGTTTTAACTCTTTCTTACTTTTGTAACTTTTTTGATTCTTAGATCTAAGAACGAAATTAACCAAAACAAACACAGAGTTTCTGTTCTGAGTCGGTTAAAAATTATTGTGATAAAGGCAGGTAAAGGTGATAGAAAATTAAATGTCAGTGCTGCATGAGTGCAGCAGTGTCATGTCACGATTACAGAACGTTCCATTCTGCTCTTATTTTTATCAATTTGATAAGATTAATATTTTTAAATTAGTCATAGCAGAATACTAGCTTTCATTAAATTACTACTAAAACTTAGTTAAAATATCTTTCATATATAACTACACTAAAATTTATAAATGAAATTACTGATTTTGTTGTTATTTGGTGATTTTTCTTTAGAATTTCTGCGTGTAACACTCCGCATTCTTCGAGTTTCGTTTCATCTAAAAATGTAAATAACTAAGCATCTAAGCCAGTGGTCGCGGTTCTCTCTGTTTGATTTATATTAATAGAAAGAGACAACAAAAGAAATTGTTTAATTTTATTTATTACGTGACTTCACACAACAAGAGTTTCAAACGAAATTAATGGAACGAAACGTCAGAATAAAAGTTAATTTTATTTACAATACCCGTTGACGTCGTGAAATTTTATGAAAATAATGTTTATTACAGTCGTATAAACGAAAGTTAAATAAAAATATACGATCTATGTTAACTGTTGCTCAATTTGTGTTACAAAATATGGTGCTGTAGACATACAAAGAGCTTTTATTGGAAGTTTACATTGTGTTGACAATATGCTACAAGTATAGTGCGAATTTACCACGGCGAAGTAAGTTATTAGTATTTAATTGGCATGAAGGTTCTTACCACCTATTTCTGTTGTGTTAGCTCTTATATAGATAATGATAGTCCATTGTTTTAATTATCCTTCATTCTGTACTGTTTTGAAAGTAATTTTTTAAATTCTACCATAGTGATGATTTATACCAAGTATTTTTTTTAAAGTTTAGTGAAGGTTTCCCGCGGTTTTATTACATTTTTATTTCCAAATCTCTTTTAAGCCTAAATGGCTAACTAAATTGTACAAATTTTAACACCATTTTATTAAACTATTTAGTGTTTTTTACAATTTCAATTTTAATAAGGCAGACTTCTTTTATTAAAGTTAATGAGCAACATGACATTGATTAAAATTATAAAATCATTAAAAACCTAATTTGAAGTTATCTGTAGCAAGTGATTTTAAATGATTGACCTCCAAATCGACCAGTCCTGATCCACCTATGTTCATTCACCTATCGCCTACCTTTAGCAGGTATAGAAAATATAAACACTTATCTAAACTGTGGCCTAATCTATCTTCTTCTTCTCCTCAATGTGACTCTTCATTATTGAAGGTTGGCCGTGAATTTGTCTCTGCCTAGCTCAGAAGGAACAGTCTTTTGATAGTGGTAATTTTAGTCCACTAATCCAGGGCTGTCCAAAGCAAGGCCCGGTTCATGTTTGTGCTGCACGCGGTTCATCTTTGGCCTGCAGTATATTTTTAATATTATAATGAAAGAATCAATTCTTCACATTTTTAAATTTTATTGTTACCTAGATATAAACCCCAACAGACTTAAAAAAAGTTTATTTGTGCAGCCCTACGATCTATTTAGTAATTTGATATTGGCCTGGGATCACATCCCGTCTGGACAGCCTTGCACTAATCTAATCAATCAGTTTATTACAATTCAGCAACTCTACCAATTTTATCAAAACACCTCTGTTCTTCCATCTAATACATTGATTCAAATCATGCCATCACCATAATATTAGCAGAGAAATATCAACTGCAGGATCTTCTTAATCGGGCACTCTTGTCAGAGTGGTTGTGGTTGATGTGTGGGTTGCACGGCGCGCGATGTCTCTCCAATTGCGAGCACATTGCGTGATGGTGAATTGCGTGGCTTTGGTGATGGAGTCTGTCCAGCGAGTTGGTGACCAACCACTGCTCGCTTGCCTTCTACATGACCCTGCACAACGAGTTTTTCCATCGAGTCATCTTTCCTCGAGATGTGCCCAAAGAACTTCAGTATCCGCAGCTGCACAATCGACGAAAGTCTTCCTTGAATGTGAAGTTCTTTGAGGATAGAATTGTTAGTGCGGTACTCTGTCTATGGTATTTGTAGCAGCCGTCTTCAGCACCACATCTCTAGTGCATCGATTTTTCTGCGGTCATGCTGTTTCAGCGACCACGTTTCAGCTCCATATAGGAAGATTGGAAATACTAGACACAACTGCTGGATATAGGCCTCCAAATAACACCACTATGACCTTCTTCTTCTTCTCCTCGTGTTGACAGCAAATCTTTTTATACTGTGTCAATCCAAACTTGAAAAAGCATCTCACTAAGCCACCATACCAGTAGTGTGACTTTTGGTATGGTGTCCACTACTTCTGGATTCCACTGTCTGCTTATCATCAGGCAGAGTGGACTTACGTAGACTAATATAAAAATAAAAAAAACTTAGCTATGACTTGTTAATTGTTAGCGGCATTCATTAAATCCTCCTGTGCGTAGTTGTTTGGTCATGCAGGGCATGATATCAAATGAGCCATAATTTGAAGAATATAGTTGCTACCTTTAACTAGTCAGTTCACCCTGTAAGGAGTGTGCCCACTCTATAGAACTAAATATAAAGAACTAGCTGCTGCCCGCAGCTCTGATTGCATGAAGGTCAGTTATTGCATAGAATTTTATTTCCGCTAAATACAAAGTTTTATGAATTTATCTTCTACATTGATTTAACCCTTTTAAGCCATTTTCGCATTGAAATATTGCTTATGTTGTTCCTCAAGGTCTAGTCTATGTATGTATGTCTGTCTATGTATTCCTACCAAATTTGATCAAAATTTGTTCTAGGGTTTAAGCGTAAAAGTGTTACAGACAGACAGAGTTACTTTCGCATTTGTAATATTAGTATCGGTAATATTGATTCAAGTAGCAACAATAATAATAAAAACAAGTTTAGACCTTGTTGACATTTAATATTATTTTTATGGCTTAGGTAATTAGCATAAATTTATATGCAGTTATGTTGCTATGTATTGGTTTTGTTGTTTATAATTGCTAAGTTTAAAAACAAATGTGGAATCATTTATATCTTGAAGTGGGGCTGGAACACCTCTCAGTATTCCAATCCCAGCACACTACCTACTATTAGAGGATCATCTTGTGGATTCCGGGGATGGGCTAGGAGTTCAAGCCCCTTCCACACACATCTAAATCCTGTCGTAAGAAATCATATGCTTTTTTGTTTGGAACTTTGGTAAAATCTACCCTGGTGGGGTCAAACCCTTCTCCTAACCCAAATCCTGGAGAAGCTACTAATAGGACATCTCTAGTATTACAATCTTAGAGGGTTAGCCGTCAATAATGTTACAATAGTCATTTTATACAGTTTTCTTTTTGTTTCCTGATATTTCATGCATTCAATAAGATATTTTTTTTTATATTAGCCTACCAAAGTGACTCCCGTCTGATGGTAAGCAGTCATCTATCCAGAAGTGGTATCCAGAAGTGGTGGTCACCATAAGCCATCGTCCTAAACTGCTGGTATGGTGGCCTCCACTATGGCGGCTGCGAATTAATGAGGTAGGGGAAGGGAATGAGGGAGGTAAGGAAAGAGGAAAGGGAGAAAATTGGGCCTCCGGCGCTCTCACTCACCGAACGAAACGCAGTAGTACGGATACTACTATTCTTACGTCAATCTTCTATGAGAGGGTAGTACTTCCCTGGACGATCCGGCCCATTCATGCTGAAACCAGCGTGGATCTACTACCATACAAAAATCGTATAGTTATTTAATTAATTTATTGTAAATTTGAATAAATACCTACATGTTTAAATTTTGCATGCAACTATGGTTAAATACAGTGGACTATTTTGTTTATGTACAATCACTTTTAATCTGTATTTAGCAAATAAATAAATTTGAATTTGAATTTCTTCGTAATGTTTAATTAGTTAAAATTATGCAAAATATTGTTATAAGGTAAATATATTAAGAATATAATTACCATTTACTTTCTAAAGAAAGTGTTTTTACTTAGTTTATTCACATAGTTATGAAAGTAGACCATTTCTTTGTAGTAATTGTTTACTTGAGAAAATCTATATAAAATGAATCGCTGAATGTGTTGCTAAGCGCAAATCTTGAGAGCAGCTAAACCATTGAGCTAAACCGATTTCGCTAACTCTTCTAATATTCCTTGAAGTACGAGGATAGTCCTTACAGCGATAAAAATTTAAAAATTTGCCTAAAAAAAAAGAAAAATATGTAAGAACCTAGTAGGTAAGTAATATTTTATTCATTACTAGACGTCCACACTCGCTGTGGCATCAAAAAGTTTAGTGTGATCTCAATACCTACGGAGAATATCATGGCAATAGTGTCGTATTGCATCATTTATATTTACAAAGACGCTTAAAATATAGAAATTTTGAAAATAACTGAAAAAATATGTTTAACATAATAAAATATAGCCTATGTTACCCGCTTCATCTATTAATTTCTGAAGATGAAATAATTTTTTTTAATCGGTAACATATTTTTAGTTAAATCGTTGCAAACAAACGAACAAAAATACAAAAATCTAATTTTCTTTCTTATTATTAGTTCAGATATAATATTAGTTGAATAAGCGGTAGATTTTTCACAGTAGGTAGTTAGATCCACGCTGGTTTCATCACGAATGGGCCGGGTCGACCGGAGAAGTACTATCCTCTCATAGAAGATGACGTAAGAGTAATAGTGTCCATACTATTGCGTTCGTTTGGTGAGTGAGAGTGTCCAAATCCCAATTTCCCCCCTTTCATTACATCCTTTCACCTACCCCACTCCCTTTAGGGTAGGCAGCGGCTTCGCAGAATCCCTAGCATTGCATGAGCCATCACGTAGGCCGTTTGTTCGCCTGCCATTGCCAGCAATAAAAAAAAAGGTTATGAATATTGAACACTTATTTTTTTCATTACAGAAAACAACAGTACAAAGATGGATATAGTACAAAATTCAACAAAACGCGACGCCATGAACAACGAAGTATCATCAACCTCCAGCGATGACAATCATGAACCTCCAAAACGATTCTTAAAATATAAAAAGCATTACAACGAGTTAACAATGTCGGATAACGAATTCGAACCTCGAAGAAATCTAACTACCCGCAATCATTTTAAAAGTATGAGTAACATAAATGATTATCGCGATTTTAAAACTATACAAAACAGTATAAGTAATATAGACCTAAGTTTACATTCAGAGGATATAAAAAGATTCGAATCGCTTCAAATACCGATAGTAGGTTACGAAATAATGGAAGAAAGAGCTCGGTTCACAATTTACAAGTTAAAAGTTGAGGATGATAATCGAGATCAATCTTGGCTGGTTTTTAGACGGTATACAGATTTTGTGAGACTATATTCAAGGTTAAAAGCAGAGCAACCGAATATTAATCTACCATTGCCAGGTAAAAGATGGTTTAGGGATAATTTCGAGCCCGCGTTTTTGGAAGATCGTGTAAGAGGTCTACAAATTTTTGTTAATGCTGTTTTAAATAAGTTGCCGAACCATCCAATTGTTAGGGAGTATTTTTGTTTAGATGAGCCTCCGCAAGTTTTTAGCTATCAACCCGAAGTTCAGGCGGTGTACGGAGCTCTCGAAGATTCGATAACTACCCTCAAAATGCAATTAAAACAGAAAGACGCTACTATTATGCATTTACAGAATAGATTAGCGCAACTGGAAACTCAGGTCAAAAATTGTAATTGTGGTACAAATTCTTAGTTATTTAAATGTACAAATTTTAAAGCGTGTTTGATTCATATTACAGTGTTGCCAGTTTATAATATTCTACTAAATGTAGTAGATTTTAAAGGAATAGAATGAAATGGGTCGGATCGACCGGGTGTAATATTTATTAAACACGTAAAAGTAATTTATAAAAATACACCATAAGTATATGTATACAGGGTTCAAACACTTCAAATTTTTATATACTTAATCTAAATTGTTATTATGGTATAATACATAAAATTAAAACTGTAAATTCCACTAGCGAACAAGTTAATGATCGTATATACTTTCACTATCGACCGAATGATCTAATCATTACATGAGAGGATTACATCTTAAAACACGAAATACGTCATTTCATGTGAAGTGTGTGTATATAAATATTATTGAATGTTTAAGAGGCAAAGGAGTTCTATAGTCTCTGCTTACCCCATATGGGAGATAGGCGTGAAGTTATGTATGTATGTATGTTCGTCATTTGACTGTAAATTATGACGTCACAACTATGTATTCTCATACAAAGCACGAACCTAACGTTTTGACAGTTCATAAAGCTGTATTGTTATAGTTGCTGTAATACTAAAGGCAACTATTTCATTTATTATTTATCATAATGTTACTTAACGTTTGTTTTAAGGTTCAAAATATACAAAATTTATTTTATATTTGTATTTTGTGTTAATATTATTGTCATTGGTCATGATTAACCCTAGATACCACTTTATGATTTTTTAGTGTCATATGACTTGCACCGTTGGTCTAGTGGTTAATGTAACTGACTGCGACGCCGGGTGTCGTGGGTTCGATTCCCGCGGAAGGCAAATATTTGTGTGATGAACATTTGTATTTGTCTTCAGTTTGGGTGTTTTCTATGCATTTTAAGTATGTATTTACAAAAAAAAAGTACGTATTATATTATATTTCAATTATCTAGTACCCATAACACAAGCTCTGCTTAACTTGGGACTAGATGACGATGTGTGATAGTGTCCACATATTATATTATATTATTATATTACATGGTTGTAGACTACAGGGGAAATATTCCAATGAAAATCTGTGAATGATTTTTCTGTGCTCGCCGGCGAGCGTGCATCCGTGAAGCAGAATAAAAAACAAGAGTGCGAGCAGAAGCACTTTAAATTTTGACATCTTTTCAGATACACTCTCGGACACAGCCAGTACCATTTATTAATTTATAAAACTATCTTTTTACAAATTAGGTAGCTACGTGGTATAGGTACATATAATTATGTATTACATGTAATATATAATAAATATATTTATAAAAAAAACCGTTAAATTATATGAACATACTAACAAGTTACACAATTATGGGCTAGATGGCGCTGTCTGTATAAATGCGTGTTCGCGTCGCTAACATTGGTTTTAAATTTTTGTTATTTAATTTTAGCTATATTTAAAAAATATGTTCTGCTAACATTTTATGGTGAAAGCTGTATAAAAAGTAAGAAATCATTGCATCATCATCATTATTTTCATTAGTCAAAATTTTCAGTTCTACATTTCTGTCAAAAATATTGATGTGAGTATTTTTTATTTTGTTATTAGGTAACTGTATAAACTGACGCTGGCAGAAATAGCTGACACAATCGTCGGCTCTGTTGCCAAAAAGAGAAGAAGAAGAACTGTATAAACTGTATAAAAAATGAAGATGCCTGATAGTACTGTTGTAACTGAAACTAAAGATCAACCATCCTACCACTTTCGCATTAGCAATTGTGTCGTCACTTCCGAGGGCCTGGTGACCTGTAGCACAGGTTTAACAAACCCATTTCAGGCACCAGTCCTTCGCAAATTATTCTAGTTCTACTACCTGTATTTTAGCATACAGCCAGACAATTTGTGAAGGAAAATAAAAATAAAATTTATTTTATTACGTTTACAGTTCTATTTATATGCAACTATTACATTTGAAAGTTAAATTGCGTTATTTTCGTAAAATAACTGTAAGCATTATGGTTAATTACTTTATATACAGCTTTCACCTAATTCTAGCATGCTAGCAGAACATAAAAAATATAGCTATTATTAAATAATAAAAATTGAAAATCACGAAATATGTCACTAAATTGCGACATTGGCACTCATGACGCGTAAACGCTCGCATCTATTTGTACTGACTCGAGTTCACCACATTAAGTAGCAGGATGAAGGAACGTATGCGCAAAACATACTACGTTACGTTACGTTACGTTACTAGTGTTAATTTAATTAACTTAACCACTCGTATGCTACAATATCAGACACAATAGAAATAACATTGTGTCTGGTGCAGATCTGCTCCTAAGCACACGAAGGGTTAAATGAATAAACATATATTTCATTTCATTTCAAACGTGTGCGGATAGTTCAAGGTCAAGGTCAATGCATAGAAATGCAGCAATCATAATGTCCGTAGTGAGTTTTTATGCTAGCGAATGCAGGTATGTGCGTGTCTGTTGCGTATTTGCGGTATCTATTAAGAGGTTATCTGTGGCCGAAACCCATAGAATGCATGTTTTGCTATTTTAAGTAATTTGTACAAAGTAATTAATTTTAGAGCTATTATTATAAACTGGCTTTTTATGGTCTAGAATATTTTTTGAGTATCCAAGTTGACATCGATAACTATAGCTTGACAAACCGTACATGATACTCCCATGGCCAAGACCGAGAAGGGACGTAAAGCAATGGAAAGAGGGGAGGGTAATACCTGCACGAGGGGAAGGGCGTGACAGGTTGGATGTCGCCGCTGTTGACGTTGATGTTTATTGGTTGTTTAAATTGATTAAAATATTCTGGTCGGTGGTTATGTCCGCCCCGTAAAAAGCGCGGACTTTTGGGAGTATCACCAACGAATTTGCCATACTATACTTGTCATCAGATAGGCTGACGTAATGGCTCTTAAATATTACACATATCCCAAATACTAAAACGTCATTTAACTTAGTTATTTCTGGTAAAATTTATATTAATGTTACTAGGTTAATATAAACCTTTTCTGGGACTTTGTCAGTCATTAAGGTCCAGTCGGATGCCTCTATGGGCGGTCTGAACAAATCCTGACACTAGGTTGAACCACTAACCACTCTATAAGAATAATAGTCTCAGAAGAGAGAACTGAAAACATATTTTTTTGAAGTCTGTTAAAAATTAAATGACTTTTTAGTATTTGGGAGTTTTCAGAAATAACCCAAAAATGTATTATTTATAAAATTTAGGTGCATTTAAATAATAAGGTACAAATTGTTTATATATTTATTAGAATAAGGATATTTTAGTTATTATTTTAAATGAAAAACTTCTTAAGCACATTAAAAAAGGTAAAGAAAAATATCTTTAGAAAACTGAGAAAAGTTTCCGCGGACTAATTGTTCGCGTTAGTAAGCTCAGCTATGATTTTGGGGACTACTAATATATACAAAGGAACTAAGACATACATATAGACGGCTGCTGTCTGTCGGATTAAAAGTCCACGTCGGTCTCTCGACCTTAATAAAATTAACGTCTGCTAAGGATTTGTGTTAAAAGTGTTGATAATGAATTTTCAAATTTTGAGTTTTTGGGTGGCCATTTTGTCAGATTTTATGAAATTTTACGTTTTTGTTTTAAAATTAGTAAAAAATGATCATAGACTACTGTGATAGAAATGAAATAAAAAGCAATAAATTTACTAAGTTAAAGTCATAAGTACTCACTTACTTATTTAGATCACATGAGTGACATTTATGAACTAATAAAAAAAGGAAAAGTGACTAACCTAACCTAACAAAGTAAGCCTAAAAAAGTTTTAAAACTTGACAAGTATTAAGGTTTAAAGATCTTTATTATCACTTAAGACAAAACAAATCGTCACTTACGTGATAACATTATTCGTTCAAAGAAAAATTGTGGTGTCCGTCGTCACATTCACAATAGCATAATTAATATGAATTAGGAACATTATTATAGGGTTACGTACACTACGCATTATATAAGATAAAATGATTAGGTTAAGTACTTACATTATTATTGCAATAACAACACAATGGTAATGATCAAGATCCATTTCACATATTTCACAAACTTAGTATGTACTTGTTCGTTTGTAGGTGGCAATATACCGTACACATTCACTCAGCAAAATTACTGTTTGATAGCGAAATAACATAATAAAACAGTCCAACTTATCACCATCGTAATTACATGGCACATTTCGTTTCGATACACAATCCATAACTAAACTGTATCTTACATTTAGCAAGAAAGTAAATTTATTTGAGCTACCTACATTAGGTATAATATATAATTAAAGTAAGATTCGTTACTGTTGCAAAAAGTAAATAATTTTGAGCAATGATTATAAAAATATATAATTTTGTAAAAGAATAAAGTAGTCATTATGTTACTGTTAAAATATGTTGGGCTAGCTGTTTTTTAAAGATGTAAAAAGATTTCGCGTTTCTTAAACTAGAGGGTATTTGGTTATAAAGTCGCGCTCCATCTGTGGTTATCATAGTCTTTCCATAGTTTGTTCGATGTTTAGGTATAACTAGGTAGCTCGCTCGCCGAGTGCGACGGCCAATAACTTGTTTGCGTTTAGTGAACGTTATATTAGTATGGATGTTCCTGTTTAATGATTTTCTAATAAAAATGCAACTATTATATTTATACAATTTTTTGATATCCATTAATTTAGTTTTATCGTAAATTTGTTTAGTCGGAGTAAAATAATCGAAATTAAAAAGTAGCTTGATAGTTTTATTTTGTTGTCGCTGTAGATTGGCTACCCTAGTATTTGATGCAGACCCCCATATTTCTATTAAGTACGATAGATGCGGTTTTACTAAGGCATTATAGATTGTAAATTGTAATTTACGGGGTATGCATCGCACAAATTTTCTAAGTTTACCGCGAAGTGTTATTAATTTATTCTTTATATAATCAATGTGTGTATGCCAAGTCAACTGATTGTCCAAGTATAAACCGAGATATTTCTCATGTGTTTTAAGTTGCAGTGGTCGATTGTTAATGTTTAAAGCAGAGTGGGGTGGTATTGGTTTGTTTTTTGATTTAAATAAAATGTACGATGTTTTAGAAATATTAATAGTTAATAAATTATCTTGGAACCAATTATGCAGTATGTTAAGATCTTCTTGAGCTTGTGAGACTAAGTCGTGTATTGATGAGCCAAAATAAAAGAGACACGTGTCATCTGCATATAAAGTAATATGCCCGTGTAGACCCAGGTCATTTATATTATTTATATAAGTGATAAATAGCAGAGGGCCTAAAATTGAGCCCTGGGGCACACCACAAACGATGGGCAACGCACTACTGTCACTGTTGTTACTAGTTCTGACTATCTGTGATCTATTTGAAAGATATGATTCAAACATTTTTAAAGCTTTGCCCGTGATACCAATGCATTCTAGTTTTTTCAATAGAAGTTTGTGACTGACAGTATCGAAGGCTTTTTTAAGATCTATAAATATACCTAGAGCTATATTCTTCTGGTCTATATTTTGTTTTATTTTGGTAACAAGATCTATGGTAGCTGTGAGTGTATTACTTTTAGGCCTAAACCCGTACTGTTGATCAGAGATGTAGTTAATAGTATCTAAATATTTTGCCAGTCTGTTGTATATAAGCTTTTCTAGAATCTTTGATAACACTGGCAATACAGAGATAGGCCGATAATTGCCAGGATCAGTCTTTGATCCTGATTTATATATGGGAGCAATTTTTGCGACCTTTAATGTATCAGGAAATATACCATCTTGAAATAATTTGTTATAACATTGCGACAATTTCCCAGCTATAAGATGACTTATGCTTTTTACTACTTTAGTACTAATTCCATCTAGCCCTACACTGCAATTTATATCTAGTTTGTTAATAATAGTTATAATTTCCGTTTCGGTACATGGTTCAAAACTCGATAATGCAGAATTTAGTGAAATGGAGTGAGGTAGTGCTAGTGTAAAGTTATCGTGTTTATGTTTCTGTATTTCGCTTGCCAATAATGGCCCGATATTTGAAAAATATTCATTAAATACTTGACATATGTGAGTTGGATCTGTGACTTCTTGGGAATTAAGTATTAATTTGGAAGGAACAAAATTTTGGGTGATTCTGTTTGCAGCTAAGGTATTAATAAGATTCCACATTTTCTTAGGTTTATTCTTACACTTGTTAAATTCTTTGTGATGGTATGTTTTCTTTGTGTCTTGTATAAGTTTAGCGACATATTGCCTTTTCTTTTTAAACTCTTCTCTTAATGTATCATCATCTCTATTTTTAATAAACTCTTTCCTCTTTCCAAGTATTAAAACTTTTAAGTCAAGGAATTTTCACGTTGAGCTTGGAGATTAATACTGATTATAATTTGAAGAGAAACATCGTGAGAAAACCATAACTATAATAAAGATAAAGTGCCTTAAATAGCTGGAATTAAGTGCCTTCTTGCTCATTATGTATCTTTATAAAAATAAAGAACTAAAAAAAGTGTGAACACTTGACACAATAGAACTATAGTTCTTTCGAACATACTTAAAACTGAGCTATTTGATTCCTATCAAATAGCTCAGTCAAAGCTTCATAAATGCTTCACGAAAATTTTATTAAAATTTCGAACTACATGTTATGAGGAACTATAAGTTTTTTCGAACTCTATGTTCGGAACTTATAGTTCCTAGGACAGGAACTAGTTCCTAGTATGGGTACTATTTACGGCGCTAATATCTACACTATAATAAAATATATATTTTTTGAAAGCGCCTTGACCAATTTATCGATATTAAACCGTTTTTCCGGTAAATACCGCTTAAGGAAACTACAACCTGATATTTTAGTATGTTGTATATAGTATTACTAATATTGTTTAACTTTAGATTAGTAACAAAAATATATAAGCAAATATGATTTGAAATAAAAATTTAATTTATTAATATTTTTTTATTGTATCCTTTTAGCATACGAATGCGAGAAACTACCGTGCAAGATCATTATCCCACTCCACATATATCCCTACTGGTAGTATATGGGTTCGATTCTCACACAGAGCAAACTGAAATTCAAAACAAAAATCTTTATTTTTTTTAACTAAATTGTAAGAAAACATGCTGTAAGAGTAAACTACCATTTCTAATGTTACTTTCTGTTTTGTCTTTTTCTTTTGTACCATTAAAAACAAGGATAGAGACAAAGTAAGGTTATAAGACTGCTATAAGACATTGTGCTAGGGCCCCAGTTCTAGGACTAATAAAAAACAAAATTATAATTAATTCATTTATTGTAAATATATTTGTTATTAATATGTCATAAGATGCACTTGATCTCTATATATAAAACTTATTAATAATTTTTGAAATTTTAACTCATTCAGGCGATTTTACTATTACATTCTCATGAAACAAATAATATTTTTAAATCCCGAATATGTAAGAAAAACATATATTTTAACAAATATTTATTGGGTACTTGTGAAGTATTTAAAGTTGGGGTACATAACCGGGTACAATTGAAAACTTCTAATACAGAGAATTTCTCGACGAAAAATCAAATCATCAAATTTGAACCACATCTATACTAATATATAAAGGTGAAGTTTGTTTGTCTGTTTGAACGCGCTAATCTCTAAAACTACCAGTCGCATTTGAATATTACTTTTGCGTTTGATAGCCCAGTTCTTGAGGAAGATAGGCTATGTAACATCACGCTACTGCCGACGGGAGCAGAGATAATCAAAGATTAATTATGCTGCGGTTTATTATCCATATATTCAACAAGTCGTTTCGCTGGGAAGACCTTATGTACTCTCTTCTTATGTGTATATAAGGACGCTTTTTGCTTAAAAGTCTGATGGCATATGTCACATTCTAACGGTCTTTCGCCGGAGTGAATAACTTCGTGCTGTGTTAATGCCTTTTTGTCCTGAAAAAGAAAATTTCATTTATATTATATAAGTATATATTTTACTTATATTATAAACATAAGTCATATTAAAATAATCACATTGGGGCAGGTGGGAAATAAAATTCTTATATGTCCCATTAACAATTTCTATGGGGCATTAAGGAATAAAATTTCCCGTCTGCCCCATTGATGGAGGTCTTGTTGGGGCAGTTGCGAAAATATCAGCTATATTATTGTAAAATTTAATAAAAATTACGTCAGTAGCTTTTACGTTGAGGAGTAACAAACTTTCGAGATAATATTAATAATGATATTTTATATTATGTGTGTATTAAACACAATAGGCAAATACTATTTTTTTACTGTTTTAAAATAAAATAGGCACAAAATTATGTCAAAAGTGAACACAATATTTTTATGGCTTGGAAAAAGTACGAAGAAACAAGATTAAGTTCTACCTAATGTTAAGTGGTAACTGTCGCTTCTGTCGCGCTGTCGGAATTCTAAAAATTCCAGGGACTCTGTGAAGCTGCGGCCTATCGTGAAGGGTAGGTGAAGAAATTGAGGGAGGTGTAGAAAAAGGTAAAAGTGAAAATTAGGCCTGAATCTTTTTATATACTGACTGCCTTTGTGGTTCGGTGGTACTGTGTACGGACTACGGAAAGGTCGCAAGTTCGATTCCCGCTCAGTGCAAATTTGTGTGCATGAACAACTATTGGCATTGGTCTGGGTGTATCTATGTATAATATGTATGTATTTACAAAATAAGTATATGTATATCCGCATTCTAGAACCCATAACACAAGCTATAATATGTGTACTTTGGGTATAGATGGCGTTGTGTGTAGTTGTTGTGATATTACTAATACTTACAGTAAAAGCTTTGCCACAAGATTGACAGACATGATTCCTTGGTTTCTCCTTTTTTTCACCATGTACTCGCATCATATGTTTTTCCACATTTGCTCTGGAAGCTATAGGCTAAAAAAAATAATGTGTTACTTTTTGAATTCCCTTTCCAATTCCTCTTTTATCCCATTCTTACTACTCAGTTGAAAACGGATTGGTTGTGTTACGCTTTAAAGCGTACGGTCCACCTTATGGTAAGTGATAACCTAAATGTATGGACATCGCGTCTTTGCTTACTGCTCAGCTCCCGTCGTCAGTAGCGTGATGTTACATAGCCTATAACCTTCCTCAAAAACTGGGCTATATGCAAAAAGAATTATTGAAATCCGATGGTGGTTCCAGATATTAGAGCGTTCAAACAAACAAACTACTGCTTTATATAATAGTATAGATGTAGCACGTGGCGATTAATGCTCATGCCTTCTCTATATGAGAAGAGGCCTTTGCCCTGCAGTGGGGCAATAAACATGCTAGCAGTATCATTATTATATATTCCAAAAATAATACTTATAAAATACAACCAAACCGTTGCCGACCATGTAAGTAGAAG
The DNA here is from genome assembly GCA_963082885.1 of Parascotia fuliginaria. NCBI lineage: Eukaryota > Metazoa > Arthropoda > Insecta > Lepidoptera > Erebidae > Parascotia > Parascotia fuliginaria. The sequence goes on along the minus strand of OY720201.1, from coordinate 2,435,435 downwards.
GGGAAGGAAAAGGGAAGGGTAGAGGATCGAAAGGTAAATTGGGCTGCCGGCGCTCTTAAAGACTATATTTTTGTTGATTATATTGCCTGCGTCACTTTGCATGCTACTTGAAATGGGGTGTTTATGAAAATTTTCGCCAACAGTTGGCGCCACTCCAACTGTCACATTGGGCCAATCAGGGGTTAACTTTCAAAAAGCGCTTGACAGCTAGATCTGACGCATCAGTGCTGCCACCTCGTGGGCGCCATTTTAGACCCTCAGCAATTTTCTTTTGTCCATAAGCACGTGAATTATCCATTTTGTAAATTAAACATTATAATTTTCGAAATGAACACAAAAAAATATTTGTTTTGATAGCGCTGTTAAAATGGAAGATCTTTTACCAAAATGGCGCCAACTGGGAAAATTTTCCTAAACACCCTTAGTGTAATTTACAAAAATTGTAATAACCTGACGGTTAAAAAGAGTGGCCTGAGTTCTTCTCATGGCCCTACGTCAGCGAACTGGCTGTAGGTTAATTGCCTGACAGTATGTAATTTGTAACGTTCATAAGTGTTAATTTAATTAACCCAAATAAGTAAACATCTTTTGATTTTGACTACCTCTGTGATACTGTAGCCACGGACTGGCACGCAGAGGTCGCGGGTTCCATTGCACCATCCCGCTCAGTGCAAATATTTGTATGCATGAATATTTCTACTTACATTGATCTGGCTGTTAAATATAGCGTATTAAACCCATTTTTTAAGTGTCTCAAATATTAATTAATCATTAAAAATTATAGTGCTAATTAATCATTAAAAATTCTCAATTTTTTTATTTAATCGTTATGTGCCATAAAAATGCATTTTAATTTTGCATTTTCAAATTTCGCGCGTAGTTTAACGAAAACGCTGGACGCGACAGTTGACAGTTGACACTTCTAAGTTTACATAGCCGTATGACGTAATAACATGGCGACTACTTTATATTGGTGTTATGAAACAGATTAAAAAAGCTGAAACCTATGAATTGAATTTTAAAATTTAGTTCCGACTGCTTTTTGGCTTAAGCTATCTCAATAAGATATTTTAGATATTTTTTCATATAGAGTAAAATACCCTGTATGTATATCTGCACTGTAAAGTCCATAAAACAAGCTATAATAGTGTCTAGATATCGTTGTGTAACTTAACTTACTTTATCACATTTAGGACACTTGTGTGATGTTTTACCGAGATGTTGATAGTTAAAATGATCCTGCATAGTTTCTTTAGTTGGGTATCCCTTATTGCACATTGGACAGGGGAATCTACAACAAAATAATTAAATAGTTACGACTTTTTGCTCGTAGGGGTAGACAGAGGTCATCAGAGGTGTTATAACATCACGCTAGCTATATTGGATCCCATATAATTCCAAACAAATTATTTTTTATTGCCTCGGCGGTAACACCATTTACCCACCCCGGTTATTCCTTACCCTCTGCGGTAACTACGGTAAATACTTATTTAAACACAATCTAAATATTCTATTCTGTTCTTATCTCATGTCGTTGTATTGATATTTTAATCTTATTACACTAACCCGTTACCCTAAAGTAACTGCTTGCCCACTAAGGTGACACAAAGCCACTCGATAACCATTCACCCACTCCTTTTATCACTTCCGGTAACCTTTTATCACTTCCGGTAACCTTTTACACACTGCGGTAACCGGTTACCCACCCGGTAAGTTAGCGGTAAATACTTACTTGAACACCTGATCGGACGCGTGCGCTCTAGAATACTTCATATGAGCCTGATAAGTCGCTAAATGTGACAATATTGTGTTACAATCCATCTATTTTATTCTTAGAGCATTAAACCAACAGGAGTGGACACGCGCTCTATTTCCCTTGCGCAAAAGTCTGCCACTTTCGGCGGGGGACGGGGTAACGCGAGCAACGCACGCTAATTACAATGTTAACTACTAATGCATTTTTAAATCGCGTCGTTATACACGCACACAATAAAATTATTACACACTAGCTTAAACTAAACACACACAATCACATTCACACACAGGGACATCTATCAGTTTACGCTTCCTTAGCGTAGAACAGTTAGAGCTTGACTCTGTCGATATTTAGTATCGATGTTTAGGATTTCATATAAGTACGCGAAAGATTTAATTATTTTCATGATTATTATGTTTGCTTATTAAAATGAGCATTATCTTATATTATATAGAACAGTTTTAGGTAATAATAATCTATTATAATTTTAAGGTTTTTTTTTTATTTAAACACTTTGAAATAGATGAAAGTAAAGTAAATAGTTCATAAACATGAATTAACTAGAAGTAATTCTGTTAATTCATGTTTATGTCAATATTACAAGAAGAATAAAACAGTGTTTCTAACTAGCACACTTTTTTGTAATTATTATCAAAAAAGACCGTCATACGGTCGGGCTAAATTTATTTGTTAAACATTGTTCGACAAACAAATCTGGTTATGCGGTCGGGCTCTCCTACTATGTTTACTAATGTTTATTCAATACTTCCGATCCCTGATAGTACGGAACCCTCGGCGCGCGAGTCCTACTGGCATTTAGCCGTTTTTTTTTGAAGTTATACTTTTTTTGGCGCGATTGGGAAAAATGATGAGAGTGAATTTTTACGATGCGCGCGCACACCGACAGAAAAAAGCAACACCCTGAAGTTAGTTGCGAACCTTTTACACACTGAAGTTAGTTGCGGATCTTTGTGTGTCGTATCAGTACAAATAATCTGTGTGAATAAATAAAAAGTATATTGGCGTTTACATCAATTCAAATATTTATGTATGTATGCGTTGTATTATTATTTGGTATTTTTGGATTGTTATGCCAAAGAAGTATAACTTCTTACGTGCGTACATGGGTACCCACTCTTTTTTTTTATTTTACTACTGCGCACAAGGATGTATGTTCAATAACCACCACCTGTTGAAATTTGTTCTAGTGTGGATTAAAGATTGTAATTAATTATTACGTGTCAATTTTACGTGTATTATTCCTAAGTATGTATGTATATTCAAACCAAATAATACTTTGAATTAATTGTCTGTTGCTATTAAATTTCGTTCCAACTAAGCAGAGCTTGTAATTGGAGGATTTTGTTCTGATTACATAGTAACAAGACACTGACATGAGAATGTATGAGTAGATTTTTATTAGAGTGATATTTTATCTGTTCAGATAACAAAAAAACAACAAAATATATTTCAGAAAGTCTTTATTTAAGTAGGTATAATAAAATACTGAAAAACTGTGCAATTTAAATTAACCTTATAAATCTAGTTTAACTAATCCTAGGTAATGCAATAAGAGGAGGTAGCGCACAGCGAGTTTACTTGCTAAAAACTGAGCTCGCCGCCGCTTGGGGGGTAGGGAGGAGGTAGCAGTGCTGGCAGCACAGAAGGCTTTGTCTTTTAAGCTGTTAGTCAGATACTTGTACGCTTAGCTTGGAACCCACTTATATGGTTCCTACAATATTGGACCCAAGCGACTCGAGGCGCTGCTTCTTTTGAAAATCTAAAACAAACAAAAAAAAATTAATTTAATACTGGAAAACCAATATCGATATCGTGATTAAACTGTCTCATCTCTAATTATGTTAAAGTGTGACCAGTTTCTTAAAAATAAATACGCTTATTTTTGTAAGAAATGAGCAATTATCTTTCGGAATAAAGTGCACTAATCTTGTATATTTGGATTTATAATCTCATTTTACTTGTTCATTTAATATTATTTTGTGCATTACTTGGTAAAAAAAACATTGGTTTTAATTAAAAATAAATAAATATGGGAACGGTGACACAATAATGTACATCCAAAATGAAACTTATTAGATATGTCAACAAGGCGAGATATAAAAAAGGAAAGGTTAGTTTTTATGTTAATTCAACTTAAAATATTACCCCAGATTGGAGTATTGATGATAAGCCTGGCAACACTTGTTGATTAGCATTTTATTTGGTTAAATTGCTAATTTAATGCCTTATTTAATAATATTAGAACAAAATAATACTTACAGGTGGAATGTAATATTATCCTTTTGTAGACTTGATGTCGCTGAACGCTTTTTACACCAAAATACACTGCAATTCGGCATTTCTATTGAGACGCTATTACGCATGCACTGATAGGTGACTTATGATGCGGAACGCGCGTCAACTAGTTTTATATAACGGGTATGACCGGTGGGCTGGTACCTTTGGCAGAGGGGTACGCCTGTCAGTGGCCTCTCCGGTTGGTTTAATGCTCTAAGATTTTATTTTTATTCTCGTGGCGTTGTATGTGATATTTTAATTGTATTACACGAACCATTTTGTACTGCAGTAACCATTTACGCACTATGGTAACCCAATACCCACTACTGTTATCACTACCGGTAACCTTTTATCACTTCCGGTAACCTTTTACACACTGCGGTAACCGGTTACCCACCCGGTAAGTTAGCGGTAAATACTTACTTGAACACCTGATCGGACGCGTGCGCTCTAGAATACTTCATATGAGCCTGATAAGTCGCTAAATGTGAGAATATTTTGTTACAATCCATACATTCTATTTTATTCTTATTCTCGTGGCGTTGTATGTGATATTTTAATTGTATTACACGAACCATTTTATGGCAGATAGGACACTCTTCACGTGGTAATGGGCCTTCGTGTAATCTGAAAGTTTAAAAATGTATAGTACCTGGCAGTCCGATGAAATTTTTATTTATTACGTATGTAATTTTAATTTAATACTAGCGGCCCGCCCCGGCTTCGCACGGGTGGAATTTTTTTTAAATATTTTGGGATAAATAAAGATACTTTTGTATGGGAATATAGAATAGTGTTTTTTTTTCAGGTAATTTTTTAATTTTTTCTCTCCGTAAGAACCATCCTCGTACTTCAAGGAATATTATAAAAAAAGAATTAGCGAAATCGGTTCAGCTGCTCTCGAGATTTGCGCTTAGCAACACATTCAGCGATTCATTTTTATATTATAGAAGAAGATGTAATTTATTAATTTAAGAGGGTTTACGCGTCATGAATAGCAACGTCACAATTTAGTGTCATATTTTCGTGGTTTTAAATTTTGATCATACAATCGGAGCTATATTTTTAAAATATGTTCAAAAATTTCCGACACCAGTTGGCGCCACTTTGGTAAAAGGTCTTCCATTTTGACATCGCTATCAAAACAAATATTTTTCAATGTTAATTTCGGCAATTTTAATGTTTAATTTACAGTATTTACTTTGAAACTTTCACGTTGCATGATACAATATTTATAAACATACGGGAATTAACGCGATCATGCATTAGGTATTTACATAACTTATTTTACTTGACGTTTCGACCAGGTTACACCGGCCGTGTTCGCAAGCAGACTGCTTGTTATATTCCCGTATGTTTATAAATTTAATTTACAAAATGGAAAACTCACGTGTATAAGGACACAAGAAAATTGCGGAGTTTTCTAAAATGATGCCCACGAGGTGGCAGCACCGATGCGTTAGGTCTAGCTGCCAAGAGCTTTTTTGCATTTGTTTCACTATTTTTAAAATATCTCCGATTAATGATAATAATTGAAAACCACAAAAATATCATATAATACGATGTTACCACCCTTATGTGTGAACACTTTTAAATTAAAATTTTGTTTTATGAGACTGTCTCTATGGTTCAGTGGTGCTGTATATAGATTACCACTGAAAGGTATTCTGTTTGGTTAGCGTTAGAGCTCTTTATTAATAATGTGAATAATAAATAACAAAATCATTATCACATCAGCCAAAAGAAGTCCACTACTGGATATAGGCCTCCCCCAATTTTTGCCATCGTGACCGGTTGCCCGTCACCCTTATAAGGTCGTCGGTCCAAATATAAAATAATAAAATAATTACCTTAAGTGTGTAGTAAGTGTAGTTCTATTAACGAATCTTTTTTTACAATGGTCACATTGTAACCCTTCTCTATGGTATCTGTCTACATGGTTCTTGCGTGCTCGAGAATTTCTGCAAAATAAATAAAATATAAGACAAAATATCATGATAGTGTAATTGTTAAGTCACTAATATACTAATATAAAGCGAGAGAGTTTGTTTGTTTGTAAGCGCTAATCTCAACTACCAGTCGGATTTTAATCATTCTTTTTGCGTATGATAGCCCTGTTTTTGAGGAAGGTTATGGGCTATGAAACATCACGCTACTAGCGATAGGAGCAGAGTTCTAATCTAAGTATTACAAAGTGATACTTACTTAAAAAACATATCACACTCCAAACATTGATATCCTTCTATGGTTGTTTTAGAGAGTAACTTCCTAAGGTCTCCTGGCTTAGCCGGTGTGGCTTCCTTGTCCTTTTTCTTTCTCTTCTAAAAGAAAGAAATAAATAATTAAAGCAATATTTTAAGACTCGCCAATTTAATCACCGCGCTGGGCAATTCCCGAGTCATATATTGTACAACGTGCTGTTGTATAAGCTTGGAGCTGTTACTTACCTTAGTGGCAGTAGAGGTGACATCACCGATCTTAATCACCGCGCTGGGCAATCCGCGGATCATATATCGTACAACGTGCTGTTGTATAAGCTTGGAGCTGTTACTTACCTTAGTAGCAGTAGAGGTGACATCACCGATCTTAATCACCGCGCTGGGCAATCCGCGGATCATATATCGTACGTGCTGTTGTATAAGCTTGGAGCTGTTACTTACCTTAGTGGCAGTAGAGGTGACATCACCGATCTTAATCACCGCGCTGGGCAATCCGCGGATCATATATCGTACAACGTGCTGTTGTATAAGCTTGGAGCTGTTACTTACCTTAGTGGCAGTAGAGGTGACATCACCGATCTTAATCACCGCGCTGGGCAATCCCCGGGTCATATATCGTACAACGTGCTGTTGTATAAGCTTGGAGCTGTTACTTACCTTAGTGGCAGTAGAGGTGACATCACCGATCTTAATCACCGCGCTGGGCAATTCTCGGGTCATGTGTTGTGCGACGTTTTTGCATCAGCTTGGCACTGTTACTTACCTTAGTGGCAGTAGTGGTGACATCGCCGATCTTAATCACCGCGCTAGGCAATCCTCTGGTCATGTGCTGAGCGACGTGCTGTTGTATTAGCTTGGTACTGTATTCTGTGTGCGCACATAGCTTGCAGCTGTATCGTAAATAATGATCATCTGTATGTTGTTGCAGTTTAGATTCTGTTATGTAGCAAAAACATATTTTGCATGCGGCTTGACCTAATTTCTAGAAAAAAAAAAATATAATTTAGTACAATCAGTTGTATACATGGTGATTATTGGGCAAAAAATAAGTTTTTTGCACAACAAAGCAACAAAAGAAACCTGTTATTTAAAATCTTTTAATTTATAGTATACTAGCTTTTGCTCGCCGCTCCGCCCGCCTGAATGTCAGTTACCGCAGTGATATATTTTTATTAATCATGAACATGTTTATACATTTTTTTTTTTTACCTTTTCAAGCATTTTCTGGCGATAAAAGATAGCCTATGTTGTTCTCCAACGTCTATTCTGTCTCTAAACCGAATTGCATCAAAATCAATAATAATAATAATAATAATAATAATAATATTCTACCACATTCACACAGCGCCATCTAGCCCCAAATTAAGCAATTATATTTGCTTGTGTTATGGGTACTAAACAACTGATATACTACTTATATACATTTTTTTTTTTGTAAATACATACATATTATAGATAAATTACACCCAGGCACAGAACAAACAATCATGCTCATCACACAAAGGTTTGTCCTGGGTGGGAATCGAACCCACGACCTCCGGCTTAGCAGTCAGGGTCACTAACCACTAGACCAACAGACCAGTCGGTTCAATGGTTTAAGCGTGAAAGCGTAACAGACAGACAGACTTACTTTCGCATTTATAATATCAGTATGGATATCTACATAGTAATTTAAACAAAAATTTAACGAAAACAAATTTTGAATAACAATCTCTAAATTTTACAAAAATTCTTCATGTTATAGCATATTAGAAGCATGCTTTGTTTACCATATCGATAAAAGATGTTCTTTTTTTGCGCACCTGTATATTACAGAGAAGAAAAATACAAAAAGAAAGAAAGAAGAAAGAAAGAAAGAAATAAATTTATTTTGTTTGCAAATGAGTAATTACATTTTTTATAAATAATATAATATAATTGAAACATGCAACAAACAAAAAGGGTCCCTTTCTCAGCTATGTGCTTAGGTCAGTAAACTGACTTAAGCGCTGATCTTCCGAAAGCGCCCTTGCGTGATTTCACGGACTGAATAAAAGAATTATAAATAAAATTAAATTGTAAATACATAAAACAAAGCAAGATAAATAAAAAAAAAATAAAAAATAGTATACAAGTTTGAAAAATTAGTTGAAAGTAAAATTAAACATTGAAAATAATTATAATTATGTGTTTTAGAATAAAATTAAATAATAAGATAATCAGTTAATTAATTAATAATAAGTAATAAACTAATAATAAATTAAAATAAGTAACAGGAAATAAAAACAATAAAATTACACAACATAAAAATGGTTATTAGCAGTGATCGGAGTAGGTAGATTGAAATGGGGTCATTGATCCGAAACGTATATATTAATATGGACATTCCTCCGGAATTGGTGGATTATTAAAAAAAAACCGGAACTTATGTAGGAATTTTATTCTGCCAGAGTGGAAGGAGTCATTTGATGATTTGCCATCCTCAAAAAAAGGTAGGAATTGTAATAAAATGAGCAATATTATTCTTTATTATTCTTCATATTTTTTTTAACGGCACACAGTCACGATTTGACAAAACCCAACGACCAATCAGAACAAAGGATCATGGGTGGTACAATAACCGGTTATCAGAACAATGCGTACGCCCGCCGACGACATGCCAGGTAGCTCACTCGTTTACTTCGGTTCGTAGAGTGCGCATCTTTGTTTGTTACTGTGTTGTGAAAACGTTACTTGACCCTGGCTTGTGTACATACTGACTTCTGGAATCTGCTCTAAACCACGATTTGGATCGAATATACGGACTCAGATTTTTCACTATTGAATTGGATCTACATATTTAAACCAAGCTTTGGTAAGTAATATTTTACTAGATACAAGGAGTATAAAGCATGTTTGGATGTACTATAAGAATATTTTTAGTATTGTGTTCGCTTAACCTGCTGAACATACCATGAGTCTTAATATTGTTAAATCTTTAATAGAGTATGAACCAGTGAGCTTAGTGCGAAACAAAATTATGATATTCTAGTAATGTAGTCGCAATTCAGCTAACTCCACTATTAACCGACATTTTACTGGAATCCGTATATAATTTGAATGCCCTGTGTCCTCTTGCAATGTATTGGTAAAATAAATTACTATAGGCCTTATCTACTTCTCTACAAAATATTCTACGTAACAAGCCCTTTCATTTGATACCCATATTGATGGAATTGAAAAAAAAAATAAGTTGTCCGCCATCTTGTAGCGGCAGCCATTTTGGATTGACAATAATATTGAATATACATAATTGTATTGTCACCAGAATCAAAGGCGAATACCAAATTTTAGATCAATCGGTTGACAGGAAGAGGGTGAAATTTCAATGACTAAATTTGATCCACGAAAAATAAAACAAACGGAGTAGGCTAAATAAACTAAATAAAATGTAATTTTTTCATGTCTTTGTTTTAGGTGATATATACGAGGTTCCATCTCTAAAACAAAGTTCAGATATGGCAAACGTCAAGGCTGAAACTGTAGAAAAATGGATATCCGGTCATCCCGAACTACTTTACGATCACACTAGTGGTACAATATACTGTTCAAAATGTGAAAGCCATTTGAAAACCATAAATAAAGGAAACGTTAAAAGACATATCGAAGGAGCAGTACACCAGGGAAAGTTTAAGCGGCCCGAAGAGGAATTTTATTTCGATCTTATAAAATTTCTCATTTTGTGCAATATTCCGTGGTCTCAGATGAAAAATACTACTTTTCAAGATTTCTTTAAAAAATATATGTGTAGTACCTGTTGTTGTACGTGTACTAATCGTACTCTGCCAGATGAATCACAGTTACGGAAAGTTTACTTGGACAAGTAAAAAACTTGTCTAAGTAAACTTTCCGTAAATAATAAAATAAAGAATAAAATCAATTCGATTCGGCAAAATTATAAAAATGAGAAACTATGGATATCATTAGATGAAACGACAGACTTTTTAGGTCGCTATATAGTCCATTTTTTAATAAAACCATTACATCCTAGCAATTTGACTAGACCTTATCTATAGTCCGTGTAGTCTGTAGTCCTAACTGTAGTTAATGGACAAACAATCACGCAATTTGTGTTAGAATGTTTGGAAAACTTTTGGGAAGATTCTTTTGAATCGAAGGTAGGTAACATTCTTGTCCTCTGCACTGATAGCGTTGCATATATGCTGTCTGCAGGACGAAATTTAAAACAATACTTACCTGAAATGAAGCACGTAACATGTTTGGCGCACTCTCTTCATCGTGTATCTGAGCAAATTAGGTTAGAATATCACGATGTTAACATTTTAATAGCAAATGTTAAAAAGGTATTTTTGAAAGCCCCAAGTAGAGTCAAAATTTTAAAAGAAAAATATCCAGATTTGCCGCTACCTCCCCAACCAGTTGTTACAAGATGGGGCACTTGGTTAGAGGCAGCATTTTATTACACTCAAAACTTTGAAAAAATAAAAGAAGTATTATCTTGTTTAAGCAGCTATGATGCGGTATCTATTCGAGAGGCAAAAAATATTATAGAAAAAGAAAATTTAAAAGAAGATTTAAATTACATTAAAGACAATTATTTTATAATTCTTTTGTCTTTAAAAGAATTGCAAAAGCATAATTTATCGTTGACAGATTCACTTTTAGCATTTGACAACGTCAGAGATGCTATAAATCAGTGCAATTCAGAAAATATAAAAAAAAATTATTTTTTGCGTGTTATGGAACGAAACCCAGATTTAGACACACTTAGAGAATATAGTGAGGCCATTGAAAAAAATGAAGCACATAATTTAATACCTTTTTTAAAATTTGCTCCTTTGACATCGTCAGATGTAGAACGGTCTTTTTCCATTTATAAATGGACTTTAGATGTTAAAAGAAATAGGTTGACAATAGAAAATATAGAGAAACTCATAGTTATATATTTTAATTGTAAAGATCAGGATTACCAGGATGCTGACATTGTAATCGATGAAGATTAAAAATGTGAATAAATGTAAAATGTACATATTTAACAATAAACAATGTTGATTTTTATCTTTTTTCTTTATTCTACCCCTTTTTTTTGGTCCTAAAATCTGACTAAAATCAACCTGTTCCTTCGTATGCTCTTTACGTTTCAGAGTCGTGGTGCATCCTTAGAACAGTCTCACGACCCCAGCAGGCATTGGCCTTCTATGGGGCCCCGTCATTTATTCTACCCTTAATGCAAATTACCATGACCCCTATGAAAATATTTAAATTTAAGTGCAACAATTTATGTCTATCTATAAAAGTTCTAGCCATAAAAGGCTAAAAATAAAAAAATAAAAATTAAAGCTTCGATCAGAATTCGATTGTTTTTATTATTCAACAGATAAATAATGAATTAATTTAGTTTTGATACCTTCCTTTAAATTTTGAATTGAGTAGGAATAATATCACTACCTACATTAACAATATTTAATTGAATCCGGAAATACCGGAATTACTTTCCGGGAAAATGGTTTATCCATGTTATTCTTTCTGTGTGCATTTATGATACAAGTACCAAAAATCAATCTACCTACTCCGATCACTGGTTATTAGTAAGTTCATCCGCATTGTAGAGTCCATATCAGTGTTCTACTATAAGTAAGCATATATTATAACTTGTGTTATGGGTTCTAGAATGCGGATATACATACTTATTTTGTAAATACATACATTATACATAGAAACACCCAGACCAATGCAAATAGCCATGTTCATTCACACAAATATTTGCACTGAGCGGGAATCGAACCCGCGACCTCTGCGTGGCAGTCCATACACAGTACCACCGAACCACAGAGGCAGTTAATCTATACATATAATAAAATTGGAGTGTCTGTTTGTAATATTGAAATAACCGTTTTTTACTACATGTATATGAATATATATACGGTACATACACCAAAATAACATTTTTTTAAATTTTCGTCTGTCTGTCTATCTGTCTGTCTGTTTGTTCTGGCTAATCTCTGAAATGGCTGGACCGATTTTGACGGGACTTTTATTAATAAGTAGTATCTTGGGCTACGTTTATTTTAGAATAATAAAGTAATGTTGATCGACTGTTCGCTGGGTCAGCTAATTATTAAATATTATTTTCACTCACCGCTCTATGTGCAGATACAAAATGGTCTTCAACTTGTTGCTGTGTATAAAAACCAATAATACATAACTCACACTTGTAAGCAGATCCGGCATATTGCACCTTGTCTTTAGCTTGTTCTCTGGAATAATAGCAATAAAAAAAAATTACCAAGCACTATATTAATAAAAAACAATTTTTTTTCTCGTGCTGACGCTACATTGAAATATTATATACCTCTAATGACACCTCACATGTTAAAATATATTAAGGCATTAGGCTGTAAAGCGTGCCAAAGAAATAGACATATATAAGCTGGAAAAACATTACCCTTCTTGACTTCGACAGTCAGGCAAAAAGAAAAAATCTATTGGAGTGTCTGTTTGTAATATTGAAATAACCTTATACCCGTAATACACCAAAATAACATTTTTTACAATTTTTGTCTGTCTGTCTGTCTGTTTGTTCCGGCTAATCTCTGAAATGATTGGACCGATTTTGATCGACTGTTAGGCGGAACGAAGTTCGCCGGGCCAGCTAGTAAATAATAATAATAATATGTGGACACTATCACACACCGTCATCTAGTCCCAAGCTAAGCAGAGCTTGTGTTATGGGTACTAGATAACTGAAATATAATACATATACATACTTTTTTTTTGTTAATACATATTTAGAATACATAGAAAACACCCAGACTGAAGACAAATACAAACTCATCACACAAATATTTGCCTTCCGCGGGAATCGAACCCACGACACCCGGCGTCGCAGTCAGTTACACTAACCACTAGACCAAAATAATTAATAAAAAAGCATTGTTTTGACTGTATAATTATATGTATTTATTTAAAAAGTATGACATTGTCTATTTTATACAGCTTTGGGGACAAACAAGCATACAATCTACCTGATGGTTAGTGGTAACTGTAACCTATGGAAAACCATTGCCGATATGTACGGAGAAGGGAAAGAAAAGGAAAAGGAAGGTGGTAAGTGGGCTGCTGGCACTCACTCACCGAACGAAACGCAGTAGTACGGATACTACTCTTACATCAATCTTCTATGAGAGGGTAGTACTTCCCCGATCAAATTCATGATGAAACCAGCGTGGATCTACACGATGGCAGACGAGCAACAGTCGCTCAACAAGTGGTAACTGTCGCTCATGGACGACTCATAGTCCCTAGGATTGCTTCTTCAATGTCAAGGATTCTGCAAAGCTGCCTACCATGAAGGAGAAAAGAACGGGGAGAAATTGGGCCTCAGGCACTACTAGCGTATAAACTTGGTAACTCTGCTGACCCCCTTACCTTAAAGCTAGCATCTCAGTATCGGTCATATATTCCGTAGTATAAGCTGCTTTTGGTTCATCTTTGTCTTTATTTAAATTTGTATTCTTTTGGCAAATTATCACTGTTTCCAACTTAGGAGTGTGTAGCGGTCTGTTAACAGAAAACAAATAATTACTAACGTTTGTCTAAAAATAGACAAAATACAAAACTAACAAAATATGCATTTATTTAATTGTAAAACTAAATTATACTATTTTATAAAGCGTAAGAGTTTGTTTTAACGCGCTAATCTCTGGAACTTGTATAATTCTTTTTGCGTTTGATAGTCCAGTTCTTGAAGAATATAATAGGGTAACATCACGCTACTGGCAACGGGAGCAGAGTAGTAAACAAAGAAGCGGGTAAAACTGCGCTGGGGAAAGCTAGTACTAATATATAAAGCAGAAATTTGTTAGTTTGAACACGCTAATCTCTAGAAATACCAGTCCGATTTGTATAATTCTTTTTGCGTATGATAGCCCAGTTCTTGAGGGAGGTTATAGGCTATGTAACATCACGCTACGAGCGATAGGAGCAGAGCAGTAACCACAGATGTAACTGAAGCTGAAGTAAATGTTACTTACTCAATAGTCAAATGGGGCATTTCTCCCTTAACAGTTGTAGGTAATGTTTGTGTTGTGGTACTAAGTCCATCTGTACCAACTACTATATGCGACATCACACCTGTTACGGAACTTTCTAGTACTATTTCTGGTACTGGAATAGAGAACTTAGTGTTATTTTAGTATTTTTTTGGTTTGTTACCGATTTTAAATTGAGACCAAGTTCTTCCAACAAAAAAAAATAGAAGCTACTTTTTCTTTTTTTTAGTGACTCCACCCCGCCTGATGGTAAGCAGTCAGTGGAATCCAGAAGTGATGGCCACCATACCAAAAGCCATCGTCTTAAACTGCTGGTATGGTGGCCTTCACTATGGCGGCTGGGAATGGGAATGAGGGCAAGAGGAAAGGGGAGAAATTGGGCCTCCGGCGCTCTCACCGAACGAAACGCAGTAGTACGGATACTACTACTCTTACGTCGATCTCTATGATCTCTAACCCGTTCATGCTGAAACCAGCGTGGATCTGGCACTAGTTGTGATAATCGACTTATGGAAATATTGATGTGGTCAGCGACTTTTGGGCTAACTGTATGAGTTAAGGTCATGCAATTGTTGGAATTATTCCACTAAATCTTTCTTCTTTGTCATGACACTCTTTGCAGAGCATTCGTGGTCATCAGGTCGTGACTTCTACAGAGGCAAATGTTGGATGCCTCACGGTCATCCGCCATTTCTCTCTTGTGGACCATATCTACTGTTAATTTATTTACTTGCGACCACAGAAAGCTTAGGCTTATTATCAGTGCCTAGTTTGCTTGATCAATTGTTTATCTAGTTTAATATTTTGAACTAAAAGCCCAGTCCTGTCAGATCCTGGAATTTCCTTTACAGATCAATGTTTTTTTAAATACAACTCTTGTACTAGGAAACAAGCCCTTTCATGGGAGATTTTACAAACATACAATAAACCAGAATGTGTGGGGATCAAACCTACAACCTCGTACACAGCATTCGCTTAAGCCCCCACTGCACCACAGAAGCAATTAATTTATGCCCATTGTCATAGTTCCTTACCATTTTAAGATTATATGGCTAAACTAGCTATTGCCTGCAGCTCCACCCGCGTGAATGTCGGTTATATCTGTGTTTATACATTGACGATATTTCATAAAAATTTTCATCCCCTGTTTCAACCCCTTTAAGCTATTTTTTCACGATAAAAGAGCGTAGTCTATGATGTTCCCTGAGGTCAAATTTACTTCTATACCAAATTTCATCCAAATTGGTTCAGTGGTTTAAGTATAAAGGCGTAACAGACAGACCGAGTTACTTTTGCATTTAAATATTAATATGGACAAAGATTATATGGCTAAATTCTTACCTTCCAAAATATGATTGTCAATCTCCAAATTAATATTTTCTCTCACCACCTGAGCTACATCGTAATGTTCATTCTTGACACATTCTGTGGTACTTAATATGTACTGTGGTTCATCCGGGTTGTTAGAAAAATCAAAATATATCTCGTTGTAATTGGTTTTTGTAACCATTTCGAGGCAGGAGAGAGATTGGGACATGTATGTATGGTCCAAGCTCTGAAATAAAAACAACTTATTATGACTTATTTATTCAAAAGAAGCAATGATAGAAGATCTTAAAGATATTTTAATACTAGCTTCGCCCGCGCCTTAAATTTGTTTTGTCCCGATTTTCAAGATAAAAGTAGCCTATGGCCATCTCCGACACCGAGTCTGTCTACATAACAATTTTCATCGATATTGGTTAAACCGTTTAGGCGCTGTGTGATAACAAACACACATACACACAAACTTTTGCATTTATAATCCAAAAGTTTTGCATTTATATTGATAACATTCGCAATTATTAATAATAACAATAATAATAATACCACGACAACCACACAACGTCATCTTGATCCAAAGTAAGCATATATTATTAATAGCTTGTGTTATGGGTTCTAGAATGTGGATAAACATACTTGTATACTTTTATTTTTGTAAATAGATACATATTATAGATAGAAACACACAGACCAATGCAAATAGACATGTTCATGCACACAAATATTTGCACTCAGCGGGAATCGAACCCGCAACTTCTATGTGGCAGTCCATACATAGTACTACCGAACCACAGAAGTTGTCAAATTAATAGAACGTGGATTAAAACTAACACCTCATCTTTGCAGTTTATACACAGTACTATAAATATAGGGTACTCTTTTTTAACAGAAATTTGTAATTTAGTGAGTTACAGTATTATTGCAAAATAACTCCTCCCGCGTGAATATCGGTTATCGCATATATTTTTACTAATCATGAACATATTATCTGTTTGATTTTTCATACAAACTTTCATCCCCTATTTCAACCCCTTCAAGTAATTATTTCGCAATAAAATATCTATGTTGTTCTCCAAGGACTAGTCTTAATAAATTTTTCAAAATCGGTTCAGTGGTTTAGGCGTGAAAGGGTAACAGACACGAGTTAATTTCACATTTATAATATTAGTATGGTATGGACAATGTGGTTTTAGCTCAGTTAGATAACATGGCAGACTCTCTTTGTTGGTATACTTAACTAATGGACAGACACAAAGCCCACCTAAAATCGAAACATATTTATGAACTACTTATACTTTATTTTTCTAAAATGAAAGAATTTTTCTAAAATAAATTTAGCCTAAGTTACTCCCTATTAACCCTATTAGCGACGGCTAACCAGGGAGGGAACAAAGAACACTAACATGCACACAAAACACGAACACACACCATCAAATGAACACCCACAATAACACACCACACAAAAACACACAAAAAATAAAGATAGTTCAGATAAATCTTCACCGCTGTATTGACGCTATGACGGAGCTCTGTCGATACGTGGTGGATAAGAAAATAGACATCGCTCTGCTGCAAGAGCCATACGTCTCAAACGGACGAGTAACTGGGCTCAGTGCCTTGGGAGGAGACATCATCTGCCACGAAGATGGTGAGTCAACCCCTAGGGCATGCATATACACCAGCAGCAGAGCAAGAACGCTAGGATTAATAAAAGCAGATTGTTACAGAGACCTAGCCAGTGTCATGATAACAATACAGATAGCTGCAGAAACAAAAGAAAGGGTGCTCATAGTCTCCGCGTATCTGCCCAGCGAGAAAGACTTCGAGCCACCATCCCGAGAAATGGAAGAAGTCATAAGAAAATATCAGGGTAAGAACATTCCAATTATTCTAGGTTGCGATGCAAATGCCCACCACGTAGTGTGGGGCAGTACAGACTGCAACAAGAAAGGTGACTTACTCTTGGATTTTATAGGTGCAACAGGCTTGGAAATTCTCAACGTGGGTAATACACCCACATTCGTTACCCAAGCAAGAAGAGAGGTGTTGGACATCACTATCGCAACAGATAGCATAAGCCGACACATAAGGGACTGGGCGCTAGATGAAAGCAATTCAATGTCTGACCACAAACGAATTACTTTCAGTCTAGAAACCAAGATAGAAAAGATCTTAATAAGAAACGCAAGAAAAACAGACTGGGCTACATACGAACCTCAAGAGAAATGGAGCCCAGGGTCAGAAACCTTGCTAAGGAGCACAACAGAAATAGAAAAAGAAGCCAACAGACTAGACGCCGCTCTAAGGGAAGCCTACTATAAGGCATGCCCACCGAAAGAGATAAAACCAGGAAAGGGTCAACCCTGGTGGACAAAGGCTCTAGAAAAACAGAGGAAAAAGACACGGCGAGCCCTCAGGAAAGCCCTGGATAGGGACGATGACGAGAGCTGGCATAAATATAGGACAGAAAGGAACATATATAAAAAAGCATGCAGGAGGGAAAACACGAATAGCTGGAGATCGTTCTGCGCAGGGGTTGAAAAATATCCAGACGCGGCACGGCTAGTGAAAACGTTCTCCAAGGGAAACACCTGCAAACTAGGAAGCATAAAGGACGGAGATGAATTAATCACCGATCCTAAAAAGATACTGGAAGTAATGCTAGACACACACTTTCCAGGAAGTGAAGAGGATAAAGACAATACACCAACTCCCCAAAATCCCATAGTGGAACAGGAGACGAGGGTAATCATCACAGAAGAACATTTATTGTGGAGCCTGAGGTCCTTCCAACCATACAAGGCTGCTGGACCAGACGAAATCTTCCCGAAAATGTTACAGACAGCCATTAAACACATAAGTAAAGATCTACTAACTCTATACAACAGTAGCATCAAAACCAAGTACATCCCAAGCAAATGGAGAGAGGTGAGAGCGGTCTTCATCCCGAAACCCGGGAAGGCATCGTATCAGGAGGCAAAATCCTTCAGATGCATCAGCCTCTCCTCATTCATACTTAAGACATTGGAGAAAATCCTAGATAGGCTAATAAGAGAACAAATAGAGAAAAGTGGATCTCCATTGCACCTAAACCAACATGCGTACATGGAAGGCAAGTCAACCGAGACGGCCCTACATAATTTGGTCATTAGAGTGCAAAGATCAATAACCAATCAAGAATACGCACTAGGCTGCTTCTTTGACGTTGAGGGTGCATTCGACAAAGCAACCCCCGAATCAATAGAGGACACCCTAAACCGCGAAGGCATTGACAAAGACTTATCAGGCTGGGTGAAAAACCGGAAGATACAAGCAGACCTAGCAGGAATAACCCACAAAGTGGTGGCAAAAAGAGGTTTTCCACATGGTGGATGCCTATCTCCACTACTGTGGTGCCTGCTAATAGATGAATTAATAAACAAGATAAATGGGATGCATATAATATATACGCAAGTCTATTCTGACGACGGCGTGCTCCTAGTCACAGGCAAAGTCCTCAGTATTATGTACGAAATCATGAACAGAGGCCTAAGAGCAGCATTAGCATGGTGCAGGAGCAAGGGTCTCGACCTGAACCCTGACAAAACCAAACTAGTTTTGTTCACCAACAAGAGAAAAATAGGACGAGCTGGACCAGTGCGACTAGACAACCAAGACTTAGAAAAAGTCAAGGAGGTCAAATATCTAGGAGTAACACTGGACAGTAAGCTAACGTTCAAGACTCACATCAGCAACACGTGCGCAAAAGCCAAAATGGCAATGATGCAGTGCAAAAGGATAATAGGAAGAACCTGGGGAATTAAACCAGCAATAGTAACATGGATATACAAGGCAATAATTCTGCCAAGAATCCTACACGGAGCCCTGGTATGGTGGCACAAGGCTGCCCTAGGGAAAAATAAACAAGAACTAGACAAAGTACAAAGGCTAGCAGCCCTCATGATCACGGGCGCGATGAGGACTACACCAACAGCCGCACTCGAGATCATATTAGGGCTAAACCCCTTGGACTTAGAAATTAAAAGAAAAGCAACCGAACAATGGTTCAAACTCAGAAGCACTGACCTATGGACCGGAAACTACATGGACGTAGGTCACGCACGTATAAGCAAAAACTACGAAGAAAGACTGTCAATGATCCTATCCAATAACGACCTTATCAGGAAGGAGAAAATCTTTGACAAGAAATACAGAATACACATAGGCACACGAGATGAGTGGCGGATAGACTCCAGTGGCACTATCTGCTACACAGACGGCTCAAGAAAAGAACTGACGAAGCTATCTGGTTCCGGAGTGCACCTTAAAAGTGTAGACGGGACAGAAATAAACAAGTCGATACCTCTAGGAAGATTTGCAAGTGTCTTTCAAGCAGAGATATATGCGATAAAGGAATGCGCGGAAATAGTGGAACACCTGACCAGTACGGGAAAGGTAACCATCTACAGCGACAGCCAGGCCGCGCTCAGAGCACTTGACAAAGTGGAGACAACATCAGCAATAGTCAAGGAATGCAAAAAGTCACTAGACAGACTGGCTCAGAATACCGACCTGACGATTGCCTGGGTCCCCGGACACGAGGTAAACACGGGCAACGAGCTGGCGAATGAACTAGCCAGAGAAGGCGCTGATGAAAACATGGTGGGGCCGGAACCCCGGCTGCCTATAGCGCACAAAATCACCAAAGGAGTAATCAGCCATAGTATTAAAACAGATACCAACCGCAGATGGAGATCTTCGCCTGGAATGAGACAGTCGAAAATCTTCATCAAAGGCATGGACAAGAAAAGGACGAGTCACATCATGAAACTCACAAGAGGAAACATGAGGCTCGCCATAGAGATTATAACAGGACACTGTCGACTAAACAGACATCTGACAGTGATAGGAGTAAAAACCGATCCCAAATGCCCGGAGTGCATGGAAAACGAAGAAACAAGTTTCCACCTGCTGGCAGAATGCTCCATGTACTCACTGATCAGATGGGAACTCCTGGGATCGGACAGACTGGACGAGGAAGACATAAGAAGGATACAAGAAGGTTTGATGGGGTGCCGTGAAAAGGCTGGATCAACCACACCCTCCCCAAGGGGAGAACTGGGGAAATGGACGAAGTGGCCCGCAAGTAATGCGGGTGGATCGTCCGTCCGGCTGCCGGCGTCCCCGCTGGAAATAATAATACTCCCTATTACATCAGCTACCTGCCAATAAAAGTCCCGTCAAAATCGGTGCAGCCATTTCAGAGATTAGCCGAAACATACAGACAGACAGAAAAATATTGTAAAAAATGTTAATTGTTAATGTTAAAAAAAATGTTAATACATGTAGTAAAAACCGGTTATTTCAATATTACAAACAGACACTCCAATTTTATTATATGTATAGAATACCCAAGATTTTGTCCCATATGGAAATAAAATCCACACTTCTACAACAAACATTTCTTATTGGTACAAATAAATAATTATACAACATACTTCCTGATTCCTGCTAAGCGCAAGCACCCTCAAATGTTCCTGAGCACTGTGTGCTTGCCATTTAAACTTGACAAACCGCTTCATTACGGCTAAACATTCCCAACATACTAGGTTCCCCGTATCTTGTACTGGGTCGCCAAACTGAAAAAGCTAATTTTATTATTACTTAAAAAATAAGAGTAAGTTTTAATGGGTAACACTGCTTTTTAAAGAGGTTTTGAATTTGAAATTGACCATGTTTATGTAATACTAGCTTCCTGCAGCATGGTTTCACCCGCGGTTATTACATCTTTGGTTACTGCTCTGCTCCCATTATCAGTAGCGTGATGTTAAATAGCCTATAACCTACTTCAAGAACTAGGCTTAAGCAAAAATATTTTTCAAATACTACTGGTATTGCCAGAGATTAGCATGTTCAAAGAAATAAACTCTCCCCACTTTATATTGCTTTATAATATAATAGTATAGATTTTCAAATTTGTTTAAGTATACTTTTTATTCATTTTTACTCATGTCTTCCCTTTGTAAGAAGAGACCTTTCTTTGCAGAGGGATAATCAATGCTCATAATTATTTCTTTGTATGCGAAGAGGTAGTACCTAATTATGTTTATTATCCAATACCTATCTTCTACTTTAACAATAAAACTGCTTGTCTAGAAACCACGTTAAAAAGGGTAATTATTAATTTTTGAAGCAAGCTAGTTCATGTTTATTATTATACATAGAACTGTACTGCTAGGTACATCTTTAGATATTTTTTTACGTGGTTCACAATCATTAAGTACTTCTTACAAGTTTAAAAAGTTTTAAACTTACCCTATCACCCGCGAAATCATACATAATTAGTTTGAATATTTGATTTACTTGTGGGAAATTGGCTAAAAGGAATAAATTTCTATCAGTACTAAGACATGTGCTGCACATTGTCCTATATACCGTATCCACGTCTTGTTCCATTGTATTTGTAATACAACTATTGATTATGATAAACAAAACAAATTATTTTGTTATGATTAATTTTCGTATCACAACAAAAAGTAACACAACCATGTAGAATAGACGAAAATTGATGAACAACGTTCCACTGCACTGCGACACCACAAAATGGCCTCTTTACCAAGTGTTGCAAAGTTGAATAATAACATTGTACAATGTATTTTATCTTCGATTTTTTTTTAAAACAGTTTGTCAAGTAATTAAATCTATTTTATTAATTGACATTTTAAATTTAATCATGCTTACTCTTTTGGTGTAATAAAATAAACTGAACATAATAAAACCAGACGTCCGCTCTCACTTCGCCTACGTATCAAAAGTTTCATTCGTTTTCACAACAATCACCGATGCAAATTGCAATAGTCTCTTAATGCATCATTCATTTTTAGAAGGGCGCCATTGTAATACAAAAAGGCGCATAAAATATTGAAATTCGGAAAATGACTGATACAAATATAGTTTAAGTTATTCCGCTTTATTTATTGGTTACTAATGGTAAAAGAAGTTTTAAAATCGGTAACGTAGGTACATTTTTAGTTACATCGTCGTTGCAAACAAATAAACATACAAAAACTAATAAATAATATTAGATTAAAATGAATATCGATTATCGGTTAAATATCTTAGAGCATTAAACCAACCGGAGAGGCCACTGACACTACTGACAGGCGTACCCCTCTGCCAAAGGTACCAGCCCACCGGTCATACCCGTTAAATAAAACTAGTTGACGCGCGTTCCGCATCATAAGTCACCTATCAGTGCATTCGTAATAGCGTCTCAATAGAAATGCCGAATTGCAGTGTATTTTGGTGTAAAAAGCGTTCAGCGACATCAAGTCTACAAAAGGATAATATTACATTCCACCTGTAAGTATTATTTTGTTCTAATATTATTAAATAAGGCATTAAATTAGCAATTTAACCAAATAAAATGCTAATCAACAAGTGTTGCCAGGCTTATCATCAATACTCCAATCTGGGGTAATATTTTAAGTTGAATTAACATAAAAACTAACCTTTCCTTTTTTATATCTCGCCTTGTTGACATATCTAATAAGTTTCATTTTGGATGTACATTATTGTGTCACCGTTCCCATATTTATTTATTTTTAACTAAAACCAATGTTTTTTTTACCAAGTAATGCACAAAATAATATTAAATGAACAAGTAAAATGAGATTATAAATCCAAATATACAAGATTAGTGCACTTTATTCCGAAATATAATTGCTCATTTCTTACAAAAATAAGCGTATTTATTTTTAAGAAACTGGTCACACTTTAACATAATTAGAGATGAGACAGTTTAATCACAAATATCGATATTGGTTTTCCAGTATTAAATTTTTTTTTTTTGTTTGTTTTAGATTTTCAAAAGAAGCAGCGCCTCGAGTCGCTTGGGTCCAATATTGTAGGAACCATATAAGTGGGTTCCTAAGCGTACAAGTATCTGACTAACAGCTTAAAAGACAAAGCCTTCTGTGCTGCCAGCACTGCTACCTCCTCCCTACCCCCCAAGCGGCGGAGAGCTCAGTTCTTAGCAAGTAAACTCGCTGTGCGCTACCTCCTCTTATTGCATACCTAGGATTAGTTAAACTAGATTTATAAGGTTAATTTAAATTGCACAGTTTTTCAGTATTTTATTATACCTACTTAAATAAAGACTTTCTGAAATATGTTCTGTTGTTTTTTTGTTATCTGAACAGATAAAATATCTCTCTAATAAAAATCTACTCATACATTCTCATGTCAGTATCTTGTTATTATGTAATCAGAACAAAATCCTCCAATTACAAGCTCTGCTTAGTTGGAACGAAATTTAATAGCAACAGACAATTAATTCAAAGTATTATTTGGTTTGAATATACATACATACTTAGGAATAATACACGTAAAATTGACACGTAATAATTAATTACAATCTTTAATCCACACTAGAACAAATTTCAACAGGTGGTGGTTATTGAACATACATCCTTGTGCGCAGTAGTAAAATAAAAAAAAAGAGTGGGTACCCATGTACGCACGTAAGAAGTTATACTTCTTTGGCATAACAATCCAAAAATACCAAATAATAATACAACGCATACATACATAAATATTTGAATTGATATAAACGCCAATATATTTTTTATTTATTCACACAGATTATTTGTACTGATACGACACACAAAGATCCGCAACTAACTTCAGTATGTAAAAGGTTCGCAACTAACTTCAGGGTGTTGCTTTTTTCTGTCGATGTGCGCGCGCATCGTAAAAATTCACTTTCATCATTTTTCCCAATCGCGCAAAAACAAATAACTTCAAAAAAAACGGCTAAATGCCAGTAGGACTCGCGCGCCGAGGGTTCCGTACTATCAGGGATCGGAAGTATTGAATAAACATTAGTAAACATAGTAGGAGAGCCCGACCGCATAACCAGATTTGTTTGTCAAACAATGTTTAACAAATAAATTTAGCCCGACCGTATGACGGGCTTTTTTGATAATAATTACAAAAAAGTGTGCTAGTTAGAAACACTGTTTTATTCTTCCTGTAATATTAACATAAACATGAATTAACAGAATTACTTCTAGTTAATTCATGTTTATGAACTATTTACTTTACTTTCATCTATTTCAAAGTGCTTAAATAAAAAAAAACCTTAAAATTATAATAGATTATTATTACCTAAAACTGTTCTATATATTATAAGATAATGCTCATTTTAATAAGCAAACATAATAATCATGAAAATAATTAAATCTTTCGCGTACTTATATGAAATCCTAAACATCGATACTAAATATCGACAGAGTCAAGCTCTAACTGTTTTACGCTAAGGAAGCGTAAACTGATAGATGTCCCTGTGTGTGAATGTGATTGTGTGTGTTTAGTTTAAGCTAGTGTGTAATAATTTTATTGTGTGCGTGTATAACGACGCGATTTAAAAATGCATTAGTAGTTAACATTGTAATTAGTGTGCGTTGCTCGCGTTACCCCGTCCCCCGCCGAAAGTGGCAGACTTTTGCGCAAGGGAAATAGAGCGCGTGTCCACTCCTGTTGGTTTAATGCTCTAAGTTATATATCCAATTAAGGGTTGGTTTAATGCTCTAATGCGATATCGATGTATGGAAAATTTTTGGGTTTCCTATTTTCTTTCGAGGCCAAGGGATTTATCCATACAGCCATGTCATTGATAGGTAGTTTTTTCGGTATGATGTATCTTTAACAACGCGCATTTTTGTTATGATAAATCGATATCAGCGCATAGTATATATCGATAAATATCGGTTTTTTCGATGTATCGTTGCATTCGTTATCTTGTTCTCTCATCAGTTCTCTACTTAGTCTGTGCAATACTGTGCATTCGTTGCTAAATTGACTTACAAATAGTGATGTAACAACTCGGAAAAAACAAATCTCGATTTAACTCGAGTTAAAATCCACATAACTCGAGTTGAACTCGAATTACGTAACTCGAGTTAACTGAATGGACAAGTGAATGCTTTTTTTGAATTTTTACCAGTTTATTCCCTCAGCATTGAATTAATAGCTTAAAAAATTGGAACAGACAAATGATATTTTTATCTGTTTCAATTCTTTCATTTTTTTATTATTTTTTTATAATGCATTGGGAGAGTTATACTAACTGAAGTTAGAAAGAAAATTATTGTTAGAAATAAAATCATTTATTTATGTATTTTTGCTTTGAATTTTAATTAAAAAAAAAATTTATATTTATTGTCAATAAAACTATGAAATTATATAGCAGTCTTTTTAAAATAAACAACATTAGGATGCTTTTTTTAATGTGGTTTAATAATGTGGTCGTATTTCCACTATATTTGAATGAATCTGAACACTGTTTACACGCAACACGTCCACTCACTGGCGCCGCGATTCGAATACATCCCAAACTAAAGATTTTCTTTTAGGACCCGGCATTTTTCAAAAACAGAACATACAAAATAAATAAAACACTCGGTTCCATTCGGTTTACGAACTCGAATCAGAGAGAATTCAACTCGAGTGGGTTTGAGTTACGCTCAACTCGAGTTAACTCGAGTTAGTTACTCGAGTCGACCATCACTACTTACAAACACAAATGCACAGAGTAGTAGAGTACATTTTATTTATGTTTTTTAAACTGCACAAATGGCAGCGATTTTGTTGTGTTTTTGAAACGATGTCTCTGTATTTTTTCGCATTGTTTGCTGATGACACAAATCTTAAATATCAAAACTATCAACAATGAAATCTAAATACTTTTCTTTACAACATATAACAGTGAGAAACAAAACTGAAAACTTTTTCATTGAACAACATAATTACAAAAAGGTGAAAGTGGGCGATCAAAATAATGAATTAGAAAATCAACAATATTAAAAGAATTCAAAATGGATGTTAAAAAAGAAGACCTTTATAATAAGCTATTGTGTTTAGCGTGTTTGTCTGTTAGTCGTAATGTTTATAAGATTACAAATGAGAAATTAATAAAATATTACTATGACGCGCTCGAAATTGCCGTAAGTATTGATTATTTATTCAGTATATGTAGAGTACAGAGTTTCTCGCTCCAGGGGGCTTACCACCACCTCTAGATGTTACTTTATTTTTGTCTTTTTCTTTTGTACCATTAAAAACAAGGATAGAGACAAAGTAACATTATAATAAGGTTGCTTTATGAGGTTGTGTTAGGGCTCCTGAAACTCGGTGTAGAATTTGTGCAATGAATGTAGCCTTCTGTAGCCTCAAAACTATAAATGTGGGTACAGAAATACAAGCCTATATGCCATTATATTGCCAATATGAGTAGAACCTTAAGACTTCCACCAGATAAACTTGCTTTTGTTAGTAGGTCCTTGCTAGTCTGATTACGAATAATCTTCATTCAAACAGACTTTACTTTTTACAGTAATCTATACTAAGGGATATAAAGCGGAGAAGTTTGTTTGTTTGAACCCGCTAATCTCTGGAACTAGGAAGAATTTGTTTGGTTTTTTGTATGCGCTAATCTCAGAAACTTGAATAATTCTTTTTGCGTTACATAGCCCAGTTCTTGAGGAAGGTTTTAGGCTATGTAATGTTACATAGCCTATAACCTTCCTCAAGAACTGGGCTCCAGTCGCCAATAGTGTGATGTCACACTATTGGCGACTGGAGCCGAGCAGTAACCAAAGATATAACTAAGCGCAGCAAAAAGCTAGTAATATTCATACTTCATTTAGTCAGTGAAAGCATGAGATCAAATTACTATTTTAATCAGTTAATTATTTTTATTACAGTTAGACAAATCAGTGCAATTTGACATTCTCAGAGTGTGTTGGGAGTGTAAGAATGTATTACAAAAATGCTGGGCTTTTAAAGAGCAAATCAAAGACTCTTATAGAATCATGCAGTCTTATACCAGAGAGGTAAGCAGCACTGTTTAATTATCAAAGCGACTGTGCGTTGCCCACAAAAATGTGACAGTCTTGTAATTAGCCTGTCACTGTGATCGCTATTTCGCCTAACAGTGTAGCAAATAATCCTGTATTGGATAGCTCTAAGTGATGTCATTGTTCTGCTATATCAGGCATATGTTTAGCAGAGAACTTTTGGATGAAATAATAATAAGTAATATGTGGACACTATCACACACCGTCATCTAGTCTCAAGCTAAGCAGAGCTTGTGTTATGGGTACTAGATAATTGAAATATAATACATATACATACTTTTTTTTTGTAAATACATAGGAAACACCCAGACTGAAGACAAATACAAATGTTCATCACATAAATATTTGCCTTCCGTGGGAATCGAACCCACGACGCCTGTCGTTGCAGTCATTTACACTAACCACTAGACCAACAGTGCAGTCTAATAATAGAATCAGTAGTGTCACATGCGTCATTGGCTTCGCACATTATTGGAACGTTGCTAGAAACTCTGCATCATCCATGAGAGTGGGCAGTTTGCTTGTCTGTCCCCGTCAGCAATAAAAAGAAATTAACACTGCTTACCCCTTTTCAGAATTTCCACGAATACTTCCACACAGATATAACAAAGCCATCACGTTTGAAGATACATAAAGTGGATCCTATAGATATACCACCATCTATATATGAGGAGTGTGGTTCACTCAAAGGAGAGCTTGGTGATGTAGTTTTTGAAGGTATGTCGTGACCCTTGGTCCTTTTAACGTTCAGTTCAGATAGATTGTTTCATTCAGCCTAGCTACGTCCAGAAGCGCAGAAGTTACTGTGATCTTAACAGGCTTTTAGAGATCTCGGGTTGCCTAGAATTTGTGTGTAAGGACTATTGTGACTATTGGTTAAGCCTCTATGCTTCCGTGGTACTATGTACGGACTGCCATGCAGGGGTTACCGGTTCGATTCCCGCTCAGTGCAAATATTTGTGTGCATGAACTATGAATGACTATTTGCATTGATCTGGGTGTGTCTATGTTCATTATGTATGTATTTACAAAAATAAAGTATTTAAGTATCCGCATTCTAGAACCCATAACACAAGGTCTTTACTTACTTTGGGTCTATGACGTTGTGTGTAGTTGATGTGATATAGATATATAGTAACATTCCTCTTCCGTTTCCCTCCTCGTCCCTGGCTTAGATTTTTAGCATTGGTTCTGTTTAGAGAACAGCCAGGTTAGGTTACAGCTACTACTTACCAACAGGTGAGCCGTATGCTTGTTGGTCACAAACAGCTGTATAGAAAAACTCGCATTTATAATCCATACTAATATTATAAATGCGAAAGTATCTCTTGTCTGTTTGTTATGCTTTAACGCCTAAACCACTGAGCCGATTTTGATGAAATTTGGTATAGAGATAGAATAGACCTTGAAAAAAGAAAATGGTTTGAAGGGGTTGAAATAGGGGATGAAAATTTGTATGGAAAATGCGATATAACCGACATTCGCTGAGCTTAGGGCAATAGCTAGTATTAGTATTATAGTAGAGAAAACCCTACAACTTCAAAGATTTGTGTAAAAAACATAGAACAGGTCAAGTGCGAATCGGACTCGAGCACGCAGGGTTCCGTACCATTATCTATAAAAACGGCAAGAATATCGTGTTTGTTGTATGGGAGCCCACTTAAATGTTTATTTTATTCTGTTTTGTAGTATTTATTGTTATAGCGCCAACAAAAATACAGCATCTGTCATTCAAATGTCTATAATGGTTCATGAGATACAGCCTTGTGACAGACGGATGGACAGCGGAGTCTTAGTAATAGTGTCCTTTTTTTATTATTTATTAGCCTACCAAAGTGACTTCACTTCGCCTGATGGTAAGCAGGTAGTGGAAACCAGAAGTGGTGGCCACCATACCAAAAGCCATCGTCTTAAACTGCTGGTATGGTGGCCTCCACTATGGCGGCTGGGAATGGGGTAGGAAAGGGAATGAGGGAACGATACGCAGTAGTACGGATACTACTACTCTTACGTCGATCTTCTATGAGAGGGTAGTACTTCCTACGATCCGGCACATTCATGCTGAAGTCAGCGTGGATCTACTACCGAACAAAACAGTAAAATTTATTGCGAGATTAAATGTGATCCTTCTTTTCTAGATTCTACTAACAATTATGAAGAAGACTGCCTAGCACAGCCTTTTGAGAAAAACACAGAAGATGAAGTATTTCAAACAGAACTACAAACTATTATCTGCTCTTTTGAAAGAGATGGAAGAAGCAAAAGAAATGTTAAGAACGAAAAGAAGTCTGCTGATTTAACTGATAAAGTAAGTTCAACACCAGACTATTGTTATTAATTTAAAACTTTTCTAACGCGTGGAGGTATCAATTTAAAATTTATATCGAATTAGCTGCGTCCCACGGCTTCGTCTGCGTGTAAAATATGACCAAAACGATTATCGGGATAAAAAGTAGCGTTTATCCGTCTGGCACCGAATCTATCTACTTACATAAAAAAATTCATAGAAATCGTTTCAGCTGTTTAGGCGCTGAGTGATAACAAACTCATACACACACACACACACACACACAAATTTTCGTATTTGTAATATTAATTTGTCTGTAACCTTTTAAAACTGTGAATATAAGTTATAATTATGTCAACGCAATCAAAAGATATATGGGTCATGTTATTTATATTGATTATAAGTTACGGAACCCTCGGTGTGCGAGTTCGACTCGCACTCGACCGGTTTTTATTGTATAACTAATTTTCCGCGGCGCGGTTTCACCCGCGTCTTTACTTACTGCTCTGCTCCCGTCGCCAGTAGCGTGATGTTACATAGTCTATAACCTTCCTCAAGAATTATTCGAATCCCACCGATAGTTTTAGAGATTAGTGCGTTCAAACAAACAAACAAACTATTCCTCTTTATATTATAGTATGGATAATATGCATGTGAATTTAATGTACTACTATGAATTTTTACCTGACTAATAAAAGAATTGATACTAATATTATTATAAATGCGAAAGTTACACTGTCTGTCTGTTACGCTTTCACGCCTAAACCACTAAACCGATTTTGATGAAATCTTGGTATAGAGATAGAATAGACCTTGGAGAACAAAATAAGACTATTTATTATCACTAAAAATAGCTTAAAGAGGTTGAAATATGTGATGATTTTTTTTATGTAAAACCGACATTTAGACGGAGCTGCTGGCAACAGCTAATCTATACTTATTAAATAAAGCGGAAGAGTTTGTTTGTTTGTTTGCGCTAATCTCTGCAACTGCCAGTCGAATTTGAATAACATTTAATGATAGTCCAGGTCCTGAAGTAGATTATAGGCTATGTAACATCACGCTACTGGCGACGGGAGCAGGGCAGGAAGTCAAGGTGCGGGTGAAACCTCTACTAAAGAACTTTTAATTCTACAGGATACCTCAGAAGTACCTATCCTGGACATTAAAGAAATTAGTAATCCACCTTCGGAGCATGAAGAATATACTAAAATACCCTCACCAGTATTAAAAGGAGATATTAATGAGTGGGAAAACACAGGTAAGGGTCACTTTCTTCATAATTTCATCGAGTTTAATGAGATTTATTAATTTGAAATTTTCCTTTACACAGATTTACAGAATATAATATCTTCTATCGAAAGAGAAGATAAGAAAAGAAGTAGTGTTAAGAAGAAGAAGAAGAAGATTGTTAAGAGATTAAAAGAGCAGGTAAGTTTGTGTAGTTTAAAACGCTGCCTGTCCACAGAAGCGAAGCGAGTCCGTGAAGCGGAGAAATATTAACCAATATAATTACATAAAATCTCCGCTCCGCTCCTGTGGACGGGCATTTGGTTATTTTTTCCCCGTTTCCCCGCTTCGCAGCCTTGCTCCGCTAAGTACTATAGACAAACTTATTTTATAAATTTTATCAATAATAATATAAATAATAATATTCTACCACATTCACACAGCGCCATCTAGTCCCAAATTAAGCAATTATATTTGCTTGTGTTATGGGTACTAAACAACTGATATACTACTTATATACATTTTTTTTTTTTTGTAAATACATACATATTATAGATAAATTACACCCAGACACAGAACAAACAATCATGCTCATCACACAAAGGTTTGTCCTGGGTGGGAATCGAACCCACGACCTCCGGCTTAGCAGTCAGGGTCACTAACCACTAGACCAACAGGCCAGTCGAATGTCAATGCAATACATTTGGTATAAAATTCTTTCAATAATTAATATTCAATCTTTGGTCTACATAAATTTAAATATATGTAATTTTCGAATTTGTCCATATTTTTTTATCTGTCTTGTATTTCCGTTGTGTGTAGTCGACCACATTTGCTTTACCAATTTTAACAAAAATTCAATTAAAATTAAAATTCATTAAGACTCATTATGACAGTGACAACTGACACTGTACTGACGTCACTTGCAAGCAAAAATAGACATTATTGTTTTGTGATATGCAAACGATATTTACTCTAAGGGTGGTAAAGCAATATGGTCGACTATACAATAAAAAATATTTTTTAGTCAATACCAAATAATGTAATCCCGGAAACAATTTTTTACACATAGGTTAATTACTAACACTTATGAACGTTACAAATTACAAAATGTCAACCAATTAACCTACAGTAATTTCTTTGTAGAAATCAAAATATAAATCAAAAGTGTACACAGTAGAGTTATCGTATGAGGAGATCTTATTAGAAAGGGAAAAGGAAGCCACAAAGGAAGGATATATTAAGTCTGAATATAAATGTGAGACTTGTATATTAGGGTTTAATTATAGGAAGTCTTATCAAGCGCATGTAACGAGCAAACATTCACCGGTAAGTGATTCTAGTTTCCTTCCATTATATTCGGAAATTCAAGTATAACACCCAGTTTCTGAAAGGCTGATCAATGAAAAATTAACTAACCACCTGTTAAATCTCATGTAAAGTATCTAAACGCAACCTAAAAGTACCTTTAATGAGT
This sequence comes from Parascotia fuliginaria, assembly GCA_963082885.1. NCBI lineage: Eukaryota > Metazoa > Arthropoda > Insecta > Lepidoptera > Erebidae > Parascotia > Parascotia fuliginaria. Next base: position 2,402,918 of record OY720201.1, on the reverse strand, counting down.
AACTAAATAGATCAAATTAAACTAATTATTTATGATTTTCGCCACCAGTGGGCGCCACTTTGGTACAAGGTCTTTCATTTTGACGGCGCTATCAAAACAAATAAGTTTCAGTTTAATGTTTAATTTACAAAATGGATAATTCACAATTGCTGAGAAGGTTTAATAAAATGGCGCCCACGAGGTGGCAGCACCGACGCGTCAGGTCTAGCTGTCAAGCGCTTTTTGAAAGTAGTGTTTAGTAAATTTTTTGTTCATTCAGAAACTGGAGAAAGTTTTAAATTGTCTGAGAAATTTAATCCTAATTTTTCAGGAACTAGGCGATTATATATGTCCAATATGTAAAACAATAATATCTTCAGTGGATTCATATACAACACATTACAAACGACACATGAGAAGGTAAGTTTGTAAAAACACTACCTTTGCAGTGTAGTTTTTTGGTAGAATTGAAGTAGTATTTATAAACTGTCACAAATATCTGACGGGCGGGTAACCGACTAAAACCAAAATTTACAAATAGTTTTAATAACCCAGGGTCTTACCACAACCTCAATAGCAATCATATTTTAACCATACTTTGTCTCTGTCCTTGTTTTTAATGGTACATAAGAAAAAGACAAAACACAAAGTAATATTAAAATAATAGGTTAGTATTTTAGGCACCCTGGCAATTAAAATAGTAGCCTGAGTTTCTTGCCAGTTCTTCTCATTGCCCTACACTACGTCAGCGAACTGGCTGTAGGTTAATTGACCTTTTGTAATTTTAATGTTCATAAGTGTTAATTCAATTAATACTAAGGGTCAGCGCAGACAGAGAGCAGCGCAGCGGAGAGGATTTTATTAAGGCACTCAAAAATCAACTTTAAGACTATTGAAATGACTGCACCGTTGGTCTAGTGGTTAGTGTGACTGACTGCGACGCCGGGTGTCGTGGGTTCGATTCCCGCGGAAGGCAAATATTTGTGTGATGAACATTTGTATTTGTCTTTAGTCTGGGTGTTTCCTATGTATTATAAGTATGTATTTACAAAAAAAAAAAGTATGTATATGTATTATATTTCAGTTATCTAGTACCCATAACACAAGCTCTGCTTGGCTTGGGACTAGATGACGGTGTGTGATAGTGTCAAAAAACAAAAAAAAAAAAAAAAAAAATAAAGTGGCACGCACGGGACTTCTAGCGTATTTTCGATGAGGTGCACTCGCAAGCATTATTTGTCAGGTTATATATGCACTTTATTTCAATAATATTAAAGTTGATTTTCGAGTGCCTTAATAAAATCCTCTCCGCTGCGCTCCTCTTTGTCTGCGCTGAGCCTAATGAGTAGTCTTTGAATTTGACAAGATGGTGAAAATTGGGCGACGCCTATGATGTTAATAGAAATTATCTATTTTTATCATCACCTTCATATCAGCCAAGTGAAAATAAAAACCCATTGCGTTTACAGTTCTACATTGTTAATAATACATTTGAAACTTAAGTTGCGTTATATTCATAGTAAAATAACTGTAAGCATTATAGTTACTTACTTTTTATAGCTTTCACCTAATTCTAGTATGTTAACAGAATATATTTTTAAAACTAGCTGACCCGGCGAACTTCGTTCCGCCTAACAGTCGATCAACATTAGTTTACTTTTCTAAAATAAAAGAATTTTTCTAAAATAAACGTAGCCTAAGTTACTCCTTATTACATCAGCTACCTGCCAATAAAAGTCCCGTCAAAATCGGTCCAGCCATTTCAGATATTAGCCGGAACAAACAGACAGACAGACATATGAAAATTGTAAAAAATGTTATTTTATGTACCGTATACAGAGTGTATACGACGGTTTGACATTAAATGAAAAGGCAGGTGTTACTAGCCCATATAATGATTTCTAATTAATCACAAAAGTAATTTGACGAAAAACAAAAATTTGAAATTTTCTAACAAAATAAATAATATTTTAATAGTAACGAAGTAATACACCATTTTATTATGACAAGTTCACTGAACTGTAATGAACGGCAACGTTTATCCTTTGACGTGGATTATGACTTAAGTCAGTGACCGTTTGACGTACTTACATAGTGTTAATTTAGAATTAAAGAAATTAAAAAATTTGTCCTGTGTCTAAACTATTGAAGATATTTAGTAGATTTTTTTTTGTCTCGCTTTATAATGTCACATACTATACGTAATTGCATTTAATGTCATACTGTCGTATACACTCTGTATATATTCTTATACATGTAGTAAAAAACGGTTATTTCAATATTACAAACAGACACTCCAATTTTATTATATGTATAAATATAGCTAAGATTAAATGATAAAAATTTAAATCCACGAAATATGACTCTAAATTGTGACGTTGCTACTCATGACGCGTAAACACTTAGATACGCTCAAAGTTTGTAAAACTGCATCCTAACATATTCGAAACCGTGAAAGACACATATCCCCGAAATACCAGAAATCCAGACAGAATTGTTTTAAAAAAGGTACTAAGAACCACATTATATTTAAAAAGCTGTATAACCATACCCCGTTGGGAGGGAGACACAGTGGGTGGTATAATAGGCGAAGGGTCCACTTAACATCAGATGGCTCGTCTGCTTGTTTGCCCACATCAGTTCTTTAAAAAAACGATTTTTCTTCCAAAATCCTAGATAATTGGTCCACCAACACCAAGTTCCTTGTGCTTTATTTTATAACCCTGAATGGAATAAAGTAGGCCTATACATAGCATTGCTCCAGGGTACCTATAATATCTAAAAAAACAAGGGCGCAATTATAGAAGCTCGCACAGGGCGCATATTTAACATTATACCTAAAGATATAAGACAACTGCCATATATACAATTTTGTAAACAGCTTAAATTATGGCTAATAAAAATGACATTTTATTCAATAAAAGAGTTATTTGATAAAAAAGAAAATTTAAATAATTTACATAATTATTAAGAATTTATTATTGTTATTTCATTTATACCTAATTGATAAATATTATTGTTAAATTTGCATGTTGCCTAGCGACAAAATATATTGGCTCTTTATTATTTTCTATGTTCCACCTGCTTTGTACATATATTTTATGCAAATAAAGAAATATTCTATTCTTTTCACGTTTCAGATATGAATGTGGGATATGTCAGAAGCGTACAACAGATATAAAAGTGATGCAACAACATTTTTATTCCACACACGAAATATCACTAAAGGAATATAAATGTGATATATGTGGAAAAATATCAAAGTAAGTATTAATAATACAACAAGGAAAATTTTTGTCGCCAGTTGGCGCCACTTCAACTGTCACATTGGGCCAATCAGAGGTTAACTTTCAAAACGCGCTTGACAGCTAGATCTGACGCATCGGTGCTGCCACCTCGTGGGCGCGCTATTTTAGAAAACTCTTTCAACAATTTTCTTTTGTCCAAGCACGTGACACTGAAAAATATATAATAATAATAATAATAATAATAATATTCTACCACATTCACACAGCGCCATCTAGCCCCAAATTAAGCAATTATATTTGCTTGTGTTATGGGTACTAAACAACTGATATACTACTTATATACATTTTTTTTTTTTTGTAAATACATACATATTATAGATAAATTACACCCAGACACAGAACAAACAATCATGATCATCACACAAAGGTTCGTCCTGAGTGGGAATCGAACCCACGACCTCCGGCTTAGTAGTCAGGGTCACTAACCACTAGACCAACAGGCCAGTCAAATATATTTTCATAGCGCTGTCAGAATGGAAGACCTTTTACCAAAGTGGCGCCTACTGTTGGCGAAAATTTTCCTAAACACCCTTATTATACAACGCTATGTAGACTTAAAGTAAACTTAAAGAGCTCTAATATGGATTCTAGAATGCAGATAAATACACGAATACACTTTTTTATTGTAAACTAGTTTTCTGCAGCGCGATTTCACCCGTGTCCTTACTAACTGCTCTACTCCCATCGCCAATAGCGTGATGTTACATAGCCTATAACCTTTGTCAAAAACTGGGCTATCATACGCAAAAAGAATGATTCATATCCAACTGGTAGTTTTAGAGATTAGCGCGTTGAAACAAACAAACTCTGCCGTTTTATACAATAGTAAAGAAACATATTATACACTAGCTGCGACCTGCGTCTCCGCTTGGGTTGAAAACTATGTTTTTAATTAATATAACTCGAGAACCAAACCAATTTTCGGGATGAAAAGTATTTTACTGATATGATAATAATGACCTGCTTTGAAGTAAAGTGTTTTTTTTACAGTTCCATAGACACACATAGATACCATAAAGATTCACATAAAGCTAGAGTGCTGTGTACAGAGTGTAATAAAACTTTTAGACATAGAGCGGGACTTATGAACCATAGACTGTGAGTATAATAGAACATTTTAATTGTACAATAGCTTCTGTCCGTGTTAAATTAGGAATTTATGAATATTTTAGCCAATGAGGGTGTTTAGAAAAATTTTAACCACCAGTTGACGCCGCTTTCACTCTCACATTGTGCCAATCAGGGTTTAACTTTCAAAAAGCGCTAGACAGCTAGACCTGACGTATCGGTGCTGCCACCTCGTGGGCGCCATTTTAGAAAACCCTCTCAGCAATTTTCTTTTGTCCTTAAGCACGTGAATTATTAATTTTCTAAATTAAACATTAAAATTTTTGAAATGAACACTGAAAAATATTAGTTTTGTTAGCGTTACCAAAATGGAAGACCTTTTACCAAAGTGGCGAAAATTTTCCTAAACACCCTCAATGTCATTATTTATAAATTATAACTTATGTCCTATTCTGATATATAAACTATACTAGCTGTTGCCCGCAACTCCGCCCGCGTGAAAGTCGGTTATATCTCTGTTTACATTAACGATTTTTCATACAAACTTTCATCCCCTATTTCAACCCCTTTAAGCCATATTTTCACGATAAAAGATAGCCTATGTTGTTCCCCAAAGTCTATTTTATCTCTATACCAAATTTCTGAAAAATCATTTTAGTGGTTTTGGCGTAAAAGCGTAACAGACAGAGTTACTTTCGTATTAATATTAGTATGGATATGGCTTTGAATTTATATTTTTTGTTTATGTTTCAGTGCAGTACATGAGTTCCACAATGTATTTCCATGCACTGTTTGCGATAAGGTGTTTAGATGGAAAACTAGCTTGAAGAGACATATGGAGAAACATGATATTAAGGTATTTATTTATTATTTATTTTCTTACTAACCCCCAGTTTCTGAAAGGCTGATCAACGAAAAATTAACTAATCACCTGTTAAATCTCATGTTAAGTACATATCTAAAAGCATGCAAAAAGCATGAATAATTAATTTAATTTGATCTAATTAAGCTAATTAGATTATTTTGATTTAAAAACTTTACTTTATTTTTATTTAAAAATGCGTACTTTAACATACACTTCAACTGCACTGATAAAAATAAAATTTTACTAGCGTGTGACGTCACACGTCACTTATGACCGGCGCCATTTTAAAAACAGTGTTTGTGGCGCGTTTTACAATAAATATTAATTATTATGACATAAACAATAATATGATAAACAGTTTTTTAAAATTACTTAAATAGTCTATTATAAGCATTCGTAACCGACGTGTGTATGAGAAAAATAATTAATTTAAATTTTGAAGATCAATATTATGTGTGGGTTAAATTAATTGCGTTCTATAGTCTGCTTACCCAATTAATGGGAGACAGGAGGGAAGTTATGTGATTCTTCAACTCCAGAACATGCTCCAACGTCCATCAGTTCTGTGATATGTTCTGTCTATTGCCACTTTAGTAAAGCGAGTCTGCGAGCTATATTAGTTATTTTGGTTACGAACTGGTAGACGCAGTGGAGAGAACCTTCACAAGGTGAATCGACAACCTTACCTATATCAATTGATGGATGACGGTCATGGTGATGGTAGCGTCACTTAAAGGACGCCTAAATAAATAAAATAAAAAATGGTTGAAAGTGATGGTAAGAAGTAACTGTCGCTCTTGGACGACTCAAGACTCTTGAGTCAAGAGTCTTTGGACAATGGACTCTACGAAGTTGCTGCCTACCGTAAAGGGAGTGGGGGGTAGGTGAGGAAAAAGGAAAGAAGAAATTGGGCCTGTAGAGGTCTTTCAGCGAATATGATGACTATTACATGACCTTCCAGAACACCTCATGTTCACCATCAGCGCCATACTGTTCGTTATGCAGCATCACCTTCGCATCAGTTTGTTCGTACCAGCGTCATTTGAAGAATAGCCTCAAACATGTTACTCAGGACCAGCACAAGTGAGTAACATAATTTTTTTTTTATTTTTTATTATAGCCTACCAAAGTGACTCCACCCCGCCTGATGGTAAGCAGTCAGTGGAATCCAGAAGCCATCGTCTTAAACTGCTGGTATGGTGGCCTCCACTATGGCGGCTAGGAATGGGGTTAGGGGAAGGGAATGAGGGAGGTGAGGAAGAGGAAAGGGGGGAAATTGGGCCTCTGGCGCTCTCACTAACCGAACGAAACGCAGTAGTACGGATACTACTACTCTTACGTCGATCTTCTATGAGAGGGTAGTACTCCCCCGGTCGATCCGGCCCATTCATGCTGAAATCAGCGTGGATCTAATACCGAAAAATTAATTTCTAACCTTTTTTTATGTTTCCTTACCAAAGTGACTCCACCCCGCTTGATGGTAAGCTGTCAGTGGAATCTAGAAGTGGTGGCCACTATACCAAAGCCATCGCCTTAAACTTCTGGCATGGTGGTCTGCACTACGGCGGCTGGGAATGGGGTTAGGGGAAGGAAATGAGGGAGGCGAGGAAAGAAGAAAAGGGGAAAATTGGGCCACCGGCCTTATTTGCTTTGCTATGTAATATCACGCTACTGGCGATGGAAGCAGAGACAGTAAAGGGACAGACGAGCAAAGACGCTAAAAAAAGAAAAGTTATTATAAATGAGAAAGTTTGTGTGTGTGTGTGTGTGTATGTGTTTGTTACCACTCAGTGCCTAAAGTGCTAAACGAATTTCGATGAAAATTGGTATGTAGATAGATTCGGTGCTGGAGACGGATAAAGGCTACTTTTAATCCCGAAAATTGGTTTGGTCCCCGAGGGATACAACAAAACATATTTTCAGAGATACATATTATATTATTTTGGCAAAATTTAATGTAACTCAGTAGAGAACACACAGTTTAATTATCTCTGAGTAAATAATTAATAATAATAGTAATTGTTATTTATATCAAATTAATTATTATTATTTGTTCTAGATTTATATGTGATCATTGTGATCGCCGATTTACCGACAAGACGAAGCTCCGAGACCATATTGAAGAGAAACATTTGCATAGAACGTTCCAGTGTAATATATGTTTTAAGGTGAGTCATTCTAAATAATATTAATGTCTGTTTTCTTCTGCCCGTTTCACTGTTACTCAGGTAACGGACAGCACCGTTACTCAGGTAACGGACAACACCGTTACTCAGGTAACGGACTGCACCGTTACTCAGGTAACGGGCTGCACCGTTACTCAGGTAACGGGCTGCACCGTTACTCAGGTAACGGGCTGCACCGTTACCTTAAATGTTTATTAGACAATCCTTACCAAGCTATGACTATAACAAACTTTTTGAGAAAGTTGTAACGTGTCGATATGTAAATAAAATATGTGTTTTCTAATTTGCATTTTATGATAATTACGATTACGATTTATCACTTGCGCCTTTTTTCTCTGAGGAAGTGATATGATCACAGATAAAAGCATTTGTGCCACAGATACGCACATATAGGCATTCGCTAGTATGACAACAACACCATATTATTGGTGCATTGACCTTGACCTTGAACTATCTATGCACTGACCTTGACCTTGAACTTGCACACGTTGCAGCGCATACGTTGAGTGGGATATAGGAACCTACATCCCGCTCATTGTTGTAAGTGAGATGAACTACTAATACATGTTAAGAGCGTTCACATTTGTGAGTGGCAACGTCGCTATATAGTGTCGTATTTTCGTGGGTTTAAATTTTTATCATTCAATCTTAGTTATTTTAAAAATATTAGTAGAACTATTTTTGGAATTACGTGAACCTTTACAAAAGTAAGTAACCATAATGCTTACAGTTATTTTACTATGAAAATAACGCCATGGAAGTTTCCAATGTATTATTTGGATATAAATAGAACTGTAAGCATTATGGTTACTTACTTTTTATACAGCTTTCACCTAACTCTAGCATTTGTACAGAACATAGTTTTAAAATATAGCTAAGATTATATTATATATAGGTGGATTGGAGTGATCTTCTTATTCAAACGCAGTACTTGGTTGATAAGGACTATTTTTTTTTTTTTTTTATTTTTTTTTTATTATAGTAAAGCCTACCAAAGTGACTCCACCCCGCCTGATGGTAAGCAGTCAGTGGAATCCAGAAGTGGCGGCCACTATACCAAAAGCTATCGTTTTAAACTGCTGGTATGGTGGCCTCCACTATGGCGGCTGGGAATGGGGTTAGGGGAAGGAAATGAGGGACGTGAGGAAAGAGGAAAGGGGGGAAATTGGGCCTCCGGCGCTCTCACTCACCGAACGAAACGCAGTAGTACGGATACTACTACTCTTAAGTCGATCTTCTATGAGAGGGTAGTACTTCTCCGGACGGTCCGGCCCATTCATGCTGAAATCAGCGTGGATCTACTACCGTATAATAAATAGTAATGCAATTACAATCTTAGATGTATAGGTATAACGGATGATCGTAATGTAATGAACGTATGCGCGGCGTGAGTGCTCGGCGGTGTGTGTGTGTGTCTCGAAGTGTGTAGGCGCGGCGGCCACGGTAATATCGTCCCGCGTCCCGCTGCACCTCCCCGTAGACCTCCGGCCCGCGCGCCTCGTTAGGAACATTCCAACAATAGGATAAAAAGCGCATGTGTTCCCATCTAATTTTGATCCTGGGTCTTTTAAGCGGGGCGTGAAAAAGCATCTCACTAAGCCGCCATAGTAGAGGCCACCATACCAGTAGTTTGGCTTTTGGAATGGTGTCCGCCACTTCTGGATTCCACTTACTGCTTACCATCAGGCAGAGTTGAGTCACTTTGGTAGGCTAATATAAAAAAAAAAAAAAAAAATAAAAACCACGAAAACATTACACTAAATTGCAACGTTGCCACTCTTATGTGTGAACGCTCATAATGAGTCTATGGATATTTTGATAGTTTTCTTTACAAATTCAATATATTTGCAGCAATCTAAAAATCGCGTAGGACTCGATCAACACATACGTAATACTCACAAAGATCGTCCCAAGGACAAGTTGTGTCATCATTGCGGCAAAGGGTTTCCCGTAAGTATTCACAAACTATCTTTTTTATGTTCAATTTTCCTCCTTTCCTTTTTACTCACCTACCCCACTCCCTTCACAGTAGGCAGCGACTTCGCAGAGTTCCTGGCATTGGAGAAGCAATTTTAGAGACTCTGAGTCGTCCATGAGCGACAGATACCACTTACCGAGTAGGCTGTTTGCTCGTCTGCTACAGTTGGGAGTTAAATTGTTGTCAGTCTATCATTTTTTATTGTAAAGGCACAAAATCTCTAATGAGGGTGTTTAGGAAACTTTTCGCGAACAGTTGGCGCCATTTCAACTGTCACATTGGGCCAATCAGGGGTTAACTTTCTAAAAGCGCTTGACAGCTAGACCTGACGCGTCGGTGCTGCCACCTAGTGAACGCCATTTTAGAAAACCCTCTCAGCAATTTTCTTTAGTCCCTAAGCATGTGAATTATCCATTTTGTAAATTAAACATTAACATTTCCGAAATGAACACTGAAAAATAATTATTTGTTTTGATAGCGCTGTCAAATGGAAGACCTTTTACCAAAGTGGCGCCAACTGGTGGCAAAAAAATTTCTAAACATCCTCATTCGCAGAAAGTATAGTTCGCAGAATAGTATATGCGACCGCCGGACGTTTTGCGAATTGGCAATTTTTTTTTTTCTCTTTTATTTTTTTAAAGACAACTCCCATTCTAGGGAAGAAGTCCTGTGTCACGGAAAACTTTGCAAACATACATTTAACGTACACAAAGTACACACAGCTTCGGAACAAATATTTATGGATCAAACAAAGTTTTATCCCGTGTGTGGAATCGCACCCACAACTTCGACCTAAACGATCTATAGCCTTAACGACATGCCGCGAGTTGAACATTCTGCGCCTTTACGCAAAAGATATATGGCCGTTCATGTTGTTCATATCGGTGTATTAGGCCTGGGTAAACCAAAGCGAAAAGAGAAGCTGTGTCAATATGACCAATAAGATTTGAAGCTCACTGAGCGGTGCGGCGTTTTTATGCAATAAGGTATTACACCCATTTTTGATTGTGTCTCAAGTGTCTCAATTAAATTTTAAAGTGCTAATGAAACACTAAAAAATTCACAATATTATTTAATCGTTATGTGCCATAAAAATTAATTCAAATTTTGCATTTTCAAATTTCGCCCGTAATTTGTCGAAAACGCTAGACGCGATAGTTGACAGTTGACACTTCTAAGTTTCCATAGCATTATGACGTAATAACATATATATTTAATATATATTTAATGGAGAATCAGATTAAAAAAGCTAAAACCTTTCAATTGATTTGAAACTAACAATTTTCGACTGCCTTTTGCCTAAGCTATCTCAATAATTTTTTTTTTTCTCATAAAGAGTAAAATACTCTATTATATTGGCTATATTGCCACCTCTCTTCTTCGCTTTGGTTTGTACGGAACCCTTTGTGCACTATTCTAAGTCGCACTTGACCGTGTTTTTCCTCTACTATAATATTTTTATTTATAATATCTATACATTTATAAAACGAAAGTTTGTTTCTTTGAAATGACGTTGATTCTTGACGAAGGTTGTAGTTTATGTAACATTATGCTACGGGCGACGGGAACAGAGCAGTAAGCTAGTTTCTATAGATAAATATTATTAATTACAGACTAAAATGCAGTTAGAATCCCATATAACAACACACACGGGAGAACGACCATTTGTGTGCGAGTACTGTCCCTCGACGTTCTCACAGAAAAGCAATCTTAATAGGCATAATGTACAGGTAAATATATACATAATACCAGCCTGTTTTACTGTCCCACTGCAGGGCAAATGCCTCTTCTCATATAGAGAAGGTATGAGAATTAATCACCACGCTTACTCAAGGCGGATTGGCAATTTCAGACTTTTAAGTCCAGGTTTCCTCACGATGTTTTCCTTCACCGTCAGTCAGCAATGTCCAAGATAAACTTAGAAAGTATATATGATTTGAAAAATCACATTGGTACTTGCCCGGATTCTACACCAGCCTCGTGTTTACTAATCGTCATATATTTCATTGTAATAGAAATATGAAAAAATTGTAAACATTATTTACTAACTGTCGCTTGCAGTTTTGATATCTTTATGAATATGCCTATAAGTTATTCGAAAATTATAACCTATACTATTGCCAAGTTTTATTAAAATCCATTCAGTAGTTTTTGCGTGAAAGAGTAATAAACATCTAATATTATTATTATAATTGATTTTTCAGGTACATTTAAATATAAAATCTAAACGGTATCCTTGTAAAAAGAAAAAAGAGAACACGGAAAAAGTTCCTATAGAGAATACTCAAACAGATGATTCATATAGACCTATTTTAATGCAATATTCTACGGAAGAAGCCCCTATATTAATGTTATAATTATACTTATAAATATAAATTATAATTATACTTAGCGAAAGTTTGTTTGAACGCGCTAATCTCTGCAACTACCAGTCAGATTTAAATAATTCTTTATAAAAACTAATATACCTAAGTAAAATAATAATTATTTAAGTATTACTACCAAAAATTATTATGCTTATTATCATGTATCGGGAATAGTTGGGATGAGTCGCTAGTAAAAAATGAATAAAAGTTTATATTGAAAATAATATCACAACAACTACACACAGCGCCATCTAGACCCAAAGTAAACATATATTATAGCTTGTGTTATGAGCGGATATACCTACATACTTAAATACTTTTTTTGTAGATACATATATATTATACATATAAATATCCAGACCAATGCAAAACATGTTCATGTACACAAATATTTGCACTGAGCGGGTATCGAACCCGCAATATAATATACCTGTATTATATAATACAACTTACACTTACAACACAGTAGCGTACTGTGATTGATAACATTAATATTATTCTTAAAAACGTACTTCTGTATATCCGAGCAAAGTCAGAAGTAAGCTACTAGCTTTCTATAGTACTATTGAATGACATGTAAATAAGTACTGCAATAATTATTTGTTTTCGTAAACGACTCTTAAATTTAAATTTTACTTGTGACTGAAATTTTGTATTCTAATATAAATTAAATATTGTATAATATATAAATTGTTTTATTTAAACATATTTTATAGTTATATAAATTGGAGAAATAAAATAAAGCGCTAATCTCTAAAACTACCAGTCGGATTAGAAAAATCCTTTTTGCGTATGATAGCCCAGTTCTCGAGGAAAGTTATAGGCTATGTAACATCACGCTACTGGCGACGGGGGCAGAGCAGTAAGCAGAGACGCGGGTGAAACCAAGGTGCTAGTATAATATACACGTTAAGTGTTAGTTTCATTGAACTAATACGTCTCATTCGGTGAGTGAGCGCCGGCAGCTCGGGTGTTTAGGAAAATTTTCGCTACCAGTTGGCGCCACTTCAACTGTCACATTGGGCCAATCAGAGGTTAACTTTCAAAAAGCGCTTGACAGCTAGATCTGACGCATAGGTGCTGCCACCTCGTAGGCGCTATTTAAGAAAACCCTCTCAGCAATTTTCTTATGTCCAAGCACGTGAATTATACATTTTGTAAATTAAACATAAAAATTTCCGAAATGAGCACTGAAAAATATTTGTTTTGATAGCGCTGTCGAAATGAAAGACCTTTTACCAAAGTGGCGCCAACTAGTGGCGAAAATTTTCTTAAATACCTTTATTACCCTCTAAGTCCTCTTCCTTTTCCCTTTTCCTTCCTGATCCCCTTTTCCCTACAGTCGACAACGGGTTAATTGTGTTTTCTAAGCATTGTCACTGCAATTACCTTAATCCTCTTCCTTTTCCTTCCTTTTCTCTCATAAAACGCGAATAATCTCAACAATTTTATAGACTTTTTTATTAAAGTACCAATTTATGAATAGTATCATAAAAATACAATAAAATATATATTTTTTTAGATTACAAATATTCGATGTGTAGTGAAATATATTTGAGAAAATTATGAAAATAACAAATTTGTTTTTGTTTGTCGTTTTATGTAAGTGTTTTGGTTGCTCATAATAATCTTACTTCTGGTGGTTCTGGAGGGATAACCATGAACCAGAAGATGAAGACAGACACCTCACAAGGTGAACCAACGATCTGATCTTCTGAATCCAGAAGTGGACACCATTCTAAAAGCCAGACTACTGGTATGGTAGCCTCCACTATGGCGGCTTAGTGAGATGCTTTTTCACGCCTCGCTTAAAAGACCCAGGATCATAATTATATGTGAACACATGCGCTAAAGAGTTCCAGGCTTTAATTGAGCGACAAAAGTATGAAGTGCTGAACCGTTTGGTAAAAAAGAAAGTATTTAATTCACAAAAGGTCTCGACCCTTTGTGAATTAAATACTTTCTTTTTTTGAGTTAGAAATCAGTAAAGTAATTTGTCTGGTTCCCAAGTCACAATCTCGAGTGCTGTAATCACTTGGCCATAAACATAATTTGCATGCTAGTTGAAATTGTAACTTACAAAAATTGTAATAACCTGGCGATTAAAGTGTGGCCTGAGTTTCTTGCCGTTCTTCTTTTATATACGTCAGCGAACTGACTGTAGGTTAATTGGTTGACTTTTTATAATTTTAACGTTCTGTGTTAATTCAATTAACCAAAATGAATAAATGTTTGACTTTGAATATTTTTAACATATTTCTTTTATTTTTAGCTCTCGTCGACTCTATTAATTTAGATCATCGAACAATAAATCTTGCATTAGAAACATCTCTTTTACTCGAACCAAAAGATGCAGAAACTCACTTAAGTGTAGTAAATAGAATAAAGACCTTTTTAGAGAAACTAACGGATTTACTCGAACCTCAAGCAAATATGTATCGAACATACCACCATTTTAACGACGATAATAACCTTTTAGAAGTATTAAAAAAATTTGGGCATAGTGTTTTACATATTACAAAAGATGGTATTAAAAATATAAGTCAAGCTGTTAATAGCTATATACCGGATATGGGGTCTAAAGAATTAAGTTTTAGAACTGTTTTAGATAATCCATCAATAAAAAATCTAATAAAAAATTCCATAGATCATATTTTTAAAACTGACGAAAAAGAATTAAAAAGTAAAATATTTCATTTTTTACATTCTGGCAACCCTGTATTACATAAAATGACAAGGAGGTTAAATAGATATTATAATACGGAAAATATAAATAAGTTCAATGAGTTTTTAGATAAGTTTAATAGACTTGCGCATATGAATAAAGATCCTAGTAAAATAATAATCGGATGGCTGGACTACAGTATATTTGATCAGTACAATAAATTAAATTTTACAGCAAGAAAAACTTTATTAAATGACATAAAAATGTTAGTTAATTATTTAACAGACAACGTTGAATTTAGTACTCATTATGTGGATAATAATTTGAGATATGGCAACGTTTCGAGGAATTTAAAAGTCAATAACGTATCTAAGGCACCTAAAATTTTAAAAGTTTTAGATGATCATACGAAAACTGAAGAAATAATAGAAAATGTTATTCCTATAAAAGATACAAAGTTAACTGTGAATAATATAGATTTCATTGTAAGTACAGTTTAAAAATAAAATGTTTTTTTTTTTTATATTAACCCTTTTGTTTTTCTTTTTGCGGTCGGCAACTTCGTTGTTTTTAGCATTGTACAATGCTTAGAAAACAAAGCCATGCCTATTATGCAGATTACCCATTTGCTCCCCTACTTTTCTTCCACACACACACACACACACACACACCTACAGACACCACACAAAACAGACATACAAAACACACACACAGACACACAAAACACAAACACGCATACATACTACGAATTATTTTGTCTAGATTTAAAGGCGAAAACACTGGGCCCTGAAATACAGGTGATGAATATGAAAATAATACTTTTGAAACTTAAGTTGCATTATATTCATAGTAAAATAACTGTAAGCATTATGGTTACTTACTTTTTATACAGGTTTCACCTAATTCTAGCATGTTAACAGAACATATTTTTAAAATATAGTCCCGATTAAATAATGAAAATTAAAAACCACTAAATTGCGACGTTGCTACTCATGACGCGTAAACGCTCAATGCAACGTAGGTATAAGACTGATCTATATTGAATCAATCTTCTTGTCAACAACAATCTAACTTAACATCTTATTAATCTATATGTATCTTCGCATGTATTTTTTATTAATACAATTTAATTCTAATCAAATTTGACATCCTGTAATAATAATATATTAAAATTTGACATTCTGTGATATAATAATAAATACCAGCCTATTTACTGTCCCACTGCAGGGCAAAGGCCTCTTCTCATATAGAGAAGGTATGAGCATTAATCACCACGCTTGCTCAAGGCGGATCGGCAATATCAGACATTTAAGTCCAGGTTTCCTCACGATGTTTTCCTTCACCGTTAGTCAGAAATGTCCAAGATAAACTTAGAAAGTACATATGATTTGAAAAATCACATCGGTACTTGCCCGGATTCGAACCCACTACCTCGTATTTACGGAGCGGGTGCCTTATCCACTGGACCATTTCGACTTTTTTTCTATTATATTTGACTTTTTTTATTCTGTGATATTATTGTTTTAAATTTGTTTGTTTAAATGTAATTTGTAATCATTAAGTCTAATGGTACCGTGTCTTATGATATTATTATTTAATTTAATTGAATTTTCTGAGCCGTAAAACAATGTACCTACAATCAAATAAAATTTGTATGTTTAATATAATGGACAAAGCATGTAGAACCAAATTTATAATACGTAACACACTATGTACACATGTTTGAACAAATAAAGTTATCATATCTTGATACAGTAGCTGGCGCCAGCATCACTGGATTTGGGTACTGGACCAGTTCTATCAATGTAAACATTTCAATGTCCAGCATCCACCAGTACTGGAAATTTTAATGTAATGTGTAAATGAAACTAATATATGTATGTATATAAAACATTTAATTACTGTATATACAAATACACTTCTCGGCCTTAACATGTGTATACTTACATATAAGAACACTAGCTGCTGCCCGCAGCTTCGCCCGCGTGAAGTTCGGTTACATTGTCGATTTTTCATACAAACTTTCATCCCCTATTTCAACCCCTTTAAGCCGTTTTTTCGCGATAAAAGATAGCCTATAGTTGTTCCCCGAGATCTAATCTATTTCTATACCAAATTTCATCAAAATCGGTTTAGTGGTTTAGGAGTGAAAGCGTAACAGACAGACAGAGCTACTTTCGCATTTATATTCAGTATGGATAATTGTTATTGTCATTCTATTCATTCATTTATTCCGCATCTGTATTGATGACAACAGTTTTCATTTCTTTCTTCTTTTTCCTTTTGTCTTTTTCCTTTTTCCTTCCCCATCATCCTTTGTATTTTTATAATCCTGGTCACATTAGTACTATTTTCCACTCTAATATGGAATGATTAGTGGTCAACCTAGTGTCAGTATTAGTTCAGGTCACCCATATCCAACTTGACCTAACGACTGTTATCAAACTTGGTAACAACAGGGACCGACTTTTAACGTGCTCTCCGAAGTACGGAGACGCTCAGAACAAATACCACTTTGGTCACCCATCAATAGGCCAGTCCGCCCTCTATGTTGCTTAACCCGCTGATCGTTTACTGATCAGTAAGCGCAACGAGCTATGAGCGCCTTTCCTCATTAAGCCGTATTGTCATTCCCTTTCTGCCCTTTGTCCAGTAAAATTATTACTAATTTTCCCCTCTAAGCCGTGGACTCTTTGTCCCCTGTTTCCTTATTTCTATGCACCCTCCTAACGTGGCGGGATAAGCAGGAAGGCCAGCTAAACGTAGCGTTACAAGTATTACATTTATAAGCGTTCTTTAGAGTATGATGTGCTAGTATATGTGCTCGGAGTTTTACGTAATTCTGAAAAAAAAACCGTTATTAATCGTGGTTTTTATTTTATAAATATGTAATTAATAAAAATATATTTACTAATAAACAAAGCGGAGGTGTTTGTTTGTTTGAACGCGTTAAATTTGGAACTACAAGTCAGATTTGAATAAATGTTTTTGCGTATGATAGCCCAGTTCTTAAGGAAGGTTTACATCACGCTACTGGCGATGAAAGTAGAGCAGTAAAGACGCTTGTGGAAAACTAGTTAATAACAATATTCGTGCTTTTTATATCATAAATATGTATTTAAATATAATATACCCAAAGTAAGCATATATTATAGCTTGTGTTCTAGAATGCTAATATACATACTTATTTTTTTGTAAATACATACATATTATACATAGAAAAACTCAGACAGCAAATATTCATGTTCATGCACACATATTTGCACTGAGCGGGAATATAACCCGCGACTTCTACATGACAGTCTGTACACAAACCACCGAACCACAGAGGTGGTAAATACTTACCGGGAAAGCTTTACCGCAATGGTCACATAGATGATCGGTATTATATTTGTTGTGGGTATATTGTTTATGTAGATATAAAGCTGTCGAAGTTTTAAATACCTGTGGGCAACATTATAAGATTTACCCCCAGTTTCTAAAAGACTGATCAACGAAAAATTAACTAATTATCTGTTAAATCTCATGTGAAGTAACTAAAAGTATGGATTTTTTTTTTTAAAAGCCTATCAAAGTGACTCCACCCCGCCTGATGGTAAGCAGTCAGTGGAATCCAGAAGTGGCGGCCACTATACCAAAAGCCATCGTCTGAAAAAACTGCTGGTATGGGGGCCTCCACTATGGCGGCTGGGAATGGGGTTAGGGGAAAGGAATGAGGGAGGTGAGGAAAGAGGAAAGGGGGGAAATTGGGCCTCCGGCACTTTCATGCTGAAATCAGCGTGGATCTACTACCGTACTAGTTTAATTTACTAATTTTACTTTTAAAGTAACTATTTAGATCAAATTAAACTAATTATTCACGCTTTTATCAACCCAGTTAGTACTTCTAATTTTTGTTGATCAGCCTTTCAGAAACTAGGGGTTAGTCCACATGTGGACATAAAATCCTACCGGTTGAAAGATAAAGAAAAACATTAAAGACATTTTTAGAGTAGCATTTTACATGTGTGCTCATTTTTGGAAGCTCGTGTAAGTGCTATGAGCATTTAGGCGCTTATAAGCTCATATAAGGCTG
The DNA here is from genome assembly GCA_963082885.1 of Parascotia fuliginaria. NCBI lineage: Eukaryota > Metazoa > Arthropoda > Insecta > Lepidoptera > Erebidae > Parascotia > Parascotia fuliginaria. The sequence continues at coordinate 2,384,428 of OY720201.1, read as the reverse complement.
ATTTTTTTAACACGCCGGTTTAAGCTCGTGGACGTATAAGCGTGTACACCAAAACGAGCCTATACGCACAGAAAAAAAACCGCTTAATATTTTTTTAGTTTTCATGCTAAATATTTTGACAAAAATCTCATGAATTTAAGTTTGATACCCTTCTTGAGTAAGGTATAGGCTGTGTAACATCACGCTACTGGCGACGGGAGCAGAGCAGTAAGAAAAGACGCGGAAAATGTTACCTTTCTACACACATCACAGTTGTAGATATAATTTTTCAGATGTTCCCAATTAATATGATCCTTTAGTCCAGTTTTATGAACAAATTTCTTTCCACAATCGCTGCACATATACCTATAATAACATAAATATTATAAAAAGGTAAAGTTTGCGAAGTTGTACGAATAATCTCTGAAATTACTAAACCAATATTGATAATTATTTGCGTTTGATAGCCCAGTTCTGGAAGGTTATATAACATCACGCTACGAGCGACAGGAACAGAGAAACCAATGAAAGTAAAGAATAGTAAAAGTTTAAATACAGGGATAATAAAAAACAAAAAAGCGTGAAAAGAAAAAAACCTATTTTATTTTCTCGTACTGACGCTACATTAAAATATAATATACCCTATGTCCCTCCTACAATCAATACGAATCTAATGACACCTCATATGTTGAAATCTATTAAGCCATCTAGGCTGTAGAACGTGACAAAGAAATAGACATACATACTCACATACATACATACATACATACATACATACGCTCGAAAAACATTACCCTCCTTGACTGTATAGTTGAGACTGTATCAGTTGGCAAAAAAACAGATAGAATAATATATGTTACTCACTAATAAATTAAATTTTTATAGGTAAAAGAATTATCATGATCGATTTAGTAGTTTTAGAGTTTACAAACATACATACAAAAAAAAAACTTTATAATCACAGGTAAAAATGGTATGGTTAATTACTCTAGGCCCAATCCCCTTTCCTTTTTCCTAACCTCTCTCATTCCCTTCTCGTACCCTTCCTAGCGGCTTCACGTAAGCTTGGCTACACACTGTAGGCAATAATAATAAAAAAAAGATTAACTTACTTAAAATCATTTTCAGTAACATGTTTTTTACTTATTTTCATATGTTGTTGAAATGTGGCTATCGATGAAAAAGTTTTATTACATGGCTTGCAAACCAAATTGCCGTTTATTCTGAAAATAATAATAATAATAATAATATAGATCTGGCAACACAAGTATAAGTACAAGCATTTTTTATCTCAAAATATTTTATTTATTTTATTCCATATTTATTGGTTTCCTGTGTACATAAATTAATACAAAAATAAAAAAAAAGTTTAATATCACCCTCTTTAAACAAATATTTATAAAAATGATCAGAAAGCTTAAAGAAAATATAAAAATTAAAATAGCTACTGACAGCTGTCAGATACATCCAAGACGAAAAATGCTACGCTAATAATATGCTTACAAGATCGAAACGACTAGCACTAATACCAACTTCGGACTCGCCGGTCAACTCCGTTTCGCAGCAGCCAGAAACTGTGGCAACAACACCGGCTCCTGCTGAGACGTCGAGCTCAACATCGAGTGACGAGTTTTTCTCCCCTCCGACGTCGCCAACACCTGTGCGTCGGCGGGGGAGAGGCCGACCACCGGCGTGCTTGGGATCCCGCGGCCCACCGGCTACGAATAGGGTCCTCGCTACCGGCGGTAATGTGCAGCGCATGCGATGGTCCTCAACAACAAATGAGAACGTCATGCGCGCATATTTTGCGGCAACAGAGGGAGGAACCAACCTCACTGCGTATCGCTGTCGAATGCTTGCTCTGTTTCAGGATCTTGAACCATCTACCAATGTTACAGCTCAAAGGTTATCGGATCAGGTGCGGGCCATCCAACGCTGTCGAATGTTGGATGATGCCGTACTTGATAGGCTGCGATCAGAGTGTGTACAATCTACTGCTGCCATCTCCACCCAGGAAGGACAGAATGAAACCAATACTCCGTGCACTCTGGCAATACAGAGTGTTGTTAGCGTGGATGGAGATGACAGCACTCCTATTGTAGACACTCAATGCAATGAGGAGGTTTGGGACGCTTTGAAATGTGCGATTGACGATTATCGATTCGCACCTCAAGAATTTAGACCGCGTCTGCCTCGGTTACCGATGCATAGAAGATACCTAACGCTAGTAAGTACCCTTGACTCACTTTTACCGGAATACTTCGATCATAGCCAAAGTCTGAGTGATACGCATTCAATTCTGTATTGTGCGGCTGTTGCAGTGTGTCGATTGGCGTGTGTCCATTTACCAACTTCTGACACTCCTATGCCACGCAGGACTTCTGCACCAGTCTGGCAGTACAGAATTGAACAGCGTATTGCTAGAGCAAGGGTGCTTATTGGGAAGTTAATCTGCTTTAGGAATGGAAATACACGTCCGAGAGTGATGCGCTTTGTGAGCCAAGCATTCTCGGGGACGGGAGTTAGTCCCCACCACTACTTGTCTCGGGTCACAGAGCGCATCGACTTCCTAAAGCAGAAGGTATATGCATGGGCTAACCGAATTGGCAGATATAGAAAACGCGTGGATCGATATATGGTCAACCGCATATTTCAAAAGGACCAAAGGTGGGTATATAGGAGCTGGGAGCAATCAAATTCTGGGACCAGCGATGGTAAGCTACCAGATGCTACTGCGACCAAAGAGTTTTGGAGTAGTATCTGGTCGGTACCAGTCAGCCACTCTGAAGGTGGCTGGATGCGAGATGTTGAGCGAGCATGTGAGCAAATTGCAGAAATGGATAGCGTAGTCATCACAGCTGAAGACGTAGCTAATGCAGTCCGTCCTATGGCTAATTGGAAGTCACCGGGAATGGACGGACTGCAAAACTTTTGGCTGAGGTGGCTACGCAGCTCACATGTTCGATTGGCATCTCAATTTCAGTCTGCCCTGGAGAGTGGATTGCTACCAGACTTCCTTACGACAGGTTATACTCACCTGCTCTATAAGACAGGTTGTACTACGGAACCTGGTAATTATAGACCGATTACGTGTTTACCATCGGTCTATAAACTTCTTACATCCATTCTGCGAACCAAAATTACGAAACATATTGAATTTAATTCGGTTATGTCTATCTCGCAGAATGGATGTAGGAAAGGGTCCCGTGGTACTAAGGAGCTCCTCCTTATCGATGCGACCATTAGCCAGCAGGTTCGCCGTAACCGAAAGGGTTTGGCGACATGCTGGATAGATTATAAGAAGGCATTCGATTCCGTGCCGCACTCATGGCTCTTGAGGGTGCTGGAGTTATATAAAGTAGACCCTACAGTACGCACCTTCTTGGAGACATGCATGCGGCAATGGAGAACGGTCCTTACCTATCCAGAGTGTCGACAAACCCCAGGCATTAGCGAACCACTATGGATTAGGCGGGGTATCTTCCAGGGTGACAGTCTGAGTCCCTTATGGTTTTGCCTGGCCCTGAACCCTCTTAGCTCAATGCTGGAGAGTTCAGGTTTAGGTTATAGGCTGCGTAGAGGTGGTCAGATAATATCCCACCTGCTATACATGGATGATCTTAAATTATTTGCACCAACTGAACCCCAGCTGAAAGAGTTACTGAAGTTAACTCAAAACTTCAGTAATTCTATCAACATGGCTTTCGGAGTGGACAAGTGTGCAGTCATGCATGTAAAGCGAGGCAGGGTAGTGGAATCTGATGGAATTCAACTATCTGATTCTACTCATCTTAGTTCACTTCTAATCGCTGACACCTATAAATACTTGGGTATGTCGCAGTCGTTGGGCATCAAGGAGACAGATATGAAACAATCATTACAGGAGCGCTTTTTCAGCTGCCTAAAAAAAGTATTAAAAAGTCACTTATCAGGCGGCAACAAGGTGCGCGCCTGTAATGGTTGGGTCATGCCTCTTCTTACATACTCCTTCGGCATACTCAAGTGGACACAGACTGAATTAGATGCCCTGGATAGGCGAGTCCGCACATTGTTAACAGCATTCCGTATGCACCATCCGCGTTCATCTGTCATGAGGTTGTATATCCCGCGAAAATGTGGGGGCCGGGGATTTCTAAATGCCAAAACCCTCCACAATCGCGAGATATGCAACCTTAGAGACTATTTTCACAAGATGGGCGAGGGTGTGCATCGTGATATGGTTGCAGTGGATAGTGGACTTACTCCGCTTGCCCTGGCTAAAGAAAACTGGCGCAGGCCTGTAGTACTCAGTGTGGATGACCGTAGAATGGTATGGCAGAGCAAGGAGCTTCACGGAAGGTTCTATCGGACCTTACATGGGCCCGATATAGACTATGTTGCCTCCGTTGCCTGGCTACGCTTCGGCGATCTCTTTGGAGAAACCGAAGGGTTTGTTTGTGCAATTGCTGACGAAGTTATCATGACGAACAACTACCGGAAATATATCTTGAGGGATGGCACTACTGACATATGTCGGGCATGTCATCGCCCTGGTGAATCCCTCAGGCATATTGTTTCCGGCTGTTCGCGCCTTGCTAACGGAGAGTACTTGCACAGACATAACCAAGTAGCCAGGATCATCCACCAGCAAATTGCTCTGCGATACAATCTTCTGGATATTGAAGTACCGTACTACAGATACAACCCTGAGCCGGTTCTCGAGAATGGTCGCGCGACATTGTACTGGGATCGCTCCATTATCACAGACAGGACTATTATAGCTAACAAGCCTGATATTGTGGTAGTGGATCGATCTGAACGCCTTGCAATGATAGTTGATATTACCGTCCCTCATGACGAGAATCTCATGAAGGCTGAGAAAGACAAGCAAATAAAATATCTTGATTTAGCCCATGAGATTGTTGACATGTGGGATGTGGATTCAGCTGTCATTGTACCGATAGTTGTTAGCGTCAATAGATTAATAGCAAAGAGCCTCGACCAACACCTAAAGAGGCTCGCATTAGGTGGATGGGTCAAGGGCCAGATCCAGAAGGCAGTGCTTCTCGACACGGCACGTATTGTTAGGAGGTTCCTCTCTCTGGAGCCCTAACCGCCGGTAGCTTGGACTCTAGTCTCGTTGCCGGTAATCTATTTTTTATATTTTTAAATGTGTATTTTTTGTTTTATATAAATATATACCTGTTTAAAAATGTAATTCATAAGAAAAAAATATAAATAAAGAGAATAATAATAATAATAATATTTCAACAACTACACACAACGCCATCTAGACCCAAAGTAAGCATATTATATGCTTGTGTTATGGGTTCTAGAATGCGGATATACATACTTAAATACTTTTTTTTTGTAAATACATACATATTATGAAAAATAATACACATATTAAAAATATGATGTTTTATGTATAACTTTTTAGACTAGTAGAGTATGCCATAGGCATTAAGTCCGCCTATAGTAATACGAGTATGTATGTAAGTTTTAAAATAAATATATAAAATAATTATAATACAATTACATTTTTTGATTTATTTTAATTTTAATAACAAACAGAGAGAGAGAGAGAGAGAGAGAAAGAGAGAGAGAGAGAGAGATAGAGACATACACAGATAGAGACAGACAGAAAGAGAGAGAGAGACAGAAATAAAGAAAGGGAGAGAGAGAGAGGGGAGAGAGACTTTCGCATTTATAATATTAATAAGGACATCTGGCTAAACAAAAACAATATCCATTGTTTAAAATGTTAAAATGTCCATTGTCTAAATTTGCTTAAATTATATCTAAATTTGCTTAAATTATTAATGGCTACGACTTTTAAAAGAGTCGGTATTTATTATAAGAAAATTACCTTATTTAATTACTATTCTTTCCAACACAGCCAAAAAGCCTTTTATAACTTACGGTAACGTTACCGCGGTAAATATTTACCACAAACTTACCTCGCCATATGGCTTTTAACATGTCTAAGAAGATTCCCTCTCCATAAAAACTTTTTATCACATTGCGAACAAGCGTATTTTTCTTTAGTATTATGTACTGAAGATTTTATTTGGTCTATTTGAGCTTTTTGCTTTTCAGGATTAGGCGATTCAGGTAGTGTTTCTTCTAATTTTCTATAAAAAAAATATTACGATTAATACCGGACCGGAGGCCCAATTTGCCCCTTTTTATCGTACCTTCCTCAATCCCTTTAGCTACCCCACTCCCTTTACGATAGGCAGCGGCTTCGCAGAGTCCCTGACATTGCAGAAGCAATGCTAGGGACTCTAGTCGTTCATAAGCGACAGTTACCACTTACCATCACGTGGCCTGTTCCGTCTGCCACTGTCAGCAAAAAATAAAGTCAGCCAATTAACTTACAGCCAGTTCACTGACAAGTTATAGTGATAAAAACAAAACTAGGGCCACTATTCAATCGTCAGATATAAATAGGTTATATAGCATTTTTTTATACTTTGGTGACAAACAAGCATACGGCCTTCCTGGTGGTAAGTGGTAACCGTAACCTATAGAGATGGCTGTGTTTTCTAAACATTGCAGATATAATGCTTAGAAAACACAACCAAGCTGACCATGTAGGGGATGCGGAAGGAAAAGGGTAAAGGAAGAGAGTTTTTTTTATTGCGGATAATAGCAGCCCACGTGATTGTAAGTGGTAACTGTCGCTCATCGAAATGCAATGCAAGAGACTGCGAAGCCGCGAAAACACAACCAAGCTGACCATGTAGGGAAAAGGGGATGAGGAAAGAAAAGGGTAAAGGAAGAGAGTTTTTTTTATTGCGGATAATAGCAGCCCACGTGATTGTAAGTGGTAACTGTCGCTCATCGAAATGCAATGTCAGAGACTGCGACGCCGCTGTCTACCGTGAAGAGAATGGGGTAAGTGAGGAAAAAGAAAAGGAAAGATATTGGGAACATGTTTTAACATAGCTAACTTATGGAAACGCCTCTACTTACTTCCAAAATGCGTTACTTACCTTAATTTAATTAATTTTAACTGTATTTGATGTTTAGTGCTTGTTTTAACATGTTTCCGAAGATTTGACGATGTAGTGAATAATAACCTAAAAGAAAAAATTCATAATTTTTCAAATTTTCAACTAGCCGGGCCCTGCGGCTTCGCTCGCGCGGTAAATGGTATGTGTTTAAATGTAACTCGGGAACCAGATCGATTTTTGTGATAAAAAGTATCCTATATCCGTTTCCAACACCAAATCTATGTATAATAATTTTCATCAAAATCGGTTCAGTCGTTTAAGCGCTGAGTAGTAATAAGCACACATACACACATATAAACTTTCGCATTAGGCTCGGGCAAAGCCGTGGGTCGCAGCTAGTATTTAATACATACAGACTAATGCAAATAGTCATGTTTTTGCACAAATATTTTCATGGACATTTTTTTATATTAGCCTACCAAAGTGACTCCACCCCGCCTGATGGTAAGCAGTCAGTGGAATCCAGAAGTGGTGGCCACTATACCAACTGTCTTCATATCAAAGTGCTAGATTAATAATAATAATAATAATATAATATTTCAACAACTACACTCAACGCCATCTAGACCCAAAGTAAGCGTTTGTATTTCTTTGTTGTATTATGGGTTCTAGAAAGCGGATATACATACTTAAATACTTTTCTTTTTGTAAATACATACATTATACATAGAAACACCCAAACCAATGCAAATAGACATGTTCATGCACACAAATATTTGCACTGAGCGGGAATAGAATCCGCGACTTTTGCGTGGCAGTCCATACACAGTACCACCGAACCACAGAGGTAGTCTGAAGTCTGAAGAATGGTAGCCTCTAGTATGACCGATAATAAGTGATTACCGTAATCTCCGTAATCCCATAGGTTACAGTAATCGGTTACCACATGCTTACCTGCAAGTTTCACAGTAAGGTCTCCTTTTCTGTCCATTTTCAATGCTATGTCCTTCCAAATGCTTTCTTAATGAAGTACTCCATTTAAATGTTTTAGAACAAAACTGACAAGAAAATGTTCCAGATTGTTGTCTAAAAATTACATTAGAATGCGAATATAAATTATTTATTTTCTAAGTTTACTGATGGCACGGCACGGCGTACTTCAGCATCCCGCGACGTTCGTTTTAAAGTGGAGAAGGCATGGATCTATTAATGAGGGAAATTTTAGCCTCCAGTTGGCGCCACTTTGGTAAAAGGTCTTCAATTATGACAGCGCTATCAAAACAAATATTTTTCAATGTTCATTTCGGAAATTAAAATGTTTAATTTACAAAATTCATAATTCACGTGCTTAAGGACAAAAGATAATTGCTAAGGTTTTCTAAAATGGCGCCCACGAGGTGGCAGCACCGATGTGTCAGGTCTAGCTGTCAAGCGCTTTTTGAAAGTTAACCCCTGATTAGCCCAATGTGACAGTTGAAATGGCGCCAACTAGGGGCGAAAATTTTCCTAAAACATCCTCATTGAACTGTTGCCCCCGCGCCCCGCTCACGAAGACGTGCCGCGGTATAATTGTATCGAAATAAAGTAATATAAATTCTAAACACGATGAAATAAGGATAAATATAAATTAATCTAAAATAAAATCTTTTGCAGTGCCATGCCGTCAGTCGGCGCCGCTCCTAATAGATACCGCATTAACATATATCTGTTCTGAATCGAGCTCACAAAAATAAAAAAGGAAGGAAGAAAAAGTGAAAAGGAAGAAGGAAAAATAAAGAAGGAAAAGGAAGAAGGAAACGGGAAATGAGGAATAAGAAGGGAAAGGGACCGAGGGGATATTTAGAGAAGATATATTAATTACCTGGGTTCTATTAATTGTTTTTCTTCAATTTTATCTCCATTTTCATATTGTGATGGTGGTCTGCAAATAATGCAATATAAATTAAAATATATAATTTATTAATAACCACCTGTTTCCCGTAGCTCCGTTCGCGTGAATGTCGTTTATATCGCATGTTCCATACAATTTTCATCCCTTATTTCAACCCCTTAAAGCTTTTTTTCTAGATAAAAGATGTTTTATGGAGAGTATAGTATGGATAAGCTTTTGCCCGCGAGCGATATTAAATATTAGATGGTTAGAAAATAAAAAGTAAGTAAAAAAATAAGATAAGATAAGATAAGATAGTTTATTTGCTCAAAATGTAGGTACATATAGATGGTACATGTGTGTCAAAAACAAAACATGTTTGAGAAAAATAAAAAGTCCTGATACCTTTTGTCAGTTCTTTGACATGCAAATATTTGGTTACAAGCAGAGCTGTAAGTAACAGCTTGTGAATATATATTATATTCACTAGCTGTTACTTCCAGCTCTGCTCGCTTGAATGTCGATTATATCGCATTTTTCATACAAACTTTCATCCCCTATTTCAATATATTCATTTTTAGTGGTTTAGGCGTGAAAGCGTAACAGACAGAGTTACTTTCGCATTTATAATATTAGTATGGATATGGATTTTTTTTAATTTTGACAAATCTTTCTACAGACTAAAAATATATTTACTTACCTTTTAGAATGCGTATATAAATAATGTTTAACTGCCCTTTTTCTTGTCGTAAACCTTTCTTTACAAATTGTACATTCAAATCTTCTTGTGTGCTTTGTCATATGATAATTATGTGATGTGTCAGTACTAAAACTGCACTCGCAAATAGAGCATTTGTAGTTTGTGGCATTCTATGAATGGAAGAAAGAAAGAATCCACCTATAATACTATACTCTATACGATTATATAAATATATATTTGTGTGCTCGCGCTAATCTCATGAAATACTACACGGATTTGAATAATTCTTTTTACGTTTGATAGCCCAGTTCTTGTACATCACGCTACTATAGAGTAGAGCAGTAACAAAACATGACATTAACGCGGATGAAACCGCGCTGCGGGATGCTAGTAACATATTGTGCAAAAAGGAAATAATTGTTTTATAGACCTGTAGCTATATAATAAACGAGATTAAGCGCTATGTCGCGGTCATTACGCGGATGGGTGATCGTTTGATAAATCTTTTAGAATCCAAGTGCGTAAAAATAAGCAACACCCTTTGAAATAGAAATTAGAGCATTTTATAGCATAACTTCTCGCCTTTCCTTTTTCCTCACCACCGCCTTTAATCCTTAACCTACTCCACTCACTTTACGGTAGCCGAAGCAATGCTAGGGACTCTTGAGTCGTCCATAAGCGACAGTTACCACTTACCATCACGTGGGCTGTTTGCTCGTCTGCCACAGTAGACAATAAAAAAAAAATTAGCTGTTGCCCGCAGCTTCGCTCGCGTGAATGTCGGTTATATCTCTGTTTATACGATTTTTCATACAAATTTTCATCCCCTATTTCAACCCCTCGCCATTTTTTGTGATAAACGCCTATGTTGTTACCCGAGGTCTAATCTATCTTTACTAAATTTCATCAAAATCAGTTTAGTGGTTTAAGCGTGGAAGTGTGACAGACAGACAGAATTACTTTCGCATTTATTATATTAGTATGAATAAAAGCATGCAGTATTTTAATAAATACCTCGTTTAGCACAATCTGTATAATATAGTAATAACTTACCAATTCATGTTTAATTCTTATATGATCTTTTAAATCATCGCTGCTCGGGAAAGTTAGAATACACAACTGACATCTAAACATAGCTATGACATAATCTTCCTCTAACATTGCATTCCTTCTTTCTTCCTCTATCCCATCTTTATCCAAATCTAAAATCTTATATTTCTCTTTCCTTCTTTTATGTCTCCCAATTCCTTTATCCAAATCTAAAAGTTTATATTTCTTTTTACTTCTTTTCTTTATATTTATTAATAATTCTTCTTCTGAGTCAGAATTTAAATTATCATTATCATTATTTAAATTATCATTTTCATTATTTAAATTATCATTATTACAATGATTCTCTTGTTTTATGAGTGATATTTGCTCTGTTTTTATATCATCTTCTGTTTTTAATTGTTCTGTCTGTAGATTTGGTAGTATGTCTATATTGGCTAAGGTATGGGCAGACAGTTTCGGGTTTGGTTGTATATTAGGGCATGGTTTTACCTGTAAAGAATGGTAATTTACTTAAGTTGCACTGTTCTTAATATGTAATATAATAATAATACCAGGCTGTTCACTGTCCCACTGCAGGGCAAAAGCCTCTTCTCATATAGAGAAGGCATGAGCATTAATCACCACGCTTGCTCAAGGCGGATTAGCAATTACAGACTTTTAAGTCCAGGTTTCCTCACAATGTATTCCTTCACCGTTAGTCAGAAATGTCCAAGATAAAAAGTATATAATATGATTTGAATTTGTAATATGGGTTTTAAATTTTTTTATACAGCTTTTGTGGCAAACAAGCTGCCCACCTGATGATAAGGGGTAACCGTAACCTATAGAGATGGCTGTGTTTTCCAAGCATCGCAGAAGTAATGATGCTTAGAAAACACAACCAAACCATTGCCAACCATGGTTTATTGGTACTGTGTATGGTCTGCCACGAAGAGGTTGCGGGTTAGATTCCCGCTCAGTGCTAATATTTGTGTGCATGAACATGTATATTTGCATTGGTCTGGGTGTTTCTATGTATAATATGTATGTATTTACAAAAAAAAGTATTTAAGTATGTATATCCATATCTAGAACCCATATCACAAGCTATAATATATGCTTACTTTGGGTCTAGATGGCATTGTGCATAGGTGTTGTGTTATTATTATTATTATTGGTCCTATGGTTTTAATATTTCAAACAAAACTGGTGTTGTATTGATACCTAATTAACACCTCTGCTTACCGCTTTGGGATAAAAGGTTTGACATTGTTGTTAAATACACATATAATAGCTTCCCGCAGCGCGATTTTTGCCCGCGTTTTTAGTTACTGCTCTGCGCCCGTTGCCAATAGTGTGATGTTACATAACCTTCCTCAAGAACTCGGCTATCAGCAAAAATAATTATTTGGATTGGTTGTTTCAGAGATTAGTGCATACAAACAAACTCTTCTGCTTTATGTAATGGTATAGATAAACTCTTACCTCTTTAACATAATCTAGAAATAGTTTATATGATGTTTTAACTTGTTTTATAAATCTGTTGAAGCTATTTACTTGACCATGGCACTCCCAGCATAGTAAAAATGATACCTTTGTGTTTAAACTCTGAAAAAAAAAACAAATTTCTTAAGTAATTAAAACAAATATTTGCCTGTAAAAGTGACTCCATTAGTCCAAATAGTGCCACACAGGAAAAGAAAAAAAAGGGTCTCCATTTTGCCTGATGGTCAAACTGCTATAACTGCTAAATGGTGACCTCCACTTTGGCAGAGGTTCAATGCATAGGTTATAGTCAGGGATGTTATGATATTTAAGATTTGGTTAGGGATTTATGAAAAACCTTAAACTAGTTTCAGTTATGGATATTATATTTTTTACTATGAATACTTTATGAGATGCTTTTCATTGATTTACTTACGAGATCTAAGATTTATCCTACTTATAAATGCGAAAGTTTGTGTGTGTTTATTACGACTCAGCACCTAAACCGCTGATCTGATTTTGATAAAAATTGGATTATGATAGATTCGGTACCGGAGATGGACATTACTACTTTTCTCTCGGAAATCGGTCTGGTTCTTGAAAAGAGAATTTAAACTGCAGTAAATATTTATTGATTATAATGATAACGTCGTATAACGAGACTGCCTCAGTTAAATTAATTTGGATTTTAGAAATGTTTTATTCTAGTTTGGAATTGACAATCAAATTTATTGACGAGATTTAACATACCAAGAGCTCATTTTTATACACTGCCTACATGTTCAGCTAAGAGCGTGAAGCCGTAAAGCTATAATAACTAATTTATAGGACCATAGAAAGTGTGTGTTTTTGTACATTTCACCACTATTATTACACGTAGTATATCGCAGTAAAGAATATAAAATTGTAATATGATTATAAAAACACATATTATCGTATATTTATATGGTTTTTAAGCGAATACTTACAGAAATTTCACTAATAATTTGAGACAAACATCGATTTTCGTGATACTCTAATTTCAGCATTTTTCGATCCGTACAAAGGCAGCCACAGCACAAATTGCTACTACCGAAATTCATTGTTACACTATATATAAATTCTCACTTTTTATAATAATACTTCATTCAGAAAAAGTAAAAAAAATAGTAAAATAAAACAGTAAAAATACATAGAGCGATCGAAACAGCGACACAACAAAGCGTCTCATGAAATCTTAGTAGAAAAAACTTATAAAATACTTCATTAATACGGTAATTTACATTTTAATACATTAAGCTAAAGTTTAAATTCACGTAGAGTATTTTTGTCTTACAACTGTTTGCTATTGTTAGGTTTGGAATGACAAAACGTTTTGCGTTTTGTTAAGTAACTTTGTATGTTCATTGTAAAAAATTGATCAATTAATTACAAACCCATACTTGTTTAAATTACAAAGAATAAGCAAATACTTATAAATACATGTATTATTATATCTTTATAAAAATTCCTAATTCTTTTAATGCAATAACATAACGTTTACAATGAAAACCCGTAAATGTATAGCTTCGGGCTTCGGCAGTAAGGTATGTATTATAAATTATGGCGACTAGGCTTATCGAGTTCTCGAATGAATTAAATTTATTAGTAGGTATTTCTTCTGCTTCTAGACGTGCTTCTACAATAATGAAAGTTTGGCTATAAGCTAACACGATAAGTGTTAGCTTATAGCCACACTTTGCAAATATTGCAAGAATTAAATTAATTAAAAAGAGCCTGATAAATATTTAAGAGCAATCTATATTATTCATACAAATTTATCATAAATATTTAGGCTCTTCTTAAAAAAATAAGCTTGTAGTAGTAGCCTGACTATTGTAAAGTAACGAATAGAATAAGGTAAAAAGTAAAAAATTGAATAAAAAGGTATATAATGTTTCAATCTGTAAGCGATCTCTTACAGATTGAAACACATCATCATACCCAGTAAACCCTCATTTTACCTTTACCGTAGTAAGTCAGTAAACTTGAGAGTACATTTGACCTTGAATAGAACCTTTCTAAAGCGAAAAGTTCTTACTCCGATGACCCTTAGAGTGACGTAAGGACAAGCCCCCGCGCACACCTACTGTGGACTAAAATTAAAGCCGCTTTGGCGCTGGATCTCTTTAATGTTTTATATTTTTATACAACTTCGTTGGCAAACACTTCGGTGTCTGCCCCTGTGATGCGTTGGGACCGCAAGTGACTATTCTTGTGAGTTCGATCTCCACACAGGACAAAGTATTGTGTAATCCATAAATATTTATTTCGTACTTTGTGTCTGTTTAATTGTATATTTGTAAAGTCCACCGCGATACAAGGTTTGCTCGTTAGTGCGGAAGTTGTCTTCAAAACAAGCAACTACAAGGTGAATGGTAGGTAACCGTAACTTATACGTTCTCTAAGCATTGCAAAAACAATTCTACAACCAAGGTGTTGATGACCGTGTAAGGAAAATAAGAGGACAATTAAATAGGGGTCATTGGCATCCGGCACTCTCACTCATCAAACGAAACTTATTAGTGAAGGAAGTAATACTTTACTTCGATGAGAATAGGTAAGACCCCAGTCAATCTGAATTCATTTTGAAACCAGCAAGAACCACTACCGTACAGTAATCCTTAATTTTTTTTTAATCACATTTTGCATTTGGTGAATGACATAATACATTTCTTGCAGGAAAAAAATTACTTAATTTAAGTAGTCGTTGACATATAAAAGTTCTGAAATGGTAACCGTGATCCAAAAATAGCGTGGTCTTTCACGAGGTGTATGCTGGATCTTAATCTATTAAAGGTGGTAGGCAAGCTATAGATGAGAGTGGCTTAGAACAGGCCAATGTGAAAATGCTCGACAGAGACCTAATAAATATTCGTGTGAAGCAAGGGCGGGTCGCTAGTACCTAAAATGTATGCTTCAAATCGCTTTATTGCTGAAAAGTCACCATTGGACAAAACACGAACCGGTATCTGACGTCACTCGCGTGCGTACCATTCCTATTTTCAAGACACGATCCAAGACGGGCCGAATCGCGGCATCGCGCATCACTGCATTTTGTAAACGAAGCCGGATTGCTCGCGCATGCGCGCTTCACTGTAATATACCGCGAAATTTATTATTTTAGCAATAATTGTGATTTTTTTAAGTGGTTATATCAGTGTTTTATTATAATAATATTAAGTTATTTTAGTGTTTTGTGTTTTTAAGTTTGTGAAGCAGATTGGAATACCTAAAATGGCGGTAAATAATTTTGGATCTTTAACACTTACGCGTGTCTGTATGTTTATGTTTAATCTGTGGCCTGTGGAACCAAAAATAGATCAATTTGAATCACATTAGAATGCATCTGTAAAATATTTATTTCTACATTTTACTGCTTAACTAATGGCTTTAGAAGGCACAAACCTAAAGAGAACCAGCCGGGTAGACGATTTCCAAAAAAACATATTATTATTATCTCAGACATTATGTATTTTAAAGCTTTCCAGAACAATGCATTACTGGTAAAAGGCATTAAAAAAATTCGAAAGTGTATGTTTGTTTGTGACGCGTTTACCGTTATAACTACAGCCGAACTGATTTTAATAAAATTTGTTATGGTAATGAATGGAATACTGGCGAAGTAAATATTATTATCACGTATGCCGTATGCCACGTGCTAAAACAACAAATTTATCATCACGCATAGATTTTCTAATGGGGTAAGCAGATGTGTATTAAACTTCAAATGTGTAATAGAGGGCGTACAGAGTACAATGCAGACTTGATATCTACTACTAGGCATTTTGCAAATAAAACCTTGGTTTTGCCGAAACTGGCAAATTGAGTAAGACGCTTCCATTCAGCTTTGGTGACAGATGAACTTAAAGGTACTTACTTACTTAATAACCAATGGACATGTCTGTGTTCACAATCAATATGCCACGACAGGTCTTATTCACAGACTAACCGTCCGCGCGTGGTTTCACTCGCATTCATCTTGGTTACTACTCCGCTCCCGTCGCCAATAGCGTGATTGGTGACCTTGGACTATAAAATGCAAAAAGAATTAATCAAATCTGACTGGTGGTGGCAGTTTCTCTTTGCTTACTGATCTGCTCCTGTCGCCAGTAGCGTGATGTTACATAGCCTATTCCTTTCTCAAGAACTGGGCTATCAAACGCAAAAAGAATTTTTAAACCCAGCTGGTAGTTCCAGAGATTAACGCGTACAAACAAACAAACTCTTACGCTTTATTTATTAGATAGATAGAGTATTATATATTGAAAGCTGATTTCTTAGTAATTTATAAAGAATCTTAATGACAGTCTCCGGTCTAGAGTAATTCTTAAAAAAATAACTCTCGCGATTAAAAAAAAATTCCTGAGTTTATCCTACTAAGTAACTAAGTACCTACTTACCTCTTTTAATTTTGAAACATTTTATGACCAGCTGTGGATGTACCTAAATGTGAAAATACAAATAATGACCTCTAAATTTTCAATGCCATTGTTGTAGGTACAAATTTTAAAAAGAATTAGCCAAAATTCAGTTTTATTGACGCTCCTTAGCTTTTTACACGTCATTAAATCCAAACGCCAATTGAATTTAATTAATGAAAGAGTTATCAAATTAATGTGTTTTTAATTATTTCCTTTTACTTTTCCTGTTATAAAACTTTATCTATGCTATTAACAAATTACTGCACTAATGCCCAAACATAAGTAAGGATCCGGTTCGCCACCTTAACCGGTCGTCATCTTTGGTTTCCCGACACTTATTTATACCTAGGCCGTCTGGAGAGCGTCCGGGTCTTCATTTGTAGCCCGGGATTAAAAATCTAAAGTCTTAGGCCGCCCGCAACACAAGCACTGTGCTCGCACGCCGCGATTAACCGACGAACAGATCATAGGTTTAAAAAACCTGTTGACATGTGCGAGTTCTAGGCTCTAAAATCCGTGGTTTTCACGCGTCTATTCAGTTCAGTTTCGTTCAGCCCTATTTATACCTAACTACTACTTTATAGACCGGCAGAGTTTGTTTGTTTGTTCGCTAATCAGCCTTTCAGAAACTGGGGGTATACCTACCTAACTGAGTCAGTTAATGTACCTTTATTACAAAAAAATCAACCTTCGTTTTCTGATTTATTCAATAGCATCAATAATACAATAACATCATTTCTAATAAATTCAAATGTTAAACAATGGTAGAATTAACCAATTATTTTTTTACGTACACTTTGTAATACCTACTGACCATGAAATGCAAGGCTATTAAAACAAATAAATCATTACAAGTACACGACTATATTCTCAAGAGGGTAGGTAGTATCTATGACATCAGCTTTTGTCAGGACTGCCTGTTGCCATATGGACAGAATACCGAAAATATTAGAATACAAAATACTGAAAATTTCTTTATTCGGGAACTCAAACTCAAACTCAAAGCATTTATTTTATTTTGATCATATAATATGATGCTGAACGTAGTAAGTATATTTTTAACTAACTAAATTTTTTTAATACTTATTAGCCTACCAAAGTGACTTCATTCTGCCTTATAGTCGGTCAGTGGAATCCAGAAATAAAATATAAATAATGTAATAATAATATACTTAGTCGAAATGGTCCAGTGGATAAGGCACCCACTTCGTAAATACGAGGTAGTGGGTTCGAATCCGGGCAAGTACCAATGTGATTTTACAAATCATATGTACTTTCTAAGTTTATCTTGGACATTTCTGACTAACGGTGAAGGAAAACATCGTGAGGAAACCTGGACTTAAATGTCTGAAATTGCCAATCCGCCTTGAGCAAGCGTGGTGATTAATGCTCATACCTTCTCTATATGAGAAGAGGCCTTTGCCCTGCAGTGGGACAGTAAATAGGCTGGTATTATTAATATACTTAGTAGGTAGGTATATAATTTAATAAGTATAATCAATTAACCTACCTACAGCCAGATCGCTGACGGGATAGAGTCATGAGAAGAACTGGCAAGAAACTTAGGCCACTCTTTCGCCAGTTAATTACCAATCAGTAATTGAAACAGAGACTTTCGTGTACTCCAGTGTGTACACATTAGGTACCAATGAAAGATATTTAGTAACTAAATCCACGCAGCATGGTTTCATCCGCGTTAAGTTACATCTTTGGTTACTGTTCAGCTCCTATAGCACGCAGCGTGATGCTACATAGCCTGTAACCTTCCTCAAGAACTAGGCTATCATACGCTTAAAGAATTATTCAAATCCGACTTGTAGTTCAAGAGATTAGCGTGTTCAAACAAACAAACTCTTCTGCTTTATGCGTATATAGATAGGTATTTTGTGGCTTAGTAGTCGAGATCTTTCAAGTAGAATCTAAGTTGGTTTTTACTACACAAGTCGTGAATAAATCTTGTTGTATAAAGTTATAGACCGTGACTATGCGGCGCTCTATCAAGAGGAATGGCCGGTAATGACCGATATCTACACTGATACTAGCTGCGCCCCACAGCTTCACCCGCGCCTATTTTTTATATTTGCCTACCAAAGTGATGCCACGCCGCCTGATAGTAAGCAGTCAGTGAAATTCAGAAATGGTGGCCACCATACCATAAGCCATCGTCTTAAACTGCTGGTATAGTGGCCTCCACTATGGTGGCTAGGAATTAATGAAGGGATTGAAGGAGGTGAGGAAAGAGGAAAGGGAGAAATTTGGCCTTCGTCACTCTCACTCACCGAACCAAACGCAGTAGTACGGATACTACTACTCTTACGTCGATCTTCTATGAGAGGGTAGTACTTCTTCGGTCGATCCGGCACATTCATGCTGAAACCAGCGTGGATCTACCTACTATAAAATGTGTTTATAATGTGTTTTGTCTCAAATTCGGGAATCAGAACGATATTCGAGATAAAAAGTAGTAATATGTCCGTCTACGGCACTGAATCTATCTATACTTATACCATTTTTCATCAAAATCGATGAAGCTGTTTAGGCGGTGAGTGTTAACACACACACAAATACACACAAACTTTCGCATTTAAGTACCTATTAATAGGACTAGGATATAAAGCAGAAGAGTTTGTTTGTTTGTTTGAACGCGCCAATCTCTTGAACTGCCAGTCGGATTGATAGCCCAGTTCTTGTGGAAGGATAGAGGCTATGTATCATCACGCTACAAGCGACGGGAGCAGAGCAGTAACCAAATATGTAACTTATCGCGGGTGAAACCGAGCTGCAGGAAGCTAGTCATACAATACAGAACAACGCGTGTGATTATCAATCTGCGATTATATTATGTACTGTAGCGTTACTGAACGAAAGCACATCTCTACGCCCGCAACGCGAGCGCCGCCCCCCGGAAAAATACAGAACTGTGGGAAGTGAACACGAGCCGGCATCACGGACTAATTATTAATCTAATTAAAATAAATGTTATTAGTTGCTCATAGTAAGTTTATAGTGTAAAATCCGTGTACAAAGTGATATTGTCTATTGCAGCTTTGGCAATAAATGTCTGAACTGTTGGTGAAAGTTTTATTTCAATAGGTTCGCCCCTATAGTACCAAAATACCCGATACACAAGAGGAACATTATGAGGGTTTACCTTTACGCGTCATGAGTGGCAACGTTTCAATTTAGTTTCATCTTAGCTATATTTTAGAAATCGGTTCTGTTAACATGCTAGAATCAGGTGAAAGCTGTATATAAAGTTAGTAACTAGAGTGCTTACAGTTATTTTACTATGAAAATAACGCATAATTGGTAGACTAGATTTATCTGCAATTCCACCTGTAGTATTTGACAGTTCAGTAATAGCACTGAGTCAAGCGGTCAAAAACCTTGGTCTGTACATTGACTCGACACTGAACTGGCAAGCGCATATAACAAATGTTAGCCAACGAGTCACCGGTACCCTTCGTGCTCTCTATCGCTTGAAAAACTTCCTTCCAATCAAAATCAAGGTTATGCTTGTACAAACTTTAGTTTTACCAATAATTGACTATGGTGATGTGTGCTATCTTGACCTGAATGCAGACCTTCTCAATAAGCTAGATCGTCTTCTTAATAACTGCATTCGATTCATTTTCAACATTCGCAAGTACGACCATGTGTCTACATTTCGCTCACAATTAAATTGGTTGCCTATACGTCAGCGTCGTTGTTTACGTACTCTTACTACTCTCTTTTCATTTCTTATGTCTTCCTATTCTCCTTTATACTTAACGCACTATTTTGAATATTTACATATGACCCACGATCGCAATCTTCGCTCTTCAAATAATCAAATACTCCTATGCCCTTCACATAACTCTAATTTCGTTGGTTCCTCCTTCCGTGTTCAATCTGTTCTTCTATGGAATGCGCTCCCTCCCGAGATCAGGATGTCCACAAACCGTTTGACATTTAAGATGAAGGTAAAACAGCTCCTTGCAAAAAATTTGGCAGAATCATCACAATAGCTTAGTAAGTATTTATTTATGTATGTATATATATATATATATATATATATATTATATATATGTATATTATGTTTATCTTATACTTTTATGTATCATGTATCTACTTATAAATATTTTTAGTTGTTAGATTTCTACTTCAAATGCACCTACTTTATCTTATCTCTGCATCACCCTGTTAGGTTGACTGGTAGAGAATGCCTTTGGCATTAAGTCCGCCTATATACTTTGTATATGAAGTTGTTAAATAAATAAATAAATAAATAAAAATAACGCAACTTAAGTTTCAAATATATTATTTGCGTATAAATAGAACTGTAAACGCAATGATTTCTTACTTTTTATACAGCTTTTTACCTAATTCTAGCATGTTAACAGAACATATTTTTGAAATTAGCTGTGCCCGCGACTTCGTCCGCGTGGAATAGTGTTTTGGGCAGCATTTTTTGGATATATCTTTTAGTTTGTTTTGAATTAAAACATCTTCGTTTAGGTGAATAATAAAAATCTTTACAGTAAATGCATCTCTTTATACGATATTAGACGTATAGCCATCAGGGATCAAAGCCATACAGGCTGCTAGGATTACTTACACAAATCCACATAAAGCTGACCATGCGAAAAACAGCTAATATTTAGACCCACACTCACTACATTTAGTGTCTGACCTTAGGCTTTATTAATTGTCATCGCGAAACATAGGCTCACTGGAAACTGAACTCGTTTAAAACTAAACTAAACGGGAAATTGTTTGGAATGAGAGGAATCCGAGGAATTTAATTTAATTTTAATTTAATTTAACGCTTTAAGGTTTTTTTTTTATATATTAGCCTGCCAAAGTGACTCTACTCTGTCTGATGGTAAGCAGTTAGTGGAATCCAGAAGTAGTAGACACCATTCTAAAAGCCAAACTACTGGTATGGTGGCCTCCACTATGGCGGCTTAGTGTGATGCTTTTTCACGCCCCGCTTAAAAGACCCAGAATCAAAGTTAGATGGAAACTCATGCGCTGGCAAAAAATTATAGGCTTTAATTGAGCGACAAAGGTATGAAGTGCTGAACTGTTTGGTTTGAGACCCTTTAGATTGCACTGTGAAAGGGTAGCACTTCAGTCCCGCACGTGTCGTTCTGGATAAAAGGGAGGGGGTAGGATTAATTTAAAGAGCTCTTGAGAAGACTCTATGTGGTAAAGGCGATAGAAGACGGCCATTGAGGAGGCGATGTCTCTTCGCAGCTGAAAAGGCTCAAGGGTCTTAGTGGCCTCCGGGCTTCCGATGATACGCACTGCTCGCAAAGGGCCTCCGTACCCTCTGGAAAATGTTCGCCGGGTCCCACTATCCGGTCACCAACCTGCACGACGAACCACTCCGGGATTATGCGCAACCTGGTGGGGCAGCATCTTAGGGTGGTCATTTTTTTTTTACATTAGCCCACCAAAGTGACTCCACCCCGCCTGATGGTAAGCAGTCAGTGGAATCCAGAAGTGGTGGCCACCATACCAAAAGCCATCGTTTTAAACTGCTGGTATGGTGGCCTCCACTATGGCGGCTGGGAATGGGGTTAGGGGAAGGTAGTGAGAGAGGTGAGGAAAGAGAAAAGGGGGGAAATTGGGCCCCCGGCACTCTCACTCACCGAACGAAACGCAATAGTACGAATACTACTACTCTAACGTCGATCTTCTATGAGAGGGTAGTACTTCCCCAGACGATCCGGCCCATTCATGCTGAAACCAGCTTGGATCTACTACCGTAATACTACGGTTAGGTCTAATTGGGCCCCTGTACAATGCCGCGGACGGCCAGCGGCACCACCGTTTATACGGGTCTCCCTGGCCGGCGGTTTGACCCACATCACCCACACAATGACACGCGGATACTCATGCTGGTCCCACACATGCTGCGAGGATTGTCATCTCTGCATCAGTTGGGCCTCCGGCTCTCGCACTTACCGAACGAAACGTAATAATATGCATACTATTACTCTTACAACGATCTTCTATGAGAGGGTAGTACCTACGTGCGTGGTATAGAGACGAACCCGGGGGTGTTGCAGCGTCTGTGTATAACGGTACCGGATCGTTATGTGTGGAAGCGAAGGCGTCCGCCACTATTGGCGATACCTACAGCCAAAACTAACCTGCTAGCTAAAGCACACCTCACCCACGCTCTTCATAACATTAATAGAAAATAGTGTTTGTATATTTTGAAGTCCTAAGAGTGAACTCGCAAAAGTTTTAATGTATATATTGTGTAATAAATAATTATTCAAAATTAGTTAATAAGTATGTACTTATTACTTTTAAGATTTTAATGTTATATTATTTTAGATATAGGTAAGTTAGTAATAGCTATCGCATAGACCTGTAATGATAGTGCATAAATTCCTAATAAATAAATAAATAAATAAATACTTCCCTGGTCGATCCGACCCATTCATGCTGAAACCAGCGTAAATCGACTACTACTATTTCGTAATTTACTTTAATTCCACCTATTCCGTAATGAGTAATGATAATGAGTAATGAGACGTGTTAACAAACATGTTTTTATCACAAAAAATTAAATTAAAATAAATCCAGAAAAATATAAATATAACTTTTATTTACATTTTAACTGATAAAGTATTTACATTTTAATAAAGAAATTTATATATAATACATTATTATTAAAATTAACCTAACTTGAAAACACACTAACCTAAGCTAAATACATACCACATGTATGACGTGATTATTTAAATTGGCATAACTTTTTTTATTTATGAACCGATTGACATGAAACAAACACTAAATGTTAAGTGAAGCTTACCACAATGTATCAGTGAAAACCATATTGAAATCGGATAAGCCGTTTTTGAGATTAGCGTGAACAAACGCACAGACAAACAGACAAACAGACAAAAATTGTAACAATCACTGTTTTGGGTTCTATTTGCGTTGATAAAGGTCCCAATAATATTTTTTCTCATATATCTTCCATGTACAGACAGCGACCGGTTACATTTTTATTATATGTATAGATAGATAAAGCTGATATTAAATGATAAAAATTTTATACCAAAAAATATGACGCTAAATTGCAACGTTGCCGCTCATGACGTGTAAACGCTCGTCGATTATGAACAATGCTATTTACGTCCCATTTCGTAACTTCCCGTTCTATAATGTTTACTCATGTGGGACGAATTTGTATTTTAGTACCTAACCGCGTCAAACCAGTTCTTTTTTTCTTAATTTCACACCTTTGGTTACTACTCCGCTCCCATCGCCAATAGCGTGATGTTACATAGCCTAAAACGTTCCTCGAGAACGGGGCTATCATACGCAAAAAGAATTATTCAAATCTGACTGGTAGCTCCAGAGATTAGCGCGTTTATACAAACAAACAAATAAACTCTCGCTTTAAATATTCGTAGAATATATTGTAGATATAAAAATTGTTTTTACTATACTTTCCGCTTTCTAAATTCGTAGAAATTATTATCATTATGACAACAACACTACTTTTATAACAAAGTCGCTTCGCAACGGATTTTGATGCGGTTTTTTTTAATAGATAGAGTGATTCAAGAGGAAGGTTTATAGGTTTAATACGTGCAAAATATAGTAGAGAAACACTGGTAATTTAACAGATTTCTAATGTAATGCAGGCACATAGCGGTTGCGGCAGTACCGGCCAGGGGCCGCCGGCCTCTAAAGAAAACAATGACTGTTTGTATTGTCTCATAACGAAAAAGCTGTAAACGTTGTTTAAAAAGACATTCTGTAGTATATTTAGTATCAGCATAATACCTGTGCGAAGCCGAGGCGGGTCGCTAGTTAGGTATAAAAAATATTTTTGTTATAGGTAATCATTTAAGATATAGTTACCTACCTAGGTACCTTAGTACTTTCTCTTACTACTACCTTAGTACTCTACTATTTCATTTCATTTCATTTCGTTTCATTTCCTTTCATTTCATTTCATTTCATTAGTATTCGTATGTAATCTCACACGACAACCCTGAAATGCAAAGGTTCATTGACGATATGAATATTAATTTCGTTAAGTACTGTAAGAAAAGAATTGATTAATTGGAAAACAAATTACTTTGATTTTAATTTTAATAATGTATTATATTTGACTAGCTGTTGCCCGCAGTGAATGTCGCATATACTTATCGCATTTTCCATACAAACTTTCATCCCTTATTTCAACCCCTTCAAGCCATTTTTTTCATCCTTATACCAAATTTCATCAAATTCGGTTCTGTGGTTTAGGCGTGAAAGCGTAACAGACAGACAGACAGAGGTACTTTCGCATTTATAATATTAGTATGGATTTATGCAAAGCTTGTTTGGAATAGTTCTCTTCAGTCCACTGATTACGTAATTTCACGCCAAAAATCACGGTCATTTTCGATTCATTTATACTATCACTATCAAACCGGTAATACTTAGTTTATAAATAGTGTTTATAAAAATATAATCTTTATTTTTATTAGCTCACTTCCCGGTTTCAAACGCGTCTTTGTTTACTGCTCTGCTCCTGTCGCCGTTAGCATGATGTTACATAGCCTATAACCTTCCTCGAGAACTGGGCTATCATCATACACAAAAAGAATTTAAATCTGACTGGTAGTTCCAAAGATTAGAGCTTTCATACAAACCTTTATAATAATATAGATTACACAGAAGCGAACTTCAGACCTCCTGTAACACAATACTACTACCAAGGCACTACATGACATTCCTTCACTATAAAGTTTCCTACTCTCCTTACTTGGTTTAATTCACGAACCGGTTCCTTTTGTCCGTTGGGACACTCGCTTGACAGCTATTGGGGTCATTGTTCTTGGTGAGAGACTGAGTTATGTCCAGTCACTTACATAATATTATGCTATAGTAAGTAATATAATAATAATATGCCATGTAGTTCAGGATAGTGATCAAAGTTTGATAAAAAACATATGAAGTTACTTAAAGTTTTTTAATAGAACTTTGTTGGCAAACAAGCATTTACGAAATTTACGGACATACCTACTTAGGTTAGGTACTTAACTGTGTTCTGTGTTTTAAAAGCAATGCACAAACGATCCCACCACCAGTAAGGAACAAGTATATTCCCTGCGTCACTTTTCATGCTACTTGAAGTTGTAACATACAAAAATTGTAATAACCTGGTGATTAAAGAGTGGCCTGAGTATCTTGCCAGTTCTTCTCATGGCCTTACCTCCGTCACCGAACTGACTGTAGTTTATCAGGCTGACATTTTGTAATTTTAACGTTCTTGTGTTAATTCAACTACCCTAAATGAATACGTCTGACTTCGACAAGCTGTATTAAGTAAAATATTAAGTAGGTATATTAGTTTAATTCTCAGCTGAGGCCTAGCTACCTCGGCTGTATCTGCCATATCAATGATGTGGGACCTGAGTGTGGGATCCTCTCGAATATAGAGACTCCGAAAGGGTAATTTTACATACTTTTTTTTTTATATTTTCTTATAAATACAATTTCTGCATTAGGGAACAAGCCCTTTGGCGCGGAGATTTTACAAACATGCAAAATTTATAACGTACACAAGTACACCCAGACTCGGAACAAATATTTATGAACCACACAAAATTTTTTTGTTGTTTTAGATATTTCTCAGTGATTCTCGGACACAAAGTAAGTATCTACACTCCAACCACAAATAAGTACTTTTATGGATAAAACTTTGCACGTACTCCCTCCGCGTCTTAAAACAAGCAATATAATTATTAAAAAAACAAAAGACCCGCCTGCCTAAAACAAAGTAAAAAAAACGAAACCCATTTTCTTTTCTTGTGCTGATGCTGCATTGAAATTTTATACACCAGTCACTCCCACAATCAATACGAATCTAATGACACCTCATACGTTAAAATGCATCATGCCATTTAGGCTGTAGAGCGTGCCAAAGAAATAGACATACATACTCACATACATACTACATAAATACATACATACATACGCTCGAAAAACATTACCCTTCTTGACTGCGTCAGTCGGGCACTTAGGTATCAAATCATTACGTCATCCAAACACATCACTGTTAGGTTTTATGGATGATGCCATGATAAACTGATGGATGACATAATACTTCCATTATTTGACAATATTAGCAAACAAAGAAATATATTGGTAGTGCAAATTTATGTAAAGGAACATGAATATTTTATTAGATACTGGCCTCTCACAGCGTGGTTTCGGTTACACCCGTGTTAAGTTAGCAGCTCTGCTCCCGTCGTCTATAGCGTGATGTTACATAGTCTATAACCTTCCAGAACTAAGGTATCAAACACAAAAAGAATTTTTCAAATATATATAAATAATAGTTCCGGAAATTAGCGCGTTCAAACAATAAAACATTTTTTTTTTTATATTATAGTCTACCAAAGTGACTCCACTCCGCCTGATGGTAAGCAGTCAGTGGAATCCAGAAGTGGCGGCCACTATACCAAAAGCCATCGTCTTAAACTGCTGGTATGGTGGCCTCCACTATGGCGGCTGGGAATGGGGTTAGGGGAAGGGAATGAGGGAGGTAAGAAAGAGGAAAGGGGGGAAATTGGGCCTCCGGTGCTCTCACTCACCGAACGAACGTAGTACGGATACTACTACTCTTAAGTCGATCTTCTATGAGAGGGTAGTACTTCCCCGGGCGATCCGGCCCATTCATGCTGAAATCAGCGTGGATCTACTACCGTAAGAATATCTTCCGCTTAAATTAGTATAGATGTTTAATAATTTTTCTTCTCTTACCAGGGCATGAACCTACGCCTCGCCTTAGCCATCGTATCGTCAGCATGTTGGTCAGCCTTCCAACATGGGTACAACACAGGCGTCATGAATGCACCACAAACGGTAAGTATTTACCTGAATTACTTAGAATCGTGTTTCCCAAACATTGTTCTGCCAGAGCCCGATAATTTTAATGCTGCCTCTTCGTGACCCACTTAATACTTTTAAACCTAAGCTGGTTCCAATAAGTAAAATTATTAATTAGTAAAATACATATTTTAGTATTGCCTATTTAGTCACTAAATTTGAATAAAGACAATTTTACAATCACTACTACACCGCAGCGTTTTTTTATATTGATTATTTATGTTAAATTAAAATAAATGTAATTTCCTAGTAACTTAGCTACATTGATTTATTCATACCCCACCAATTAGTGGTGACAACGTTATGATGAATATTGGACATTCTGCGAATTGGACATTATGCGAACTGGACATTATACGAACTGGACATTCTGCGATTTGGACATTCTGCGAACTGGACATTTTGCATCCAGTGGACATTTTGCGAATTGGACATACTGCGACTAAACGAAATATAGCTTTATAAAAATACTAGCTTTTCGCAGCGCCGGTTTTACCCGCGTCTTTGGTTACTGCTCTACTCCCGTCGCCAGTAGCGTGATGTTACATAGTCTATATCCTTCCTCGAGAACTGGGCATAGCAAAAAATAGGTATTATTCAAATCAGACTTGTAGGTCCAGAGGTTAGAGAGTTTTAACAAAGAAACAAACTCTACCGCTTTGCAAATATTTGTGTGCATGAACATGTCTATTGCTGTCCTTCCACTCCGACCAACTGAACCGACCAACTGGTTGTGCAGAATGGAACCCAAAAAAGGGTTTTATTCCAATCTTATCAACTAGTTGATCATTTATTTTATTTTGAGAAGTATTATTCCAATGTGATCAACTGAACCAACCAATTGAAACGGACCAACTATTTGCTTTCTTAACTACTTATACAACTTTTTAGTTGGTCTGATGGGAATATTTTGTTAATGCAAATTTGTCCTTATCCACACAACTTTGATATTAAACCTTTATTAAATTTAAATTTTATTTTAAACTAATATAATTATATCATTCGCGATGATGCTATTAGGCAGACCATGATACAATGTTTATCTGATGAGATCTCAATAGGACACGCCCTAGTAAAATTGAGATAAAAAAATTGTTAAATGTATCTACCATAGGATTAAAATAAAAATAGACAACTAACACAGTCGTTTTATTCAATCAAGCATAGTTTGTTTCTGTCTATAAACCAATAGGTTATTGAGTAGATATGGATTTATTCCCCCAAGATACACTTTCCCGGTACATTTCTTTAGGTTTGATACTAAGTTGTTTAGATGGGAACAAATTTGAATTAATAAAATATTCCTATCGGACCAACAAAAAAGTTGTACCGATAAGAAAAACAAATAGGTGATCCGTTTTAAGTTGCGTGGATGGGGATAAACTTGAATTAAAAAAATATTCCTAACCAACTACAAAGTTGTGTCGTTGAGAAAGAAAAATAGTTGATCTGTTTCAGTTGGTCAGTTTAGTTGGTCAGAGTGGAAAGATAGGTCTATTGGTCTGGATGTTTCTATGTATAGTATGTATGTATTTACAAAAAAAGTATTTAAGTATTTATATCCGCATTCTAGAACCCATAACACAAGCTATAATTTATGCTTACTTTGGGTCTAGATGGCGTTGTGTGTAGTTGTTGTGATATCATATATATATAGATATTTATGCATATTTATATTCTTCATCCAGGTAATGTCACAATGGCTACAATCAGAAGCTATAAGTGAAACAAACAGCTCACTTCCAGCGATGGACGACCCTAAAGTGACTACAGTGATGTCTATAGCAGTTTCCATATATTGTGTTGGAGGAATGATCGGAGGGATCATTACTGGGTTTATAGCTGACAGGTAAAAATTATGAATGTTATGAACCTACTGAAAATTTCATAATATTGTTTGCATTTAATGATTCATTTTAACTTAGTTGTTACACAAACGAAAAAACTCGTTTCAATTAACTAACTACTTATGTAATATAATCGAATAGTAAAACTTTATACTTAGATACATTTATAATTAATGCAATTATTATTCAGTCAACATACACATTATTTTCAATAGGTAAATAGATATATAGGTTACGCAGTAAAAAGTAAACGTTCATACTTTAATATTGATAAATTGAATGAATCAAGAATGAATAGTTGTGAACGGCGTTGCCAGTCTTAAGACAGCTTTTATGCATTCTGTGTGAACTGTGGAAATATATTGATAGTGCTTTTGTAGTTGACCTAATTCCAACATTTATTTTTCTAATAACTTTTTTTGACTGGCCTGTTGGCCTAGTGGTTAGTGTCCCTGACTGCTAAGCCGGAGGTCGTGGGTTCGATTCCCCACAAATCTTTGTGAGATGAGCATGATTATTTGTTCTGTGTCTGGGTGTAATTTATCTATAATACCTATGTGTTATTTACAAAAAAATAGGTATATATGTAGTATATCAGTTGTTTAGTAAGTAGTAATATTTATTATAGTGATTCAATAAAACTTACTTAAACAATCTTATTGAGACTCTATTCAAAAAGTGTGTAATACCCTATTGTTTGTTTTATTTGCAGATTTGGCAGAAAGGGTGGTCTCCTTTTAAACAATATTTTAGTTTTCGTAGGAGCTCTATTCGAAGGCACATCTAAACTTGCAGGGTCAGCAGAACTTCTTATTGTTGGGAGGTAAGTAAAAACAACACCTACACACCGCTATTTAGACACAAAGCACTGATATAAGCTCTACGAGGCGGATAAACATACACCCGCGTTAAGTTACATCTTTGCTTACTGCTCTGCCCCCGTCGCCAGTAGCGTGATGTTACATAGCCTATAACCTTCGTCAAGAACTGGGCTATCATACGCAAAAAGAATTATTCAAATCTTATTGGTAGTTCCAGAGATTAGGGGTTCAAACAAACAAACTATCTTAAAATAAATAATTCTTCTTTCCCTATCCAATCTGTCCTTCTTTGGAATGCGCTTCCTCTCGAAATCAGGAATTCCACTAACCGTTATGTGTTTAAAGTTAAAGTCCGGGAGTTATTATTATCCAAAAATAAGGCAGTTCCATCACACATAAGTAATTATAATAATAATAACAATAATATGAAGGCTGAGAAAGACAAGCAAATAAAATATCTTGATTTAGCCCATGAGATTGTTGACATGTGGGATGTGGATTCTGTTGTCATCGTGCCGATAGTCATTACTGTAAATGGTTTAATAGCAAAGAGCTTCGACCAACACCTAAAGAGGCTCGCATTAGGTGGATGGGTCAAGGGCCAGATCCAGAAGGCAGTGCTTCTCGACACGGCACGTATTGTTAGGAGGTTCCTCTCTCTGGAGCCCTAACCGCCGGTAGCTTGGACTCTAGTCTCGTTGCGTGGCGTAGCGTGGGTATCGGCTGCCCGGGGCGGAAGACAATTTTGCCGCCCTCTTAATTAGGTATTTCACTTTAATGTACCTATACTATACATTTTATATACATTAATTCTATAGAACTTTTCGGCATTTCATTATTTTGCATTATACAGGTTAGATTTTAAATAAAAAAGTTTATTTGTTTTACGTCCACGTTTATCAATACAAAGTTCTTACTTCAACCATTGATATAACAGGTACATAAGTATTATCATGTCGATCGTCGTAATTTTAAGTAGGTAATTGTACCTTCTACTTGAAATTTAGGGTTTACCTCGACCATTGACATGATTAAGTAATTAATATAGCGAATAGAAGAAAATTTTTAATTAGAATTAGGATGATACTATTAAGTAATATTTATATCTTTATTGAAAAATAATATAAGTAGATACTTTTTAGAGTTAAAAAAATGTAGAATCTGACATCTCAAAACAATACTTTTCACATATTTAAGTAAAGCCCCTTCATTTGCTCTAATATTTTCCAAATTAGTTTTCTCTAATTGCGGTAAGCTGTCCCACTTTCTTCATTACTCTATTTATTTTTCATACTAAAATAAATAAATATTGTATGATAAAAGTTAGAGTTACAAAATAAACTATCAAACAATTCAAAGACTAGGTATATTTTATAGCACATCTATCTATGATAGGCAAAAATCTGAAAACCGAAAACTGAAAAATATTTGTTCGGAATCCTGGAGCGAGTGTAAAACCCGGTTATGGCTGGATTTTCATAATTTAAAGCTTGAACAACATATCAGACTGTCCAACATGCAATTAAATAAATAAAATATTTAATACTCACACAGTTGAACTCACGTAGCGGAAAATTCAAATTTTCACAAAGTTATCCAATAAGTTATCCAATAATTCCATTACTCATTCATTTAACATTCATTCACTACACGTACTTATTTGCACAAAAATCACAGTTATGAAACAGTGGGAACTAAACAACTGAAGATCCATGACTAAAATTTCTTAGAATTGTCAAAGCATCACGTACTTTCTTAGAGGGACGTAATAAACAATATTGAACCTAGTACTTATATAATATGATGTAATAAAATATAAGTCATTCCCGCCGATTTTAAGCCATAAACAATCCAAGCACCTGTTGTGAGACCCGATCGCTCTTCGGCAACCGGGTCTCGCAGAGTCTGGCGATATAGCTCAGCAGATTGGGATGGGCTTCGTAAATTTTTCGCGTCCTACCCATGGAAGCGGCTTTGCTTCTCCTCCGGAAATCCCGACACATGTGCGGACTGCATTACCGATACGGTGCTTCAGGGGATGGAATTATTCATCCCCAACGCAAAAATCCCGGTCGGCGGTCGCAGTCGCCCCTGGTTTAACAAAACCTGCAGGCAGGCGACGCACCTTAAGCAGTCCGCATATAGGGCCTGGAACAGTGCTAGGCAACGCCAGGACCCGCGGGTCAGGGAAGAGAAGCGTAAGTTCAATGCCGCTTCCAGATTCAACAAGAAGGTTATCGCTGAGGCCAAAGCAGAACACGTTGCCAGAATTGGCGAGAGGCTAGAAAGCTATCCTTCAGGGAGCCGTGCATTCTGGTCTCTCGCCAAGGCTGCCCAAGGCAACTTCTGCTCGTCCAATCTCCCGCCACTGCGCAAACAAGACGACATACTGGTCCATAGTGCAAAGGAAAAGGCTGACACTTTAGGCCAATTCTTTGCCTCGAACTCGACTCTAGACGACGGGGGAGTCACACCACCCAACATCTCGCGGTGTGAAAGCTCAATGCCGGAAATCCGCATCACTCAACGCGCGGTCAGGCGAGAGCTCAGGCTCCTAGATGTCAACAAGTCGAGTGGACCAGATGGCGTCCCCGCAGTGGTTCTGAAGACGTGCGCCCCTGAGTTGACTCCCGTTTTAACGCGCCTTTATCGTCTCTCATATACCGCTAATAGGGTTCCATCTTCGTGGAAGGTAGCTAACGTCCACCCGATCCCTAAAAAGGGTGACCGGTCGGACCCGTCAAACTACAGACCGATAGCGATAACATCCTTGCTGTCCAAGGTTCTGGAACGAGTTATCAACTCCCAACTCCTGAGGTACCTTGAGGAGCACCAGCTGATAAGCGACCGCCAGTACGGTTTCCGTAACGGTCGGTCAGCTGGTGATCTTCTCGTGTACCTCACACACCGTTGGGCAGAAGCCTTGGAGGGCAAGGGTGAAGCTCTGGCTGTCAGCCTTGATATTGCCAAGGCGTTTGACAGGGTCTGGCACAAAGCACTTCTATCGAAGCTACCATCCTATGGAATCCCCGAGGGACTCTGCAGATGGATCGCCAGCTTCCTGGATGGTCGGAGCATTAGGGTCGTTGTTGATGGTGCTTGCTCCGATACCATGATGGTTAATGCTGGCGTACCACAAGGCTCAGTGCTTTCCCCAACGCTGTTTATTCTGCATATCAATGACATGATAACCATTGAGAACATGCATTGCTATGCAGATGACAGCACGGGTGACGCGCGGTACACTAGCCAACAGAATGTCCCTCGGAGCTCCGTGCATGAGAGACGGTTACAACTTGTGTCTGAAGTTGAGGGCTCTCTCGGGCGGGCTCTCGAATGGGGTGAGAAGAACTTAGTTCATTTCAACCCCACGAAGACACAAGTATGCGCGTTCACTGCGAAGAAGGACCCTTTTGTTATGGCGCCTCAGTTCCAAGGAGTTTCTCTCCGTATCTCCGATGACATTGGGATCCTCGGCGTTCAAATATCCAGCAAGGTCCAATTTGGGAGTCATTTGGAAGACAAAGCCAAACTGGCGAGCAAAAAGCTGGGCGTCCTGAACAGAGCCAGACGGTACTTTACGTCATCTCAACGGCTTGTGCTATACAAAGCACAAGTCCGACCGCACGTGGAGTACTGTTCTCACCTGTGGGCAGGAGCCCCCAAATACCAGCTCGACCCACTTGACTCCCTCCAACGGCGAGCTGTTCGAATCGTCGATGATCCCAATCTCACAGACAAATTGGAGTCACTGGAGCAGCGGAGGGACTTTGGCTCTCTATGCGTGCTCTATCGTATGTTCAACGGGGGGTGCTCTGAGGAACTGTTTGACTTGGTGCCATCGTCTCCTTTCTATCATCGCACCACTCGACATCGCAGCAAAGTTCATCCATACTACCTGGACACGATCTCGTCTAGCACGGTTCGTTTTCAGCGTTCATTTCTCCCACGTACGTGCAGGCTCTGGAACGAACTACCAGCTGCGGTGTTTCCCGAGCGCTATGACATGTCCTTCTTCAAACGAGGTTTAAAGAGAGCATTAATATCAAGGTAGGCAGCGGCTTCGCAGAGCCCCTGGCATTGCAGAAGTCTATGAGCGACAGTTTCCACTTACCATCAGGTGGGCTGTTGGCTCGTCTGCCACTATAGGCAATAAAAAAAAAAAAAAAAAAAAAAAAAAAGCACAAAATCAAATACGAGAAATCCCCGCAAGTCAGTATAGGCGGTGTTGCCATTCGCTACAAAATATCATTCACAGAAAGCGGATTCCCCGAATTTGTCACAGAATAAGTAATAAAAATTTCGTGCACTTTTCTATCGGTCCGAATTTATAGTTACGTTAAAAATATGAAATGGTTTAAATATGTTGTACTAAATATTATCTAATGTGAAATTTTGCCGCCCCCTAAAAAGTGCCGCCCGGGGCGGGCCGCCCCCCCCGCCCCCACTACGCTACGCCACTGCGGTGGTAATCTATTTTTTATATTTTTAAATGTGTATTTTTTGTTTTATATAAATATATACCTGTTTAAAAATGTAATTAATAAGAAAAAAAAAATATAAATAAAGAGAATAATAATAAAACGTTTATTTTCCTTACACAAATGGAACTTAAATCTATATAACAAATTGAGTGAGTAAATAATTATGTATTATCTTAAATCTACACGTGGATTATTTTATTATATTTATGTATATTATTATATAGTACTATATATATATGTATATGTATTTATTTATATGTATATATGTATATATACATAATTAATTATAAAATATATCCTATCATTTAACTTAAGTACTTTGCACCTACTTGATTGTCTCTGCATCACCCAATGGTAGACTGGTAGATAATGTAAAGAGTACGGTAGTAGATCCACGCTGATTTCAGCATGAATGGGCCGGATCGTCCGGGGAACTACTACCCTCTCATAGAAGATCGACTTAAGAGTAGTAGTATCCGTGCTACTGCGTTTCGTTTGGTGAGTGAGAGCGCCGGAGGCCCGATTTCCCCCCTTTCCTCTTTCCTCACATCCCTCATTCCCTTCCCCTAACCCCTTTCCCAGCCGCCATAGTGGAGGCCACCATACC
Source organism: Parascotia fuliginaria (assembly GCA_963082885.1). Classification (NCBI taxonomy): domain Eukaryota; kingdom Metazoa; phylum Arthropoda; class Insecta; order Lepidoptera; family Erebidae; genus Parascotia; species Parascotia fuliginaria. The sequence continues at coordinate 2,349,330 of OY720201.1, read as the reverse complement.
AGCAGTTTAAGACGATGGCTTTTAGTATAGTGGCCGCCACTTCTGGATTCCACTGACTGCTTACCATCAGGCGGGGTGGAGTCACTTTGGTAGGCTATAATATAAAAAAAAAAAAAAAAAAAATGCCTCAGACATTAAGTCCGCCTTTACATGTATGTGTATAAAGTTTTAAATAAATAAATAAAGTACCTATAGATTTTAGTTAAATCAAGTCGTCATTCTTACATTATTTCTTAGTAACTTTTCAACGGTAGAACGTCTTAAGTGACAACTTCGCGGTAAGCTCATATTACCTTATTGTTCCAGACTTTTAATTGGTATCAACAGTGGTTTGAACGCCGGTTTGGCTCCAATGTACTTAGCGGAGATATCACCCGTCTCACTCAGAGGATCGGTAAGTTATTATGTGTGAGGGAGATGGATGATGTAGGTAGTTACTAATATTATAAGCGCGAATTTTTTTATGGATGTTACTACCTACGCAAAAACTACTGGATGGATTTTAATGAAACTTTACAATAATATAGCTAATATATTCAAATAAGACATAAGGCTAAAATGCTGCGCCCCACGGCTTTGCCTGCGCGTAAAATATGTTTTGTTGTATCTTTCGGGAACCAGACTGATAGGTACTTGAGATAAAAAGTAGCCTATGTGCGTATCCGGCACTGGATCTATCCACATACCAATTTTATCGAAATCGATTCAGTCGTTTAGGTGCTGAGTGGTAACAAACACGCACACACACACACACACACACACACACACACACACACACACATACTTTCGCATTTATATTAATAGAAGCGTTCACACAAAAGAGTGACAACGTCGCAATTCAGTGTCATATTTTCGTGGGTTTCATTTTTTATTATTTAATGTTAGTTATATTTTAAAAATGTTTTCTTAACACTTTTTAGAATTACATGAAAGCTGCCTAAAAAGTAACCATAATGCTTACAGTTCTATAAATTGATATACAAATATTACATTTGAAACTTAAGTTGCGTTATTTTCATAGTAAAATAACTGTAAGCATTATGGTTACTTACTTTATATACAGCTTTCACCTAATTCCAAAATGTGTTCTGATAACATTTTTGAAATATAGCGCCGATTGACGGCTAAAGTTATAAAGATCGTTATTATTCGGAAAAAATACCCGTATTTGGAGAAAGTTATGTTTAATATACATTAAACACTATATTTAATAAAAAACTTATACCCTCTTCATACAAAATATCATATTTTAGCCTTGACAAAGCCGGGCGCAAGCGAAATCCGAGCGCAAGCGTGAACAATCGCTTCAAATTTTTATAAATTTTCAAAATACTTACAATTCGATAAAAAATTAAAACCAGGAAAATATGACACTAAATTGCGACGTTATCACTTTTTTTGAACGCAATTATTATATTTATTAATTAATATAAAATTAGGATTTTGCTTGTTCTGTGTCTGTAATGGGTTACTACTTACCAATCTATTTTTTTTAATTTGCAGATAGGCACAGTCTACCAACTAGTGATAACAATCACTATCCTGCTATCACAAGTGATAGGTCTGGAATCTGTCCTCGGTACGGCTGATGGCTGGCCTTACTTGCTAGCCGTAACTGCGATTCCAGCCGTACTGCAGTGTATAATGCTACCATTTTGTCCCGAATCACCGAAATTTTTACTTCTGAATAAGGGACAGGAACTACATGCTCAAAGAGGTGGGTACTGTATTATTATATTTTATTTAAATACTAGCTGACCCAGCGAACTTCGTTCCGCCTAACAGTCGATCAACATTACTTTTTTTTATAAAAAAAGTATTTTTCTAAAATAAACGTAGCCTAAGTTACTCCTTATTACATCAGCTACCTGCCAATAAAAGTCCCGTCAAAATCGGTCCAGGCATTTCAGAGATGACAGACAGACAAAAATTGTAAAAAATGTTATTTTGGTGTATGTACCGTATATATATTCGTATACATGTACAAAACGGTTATTTCAATATTACAAACAGACACTCCAATTTTATTATATGTATAGATTTATAATTACTTATAAACAATTGAATAAGTATACATCGACACAAATAAGAAAGTACTACCCTCTCATAGAAGATCGACTTAAGAGTAGTAGTATCCGTACTACTGCGTTTCGTTCGGTGAGTGAGAGCGCCGGAGGCCCAATTTCCCTCCTTTCCTCTTTCCTCATCTCCCTCATTCCCTTCCCCTAACCTCATTCCCAGCCGCCATAGTGGAGGCCACCATACCAGCAGTTTAAGACGATGGCTTTTGGTATGGTGGCCGCCACTTCTGGATTCCACTGACTGCTTACCATCAGGCGGGGTGGAGTCACTTTGGTAGGCTATAATATAAAAAAAAAAAAAAAAAAAGAGGTTCTCGCAGGTTATATTAGGTTAGAAAGTTGATATCGCGAATCAGGATTCCATACATTTTGGTGTGCTGTACAGAAGTTGCTACTCCATCGCCATCTATGTTTTCTATGCTGTAAACTCGTAGTGGTCGTCTTCGCTTCGCTTCGTTGATTTCTATACGTTTCACTATTTGTCAGATAGATGACGCCACACTTTTCTTTCATCATGGAATCTACATCACAAAAAAGAAAACTTACTTATAGCACTCATCTACATGCCTACCTTAATTTTATAAAGAGGAAAGATTTGTATTTTCGTATGCAACGAATAAACTCAAAAACTACTGAACCGATTTTAAAAATTCTTTTATCATTAGTAAGCTACATTATCACTGAGTAATTGGCTATATTTTATCCTCGTACTCCCACGGGAACTTAAACCTCGCGGGTGAAACCGCGTGACGTCTGCTAGTAAAGTATATTAATAATGATATCTTGCTTAAAGCCATAGTGGAGGCCACTATACCAACAGTTTGACACGAACTTTTGTGATACCACCAATACACCGACTGCTTACCATCAGGCAGAGTGGAGTCACTTTAGTAGGCTTTTTATTTATATCAATTTTCTATACTGTCCTACAGCGGAGACATCCCTTCCAAATTTTTCTGTACTCTCTGGTCTAAGATATATTCTGAAAAATTTATATCCAGAGAGGGCCTAGACATGGCATAAATTTCTATTCTTTATAAAGAACAGATTAAAAAATTTATAGGATTAACTCAACTCTAGCAATAACAATATTTTCAAAAAATCATTTATCTGTCATTCGCCTTCCAAAGGCTGGCTTCTATATTTTAAAAGAAAAGAGCTTTACTATAGAGGAAGGGATTATTTTGACCTTTCTTACCCTTGATCTTATTTTCTTAGAAACAAAATATAGCCTTATTCATGATCATATTAGCCAAAAGACGTCCACTGCTGGACATAGGCCTCCCCCAATTTTCGCCACTGTGGCCGGTCGTTCATCGCCCTCATCCATCGGTTGCCCGCAACACTTATAAGGTCGTCGGTCCACCTTGTGAGGGGTCTGCCTACGCTGCGTCTTCCGGTTCGTGGTCGCTACTCTAGAACCTTTTTGCCCCAGCGGCCGTCAGTTCTGCGAGCTTTATTATTACACCATAATAATAGTAGCGTAGATGGCGCCACTCACAAATCGGACCTTTGTCTATCAATACTAGCGCCACCTATTTAGGAATTTATTATATTATTTATTTTTGTATTTATTTTTTCAAATCATATGTACTTTCTAAGTTTATCTTGGACATTTCTGACTGACGGTGAAGGAAAACATCGTGAGGAAACCTGGACTTAAAAATCTGAAATTGCCAATCCGCCTTGAGCGCACGTGGTGATTAATGCTCATATCTTCTCTATACCAGAAGAGGCTTTTGCCCTGCAGTGGAACAGTAAACAGGCTGGTATTATTACATATTATTAATAAGATATATTTATATTTTCAGCTCTGAACTGGTTAAGAGGAGACGTGGCTGTCCATGGAGAAATGGAAGAAATGCATCAAGTAAATATTTATATTAAATACCTGTTAAATCTAATTATAAATTAAAGTGAAAGCTGTATAAAAAGTAAATAACCATAATGCTTTCAGTTATTTTACTATGAAAATAACGCAACTTAAGTTTCAAATGTATTATTTGCATATAAATAGAACTGTGAGTGATTTCTAACTTTTTTACAGCTTTCAAATATTTCAAGCATATAGACAGAACACATTTTTTTTTAAATATAGCCCCGATTAAACGATAAAAATTGAAAACCACGAAATTGCGACGTTACCACTGTCTGTGTTGCCACTCATGACGCGTAAAGACCTTTTTCTCAGTAACGCGTGTAGATATCAAGCTGAAATGTATATCAAATACTCTTATTCCCAACCTCTTAAAGGTGTAAAAAATCAAAGTTTTATGTCAACGCAATTAAAATATATATATTACGTTATTTTTATTGACCTACAAGTTTGTACGGAACCCTCGGTGCGTGAATCCGAATCGCCTTGACCTCCTTTTTACCAAATGATTACAAATTGTTCATTTTTTATTCAAATTCCTCCTTTTTAGGTACATTTGATTAAATTCGTTGCAGGGTCCAAGACAGTAGGTTTAGCAGTCCCCGGGACTCCGGAGTGTCAAAACTCGGTGTTTCGTATTGGTTATCACTGTTAATCCTGGCTTACAGGAGTCACAGTGTTGGGCATGTGGGTGGGATTGTAAATAAATCTATACAATTATTTAAAGAGTTTGTTTGTTTCTTTGAACGCGCTAATCTCTGTAACTACCAGTCGGATTTGAAAAAATATTTTTGCGTATAATAGCCTAGGTCTCGAGGAAGGTTATAGGCTGTATAACATCACGCTACTGGCGACGGGAGCAGAGCAGTAAGAAAAAATGCAAGTAAAACCGCGCCGTGAAAATCTAGCCATTCATACTTTTCATCATTTTTTTTCTAGGAAGCAGAAAAAAACAAAGTGAGCAAAAAAGTAACATTACGCGAGCTCTTCGCCAACAGACAGTTACGACAACCTTTAATAATCGCCATAATGGTGATGATAGCACAACAACTCAGTGGGATTAACGCGGTGATTTTCTTTTCGACTGACATCTTTATAAAAGTGAACTTTAGCCAGATACAGTCGCAGTATGCCACTTTAGGTAAGTGAAACATTTTAGATTTAATTTTAGAATATTGAAATAAATTTACCTATTTATACTAATATAATTATTTATCTATACTAATAGCTTCACGCTGCGCGCTTTTACCAGCGTTTTTAGTTACTGCTTTGCTCCTGTCTCCAGTAGCGTGATGTTACATAGCCTTCCTCAGAAACTGAGCTATCATACAAACGCTATCGCTTTATAATAGTAATATTATTACTATTATAATAAAGCGGAAGAGCTTTGTTTGTACGTGCTAATCTCTGGAACTACCAGACGGATTATTTGATGGCCCAGTTCCTGAGGAAGGTTATAGGCTATGTAACATCACGCTACTGGCGACGGGAGCAGAGGAGTAAGCAAAGACGCGGGTGAAACCACGCTGGGGAAGCTAGTAAATAAATAAATAAACATTGTTTGACGACCTCTGTGGTTCTGTGGTACTGTGTATGGACTGCCACGCAGAGGTCGCGGGTTTGATGCCCGCTCAGTGCAAGTATTTGTGTCTATTTACATTGGTCTGGGTGTTTCTATGTATAATAAATATGTAGTTACAAAAAAAAGTGTTTAAGTATGTATATCCGCATTCTAGAACCCATAACACCAGCTATAATATATGCTTACTTTGGGTCTAGATGCCGCTGTGTTTATTGTGATATTATTATTATTGTACCTATTTTATTCTTGTCACAGGTATGGGCGCTATGAACGTAGTAATGACAGTGTTAAGCCTGTTCTTAGTAGAGGCGGCCGGTAGGAAAGTACTTCTACTGTCAGGGTTTACAGGCATGTTCCTGTGTACTGTCGCGTTTATTGTGGCGTATATGTATGTAAGTATCTTTTAAATCCCTTTAATTAAAATTATTAACAAAATTATATTTTTTAATAGGTATAAATAAGTAATATAAAAAAACGGTTTAGTCGCAATGAGCACAGGGTAAAAAGATGCACTTCTAATAACAGGCAATTCTTAAAAAGAGCATTTTGCAAAATGTGCACTTTTTATTAAAAATGGTCATAAAATAAAAATCATTTGCTTTTTCTTCTTTTTCTTTTTTTGGCAACAGAGCCGACGATTGTGTCAGCTATTTCTGCCAGCGTCAAGTTTAGAATAATATTCTTGTTTATGATATTAATGGTATATTACAATAAAATAGAAAAAATGTGGATGAAATTAAATGACAACCATCTTCCGTGAAAACAAAAGATGGACCCCAGGTCTCAGTATGTAAAATGTACTCTGTGACCCCAGGTAATCGTCTTTATTTTTGAGTTTATTGAAGTACATACTGAGGAATAGTAGTTAACAGTGTTGCCAGTGATCGATTTTCACAAAGCATTCTATTTGAACTGTCAAAATTTACTAATAGTGTTTTTTTAGCTGACCTCCATTTTCTGACAACCGACATCAATAATAAAAAAATAAACACGAACACAGACAATAAAAATGTACACATTTTGCGAAATGATCCTTTTGAGAAGTGCCCCCGAAAAATGCACCTTTTTACCCTGTGCACATTAAAGCTTCGGCCAAACCTGCGCGACTGCGACGCGGGACGCGGGACGCGACGCGGGAGCGTCTGCAACGCGAAACTTAACGTGCACACCTGCGCGACTGCGACGCGAACCGCGAACTTCATTTGTTAGTGAACAATCACTAAAGCTGCGCGTCTTTATCTGGTAATAGATGCACCCTACGGCTTCGCCTGCGCCTAAAATGTGTTGGCATGGTGATAGATGCACCCTCGGCAATCAGACCAATTTTCGGGATAAAAATAACCTTAAATACTTTGTCTGTCTCTGGCACCAAACCTTTCTAACATACCAGTTTTCATTGAAATCCGTTTAGCCGTTTAGGCACTAAGTGGTAACAAACACACCCACAATCTTTCGCATGTATAATATTAGTAGGATAGCTACTAAATTGTTGTGGTAATGACATTCTCGTATTTAACATCAAATTCTGACTCTGATGAAAAAGACCTTTTATTGCTTTTGCGGAATAAACCACGCGACAAATAATGGTAACCTCTCTGGTTCAATGGTTTGATTGACAGAGTACGAATCGGTAGGGTTTTTTTTACAGCCGACGGTGGCAGACTAGCCAACAGCCCACCTGATGGTAAGTGGTAACTGTCGCTCATGTCGCTTCTTCATTGCCTGGGACTCTGCGGTCTGCAAAGCCACTGCCTACCGGCAAGGGAGTGGGTTAGGTGAAGGAGGTGGGATAGGCGAATGGAATGTGGTAGGTAAAGGTAGTGGTGTAGGTGCAAAGAGTAAGGTAGGCAAAGGTAGTGGAGTAGGGAATGAGGAAAAATGAAAGGGGAGAGATTGGGCCTCCGGCGCTCTCACTTACCGAACGAAAGTAATACTACTACTCTTACATCGAACTTTTAATGAGAGGGTAGTACTTTAATTATACTACTATCTCTGACCACTAGACGCGTGCGTCCCGCTCCGCGGACGCTGCAGTCCCGCGTTGCGGTCGCGCAGGTGTGCAAGGCGCCATAGATATATACGGCAGCGACCGCCGCGCGGCAGACGCTCCCGCTTCGCAGTCGCTTTGGTCGCGCAGGTTTGGCCGAAGCTTTAAAGTAATACTTACCTCTATAATTCGGCGGTGCCGTGTATAACTACCAAAGGTCTCGGGTTCGATTCCCGCTCAGTGCAAAAATTTGTGTGCTTTTGGCCTGGGTATTAAACGTATGTATTTACAAAAAGTATTTAAGTATGCATAGTGTATTAAACGTATGTATTTACAAAAAGTATTTAAGTATGTATATCCGCATTCTAGAATCTAAAACACAAGCTATAATATTATGCTTGCTTTGGGTCTAGACGTTTTATTATAATTTTTAACGATGCACCAAAATATACAAAAAAAATTTGCCCATCTGGTACTATTTTGTACCGTCCAAATGGAAAAAACTGTTACGCGATAACATCTTGCGTCACAAGCCGATCGTGCCTCTCTATCGCTTGTTACGCGCTCTCGCTTGCACGCGACACGTGACAGCGTGCAGCCAGCGTTCATCCATATATTATAAATGCGAAAGTAACTGTCTGTCTGTTACGCTTTCACGCCTAAACCACTGAACCGATTTTAATGAAATTTGGTATAGAGATAGAATATACCTTGGAGAACAACATAGGCATATTTTATCGCGATAGGTGATGAAAGTTTGTATGAAAAATGCAATATAACCGACATTTAAGCGGACGAAGCTGCGGGCAACAGCTAGTCGATTTATAAAATTAAAAGACGCTTAAAAAATATCTGTATATTTTTATGAATACCTTTATGTTGACATTCACAGGCACACATAGCATGGGTGTCATATCTATGCATCGCGTTGATCATTCTCTTCGTTGTAATGTTCGCTGTTGGACCTGGATCTATTCCTTGGTTCCTTGTCACTGGTAAGTACATACATAACTTTACCTGCCTCCCATTAATAGAGTAAGCAAACTATAGAACGCCGTTTACTTCGATTACAGTTTATTTTAAATGCTGTCAAGACGGTGTCTGTTATTAATTCGGCAAAATTGCGCAAAATGACAACAAAATTTTGCCCGTTATTTTTAAATTTTGTCCGTTATTTTTAAATTTAATCCGTATTATGAAAATGAAAAAATGAAAATGAAAATTTATTTATTCACATTGGTTAATTAAATTAACACTTATGAACGTCAAAGTTTACAAAATGTCAGCAAATTAACCTACAGCCAGTTCGCTGACGATGTAGAGCCATGAGAAGAACTGGCAGGAAACTCAGGCCACTCTTTTTAATCGCCAGGTTATTACAATTTTTGTAAGTTACAATTTCAAGTAGCATGCAAAGTGACACAGGCAATACACTTAACTCTATAGGTAATAATTACAGCTATCTATGTTGTAAAGAAAAAATAAAAAGTAAAATGTGTGCTTTACAGGCTGCCTCAATTTGCATATTGCTATAAAAGGTAAAGGCAACATGTGAACTGTGGTAAATGTTTCTATGTAGGTATTATATAAACTGTTTTTTATTTAACTAGAATATTTTATAAAGCGAAAGAGATTGTTTCTTTGAACGCGCTAATCTCTGGAACTACTAGACTTATTGGAATAATTATTTTTGCGATTGATAGCCAAGTTCTTGAGGAAGGATATAGACTACGTACCATCACACTACTGGCGACAGAAGCAGAGCAGTAACCAAAGATGTAGCATTAAATCGCGCTGCAGAAAGCTACTAACAATAAAATTGTCAATTGCAGAACTGTTCAATCAGAACTCAAGACCAGCGGCTTCGTCAGTGGCTGTCACTGTCAATTGGACTGCCAATTTTATTGTGGGACTTAGTTTCTTACCGCTATCTGTAAGTATTATCACTAAAACATGTTAAAACACGCCATAACACCTTTAGTACCTTAGTGTCCACTTCCTTTAAACCATAACTGGTATTGCTAAAAAGAGGCTAACTGGAATCGGAGGTCAAAAGTGACCCGTTAAATAAATATGATGATAAAACAAACAGAACTATTTTGTAATTTATGTAGTTCTAATGTAAACATTAATTAAGTTTTTATTTAATCAGATTTTACATGTTTTATGTTCAAATGAGCTACTCACCTTCTAACCGACACATATTTTCTAAGATTTAACTTTAGGTACTATTTCTACTACTTCCCAAATCATGCACTTCCGTATATTGACCACAACACAAAATACAACATTGTACATAAATATATCATATCGGTCCATTATTACCCCACGCTCCCCCACAGCAGGGAAATGCCTCTTCTCATATAGAGAAGGTATGAGCATTAATCACCACGTGCGCTCAACGCGGATTGGCAATTACAGACTTTTAAGTCCAGATTTCCTCACGATGTTTTCCTACACCGTCAGTCAGAAATGTCCAAGATAAACTTAGAAAGTACATAATTATTATATTTTTGAAAGATCACATTGGTACTTGCCCGGATTTGAACCCACTACGTGTTTACGAATCGGGTGCCTTATCCACTGAACCATTTCGACTTGTATTGTACATTAATAAAAAGTAAATTATCGATTTCAAGATATTTAATATAGAACTTAACCATTTTGTCCACAGTTACAATTGGGTGCAAACGTGTTCATAATATTCGCAGTTCTCCAACTTATATTTATATTCTTCATATTCTTCAAAGTGCCGGAAACGAAGAACAAAACGGTTGAAGAAATCACGGCTATGTTTAGACAACAAATATAAATTGTAAAAGGAAATTGTCCAAACAATGTTAGCCAATTTTTTGTTGGCTAGATGGAGTTAGCCAAATTTTGGCTTAAGTTCTAAGAAATTGGCTAAATAAATTCTTAGCCAATTTTTATGTTATTTTTTTATCAGAGTTGTGCAAAAAGTTGGTTTAAAATTTTTTAACCAATTTTTATGTTAACTTTTTTTATCAGAGTTGTGCAAAAAGTTGGCTCAAAATTTCTATCCAATTTTTTTAAGCCTAGTTAGCCAAATTTTGGCTAAACTTGTTCAAATAAATCTAAGTTTCGTTTTTAAGATTTTTCTATTTATATTTTGTTAAAGTTTTAAGGTAAGTAAGCCAAATAGTTTTTAACTATAGGCAAAGCCATTATGTTAAGGCCGCGGCATACGTGACGAGTTGTTATACTAGCGGTCGTCACGCGGTTTTACTCGCGTAGCTCACGTTCCCGTAGAAGTACGAGGATAAAACATAGCCTATGTTACTCAGTGATAATGTAGCTTTTTAATGGTAAAAGAATTTTTGAAATCGGTCTTGTAGTTTTTGAGTTTATTCGTTGCATACAAAAATACAAATCTTTCTTCTTTATAATATTTGTGTAGATGTTTAAGTTTAATATATGAAAGAGCATATTTCACGAAGACACAGAAGTGTTTGAAACAGCACTTATTTCTAAAAATTTTATTTTCTTTCATAAAAAGACAACGCCCGCAATAAATACAGAACATATATTTATGGATCACACATAGTTTTGTCGCGTGTGGGGATCGAACTCATAACCTCGTGCACAGCAGTCACTTGCGCTCCCACTGCACCACGTAGGCATTCACGTTCCGTCTGAGGTATCTCGTTACGTATGCAGCGACCTTAAATTTGGCTAATTAATCTCGTAAGAATGAATCTCATTTTTAATTTTATACGTAATAATTATACTTTGTAAACTAATCCATATTTTATTTTATTTGACCAATTATGGTTACTTGTACTTAAATTTTTAACCAACGTGATCAAATTTAAACTGTATGTAATTTTAACATAAACAATAAATTATTTTTATGTAATAAAATAAATACTATGTCTAAAAGTCTGTTTATGTACTTAAATATTTATAATTATTATTTTAGTGTAATAAAAGACTAGTCTTTGAAAAGGAAAAAGGAAGAATATCAGAGTTCTTATTACATGAAGCATTTAAATAAACATCTCGAATTATCACAAAATAATGAATAAAACTTAAACAATTTTTTGAAGTTATACTTCTTTTGGCGCGATTGGGAAAAATGATGAGAGTGAATTTTTACGATGCGCGCGCACACCGACAGAAAAAAGCAACACCCTGAAGTTAGTTACGAACCTTTGTGTGTCGTATCAGTACAAATAATCAGTGTAAATAAATAAAAAATATATTGGCGTTTATATCAATTCAAATATATTTATGACGGTGATAGATATTTTTTATTGATCATTTATCATTAAAAATATTTATTTTGAATATTAGTGGTAAAAGTGGTTTTAATATACTGTTTTAAGTGCATTTATAGATTTGAGGTTAACTCTTATGTATGTATGCGTTGTGTTATTATTTGGTATTTTTGAATTACGCTAAAGAAGTATAACTTCTTACGTGCGTACATGAGTACACACACTCTTTTTTTATATATTGGTTAACCTTGCAGCCAATCTGATGGTAAATGGTAATCTTAACCTATAAACATGGTTATTCTCTAAGCAGTGAAATTAGTAATAGCTTAGTGGATAAAGCACACGCTTCGTATACACGAGGTTGTGTGTTCGAAACCAGACAAGAACCAGTGAATTTATTTGTATTTTATCTTGAAGATGGACATATAAAATTGCCTACTTTGCTTCCTCGGTATGAGCTTTTTATTTTTATTGCCGACAGTGAGAGACAAGCAAACAGCCCGCGTGATGGTAAGTGGTAACTGTCGCTTATATACGACTCAGTGTTTAGCATTGCTTCTGAAATGTCAAGAAGGGAGTGGGGTAGGAAAATTGGGCCTCCAGCACTCTCTCTTACGTCGATCTTCTATGAGAGGGTAGTACTTCCACGATCCGGCACATTCATGCTGAAACCAGCGTGGATCTACTACTGTATAAGTCTTTACTTTGCAGTGTAATAATGCCTTATTCAGTAAATAAGGCTCGAAAACTTTTGTATTTATTATAAAATTTATATTTTTTAAATAAATAAAAATACTCAGTTAATATAAAAAGTGTTTTATTTCATGTTGTCTAAGGTGACAAACAAGCATACAGCCCGCTTGATGGTAGCAGTTACCCTAGCTTATGGACGCTTGCAATAGCATGTTTGTTTGTTTGAACGCGCTTATCTCTGTCAGTAACTACCAGTCAGATTAGATTTTTTTTTGCGTATGATAGCCCAGTTCCTGAGGAAGACTATAAATTATGTAACATCACGCTATTGGCGACGGGAGTAGAGCAGTAAGCAAAGACGCGGGTAAAATCTGAAAGAACAACTGATATTACACACTAGCGCTCCGCTTCTCTTCGAATCGGTACTGAAAGTTGTAGCCCGTTTTCCACTTAGTGTACTATTACTGTTACTGCTCAGTTCCTATAGGTGATAGGTTGATGTCGAGAAACCCACAATATAATAGTTAAAAACGGCATTCAAACCCTTTGGATGATTCTCGAGATTAACGCGTTCAAACAAACGAAATCTGCCGCTTTATCAATACTAATATATAAAGCGGGAAGAGTTTGTTTGTTTGTTTGTTTGAATTTTATTTTGTTATTTGTTAGCTCAGTTCCTAAAGAAGATTATAAACTATGTAACATCACGCTACTGGCGACGGGAGTAGAGCAGTAACTAAAGATGTAACTTAACGCAGGTGAAACCGTACAATACAATATAACTAGCATTTAAATCCGACAGATAGTGCCAGAGATTAGCGCGTTCAAACAAATAAACTCTTCCGATTTAATTAGTATGAGTTTTATTAAATGTTTTTATGTTAGTAGCTGTATAGTTTTTGTTTGTGGATATATTTTATGTACACGTTTCCGATGTGTATATAACGAAGCACTTTGTCTAAAGGTGCATCCACAAAATTCACACGATAAAGGTCTTTCGCCTGTGTGGATCAGTTCATGCTCGCGCAAACCTTTTTTATCCTGAAAAAAATAATTAGGTATAAAGGCAGAACAAGCCTGTTCATATAAGCGGAGCGGAGAAACGGAGAAATATTAACCAATTGTATAAAATCTCCGCTTCGCTCCAGTGGGCAGGCACTACTGGTTAATGTTTCTCCGTTTATCCGCTTCGCAGCCCCGCTCCGTTTCTATGGACAGATAGCCTTAGAGCACTCTTTAAAAAATCTATTTATCATGACTCTGTAAAGGGTAGTTAGAGATATTTATTTCATTTTTGTCACCTATAAAAATAAAGGCGTCTTAAATGTCTTCGTCCAGCCGCAAGGTTAACCACCCGATTTAACACTATAGGTTTATATTATTTAAAAAACTTTTTACACATACATATAAAGGCGGACTTAATGCCTGAAGCATTAAGTCTCTGTTTCCGGAAAATATCCTGCAATTTATCTGCCGTAAAGTAAAATATACCTCTGCCTACAATATCACATCAAATTTACATAATGACTATCGGTAATCTCTTACCCTGAACGCTTTACCGCATTGTTGACATATTTTATCTCTAGCACTTTCTTTGACTCCATCATGAGCTCTCCTTACGTGACGTGTGATGCATCTTCTAGTCGCTAAAGCCTGTCAAACCGATAAAAAGTGGCTTAGACAGCCAAAAAAGGTGCACTTCGTAATTGAAGCAATTCTTTTAACGGGTACATTATAATAAAAATGGTTCTGACCTTTGACCCCAAATAGCTTTTGTAGCACACATAGGATCGATGGGGATTTTTAAAACTTTATTTCTAATGGTAAACCCATGCTCTTCACCAATATTTGGCTTTCCGGGAATTTTCGTTATTTTAAAATGTCTATATTGACCGGACTAAAGCTAGTAGGTATACTAGGTATATTATAACAACAGGGCTCAATTTTGCTTGTGTGTACACTTTGAGTGCAGAGACAACGTCCTTGTTACTATGTTAATGAGCAATTTATTAGTATTATTTTTACTACTTTGTATAAAACTTTGATGGCAAACAAGCATACGGTTCACCTGATGGTAAGTTGTAAACGTAACCTATAGAGATGTCTAAGCATTGAAGAAATAATGCTTAGAAAACACCACCGACTATGTAGAGAGGGGATGAGTAAGGAAAAGGAAAAGGAAGAGGACTGAACAGGTGATTGTTCTACCTACCTTCCCGCAGACAGGACATTTATGCCGCGTCTTCCCCATATGTTGGTAATTGACATGGTCTCTTAGCTCGCCTCGAGAACGATACCCTTTGTCGCATTGAGAACATTTGTATCTAATGACAAAATATACAGATTTTAATTAATCCGTAATTTTATACCATTAGGCTGCCTGTCTACAGAAGTGGAGGGAGACAGCGGAGCGGAGTAACGGAGAAAAATTAACCAATAGGATTGCATAAAACCACCGTTTCGCTCTAGTGGAAACAGTATCCACTGGAAACGGAGATTTTATGACATATTTCTTCGTTTCTCCGTTCCGCTGCCTTTATAATATTTCGCTTCCGTGGACAGGTCTTATTGTCATTTTATGTATTGAGTCAAATGTATTGCTACTTTGCTACTTAAAATTGTAACTTAAAATTTTTAACAATTTTGCGATTAAAAAGAATAGTCTGACTTTCTTGCTAGTCCTTCTCATGTCTCTATCTCGTCAGCGAACTGGCTGTAGGTTAATTGGCAATCATATGTGTCATTGACGTGATTCAAATGAAATAAAAGTTATTAATTTATGTAGAGGTGTGTTTTATCAGCTGCAACGCGCATAATACTTCTATAGGGCGTGAAAGAACTTTTTAAATCGGTTACGTAGATTTTGAGTTAAATCGCAACAAACATACAAAAAATCAAAACTCTTTATAATATTAGTTTAAATATAACTTACTTTAGTACATCCACAGCCGCATGCGCATTAGTATACTTTAAATGGTGCTCATAAGACGCTCTGCTTACAAAACTTTTTGCACACTCCGTACAATTATACTGTTGTCTGTCTGTATGTATACGAGAATGGACCTTCAGAAGGTCTATACGTATCATTTTGTGACATATTTCACATTCTGTGCGCGGTAATGGGCCCTTGTGTAGTCTGGAAGAAAAAAAATTCTACTAACTCATACTCGTATCAGTGCCATATACTGGTTACTTCAGTGGCGGATTTACACATTTGCCATCAGTAGGCTATTTAAATTTATATGTAGAGAGGTAAAATATGGTAATATTACGAAATGTAAATTGTAATATTTGAAAGCTATTAGATTCTTTTTAAAATTAATAATCACTGAAGTTTATTTTACAAAGCGTTTAGTAATTTTTCATATATTGTTATTTTTATTAAACTGTCGAAGCTCGTTTTCTTCGTATATCTATTAGCTAGTATAATTTAATAAACTGTAAGTTATTTAGCTGACTTTATGTAATTTTGACCTTTCATAAGCATCATACTTTATGATCAAAATGTAATAAATGCTTTAAGTTTGACTTTCAGTTTAATTTTACCAGTCGGATTTGAAAAATTCTTCTTGCGTATGATAGCCCAGTTAAAGAGGAAGGTTATAGGCTTTGTAACATTACGCTACTGGCGACGGGACCAGAGCAGTAAGCAAAGACGCGGGTGAAACCGAGCTGAAGCTACCTGTAATTATAATAATGTACTGTAACAATCTTATGAATGGCGATTCATAAATATTTATTCCGAGTCTGGGTGTAATTTTAAGGTTGCCGTACCCAAAGGGTAAAACTGGATCCTATTACTAAGACTATTCGTCCGTCTGTCACCAGGCTGTAACTCAATGAACCGTGATAGAGACAGGTTAATTTTTTACAGATTATGTATTGTTGTTGCCGCTAAAACGAATTTAAAAACAGAATAAAATTTTGGTTTTTTTAAAGAAAGAAAAATGTGTCTATTTTAATTGTACATTTATAACACAGGACTTATCTTCTACAGGGAGAGTTGTGAAAGCTCTAAATAAATAAAAAAATGTCTACTTACTGTTCATGCCTTGCCAAGTTATTTTTGAAGGCGAACCTTTTGCTACAAGTGCTACACTTGTAACCTTCCCTATGATGACGCTGTACATGCTTCCATCTTTGATTCTTATTGCTATAACGAAAAAACAATTATTATTAACTGTAGTTGGCTGCTTGTCCACGGGAGCGAAGCGAGTCTGCGAAGCGGGAAAACGGAGAAGTAGCCAATAGTCTGTCGAGCGGAGCGGAGATTTAATATAATCTTAGCGGTTATGCAACAGGCTCGCTTCTTATTCTATGAGATCCAACATCGCTGGCGAAATTTGAGTGTGTCAAAATTTCTTTATTTTTTTCTTCGGCCATTTTGGATATTCTTCTTAATTGGTAACCAGTTTCGAAAACAGAAGAATTATTCTTGTTTGGAAACCAGGTTTTCTAAACAGAATAATATTTTTTTAACGAAACTGGTTTTCAAAGTGGCCGAAGAGGTTTTTCAGGGGTATGTTGCCGTTTCCTTTCTCAGAATATGTGCGAGACTAAAGTGTCACTCTTTCGTACTTCTGTACTTACATCGTTTTATAATTTTAATTCAGTCTTTTAGACGAGGATTCGAAAAGGGTAATTTCCGGCGGTGAAAGTAAAAGTTGAAACACATCTGGTACCACGGAACCACACTTACCCATGCTTAAATTGTTTTCTTGAAGACGGAACGTTCGGTCGCTCTTTCTCGCTCTAGTAAACGACAAGTTTCAATGATGGAAAGGGATATAAGTAAAGTGCGGTTCACTAGAGACTTTTTTACTAGAGCTACATTGTACTTACTCAAAACATTTATTACATTCTTTACAATGGTATTCAAATGATCTCTTTTTCAGCAAAGATGTGGTAACCTCAGACTCTGACGTCAACATATCAAGTTTTCTGCGACCCTAAAAGAATTCATGTTCATTATTTTGATTTTGTTTATTAGACAACTTCTGTGGTTCGGTGGTACTGTGTATGGACTGCCACGCAGAGGTCGCAGGTTCGATTCCCGCTCAGTGCAAATATTTGTGTACATGAACATGGCTATTTGCATTGGTCTGGGTGTTTCTATGTATAATATGTATGTATTTACAAAAATGTGGCCAAAAAAGTGACTACTTTATATATTTTTCTTTTTATATTATGTATGTAAATATTTAGTATAAGTTTAGATTATAAGTATACTTTAAGATACTTAATAATATTATTATTCAGTTGTACACTTCATTTACTCTTACACAATCACTATTTCCTCTACCACTCTGAGGTTTGCTGGGAGAAAACTCATTTATGAGTTAAGCTCGCCTTTGTACTTGCTCTATTTTCTGTCATTGTTTATATGTCTATTATGTGTACAATAAAGTATAAAATAAATAAAAGTATAAATACTTTGGTAGGCAAATATAAAAAAAAAAATGCTATGCAGTGAGCCAGTTCAGTATGATAGCCCAGTTCTCGAGGAAGGTTATAGGCTAAGTAACATCACGCTACTGGCGACGTTAGCAGAGCAATAACTAAAGACGCGGGTAAAACCGCGCTGCGGGAAGCTTGTGTGTACATATATGAGCGTAGAGCGACAGACTGCGAAGTCAAAGGTTCGATTCTCGAACATGACTTGTTTAGCCAGATTGTCCGATGTGAACCGCTTTTATCCACTGGTGGCTATGGCAGAAAGGTTCACGAGTAACCACGAACCAGAAGACGTGGGCAACCCTAGGTGGACCGATGACCAGATATATAATAATAATAATATATAATAAAAAAAATATTTTCTTTACCTTCTTCTTCTTATTAGAATTCTTCTCAATTTTATGTACTTTATCCAAATGGTTAACGATATCCAGTAGATTGTAACCAACATAATCACAGCATAGACAACTGTATACTCTATAATGACTATCTCTATGGTCTTGGTATATAACCTCCTTTATAAATGCTAGGCATAGCTCGCATTGGATGTGGTCTGATTTCTGAAAAAGGAAAGTCTTATTGATTGGTTAGTGGTCAACCTAGTGTCAGGATTTGATCAGGACGGCCATAATTTATTATAGAGGCATCCAATTTGACCTAATTTTAATCAATGTGGTAACAACCGGTACCGCCTTTTAATGTGCCCTATGAGGCATGGAGACATTCAGATCAAATACTACTATGCGGTCACCCATCCATGGACCAGCTACTTTCTGTTGCTTAACCCGCTGATTGTTTACTAATCAGTGAGCACAATGAGCTATGAATCAGAAGTTCTTTGGCTAGTAAAAGTTTCTATAAAATATTTACTCACCTCCACATGGAAATCCAAATTATGCTGATCCAAATCTACCCCATCTTTAAAAACTTCCACACAACTGTCACATTTAAAATTGGAACCAACAAATTCAAGCGAACTCCTTTTAACAGACAAAACCTCTTTTAATTCTAATTCATTCATACTGGCCGTTGAAAAATATTGTTTTTTAATTTTTTTTCTTTTTTTATTTTTATTTTTTTTTATTGTTTGTTCTTCTGTTTGCCAGTTGGTGTTTAGCTCTGAGAGAGGGATGTCTTCTTCACTTTCTTTTAAATCGGTATTAGACCCACAGTCTATAAAATTGTCGGTTAAATTGTCCATTCCTGTTAAAATTTGGTCATAGGTCGTTTTGTGGTGTATAGATAGATGTGATAGAGATATTGGGGATTTTATCTGTAAAAAAAATGAGGTTTAATGAACTGTGGAGATTAAATAGTACCTCTTATTAATGAGGTACTGTTTAAAACTAATAGATATATATTTTTTTTTATAAATTAAATATTACATATTTTTCAACTTTCTTAAATACTAGCTTTCCACCATTTTAAAACATACTAACATTAATTCTTCCATCAGCTAAACTCGTCAACCTTCGCTGTGCAGTGCAGGCTTGCTGCCTAAACATAGATATTCTGTTCATAATAGCTTGGCACTCCCAGCATATAAATAAACTGGCTGTGTCTTTGTAAAAGCCTTCCTGTAATAAAGAGATATTATGGCTTATTATTATACATAGGATTATTCATATTATAGAACCCATAGCTATAACATATGCTTACTTTAGGTATAGGTAAAGAAAGAAAGAAAATACATTTATTTTGCTCTCAAAACAATAAAACAACATAATATGGCAACTAAAATTAGGTGAGAGACAAAAATGGTGTTAGCTCAGCTTCAGTTAGAACAGGTAATGCTGATATTCTGCTAAAACCAACTTACTGACTACAGTGATGAAAACGGCCAGTAAACTTAAAAAAAGATAGTGTTGTGTATTGCCTGCGTCACTTTGCATGCTATTTAAAATTGTAACTTACAAAAAAATTTTAATAACCTGGCGATAAAAAAGAGTGGCCTGAGTTTCTTGTCAGTTCTTCTTATGGCCCTACCCTATGACAGCGCATTGGTTGTAGGTTATTTGGCTGACATTTTGTAATTTTTAATGTTCATAAGTGTTCATTAAATTAATCCAAATTAATAAATGAATTTGACTTTGAATTACTTTGAAGACGGTAGTAGATCCACGCTGGTTTCAGCATAAATGGGCCGGATCGTAGGAAATACTACCCTCTCATAGAAGATCGACTTAAGAGTAGTAGTATCTGTACTACTGCATTTCGCTCAGTAAGTGAGAGGGCCGGAGGCCACATTTCCCCCCTTTCCTCTTTCCTTACCTCCCTCATTCCCTTCCCTTAACCCCATTCCCAACCGCCATAGTGGAGGCCCCCATACCAGCAGTTTAAAACGATGGCTTTTGGTATAGTGGCCGCCACTTCTGGATTCCATTGACTACTTACCATCAGACGGAGTGGAGTCACTTTGGTAGGCTATAATATAAAAAAAAAGAGTGTGTGTACTCATGTACGCACGTAAGAAGTTATACTTCTTTAGCGTAACAATCCAAAAATATCTATCACCGTCATAAATATAATTGAATTGATATAAACACCAATATATTTTTTATTTATTCACACTGATTATTTGTACTGATATGACACACAAAGGTTCGTAACTAACTTCAGGGTGTAAAAGGTTCGCAACTAACTTCAGGGTGTTGCTTTTTCTGTCGGTGTGCGCGCGCATCGTAAAAATTCAATCTCATCATTTTTCCCAATCGCGCCAAAAGAAGTATAACTTCAAAAGAAAAAAAACTGGATGCACTCATAGTCTTAGGTTTGACTTATTTATTCATTTAGATTCAGTCTCGTTTTCATCATCATTATAATGAGAAGATCATCAAGAACAGAGTAAGACATCCTCTGCTAGAGATAAGCCTAACTTGGATCAAATAAAAAGCCGATATAGAGGAGGCATATACCAGCAATTTGGCTTTTGGAATGGTGTTCTCCACTTCTGGATTTCACTGACTGCATATCATCAGACAGAATGAAGTCACTTTGATAGAAATATGACTTGGGACAATGAAATATGAGGCTATGATTAGATATTTAAGAGAAAGACTGACCACTAAATTATTTGTTAGTTTCAAGTTTGGTATGTACTTAAATAATATTTATATACCTCTGAGAAAGTTTTCTTACAATAAAATAAATTTATAAAATCATATATTCACCCTGTAAGCTTCTGAATCGAAAGACAACAGCAAATATAAATTATTTACACCATGTTTCAGTCTACATAATTGATATAATTTACGATCTAAACTTAAACAAGTGCAACAAATCTGCTTTATACGAATTTCTGAATTATCGTCCATTTTTTAGTTTATTTATTTATTTATAACTATTTTTATTTACATTTTCTCTGTAAACAAGAGCAAGTAAAAAGTAAACAATAGCCAATAGCCATAGATTATACACTTACATAGAGATGCGACGTATTTACGCTACCAGGTTTTAAAACCAGGGCTTTGCTTCGGAGTACGGCGCCCTGGTACGAGCAGACAATACTTACAAGTATAAAAGTATGTGCTATAGGGCGAACGCGCGATAGCATAGCATAGGAAAACGATTCATATTTCAATGTTGATAAAAAACACACTCGTATTTTGTTAATAATAAATACTTTGATCTCAAAGTATTTTTTTGCGAATTTGCGCCTTACACTATTGGAAATACAGGTTGAATTTCTATACAAGTATTTTACGTAAGACGCTCGCATCCAATACTTGCAGGTGGAAGTTATTTAACATGAATATTCATTACTAATTAGTATCTATTATAAAAATTTAATAATAACAGCTTTTAGCTTTTAAAATCGTTATTTTTATGGATTATTTATGTCAGAGAATATCCAATTGTATTGTCATTAAATCTATTATATTTTACAGTTGGTAAAGTTGTCAAAAAAGGGTACTTTAAAAACTCGAACTCGAATGAAATAACTATCAGTGCTCGAACTACAAAATTTCGAAAGATCACTAAAGATAAGTCTACTGTTATCAATCAAACAGCAGAAACATTGTCAAAATAATATTTTATTTGTCTTTTCTAATTCCGTTTATCTTTACAATTCCATCCAAAGGTTTTTATTGCCATTAATGGACCTTTTACACGAGGCCAATAGACGAGAATCGAGATCCACACTATTATATAAAGCCAAAGAGTTTGTTCGTTTGTTTGAACGTGCTAATCTCTGAAACTACCAGTCCGATTTGATTTATTCTTGTTGCGTATGATAGCCTGTTCTTAAGGAATGTTATAGGCTATGAAACACCACGCTACTGTTGACGGGGGTGGGGGGACGGGAGGAGCTGAACTGGCCTGTAGGTTAAATTAGCTGACTTCATGTAATTTTGACAATTATGTCAGGACAATAAGACAGTAAAAAAAAACTTCTAAATAGGGACAATCCTTAAGACAATAATCAAGCTAGGCGCCAGTGAAATAGGACGATTTCAAATTTATCGGTGCCAATAGTCCTTCACCTCCTCTACGCGCAGTGGACTGTCTTGTCTATTGGCTTCGTGTGATTGCGCGTTCCTAGCCAGTAAGTCCTTCAATGTTGTTGGTGTGGGCTAGCGAATTTTGCTCATATCCATCTCTACAAGATCTTATGAAGCCGGCGATGCTCACCATAGATTATACACCTATATAGGTGCTAACTACAAACTGACTCATTGTAGGGACAGGGACTCATAGGCCTAAGTGTAAACAATGTCTTGGCTTACTGGATCGTCTTAGGTAATGGCCTCGTGTAAAAGGTCCATTACTCAAAAAATCAGTCCTCATTTTTGACAGTACAGCTATAGACAATAAAGAAAGTAATTTTTGTCTATAGTAAACTAAGGCTATGGCTACCGTATTTGTGAATTTATTGTTTCCATTGTATTTAACGTAAATAAACATTATATTAGTAATATAAAACGTGTAATATAAAGAAATTTGTATAAATCATAGCATACATAATATAATACCTGAATCTCATTTATATAATCAGCTTCAAACATGAATATAAACGTGAATGTGTATGAAGTACCTATTGTGAGTGCAGTTATAATGCATCAGCCATCGCTCCCAGAGCCTCAAAATCAGGTTCCACAGCCTGTAAATCCGCCAGAACCACCTCCTCCACCTCCAGACGAAGTAAAACCGAAAATAGAAAAGAAAAAAAAGGAGGCGATCGACGGGCAAGCTCGCGAAATAATTTTTAAGGTAATCAAATTTTTCGAAAGTGAAAAACAGAACAGAGGCTATGCTTTTCCAGTAGAAAATGTTGTTAAAAGAGCATGCGCGGCTACAGGTTTATCAGAAAGCACAATAAAACGTATAAAAAGGGACGGTTTACGGGCAGAAGCGACTCATACAAAAATGACAGGTCCCAAAAAGAAAAGAGTACGCAAAACGAAGGTTCAGCTAGATTATTTCCAATTGTGTGCTTTACGAGGCATTGTGAACAGCTACTCATCAAGAAAAGAAGTGCCTACGCTTGGTAAGATCCTATCTGCGGCCAAACACGAATTAAACTATCGGGGCGGCAAAGAATCATTAAGACTAATCTTATTAAATAAACTCGGCATTAAGTTTAAGAAATGTGAGAAAAAGAACAAAAAACCGCCTGAGCCGGCGCCGCAGCCCCCTCAGCAGATGCCCACGCTGATGCCGCATCCACAAATGCAGCAAATGAAGCCCATAGTAGATAATAATCAATGTGTTTACACTAATATGATGCCTCATGTACCACCTGTCTCATACTGATGTGTATATTTTAGTATTGGTTGTAATAATATAGGCAGTGGTGGATTTACGCATTTGCGAGTAGGCTATTTAAATTTCTGCAATCCACGATTGCAGAGATAAAAAAAAGGTAAAAAGTACGAAATTTTAATTGTATTATTGCTATTCAATTATTTTTAAAATTCAAGTATATTTTACAAAGCTTTTAATAATTTTTCATATACAAACATTAGAGTATTCATACAAAAATATTGTAATTTTTATTAAATTGTCGAAGCTTGTTTTCCCTGTGTTAATGTTTTTTTATAAAAATTAAAAATTTTGGCTACATTGCCATCTTTTAAAATATGCTCTGCTGGTAAATCCACCACTGAAATTGGGTTAGGTCTTATGGTCCCACTGTTTTGCCCATTGGTGGAATCACCAAAAGTTGGATGACAAAAAGGAATATACTTTACTATTGTCATAAAGGAAGTAAAAATAGCATTTTCAAGCATGTATGTTCAGTTATGTGTGTTATAAAAAGACTGCCTCACTGGTTCAATGGTAATGTAGATTGACTCCTATGTAGAGGTCTCAAGAACAATCCCCAGGTTGGGTAAAGTAATTTAGATATTCTAAGAAAATTTCAACAGGCATGCTCCATTGCATGGAACCTATCATAGCTGGCTAAATAGTGCTACACTTATGCTTACCCCTTTGCAGAACAGGTGTGATACTACAGAAACTTAAGATTAAGTTGTTTTATAATGGTGCCTATGAAAGATAGTAAAGTGTATTTCTTCTCTTTCTTCTGCTAAGACGTAGCCTTAAGAGACCATAACGAAACACCAATCTTTCTATAGTTATGGAAGTGGAAGAGTTTGTTTGTTTGTTTGAATGTGCTAATCTCTAGAACTACCAGTCCGATTTGAATAATTCTTTTTGCGTATGGTAGCTCAGTTTTTGAGGAAGTTTATAGGCTATGTAACATCACGCTACTGGTGACAGGAGCAGAGCAGTAGGTGAAACCGCACCGCAAAAAGCTAGTAATGTTATATTTTGCCATAAATAGCACCTGTTATAAAACTATGTATTACTTGTGGAGGATATTGATAAAAATTATAAACTGTCAGCCAATTAACCTACGACAAGTTTGCTGACGTTCTTGGCACTTATCAGCAGTAAAGAAATATTGTAAATAATAAAAAATACCTATGAGGCTTGTCTGGTAAGGTATATGGTTTGGTGTGACACCTAAAAGCTATTCAATCAATCTGTATTCGCTGCCGCTATGGGTAGAGATTTAGTACATACCCACTCGAACTGGCGAAAGTTTCATACCTTCGTGAGGGAAACACTCGATATTCTACCCACAAGGATGGCAAAATAAATATTGGTGTGAATAATAGTATTACCGCATACCTACTCAGATTTCTTTACCGCAGGTAGTAGCGAATACCACTCAGGTTTGAATAAGCCTATATGAGGCGCTACGCTTCATGAGTGGCATTGTCGCGTCGTAATTATTTTTATAAATTGTTTTAAAAAAATTAAAATTATAAAAGTAAGTTACCATTGCATTTACAGTTCTATAAACATGCACATAATACATTTGAAACTTTTGTTATTTTCATAGTAAAATAACTAAGCATTATAGTTACTTACTTTTTATACAGTTTTCACCTAATTCTAGCATGTTATAGCAGAATATATTTTTAAAATATAATAATAATAATTATTATATTTTAAAAATATAGCTCAGATTAAATATATGTTAAAAATTGAAAACCACGAAATGATACTTAATTGCAACGTTGAACACTCATGACGCGTAAACGAGAAAATGGTTTACACCTTTTATATACCCAAGTTGTCAATTTTTTTTATGTCGACGTTAGAAAGTAGGTACTAACTACAAATGTTCAATTTGTTTCATCTACCCTTAAATTTTATTCAGTGCCTAAATGGCATAAGGCACCCTCCCCGTTACATAAGACCGAATTGCGAAATATGGGTGTTATACAATAGCGGGCAATAACGTGATGTTATGTTATATAATTCCTAAACTCAAAATTTACAATCATGCCATTGAGTATATTTTTAATCCCTATTGGGCATAAATTTATTTTAAGGCTGCGTGTTTATAGAAGCGGAGCGGAGGTCCAACGGAGCGGAGCGGAGGTCCAACGGAGCGGAGCGAAGTTTTTATGCAATCCTATTGGTATATATTTTTCCGTTTCTCCGCTTCGCAGCCTCACTCCGTTTCTATGATCAGGCAGCTGAATCCGTTGTATTTTATAGAAATAATGCTTGTATAGTTGTATAATTCATTATATTAATGATTTTTATTTTATAATTATAAATAATTATGATAAGGCTGAGTATCAACATTATGTAATTTTATTAATAAAACTATTATTTAAGTTTTTATTATGTTTTATTTGGAATATATAGCCATTGCTATAAAGATCATAAGACATAAATTTCCATGTATTTTGACCCTTTAGGATCTTTTACATCCCTCTATTTGCTCATCCCCTAGGTTCAGATCAATTGTTTGCACTAATTTTACAAACTTTTAACTAATATATTCATTATGCCTTCTGCACAAGATTCAATTTGGTTCGAATTTTCTTCATGTGATACTTCTGTTACTATCCTTATTCTGTGACATTCGCTTTTCTCAGTACAAACTAATCTCAGCCTTATGTCTTCGGCATAAGACTCAATTTAATTCATAGATTCCTTCAAGAGGTATATCTATTTGTACTAATACATAAAGCGGAGAGTTCTATCTGGAAGTACCAGTCGGATTTCAATTCTTTTTGAGTTTGATAGCCCAGTTCGTGAGGAAGGTTATAGACTATGTAACATCACGTTACGAGCTACTGGAGTAGAGCAGTAACCAAAGATGTAACTTAACGTAGGTGAAACCCCGCTGCGGCAAACTAGTCTGTAATATTTAGCCTTATTGTGTGGCATTAGCAAGCTAATCTTAACTTTATGTCTCTCGCATAAGACTCAATTTGGTTCGAACAATTTCAAAGTGATACTTCTGTTTTATTCTTGTTCTGTGGCATTAGCTCGCAGATTCGAGAATGTTCTTATGTTGAGTTTTTTGATGGGTCTTCATGGCTGTTTCTTGAGCAAAAGCTGCAGGACAATATTTGCATTTATGGGGTCTTTCACCCGTATGTGTTCTTCTGTGGTTTGTAAGAATTTTGTTTGTCTGAAATATTAAAAAAAAATTCAGTACAATAGCGAAGTATTACAGTAGGTTTAGGGTTAAACCCTATCTGGCAGCATGGAACCGCACTTATGCTACTATTCATTTCTGTCACTTGGAATTATTGTGCGCGCGGTAGCGTGCTGTCGCGTTCCATCGCTCTTTCTCACTCTAGTGAATGACATGTCTCGGTGTCAGAAAAGTATAGAAGCATATAAAAGTGCGGTTTCGTGCTGCAAGATGTGATTTAACACTTATTTCCAGTTGCAAACTGTAACAGAGCAACGATATTAGTCATTTTTAGTTTGAAATTAGTCATTGTGGTATTTTAGTAATTTAGTAATTGTTCACTTATAAGTACAAAGATTTGAGAGGATATAGCCCTCTTCTCATATAGAGAAGGCATGAGCATTGATCACAAGAGGCCAGATTTCCTCACCATTTTTATATACTATAGCAAATTTAGAAAGTAAGCCGCCATAGTGGAGGCCAGTATATCAGCAGTTTAATCTGACTTATAAATTTATAATAGTGTCTACATATCTAATGACTGCTTACCATCAGGCAAAATGAAGTCACTTTGGTACGCTGATATAAAACAAGGAAAATATTAAAAAAGCCCGCCTGCCCAAAACAAACTGAAAAGGAATAAACACCTTTTTTGTGCAATAATATACCCTATGTCTCTCCCACAATTAATACTAATCTAATGACACCTCATGCTAAAATTTATCATTTAGGCTGTAGAGCGTGACAAAGAAATAGACACATACATAAGCTCGAAAAACATTACCCTTCTTGACTTCGGCAGTCGGGCAAAAACATATGTATAGGTAGGTATATAATATACGGTAGCAGATCCACGCTGATTTCAGCATGAATGGGCCGGATTGTTCGGGGAAGTACTACCCTCTCATAGAAAATCGAATTAAGAGTAGTAGTATCCGTACTACTGCGTTTCGTTCGGTAAGTGAGAGCGCCGGAGGCCCAATTTCCCTCCTTTCCTCTTTCCTCACCTCCCTCATTCCCTTCCCCTAACCCCATTCCCAGCCGCCATAGTGGAGGCCACCATACCAGCAGTTTAAGACGATGGCTTTTAGTATAGTGTCCGCCACTTCTGGATTCCACTGACTGCTTACCATCAGGCGGGGTGGAGTCACTTTGGTAGGCTATAATATAAAAAAAAAAATTACTTACGCCAAATCCTCTTCCACATATATCGCAAATTTTATTCTTCGGTTGCGCAATCTTCTTATGAACTCTCTCTATGTGTTGTCTGAGTCCATAGCCCGTTGTGTAGTACTATAAAACATGGTGTGACTTATTAGTAACAAAAAGTCGTAATATGTCAGTGTTATTCAACCGGAATTTAATTCCTAATGAGTCACATATCTGAGCCTTGAGTGTTACTGAACGGGAATAAACCAAACAGTTATACAGTAGAGTATCTTAACTTCAAAGTCAGTCATTTATTCAATAGTACATGTTGATATTAGAAGCGCCGGAAGATCAAGTACCTTATCGGTCCTCTTCCTTTTCCTTTCTCACCCCTCCGGTTCCCTACATGTGACTCATAATAGTTTAGTAGTGTTTTCTAAGCATAATTTTGCATATAATGTAAAGCGAAAGTGTATGTTTAATCGCGCCTATCTCAGGCATTACCAGTCTGATTTAAACAATTCTTTTAGCGTATGATAGCGCAGTTCTAAAGGTAGGTTATAGTATGTAACATTACGCTACTAGCGACGTGGGCAGAGCAGTAACTAAAGACACTGCGGAAAGCTAGTTATAGAGATAAAGTTTTGTCAGCCCTCTTCCTAGATGGGCACACCTTATAAGGGTGGCGGGTAACCGATGGTTGAGGGGTGACCGGTTAAGGTAGCGAAAATTTGTGGAGGCCTATGTCCAGAGATACATCTACAAACAACTACTTATATACATTTTTTTTTGTAAATACATACATATTATAGATAAATTACACCCAGACACAGAACAAACAATCATGCTCATCACACAAAGGTTTGTCCTGAGTGGGAATCGAACCCACGACATCCGGCTTAGCAGTCAGTCACTAACCACTAGACCAACAGGCCAGTCTATGATGAAAAATAATATTTCGAAGTGATCTTTTCTTTTTTTTAATCTTGGTTATTAAATTAATTGGTTGATTTGTAATAATTACTTTGTATGGTTCTTTGATTGCGTTGATGTGTTAAAATTGTAACTCATACAAAAAACTTTAATAATCTGGCGATTGAATAGAGTGGCGTGAGTTTGTTGCCAGTTCTTCTCACAGCTCTACCTCGTCAGCGAACTGGCTGTAGGTTAATAGCCTGTGTTCATGTAATTTTGACTTTTCATAAGCATCATACTTTATGATCAAAATTAAATAAATGCGTTGTTTGAGTTTCATAATTTTTACTTACCTTGTCACATTTATCACAATAATGCTTAGTAACCTTTAAATGTGCGAATCTATAATGGTTCCTCATGAAACTTGTCCTCGTAAACACCTTGCCACAGTCTGGACATGGTACTCTGAAATATTAATAATAATAAACATTTTTGTGGTCTAAAAAAAACTAAAAATCTATATATATAAAATGAATCCCTATTTCTTTTGGTCATGGCATCACGCGTGAACGGCTAGATCAATTTCGCTAATTATTTTTTTTGTTGTGTTTGTTATTGTCAGAAGAAGGTTCTTATGAAAGAAAAACTAACAAAACTGTTAAACCGATTTCGATGAAAATTGCTATGTAGATAGATTTGGTTTCGGGACATACGCTACTTTTTATCCCGAAAATCGCTCTGTTTCCCGAGTTACATTAATTAAACACATACACACAATTTTCGCGCGGGCAAAGCCGCAGGGCGCAGCTAGTAAATAATAAAGAAGCCTATGTTATCTTATCTGTTTCACTGCTTTCTTTTAAAATAATCCTATTAATATTATAAATTCGAAAGTTTGCATGTGTGTTTGTTACAACTCAGCGCCTAAACGGCTGAACCGATTTCTATGAAAATTGGTATGTAGATAGATTCGGTGCCGGAGACGGACATAGGCTTTTTATTTAGAGATACAACAAAACAATTACCCTAGTTAAATTATAATTCTTACCTTATTTTCTTCTGCGGTGTATGTCTCGGTGAATCATGTAAATGCTTCTTATATTTTAACACGCTTGGATACTGTTTATCACATTCGACACAGTAACATAACTCCTTGCAAGTTTCACCAGTTATTAATTCAGGGTGGGTACATTGGTTGTGGTATAAAAGTGACTTTCTATTAGCGTAGGTTCGATTACATGTGTTGCAGTAAGCTGGGATGTGGTAACGTCTAAAATTTTAAAAAATCCGACTTGAAAATTATAAGGCTGATTATAGTAGCGAAGCGGAGAAATATTAACCAAATATGTCCACCGGAGCGGAGCGGAAACTTTACGCAATCCTATTGGATAATATTTCTCCGTTTCGCAATTCGCCCCGCTTCTGTGGACAGGCAATTTAATAATAACGTGACTATTTGCATTGATTAGAACTGTTAACAGTTAGCGTAGGCGTACTGGAGCCTAAGTCTGCTATCACAATAGTGACAGAATGGTCGATCATTGATCTCGGGAAGTACTACCCTCTCATAGAAGATCGACGTAGTAGTAGTATCCGTACTACTGCGTTTTGTTCGCTGAGTGAGAGCGCCGGAAACCCAATATCCCCCCTTTCCTCACCTCCCTCATTCCCTTCCCCTAAACCTATTCCCAGCCGCCATAGTGGAGGCCACCATACCAGCAGTTTAAGACGATGATGGCTTTTAGTATAGTGGCCGCCACTTCTGGATTCCACTGACTGCTTACCATCAGGCGGGGTGGAGTCACTTTGCTAGACCAATATAAAAAAAATTAGGCCCCATTTTGTTTAAATAATATGTTGCACTGATTTGGATGGTAATGTCTGTAATAAAATGTCATTAAATTTTAAATGGCTGCATATACTGCCATTTTCTATATTCAATTTCAATCTAAATTTTGCTAGAGGCTATTCGAGTCCATTACGTGGATGGTTTAAAATGTCGATTATTTTCTATATAGCGGAAGAGTCAGCTTATTTCTTTGTTTGCACGCGCTAATCTCTGGAACTACAAGTCGGATTTCAAAAATTCTTTTAGCATATGATAGCCCAGTTCTCGAAGAAGGTTAAAGGCTATTAACCTAAAGCACCTGTTCTTCGCTCTCTCTCAGCTCTCAACGCTCTCCTGCGTGCCAATCCTGACTGTGATTTGTTTGCGGATGGATGGCCTGACATATTGTTGGATTGTTTGAGGTTTTGTGAGAAAGATGGATGAGTTACATTAAATTATTTTGTATCATATTTTATGTTGTAATGTGTCACTATTATATTTTCTATTTCGCTGTATAAAATGTGTATATTATATGTTCTTTAATTAATGTAATTGGACTTATGTACCGTTTTAATTAAAGTAAATAAATAAATAAATAAATAACATGACGCTATTGGCGAAGGGTGCAGAACAGTAACTAAAGATGCGGGTGAAACCGTGCCGCATAAAGCTAGTTTTTATAACAACGCCCGAACAAGCCCTGCACTTTACCTATATACAATTAACACAAAGAACACCCAGACTCGGAACAAATATTTATGAACAACACAAAATTTTGTTTCGTGTGGGAATCGAACCCAGAACCTTGTGCACAGCAGTCGCTTGTGCTCCTACTACACCAGCAGGAGCAGGCAATAAATCAGTATTTAAACAAAAAACGCGATTCCTGCAATCTCATCAAAAAATGATGATTTATACAAATTTTAAAATATATAAATACTTACTTAATATGTGTAATTATAGATTTCTTCTTCACAAAGCTCCTTTTACAATAATCACATACAAATTTTTCAATAGTCTTATGTTTTGACTTATAATGTATTATAAATTCCCTTAGAGCGCTGAAAAGTTAAAAATATTGCAATAAAATTTTACATTAACATTATTAGACATCTATCTGTCTACCCGCGTCTTTGCTCACTGCTCTGCTCCCGTCGCTAGTAGCGTGATGATACATAGCTTATAACCTTCCTCAAGAACGGGGCTATCATACGCTAAAATATTTTTTTTAAATCCGACTGGTAGTTGCAGAGATTAGCGCGTTTAAACAAACAAACAAACTTTTCCGCTTTATATAATAGTAAAGATTCTAAACTATCTAACTACCAGTTGGATTTGAAAATTCTTTTTGTGTATGATAGCTCAGTTCTTGAGGAAGGTTATAGGCTATTCAACATCACGCTATTGGACGACGGGAGCGGAGCAGATAGCAAAGATGTACTTAACGCGGGTGAAACCGCGCCGCGGAAGGCTAGTATAGTGTAAAAGGAAGTCGCTGGAAAGAAAAAAGTCTGTTTGAACGCGCTAACCTCGAGAACAATCCAATGAATTTAAATACGGTCTTCACTGTTATATTTTGTGTTTCTTGAGGAAGGTTCACGTTAATATATCAACCTATTACATATAGAGGCCGAGCAGTAACGATAATAATGAACCCAGAAACTGCAACTTTTGATAACGACGTGAAGCAAAGCCGGGTTGGTAGTACTGTTTTTTTCATACAACCCACCTATAAAGATGTCTTAAGCAATGTAGTAATAATGTTTAGAAAAAAGTTGTTGCCGACCATGTACAGGGGATGAGGAAGGAAAAGGGAAAAGGAAGGTACATTTTTATATAGTAGCCTATCAAAGTGACTCTACCCCGCCTGATGGTAAGCAGTCAGTGGAACCCAGAAGTTGTGGACATCATACCATAAGCTTAAACTGCTGGTATGGTGGCCTCCACTATAACGGCTGGGAAAAGTATAATAATAATATGTGGACACTATCACACACCGTCATCTAGTCCCAAGCTAAGCAGAGCTTGTGTTATGGGTACTAGATAACTGAAATATAATACATATACATACTTTTTTTTGTAAATACATACCTAGAATACATAGGAAACACACAAACACCCAATGGGGTAGGGGAAGGGAATGAAGGAGGTGAGGAAAGAGGAAAAGGTGGAAATTGGGCCTCCGGTGATCTCACTCACCAAACGAAACGCAGTAGTACTGATACTACTACTCTTACGTTGATCTTCTATGAGAGGGTAGTATTTCCTACGATCCGGCACATTCATGCTGAAACCAGCGTGGATCTACTAACGTATTGTACTTAATTTAATAACTTACCCATATTCCTGCTGACACTCTTTACAACTATAAAATTTATTATGTATATTTTTTATATGTTTTTTCATTTCCACATTAGATCTAAATACAGTAAGTCCACTACATAATATACATTTTATCATAGAAGTATGTGTTGTCCAATGTTCTTCTAAATGTTCGGGAGATATAACTATTGTTGGACATGCTAGACATTTGTGAGGGTAGGCAGACTGGAAAAACAAAAAAAAATTTATTTGAAGAAAAAAAGAAACAAAAAAAATTATAATACCGGTCAAGTGCAACTCGCTCACCAATGGTTTACAAACTTGTAGTCAATATAAATTACATGAACAGTCCTTATATCGTTTTGTATTATTGTATTTAAATATCTTTTTATTGCATTGACAGACAAGACAAGTATATTTAATATAAATTTTAGCTTGGTCCCTCCAGGCGTTACTGAGAAAAAGGTGCTGACAGACAGACAGGCAAATAATTTTATAAGGGTTCTGTTTTGCCTTTTGATGTGCGGAATCCTAAAAAGCCTAACAGTACCACCAAAAATTTTAATATATATATACTAGCTGCGCACTACGGCTTCACCCGCGCGTAATGTTTTGTTGTATCCCTCAGGAACCAGACTGGTTTTCGGGATAAAAGTAGCCTATGGTCCTCTGGAACCAAATCTATCTACATCGAAATCGGTTCAGCCGTTTAGGCGCTCAGTGGTAACAAAACATACACATAAAAACTTTGCTTTTTTATAATTTTAGTAGGATATAAATGAATTACCTTATTATGACAAAAACTTGTATGTCTCTGCAAATCCAAAACTGACCCATACTTTAACCCACACTCGTTACACTCAAATGACATATCATACCTTTTTCTTTCTCTTATAATAACTGCTTCTATCTGGTTATAGGTCAAATACACTTTTTCTATACACTCTTTGAATTTAGATGTATTTTTAGATATTATAGCATTTGAAACGTATACTTTCCGTTTATAATATGTAGTCTCCTTTTTATTATAATCCATGTATTCATCACAGTTATATCCGGAATCGTCGTTATCATATTTAGTATTTGAATCATAATTATCATATTTTATTTCATTTTTTATTTTTACCTCGTTAATTTCAAGTTCATTTGGTTGGTATAAGTTTAAATTAAGTCTGTTTAATTCTTCGGTTGGATGTATTTCTTGTGTGATATTATCGTGGTTTAATTTAGCATTGTAGTGGTGTATATGTGTTGTTTTTAATGTTGTTAAGGGTTTTGATATTTCATTCTGTAAAAATGTGAAAAGTATTATTTATTTCAAAATTTAGGTTCTAGAATGGGGTTCAGGAACCGGAAGAAGCGTGAGCAGATTCACAAGGTGAAGACCTGATTTAAGTGGCAACCTGCTGTGCCTGTGTGGTGAATATAATGGTGATAATATAGATGCACTGAGTGGAAATTAAACCCGCAACTCTTGACTTAGCAGTTGATCTGATTTTTATATAATAATAATAATAATAATATTCTACCACATTCACACAGCGCCATCTAGTCCCAAATTAAGCAATTATATTTGCTTGTGTTATGGGTACTAAACAACTGATATACTACTTATATACATTTTTTTTTTTGTAAATACATACATATTATAGATAAATTACACCCAGACACAGAACAAACAATCATGCTCATCACACAAAGGTTTGTCCTGGGTGGGAATCGAACCCACGACCTCCGGCTTAGCAGTCAGGGTCACTAACCACTAGACCAACAGGCCAGTCACACATTTTATACACTAATTGCTTTCCGCGGTGCGGTTTCATCCACACCTTGCTTACTGCTCCTCTCCTATCGCCAGTAGTGTGATGTTACAGCCTCTTTTGTATGTTGTAATATTAGACACAATAAAATAACATTTTATCTCATATGGATTCTGCTCTTTCACGCACGACGCTTTAAAAGGATCAGATTGCCCCTCATCACTGCTCTATAACACCTATTTTAGGTCCAGATAGTGTTGTGTAGTTGTTTTACTGTTATACTAGCTGTTGCCTGCAGAGCCGCCTGTGTGAATATCAGTTATATCTCTATTTATACATTGAAGATTTTCATCCAAACTTTAATCCCCTATAAGCCATTTTTTCGCGATAAAAGATAGCCTATGTAGTTCTCAGAGGTCTAATCTATCTCTATACCCACATCAAAATCAGTTCAGTCGTTTAGGCGTAAAAGCGAGACAGACAGACACATAATATTAGTATATATTACCTCTATACAATATGAATGGCAGTACTGCAGAAGGTAATGTTGAGCTGTTTTTATCTTTAATTGGAATGTTTTCAACTTTTTCAAGAATGCTATACATTCCCAACATAGTTGTAGTTCTTGCTGAAAATAAAGGGGAATAAAATATTAGTAGCATAAACGTAAACTTCATTATTTAAACATAACATAGTGGAAGGGCAGCCATCGCTCTAGGTTGTCTCGGATATGTCCTTGTTTAGAGAGCTTCCGGAGTGCGTCCGTGTAAGCCTTCATTTGTAGTCCAGGTTTACAAATTGGGCCGACCGTGTCACACACAGAGTGCCCGCATGCTACTCTGCATTAAGCCTGTTGACATGTCCGGGTTATCTGCTTTAAAATCCGAGGTTTTGAAGCGTCTCGTAATGGTTGCAAAATTTTTGAGATAGCAACCCTACATAGTAGAGAAATAATAAAATTGATATTTTGGATGGGTGACCGCATAGTGGTATTTGATTTGTGCGCCTCTGTGCACGTTAAAAGTCGGTCTCGGTTGTTACCAAGTTATAACAGTCGTTAGATCAATTTAGACGCCTCTTCAAATTATGGGCGACCAGTCGGTAAGAAGAACAATATAATAATAATAACTTTAACTAAAAATATTAACTAACTTACAGCGTTTATGTTGTGATTATCCTCACCACGAAGTTTATAGAATATCTCCATATATTCGCCACTAATTCGGGTTATACTCCGATCAACACTTAAGCAACCGTAGCATAACTGATTTAAAGGTTCAGATTCAACTTTTATATCCATTTTAATACAATAAATTGAGAAATTATGAATCTATGAAAATCGTTAAGCCTGCAATTGTTGACATGTTAGACTTTTGACGTTTTTGTGTATAGAATAGTGGTGAGCGTTGAATGAACGAACCGTTTTTTTAGACTGTTTATCTCGCATGAACGGTAGACTAGTTTACGGTCTACCAATAAACTAGTTTACTCGTGAACGAATAAGCCGTGCGATGACTCGACGAGAACGAGAATGAACAACATGACAACATTCCAATTGCCGAGTAAACATACTTTAGACCTTATGAACCTGAAGGAACACGAACTAATCATCAAAGACTAGCTGTCGACACAACGACGTGTTGTTTTGTCGACTAGTTTTGGTCGTCGACGACTGTCGACAAAATGACATGTTGTTTTGCCGACTAGTTTCGGCCGTTGACGACCGTTGACAAAACAACGCGTTATAAAGTTGACGGCCGAAACTAGTCGAAAAAAAACTGTTTTTTAAACTAGTTTATCGTTGACGCTAAACGGTCTCGTTGCGTTGTGTCGAAATACGTCAACGACCCACCACTAGTATAGAATGTGACCAGTTTGAAATTTGAATATTATTTTTTGATAGTAGATCTTAAGATCTAACAATGTGAAAAAATGCAATCAGAAAATTCTTCGATGAGGCATTTTTATATGTATACTTAATAAAAGTTTATCTAGGCATGAAAATTATTTAAGAATCCATCTTTTCTTTCTCTTTTATTTAAATCAAATACAAAAAACAACGTGAGTATCCCAATATAGACAGCAGTTTTTTGCTAGCGTCATGTGTTACTGAGGGGTTTTTCTATTGCGTCTATGGTGTAAATATAAAAATTGTAAATTGTGAAATGTGTATGAGTCATCTTTTGTAAAATTAAAAGATGAACCTTAATAATTTAGAAATAATTTTCTGGTCTGCGATCAAATGTTGTAATGTTTATAGTCTGTGGTAATCATTTATTCCCCTGAGAACTGAGAAATGAGAATAATAATTGGTCTGAAACTTTTCATTGTTATAAACTAAAATAATTTCAATTATATTTATTACTAAACTTAAAGAATCTTAAAATTTATCGGCAATACAACTAAAATGAACAAAATATGCATTTGTTGTACGTCAGAAAACATCCAAATGGTCTCAATGAAAACGTGTAAACATGCAAGGTTTTTGAAAAACTACGTTAAATATAAGGTAAATATTCAATTGATTATAATTTAAATATAGTTTACAGTATAATATATAAGTTTTACACCATTCTAAATAAAAATTCATTGATATCTAGTAAGTATAGAAATGGCGTTTAGTATTGGCATCGTACAAAGATGGCCGACTATATTTATTTAAATCGGCTTAATTTTGTTCACATTATTATTGTAATTAAATATTATTGATAAATGTATACTAATGTTAAAATATATATTAAGTATAATTAATAAAACAGGTATGCAATTTTACCGCGTAGTGTAAGTACTCTACAGGTAAAGCTGCAAAACACGTTATGTCAGGCCGCAGCGGGTCGCAGCGCAGCGCAAAATGCTTTTAAAGCACATTATGACGAGCCGGGGCGAAGCGCATTAAAGGATTTTGAGTACAGTCCGTCAAACCAAAAGGCCGTCTGCCGTAAAATAAACTAAGCAACAAAACGTAAGCACACTGTGTGGGAGCGGGGCCGAGGCGGGGCGCATCGCACACAACAAAATTCGCGGCGGGATATGCGGCCTGCTGCACTCCGGCTTAATATGCGATAGTTCATTGTCATTATAATTAAAATACGTAGTCAAAATATCATACTAGATGAAACTAAATAATTTAAATCCTCTCTTTTCTTTCTTTAATCTTAGTAATTATATTAATTGGTTAATTTGTAATAATTACTTTGTATGGTTTGTTGGTTTCGTTGAGTTTTGAAATTGTAACTCATACAAAAAACTTTAATAATCTGGCGATTGAATAGAGTGGCGTAAATTTCTTGCCAGTTCTTCTCACAGCTCTACCTCGTCAGCGAACTGGCTGTAGGTTAATTGGCTGATTTCATGTAATTTTGACTTTTCATAAGCATTATACTTTATGATCAAAATGAAATAAATGCTTTAAGTTTGAGTCATATATCGTCGTTGCGCCTGCAAAAGCCGCTAAGTATGTAATTTTTTACTTATTTTGGTTTTTGATGCCATTTTGATCCTTACTCAAACGGAAATAAGGATGAAAATGGCATCAAAAACCAAAATACCTAAAAAATCACATAGCGACTTTTGCAGGCGCAACGACGATATAATACATACGAGAGGAGCGGATGTTTGCGCTGCAACCCGACCGGCTGCGGCCCGACATAATGTGCGTTAACCATAACAAGTTTGTACGAAACCGACTCGCACTTAATCGGTTTTTTTTTATATTTTAACTGATTAAGTACCGTTACTTAAGAGCATAACTTTTCAAAACTATCGCACTGATCCGTTGCCGACTGAGAAGTAGGAATTCTCTATGGGGAAAAATAGGGAAACTAAATATTTATTTTTGTCCTTTTCCAGTTCAATTCACGAAACACATATATCTGCGTTATATGTCATAATATGTTGAAAAGAATAGAGTTATTTAAGCTACAAGTGGAGGAAAGTATTGCACTCCTTAATAAACAGGTAAGTGCCTCAGTAGACAAGGGACTTTTAAAAACAAAATTGTTCGACTTTGACTTTGACCCTTTTTTTATATTAGCTTAACAAAGTAACTCCACTCTGCCTGATGGTAAGCAGTCAGTGGACACCATTCCAAAAGTCAGACTACTGGTATGGTCGCCTCCACTATAGCGGCTTTGTGAGATGCTTTTTAACGCCCCGCTTAATGGACCCAGAATCATAATGAGGTGGGAACACATGCGCTGGTAAAGAGTTCCAGGCCTTAATTGAGCGACAAAAATATGAAGTGCTGAACCGTTTGGTTCGAGACCCTTCAGATTACACTGTGAAAGGGTGACACTTCAGTCCCGCACGTTTCGTTATGGATAAAAAGATAGGGGGTGGGTTTAATTCAAAGAGCTCTTCAGAACACTCTCCGTAATAAAGGCCATTGGGAGACGTCTCTATGCAGCTTTAAAGGCTCAAGGGTCTTAGTGGTCTCTGGGCTTCCGATTATACGGACTGCTCGCCGCTGCAACCTATCGAGTGCATCCAGTAAGTACTGTGCGGAGCCATCCCAAAGATGAGAGCAGTACTCCACGCAGAAACGAACCTGTGTCTTATAAAGAAGACAGAGCTGCTCGAGCGTGAAGTACCGCCTCACTCTGTTCAGGACTCCGAGTATACGGGAGGCGGTTTTAATGATGAACTCGGTAGAATTTTTGGCGTTAGGATCTTGGCTGGAGAGGGAGGGGAAAGGAAAGGAGATTTTTTGGCAGAGAACGCGCACACTTGCGTTTTTTTGGTATTGAACTCGACCAAGTTCTCACAACCCCATTTAGAAATGCGATATAAGACCTTGTCGAACTCAAGCGACAAGTTTTAGGCGTTTTGCCTCGATGTCAGTCTGTTTAGCCTTTGTTTATGTCCCGAAATTTACCTATATAATATATAAGTTACATGAAACCCGCCGCGGGTGTTCTACACCTATGCCTACTTCTTTAAAAAAAAATCGTGATGCAATAACAGGAATAATCATTTTAGCCCAAAAATGTTCAGTACTGAATAAAAGCCTTTTTAATAAGGAAATGCAGTTACGTAACATCAACAAACGTACATCTTCAGTTTCGGGGAACAAAATCATGCTATATAAAATAATTTGTGTTTATTTCAGACCCACATATTAAAACTAAACAAACTCTACAGCCTTCAATATTCCACTCTTCAAACCACCTCCTCAACAGACCCAATAGTCAAAGTCAAAGTGAGAGTCATACAAGACCTTGAAAAAGTCGATTCAGAAGTCACTGACTTCGACGCCGAAACAGACATCAAAATCGAACATGAATCATCAAATTCTGAGAGCGAAGTTCCTTTATCAAATGCACAAAAAATCGAAGTCATACAAAAAGTTGACCTAGAAAAAGTCAATTACGTTTCTGACTTCGACGCTGAAACAGACGTTAAAATCGAACATGATTCCTCAGACTCCGAGAGCGAAGTTCCTTTATCAAAAGTACAAAAAAGAAAGAAGTATATAGATAGGTATGAAGGAAAAATAAGGGTTTTGAAGCTGAGTTTAGAGGAATTGCAAACTGAAAGAGAAGCAATGGCTAAGGAGGATAAATATTTGAAGTTGCCTTACAAATGTGAATACTGTGTTGTAGGTTTTGATCATGATGTTACTTTGAAGAATCATAAGGAGAAACGACATACAAAGGTAGGTAATATACAATATTTAATTTGTTTCAGACTGCAAACAACATTATGAACAAAAAACTGTTATTATCTGGCGATTGAAAAGAGTGACCTAAGTTTCTTACCAGTTCTTCTCACGGCTCTACCTCGTCAGCGAACTGGCTGTATTTTTTTTTATTTTTTTTTATTTATATGATGCGGCTGTAATGTCACTGCGACCATGAATGGTCTATTGTGATCGCCGCTTTATCAAGCTAGAGTTCACCACTAAACCCTGCAGCTATGATATACCGCAGGATTTGCTTAGGGGTGAGCTCCTTAATTTCTTCTGGGCCCAGAGTGTGTTTCCCTAGAAGAAACTGACGCCTGTGTATGAGCGGGCCACATTCCCCCAGAAGATGGAGGGGCGTTTCATCTGCCTCTTTACATCGCCTGCAGGTGCGTGTTTCGCTTAGCCTTAGATTATACATGTGCTTGTTTAAGCAACAATGACCTGTCAAGGCTCTTGACACAATGCGTAGATTGTTCCTACTCAGCGCAAGGATAAGGTTATTGTACCTTCTGTTAAAGCCTTTGATCAGGGCTTTAGAGTGGTTCATTCCTGGCGATTCCGACCAGAGTTTGATGGCTGTTTCGATACATGAGTTTGTAAGGGCATTTTGAGCTAGGCTTTTTGGTATTCCACAGAAGGGCTCTGGGCCCTGCTGAGTTCCATTAGCTCCCGCTCTCGCAAGTTCATCGGCGCACTCATTACCGATGACACCTGCATGACCTGGTACCCATCTGAGAACTACTCTATTCATATTACCTAAAGAGTTTACGATCCATGCACTCTTCAACTAGTTTCGATGTTACTACGTTCGAATCCAGTGCTAGTAGAGCGGCTTGGCTATCAGAATTTATATATATAGTCTGATTGGTGTAGCGCTTTTGCAGATTAGCTTCCGCGCATTTCGCAATGGCGTATACTTCTGCTTGGAAGATGGAGGCGTTTTGTCCCAAAAACACGCTTTTTTTGAGCTTTGGTCGCTCCCCATATATTCCACAGCCTACTTTTTGTCCTATTTTGGAGCCATCGGTATACCATACTAGGCAACCAGACTCAAAAGATATCTGATCTTCGAGCCAGTTTTCCCTAGACGGCAATTCTATTGTGTATTGTTTTCCAAATACAAACCGGGGTAGGGTGGCATCCGTAGGCATGCAAAGTATTGGTATTTCCTGTATTGAGTTCTTTATAGTCCTCAACTTCTGGGAGATCCAATTGCTTCTGCCTTGGATATGAGCCCTGTACATGCTAGCTTTCGCCTCTTTTTGTATGAATACATGAAGAGGCGGTAATCCAAGCAAAGCATTTAGCGCCATTCCGGGGCTAGTCGACATAGCTCCCGAGGCCATGAGGCAGACAGTTCTCTGTAAGCTGTCTAATTTCTTTATGGTGGTCGTTTGACGCGTCTTGTTATACCACACAACTGATGCGTACGTAATGATCGGCCTCACAATGGCAGTGTACAGCCAAATAGTTGTTCTAGGGGTTATGCCCCAATTGCTGCCCATCATACGGCCGCTAATTCCCATCGTCATCTTGGCTTTCTTTAGTACATTGTCCAAGTGTGAATTCCAAGTCAACTTTTGGTCGATTGTGACGCCCAAGTATTTGACTTCTGTGGAAAACGCAATAGTTTTACCATTAAGCTTTGGCATTGTTAGTTTATCCAATCGCTTCTTTTGTGTAAAAGGTACGATTACTGTTTTGTCAGCATTAACGGAGAGGTCACTTTTGACACACCACCTGCTAACAGTGTTCAGTCCCTTTTGCATAATACATGAGATGGTTGATTGACAAAATCCTCTGACTATAATTACCAAGTCATCTGCATAGGCTTGCGCATCAATCTGAAGTTTTGCCAAATCAACTAGGAGTTCGTCCACAGCAAGGCTGTAGGTTATTTGGCTGACTAAATGTAATTTTGACGTTCATAAGCATCATACTTTATTATCAAAATGAAATAAATGCTTTGATTTTGAGTTTGAACTGCGTAAGTAATAGCGGTTTTATGTGTGGGTCTTTCTGCTGAAACGTTGACAGCGCGGGTCTTGACACGAAATATATATACATTTTGTAGCGGCATCTATCGGGCCAATGATACACAGAAATCAACACAAGCAAAGACGCTACGAGTTTACAGCATAGAAAGCATAGATGGCGCTGATTAACAACTTCTATACAAAACACCAAAAATGTATGGAAACCTGACACGCGATATCAACTTTTTCACACCTAGTCACTATATTTACAAGTCCCGACTACTAACTGTTAGGCAGTAGCCCGCCAGCCACGATCACCTAGCCCGGTTGGAGGATCTTCCCTTTAGTTAGAAGTATAATATGATGTGATACCTCCACAATTTCTATCGTCCATTATTAGTTCTGTGGATGAGGTATGTTTGGGATTATACTGTATTAAAAGTACCTTTTTTATTGCAGACTAAAAATAGCTTTCAATGTGGTATATGTACGTCAGTTTTAAATACCAAACCGTCTTTTAATGAACATAAGAAGCGGCATTATGTTAGGTAAGTGTACATTATCGTGAGTAGTGTCTATCCTCTCATAAAACAAATAAAATATTAGTTTCCATACTATTTTTATAGGCCCAATTTTCCCCCTTTCCGCACCTCTCTCATTTCCTTTCCCTACCCCAATCCCAGCCGCCATAGTGGAGGCCACCATACCAGCAGTTTAAGACGCTGGTTTTTGGTATGGTGGCCACCACTTCTGGATTCCACTAACTGCTTACCATCAGGCGGGGTGAAGTCACTTTGGTAGGCTAATAATCTGGACGAGTGAGAGCGCTAGCAGCCGAATAGCCCTGTCGGTCCTCTTCCTTTTCCATTTCACTTCCTCCCTACATGATTGGCAAAAACTTAGTTATGTTTTCTAAGTATTACAATGTATGTGCTTGTTTGCCGAATGTCGAATGTCAAAATGATCCAGTGTATCGTAAACACGAGGGTTTGAATCCGGGCAAGTACCAATGTGATTATTCAAATTATTTGTACTTTCTAAGTTTATCTTGGACATTTCTGAATGACGGTAAGGGAAAATATCGTGAGGAAACCTGGACTTGAAAGTCTAAAATTGCCAATCCGCCTTGAGCAAGCGTGGCGATTAATGCTCATGCCTTCTCTATATGAGAAGAGGCCTTTTTCCTGCAGTGAAACAATAAATAGTCGGGCATAGTAATAGTAATACTTGTTTGCCACCAAAGTTTTATATAAATGAAAGAATAGATACTTCTCTAATCCAGCACATTAAAGCTAAAATCAGCAAGCACTTCAATAAAAATGATATTTTCCATAGGTATGAGTGCTTAGATTGCGGCAAAAGATACATCCAAGATCATTCAGCTATACAACATTATAACGAGAACCATCTTCCAGAAGGTTCATCATTATCCAGGATATTTACCTGTCGGCATTGCGGGTTCACGACTAAGTAAGTAAAGAAGCAAAATATATTCTTAAAAACAAAAAGCCCATGCAGAGAGAAACAAATTTTTTTTCGTGCCGATGTTACATTGAAATTTTTTATACCCTATGTCACTCCCACAATCAATACACTAATGACACCTCATACGTTAAAATCCATCAAGACATTTAGGCTGTAGAGCGTGCCAAAGAAATAGATACGCTCGAAAAACTTTACCCCTAACTTCGGTTACACTTAACTTCTTTCGGAAAAAAATAAATAACCCTCTACATACAACTTATATTGGTATAAGCAAGCATAACAACTCACTACAGACATTATGACTGGTGCGTTTCTATGCAATCACATTGAAGTAGCCAATAACAGCGCAGCGCGTATACGTTCCGTTTATTCAAAAAAAAAGAGGAGATTCTTAATTCGAATATGCTTTTTTTATGTTTGTTACTTTGGAACTTTCGACTGGTGGAACCGATTTTTTTTTTCTTATAAGCTGTTTCAGTTCTGACAGCGGCATCCATGAGAAAACAATGTATATATTAAATTTGCATTTTTTACTTTTTAGTTTCCTTCCTGTTTGAAGTCAGTATTTTTTTTGTTATTGTGAGTTCAATTTGGGTGAATAAATGTCTTTAAATTTATACTTTGACTAAATTCTAATTAATTGTTCAACAGCCGTAACCGCTCATATCGCTACCATGTTAGCAAGCATTCGAAGAAAAATGAATGCAGTCTTTGTGGTAACGTGTTCGTTACTTCAGCAAGTCTTAAAACTCACTTATTGTAAGTAATTTTATAATTATTTTATTTTTTACGGATAGATTTTTGATTTTGATGAATGTGTCGGAAATATTAATTTACTTATTAATAGAGATACTACATACAACATGGAGTTCTTCAA
The DNA here is from genome assembly GCA_963082885.1 of Parascotia fuliginaria. Lineage (NCBI taxonomy): Eukaryota > Metazoa > Arthropoda > Insecta > Lepidoptera > Erebidae > Parascotia > Parascotia fuliginaria. Next base: position 2,304,474 of record OY720201.1, on the reverse strand, counting down.
GAATCTTTAAGAATGGACTTAAAAGGTTTTAACAGGGTCGGCAACGCGCTAGTGATACTCCTGGTGTTGAATACATAGGCTACGATAACTGCTTACCATCAGGCGGTCTGTATACTTACTTGTTTGTCACCTTAGTCGTGTAAAAAAAAGTTTTTTTTTTAATCTACATAATCTAAATAAATAAAAAAAAATATAAATTTTGTTCAGTGCTGAAGTTCAGGCTGCTGGCTCTCACTCACCAGACGTTGATCCAGGTTTTGGTCACAGCTACCCGAAAATCGGCCAAGTGCGAGTCGGAGTACGAACTCGCTCATGGATGAGAATTTGACATAACGTGTCTACTTACTAACGTCTATGGCTCTTTGCTGCGTTCTGTATTACGCACGATTTAAATTTAGCAGAAAAGTTTGTTTGTTTGTTGGAACGCGCTAATCTTTAAAACCACCAGTAGGATTTGAATAATTCTTCTTGTGTTTGATAGCCCAGTTTTTGAGGAAGGATATAGGCTATGTAACATCACGCTACTGGCGACGGGAGCAGAGCAGTAATCAATTAACGCGGATGAAACCGAGCTTCGGGAAGCTAGTTTTATTATAACAGTAATAAAATATACGTCGTACTTACTCAAACGGGAATAAGGATGAAAATGGCATCAAAAACCTAAATACCTAAAAAATCACATAGCGACTTTTGCAGGCGCAACGACTATAATTAAGTGTGATGCTTCCCCAGCACAATCCACAAACAATCGTCTCGCGTATACAGTTGCGCCGCGTGCGACAAAACGTATCGTCAGCGCTCCGGACTCTGTGCGCATGCGCGTCGCGCGCACGCCACGCGCGCACCCGACGCGTACTGCGCCACTTGTCGCACGCATTACGTCACTGAACACGCCTTGAAGACGCATTTGAATACGCATTCGAAACATGTTAGCGATACGGATAAAAGGTAGGTCACTGATCCGTAAACGATTAGCAGGTTAAGCAACATAGAGTGCGGCTGGCCCTTGGATGGGTGACCGCATAGTGGTCTTTGATCTGAACGTCTCCGTGCTTAAAAGTCGGTCCCGGTTGTTACCAAGTTGATAACAGTCGTTAGGTCAAGTCGGATGCCTCTATGCGCGACCTGACCAATCCTGACTTTAGGTTGACCATTAACCACTCGATATTTGATTTGAATTCTTTGCGGGATCCGAAACAGTAGAAGCAGTCCTTGTGATGCCTAAGTATCACAGCTTGTAAGGATTCTCCACTGTTAATCTAGGCTTACAGAAGTAACTTTGCTTGTGTAAACATTTAAATAGCTCCAAAAATTTTTTTACTATATTGTATTGCTAATGCTTTTGTAATGCATTAGCATTTTCATTACAACTGCATTGACCACAATAATGCTTCTATAATGCTACTGATACCTTCTTTGACCACAAAAATGTTTCTGTAATGCAATTAAACAACGATTTGTAAATTCCATATAATTTGTGCCCAACTAAGCATTAGAGTAGCCGTATAAAACTTTACAAATGCTACTATAGAACTAGATCAAAGTGCCAAAATGATACAAAAATGCTGTAAGTCGGCCGTTATACTATTAAAAAATGATGGTAATATTTATTACCAACCGATTAGTGACGTATGACATATGAGCGTTCACACAAAAGAGTGGCAACGTCGCTATTTAGTGTCAAAATTTCGTGGTTTTCAATTTTCGTCATAAAATTGGATATAAGCAAATTGGCATTGAAAACTTCCATGGCGATATTTTCATAGTAAAATAACTGTAAGTATTATGGTTACTTACTTTTTATACAGCTTTCACGTAATTCTAAAAAGTGTTCCGATAATATTTTTAAAATATAGCTCTAATTTGATGATAAAAATTGAAAACCACGAAAATATGACACTAAATTTTACTGCGATGTTGCCACTCTTTTGTGTGAACGCTCTAGGTAATCAATTTCCAGGTATATTTGCGACGAGTGTGGCGTTAAATTTGTAAGAAAGTACAGTCTTCAAGTTCATATCAATTGGGAACATTTGAGGACTAGTACACATACTTGCGTTAAATGTTCTAAGGTTAGTTTATAATCATTAGTAGTTTTGTTTTATTGCTGACAGTGGCTGATGAACAGGCTACCTGATAGTAAGTGGTAACTAGTGCTCCGCGAAGCCACTGTCTATCATGGAGTGAGGGAGGTGAGGAAAAAGGAAAGGAGAGAAATTGGGCCATGTCTCTTCTCCATGTTTCATAGATGTATTGGTAAGGCCGGATCTAGAGGAAGGCAAACCCGGACTCTAAACTTGTCCCTGGTGCTACATTCAGGAGCACCAAAATCATACCAGCTATTGCTTATCATAGCAGCCGGGTGACGACTACCCGCCCCTCGCACATCATCAACCGAATGGCTGACGATCGCCCACCCTATGTCGCTACTGTACCTATCCATTGGAGTTTCGCACTATTAAGTGCCTGCCCCAGTTTACAAAAATCGATCCGAGTCTAATCCATACTAATATTATAAATGCGAAAGGAACTCTGTCTGTCTGTTACGCTTTCACGCCTAAACCACTGAACCGATTTTGATGAAATTTTGTATAGTGATAGAATAGACCTTGAAGAACAACATTAGTTGTTGAACTTTTATCGCGAAAAATGACTTAAAGGGGTTGAAATAGGGAATGAAAGTTTTTATGAAAACTCGTATACATAGAGGATATAACCGACATTCGCGCGGGTGGAGCTGCAGGCAACAGCTAGTAAGAAATAAAATTTAATTCATAATGATAATTATTTGCTTTACAGTTATTTAAAACAAATAAAGATCTTCGTAGACACATAAGCTACGTACACAACAAACAACGACCACCGAGGGATAAAATATGTCACTTCTGTGGACGTGGATTTTTTGTAAGTGTGCATGCTTGCATCTCTATTAATCCTCTCTTTATTATATATATTAGCCTACCGAAGTGACTCCACTCTGTCTGATGGTAAGCAGTCAGTGGAATCCAGAAGTGGTGGACACCATTCCCAAAGCTAAACTACTGGTATGGTGGCCTCCACTATGACGACTTAGTTAAATACTTTTCCACGCCTTGCGTAAAAGACCCAGGATCATAATTAGAGGTGAACACATGCGCTGGCTAATAGTTCCAGGCATGAATAATGGTGGACATTATTCCAAAAGCCATCGTCTTATACCAGTGGCATGGTGGCACCCATAAAGCAGCTTTATGAGGTGCTTAGAAAAGACGAGTAGCGATGTTGTTTTTAAGATTGAAAAGCTTATGTGGGATGACTGCTGAATGCCTGATGAGTTGTGGGCCAAAATTATTACATGGTGCCGTGACAACGAATAGGCGTCGCGGCAGACCAAAAAGATGGCGAGATAAATTAGGCAAAATAAATAGATCTTGGTCTACACTTGCTATGGATCGAGAAGAATGAAAGTTATGGGAATCCTTTGCCCAGCAGTGGGATGATTTAGGCCGACAGTAACAATAACGATTTGCAAATAGGTTTTAAACATTAACGGAAAACATACAAATTTGAAAAGACGTGTCATTTCTGTAGACATGAATTTTACTATACTTAAGTTTTAACAATTTCGATTTTACTAGGGATAAGCCTTCGCGTATTCTTTTCTCGCAGTTCATGACAATTTTTATCCATTCTTTGTTTGAGTGATTTTAGTTTTGGTTTAAGTATTGAAAACGAAACAAATTTCTTCGCGTCTAGCTTAAGAAGGTATTTCCTTAGTTAGATTACTCATTTGTTTGACTCAAGCTTACAAAAATATAGGCAAAAGCTTGATGTACGGAACATAAATACCTACTCCTGTGATTGGATTCAAGGTCAAGTTATTCGAATGTACTAAAATGCACCAATCATATTGTCCGTAGTGAGTTGTTATGATAGCTAATACCAGTATGAGTTGTGTATGTTGCCCTGTATGCGATCTATTAGGGGTGTTGCGTCATCTATCTGGCCAAGACGACGACTACGAGTTTACAGCATAGAAATCAAAGATGGCGTTGTCAACAAGTTTAGACCACTCCCATACAAGATGTATGATGTGAAATAAGTATGGAGGTCTGAATCGCGATATTAACATTCTCACACCAACTAACTATATATACATATACAAGTTCCCGACTACCAACTGTGGGGCAGTAGCCCGCCAAGCACGATCACCTAGCCTGCGAGGAGGATCCTCCTTTTGGCTGGAGGTATAATTATGGCGTGCTACCTCCACAGGGGGATATCTGTGTCTAATCTGGACTGCACCGTTGGTCTAGTGGTTAGTGTAACTGACTGCGACGCCGGGTGTCGTGGGTTCGATTCCCGCGGAAGGCAAATATTTGTGTGATGAACATTTGTATTTGTCTTTAGTCTGGGTGTTTTCTATGTATTATAAGTATGTATTTACAAAAAAAAAGTATGTATATGTATTATATTTCAGTTATCTAGTACCCATAACACAAGCTCTGCTTAGCTTACGACTAGACGACAGTGTGTGATAGTGTCCACATATTATTATTATTATTATTATAAGGACCACGGAAAAGTATATACTAACTTAGGACGTTTCTTTTCCGTAGACACAAACAATACTGCGATCGCATCTTCGAACTCACACAGGAGAACGCCCTTTACAATGTGAACATTGTAAATCAACGTTTGCGCATTCCGGCGCATTATATACACATATAAAACTTAAACATAATGGGTTGAATAAATAATTGTATATACTTAATACTTGTTTTATTTAGCCGCCCTCATATCAGCGAAAAGACGTCCACTGCTGGACATAGGCCTCTCCCAATTTTCGCCACCTTGGCCAGTCGTGAGTCAAAGTCAAAGCATTTATAGTATGATGCTTATGAAAAGTCAACATTACATTTTGTCAGCCAATTGACCTACAGCCAGTTCGCTGACGAGGTAGAGCTGTGAGAAGAACTGGCAACAAACTCACGCCACTCTTTTCAATCGCCAGATAATTACAGTTATTTGAATGAGTTACAATTTAAACACTCAACGCAACCAAAGAACCATACAAAGTAATTATTACAAATTAACCAATTAATATAATACTAAGATTAAAGAAAGAAAAGAGAGGATTTCAATTATTTAGTTTCATCTAGTATGGTAATTTGACTACGTATTTTAATTAAACTGGTAAATGCACCTCCTGGTCACATTGCACAACAAGGTAATACTGGATTGAATATTAAATGTAAGCCATGCCAAGATTGACCTGTCATCCCAAGTAGCACCCGTTCACGAGCATGACGCACGGGCCAGCCATCATCACCCTCGCCATATTAGAGGGAAGGTGATGACCCGGCCAATACGACACCACAAGCAATGACATTTTAGTGAGCATGACAATGCAGGGCATGGGTGGTAAAAGAACCCTAATAAAATGTATTATGCCTTACGAACTCGTAATGATCATGTTACGCATCCACTTCACATTAAACTTTTACTACAATAGTGAACCGCCCTCATCCTTCGATTGCTTTTATATTCCTAATTATTTAGTACTAGCTGACCCGGCGAACTTCGTTCCGCCTAACAGTCGATCAACATGACTTCATTTTTCTAAAATAAACGTAGCCTAAGTTACTCCTTATTACATCAGCTACCTGCCAATAAAAGTCCCGTCAAAAACGGTCGAGCCATCAGAGATTAGCCGGAACAAACAGACAGACAGACAAAAATTTTAAAAAATGTTATTTTGGTGTATATACCGTATATATATTCCTAAACATGTAGTAAAAACGGTTATTTCAATATTACAAACAGACACTTCAATTTTATTATATGTGTAGATAACTTTCGTTAATTCTAGACCTTAATGACTGCTTACCATCGGACAGTAATAATTTTCTTATTGTAGGATAACAATAATTGCAATATTTTTCTCTGAAATAGTAATTAAAGAAAAAGCCCTATAAAAATTTAAAAGATTATATTTTACAAAAAATAAAACATTCTACATTGTATGGCCTCTTTATTTAATACATACTGTCATATCCATGTAATAAAATAATTGAAAAGCCTTAAATAAATTAAAAAGCTAATCTACAAAAAATAAAACTGGTATTTTTATGGCATCTATCAACACTGTCACATCCAAATAGTCAAGATTTACAATTTGACACCTGTCATCAGTGTCAAAATTAGTTCCAAATTCAACAGCTGTAACGCTAGTAGTAGTATATGCCTACAATTTACTCTTAAGCAGTAATCTTGCTGCTTCCCTACGTCCAGTCTCTATAGCTCCATGTACGGTTGAAAAATGGTTGCTGTGGGTTGCCTCACCCGCGAACAAGACCCGGGGGTTGCCTGTGACGTCATACAAAGGTTCTGCGAGGTAGGAGCGAGCGTTGGGTGATAAAGGCGCGGATACACTGTCGTAGGTGTAGCTGCCGCGCGTGTAGGGGTTTAAGTGCCATGTTGACCTGTTGAAGTGGATTAAAAACCTGGATAAACCAATAATACTACAAAAGATATTCCTGGTGTTGCAAGCCCACATGAGCTACTAACTGCTTTAGGATTATAATTGGGGTTAAACCTCGTATAGCAGCACAGAAGCGCACTTGCCTGTTTCTATCCTTGTCCTGTATGAGACTTGTCATTTACTAAAGCGAGAAAGAACTCTTCTCGCTTTAGTAAATGACAATTCTGAGCGGTTCCGTACTGGCACATGTGTTCCTACCCTTAGGGTGCGTTTCCATTGACGCAGGACTAAAATATGTAAATACGCGTCCTGAGATGGACAGAACAGAGTCGAGCGGACTGTGGTGCCCCCGCTTGGCACAGCAGTTTGCTCGACTCCATTCTATACGAAGCGGAGGGTTGCGTAGCGGTGCAACACCTTAAATAATTTGACTGATCGGAACGTAGCTGAATCCAGCTTTGGTTCGCTTACATCAGCTCTACTCTGCCCCACTCCGCTACAATGAATTGGTAATGGCTCTCCGCTCCACCCAGCTCCGCTTCAATGGAAACGCACATTTAGGCTGTATGCCGCTGTAGGCAATACCCAGGAGTTGTCTGTTACTCTTTTCAATGTAATTTTATTCATAAAGTCCTATTTACATACAGAGAAGGCATGATCACGTGCGCTCAAGGCTGAGGCAGTTTCAGTCATTTTTTTAATAATCCAAATTTGCCAAGATTTTTCTTTTACCACTATCAAATTCTGTATCTAACCTCACAAACATATGAGCATTTGTACAGAACATATTTTTAAACAAGCTCTGATTAAATGATAAAAATTTAAAATCACGATATGACACTAAATTGCGACGTTGCAACTCATGACGCGTAAACCCTCTTAACCCATAGCACTCTTTCTCACCTGATTATATTCGTAGGTTCAGGGATAACTTTGCCGTTACCCAAGAACCTTTTCAGCAGCACCATGACCTTCATTTTGACCTCATTTAGAGGTAGCGTTTCGACCTGTGAAGAAAAATGTACGATAGTAGATCATCACTGGTTTCGGCATCAATGTGCTGGATCTCATAGAATCTTTCCTATTATATAAAGCGTAAGAGTTTGTTTGTTTGAACGCGTTTGATAGCCAAGTTCTTGAGGAAGGTTATAGACTATGTAACATCACGCTACTGGCGACGGGAGCAAAGCAGTAGCCAAAGACATGGGTAAAACTGCGCCGCGGAAAGCTATTAATTATTTAAAGCGAAAAAGTTTGTTTAAACGCGCTAATCTTTGGAACTACCAGTCAGATTTGAAAAATTATTTTTGTGGATGATAGCTCAATTCTTGTGGAAGGTTATAGACTATGTAACATCACGCTACTGGCGACGGGAGCAGAGCAGTAGCCAAATACACTAAAGAAGCTAGTTTTACATAAGATTCACACCCTACCCTAAAAACGCATATTCCTACTAACCTGCTTAGCCGTATGTCCACTAGTCCACAAAGTCAACACATTATCAGAGCCCTTAGGACATGTAGCTCCAAATATCTTCGTCATCCATTGATCTTGAACTGCCAACTTAGCAATATCTTGTTGTTTCCATAGGAAACCAAATGTTGACTGATTTGAGGACCACCATCTTTGAGGGAATAGGACCTCGATTTTGTCCATAACACCAATGGTTATTGAATTAATAGCGTCTATTTTTGATTTGGGGAGAGGCGGGGAAAATAATGTTTGTTGTCTGAAAATGTATTATTAATTTTGTTTATCTTTTTTTACTAAACAGCTTACACTATGAATATGGTCGACCGTGGAAGTACTGCCCTCATAGAAGATCGACGTAAGAGTAGTAGTATTCGAACTATTGCGTTTTGTTCGGTGAGTGAGAGTGCCGGAGGCCCAATTTCCTCACCTTCAACCCTTTTACCCATTCCACTCCCTTCACGATAGGCAGGCTTCGTAGAGTCCTTGACATTGTAGAAGCAATGTTAGGAACACTGAGTCGTCCATTAGCGACAGTTATCACTTACCATCACGTGGGCTGTTTGCTTGTCAGCCACAGTCGGTAATTGAAAAATCTCCATTTTAAGCTGATGTCTTTAGACTGAAAATGTAATGAAGACTCTTCAACAGCCTTAAGGGTGTGTTTGGTGAGAGGAGCGGACCGTGATTGACCAATCACAATGCTCGTAATCTCCACTCTACTTAGGTAGAAATAAATACTAAGCACTGTGATTGATCAATTACGGTCCTCTACTCTCCACACCGCCCGTTTCACGTCATAATCATAATCATTTATTGCGAAAATATGTAGAATACAGAGGTGTTACAAAAGTGTTTAGTGCTTCCATATTCAGCCATTCAGCGTGCAAGATTTCTTATTTTATATACGTGCGTTAGTGGAAACGCACCCTTAGGCTAACGCATACTACGCCCTGTAGTGTGCAATACTTCATATAAAATGTACTAAAATGATCTACGAAGATTTTTGTCATGCAATGGGGTGTGGAAACCGTAATTTGCGGAGCCTTTACTCTTAAAAATCAGAATTTTCTCAAGATATACTTAAAATACTCACTTAGCCTTCAGAACTCCTATAGAAACCGTCACAATCACATTCCTACTCCTATATTCAGATCCATCGTCGCATAAAACCACTACATCATTTTCTGATTGTTCAGGGTATACAATCTTGGAGACTACCTTCTGTAGTTTTAAATCGAGACTTGGGAGGCCTCGACCGTTTTGGAATGTGTTCTGAAAGGAAGAGTAGAAAGTCTTATTACAAAAGGTAGGCTTTCTGTGGGTAAAGAATTATATGATAATAAGGCCTATACCGCCTATCTTATTCCTCGGGAATTGTGCCGGAGGCTTGGAGAGAGGCGAATGTTCAACCGATTCCCAAAAAAGGGGATAGGTCCGAGCCAGGCAACTATCGACCCATAGCTGTCACCTCAGTTCTCTGCAAGGTGCTTGAGCGGATAATAAACGCCCAACTAGTCCGCTACCTAGAGGGTCACTCGTTAATTAGTGACCGACAATATGGCTTCAGGTCAAAACGGTCTACGGGTGACCTTCTAGCATATATCACGCACCAATTGGGTGAAGCTATGGACAGGCATGGAGAGTCCTTGGCCATCAGCCTTGACATAACCAAAGCCTTCGATAGAGTCTGGCACCGTTCGCTTCTGTCCAAGCTTCCAGCATATGGTCTGCCACCCCAGCTGTGCAACTGGATTGCCGCATTCCTGCGTGAGCGCCGCATTAGAGTCCTTTGTGACGGATCGGCCTCCGATTATTTGCAGGTCAACGCTGGGGTGCCTCAGGGGTCCGTCCTGTCGCCCACCCTGTATCTTCTGCATGTCAATGACATGTTGTCCCTTGGCAACATTCATTGCTATGCAGATGATAGTACAGTGCATGGGCGATATCTCGGACATCCTGCGGCTAAACAGACTGACATCGAGGCAAAACGCCTAGAACTTGTCGCTGAGCTCGACCAAGTATTATACCGCATTTCTAAATGGGGTTGTGAGAATTTGGTCGAGTTCAATGCTAAGAAAACACAGGTGTGCGCGTTCTCTGCAAAAAAATCTCCGTTCCTTCCCCTTCCCTCTCTTCAGAACACAGTGTTACCACTACAGGATAGCCTAAGTATCCTGGGTATGGACATCAGCCGAGATCTCAACCCCAAGAACTACATCGAGTGCGTCATTAAAACCGACTCCTGTAAACTCGGTGTCCTGAACAGGGTGAGGCGGTACTTCACGCCCGAGCAGCTCTGTCTTCTTTATAAGACACAGGTTCGTTCCTGCGTGGAGTACTGCTCTCATCTTTGGGATGGCTCCGCACAGTACTTACTGGATGCACTCGATAGGTTGCAGCGGCGAGCAGTCCGTATCATCGGAAGCCCGGAGGCTACTAAGACCCTTGAGCCTTTACAGCTGCGAAGAGACATCGCCTCAATGGCCGTCTTCTATCGCCTTTACCATGGAGAGTGTTCTGAAGAGCTCTTTGAATTAATCCCACCCTCTCCCTTTTTATCCAGAACGACACGTGCGGGACTAAAGTGCCACCCTTTCACAGTGGAATCTAAAGGGTCTCGAACCAAACGGTTCAGCACTTCATACTTTTGTCGCTCAATTAAAGCCTGGAACTCTTTGCCAGCGCATGTGTTCCCATCTAATTTTGATCCTGGGTCTTTTAAGCGGGGCGTGAAAAAGCATCTCACTAAGCCGCCATAGTGGAGGCCACCATACCAGTAGTTTGGCTTTTGGAATGGTGTCCGCCACTTCTGGATTCCACTTACTGCTTACCATCAGGCAAAGTGGAGTCACTTTGGTAGGCTAATATAAAAAAAAAAAAAAAAAAAGGCGGCGTTTTACGATTTGGAATAATTTAATCATTTTAGAAAATAAATTGCTGAAAGGGTTTTCTAAAATGGCGTTCACGACGTGGCAGCACCGATGCGTTAGGTCTAGCTGTCAAGCGCTGTCAAAAAGTTAACCCCTGATTGGCCCAATGTGAAAGTGAAAGTGGCGCCAACAGATGGCGAACTCGAAGCTGGTGGCTAGTAATAAAGATCTTACTCACCAAAATGATGTCAAAAAGCGTATTATATCCAGTTTTATGCCAACTCAAATGCAGGTCTCCCTCAACTGTTCTATAATTGTTGTGAGTTGTAATGTTGTTCCAACTTTCTGATGGATCATAATTGCATATCACCAGCTCCAGAAAATGCAGTAATTGTGGGAGGTAGCCCTTATCTTTTAGGAGAGAAGGGTGGTTTTTCTTTACGTATTCTGTTATTCTGGTGAAAAGAGAGTATGTGCTTACTTATTAAGTTTAACAGTCTGTCCCCCAGTTTCTGAGGGCCTCGAAAAATTAACTAATCGCCTGGTAAATCTTATGTGAAGAACCAATTGGGTTGCTAAAAGCATAAATAACTACAAATTAGAGCAGATATAAATAATTATTATTTAGATCAAATTTAACTAATTATCCATGCCTTTAGCATGCTTTAAGGTACTTCACATGAGATTTAACAGGTGGTTAGTTAATTTTCCGTTGATCAGTCTTTTAGAAACTGGGGGTGTGTAAGTGATATGCTTAAAAGGGACGGAGATAAAAAGCTGTTAGCGTAAGAATGAGACAATGCATTTTCTCGTCGAATAGGTACTTATGATGATTAAAGCAATACCAGGTAACGAAAAATTGTAATTATCTGGCGATTGAAAAGAGTGGCCTGAGTTTCTTGCCAGTTCTTCTCACGGCTCTACCTCGTCAGCGAACTGGCTGGAGGTTAATTGGCTGTCTTCATGTAATTTTGCCATATTTAAGGATCATTTTTTATGATCCAAATGAAATAAATGCTTTGAGTTTTAGTTATAGTAGAAACGTTACTTTCGTACTAAATTACCACTTCATTAAAACATTTCTGACGGCTATGAAAGCTACTTTGATTCTCATTCGTGAAGATTTTCCCTATAACGAGTTCGCAAGACGACACCTAACAATTTTTTTCTCTCCATCGCCTTCTGAGTGACTTTGAACCTACTAAGAACTTACTTTAACGATCGCGTCGCAGACGCAGTTCCAGATCGTAGTCACGACTCCAGAACTTATAACTTCCACGGCCTTTTCAATAAATTGCACAAAATTAAAAGTTTTTGGATTTTGGAAAATAAAGAAGGAACTTACCTCTCAGTCAAATATTCTCCAAGAGGCCTTGGTTCCCGTGGGTGCTCATCAATCGCCTGGAAGACGAAGAACAGCAGCTCATTGATGAGAGCCTTATCGGCTTCTGAGCCATCAGACCACCTCAGCACTTCGAAGGATATGTCCTGAGATACGATGGGCACTTTGCGTTCGTTGGCTAGTTCGTACACTGCGTTTGGAGTTTGTCCGTGTATCCTGTATATATTGTAATTTTTATATGTTTGTGAAATGTTGTGGTTTTTTTTGACGTCATAACGTCTTGGAAATCGATGAACACCGACTGCACGTACAAAAATGTGTCACGTTGCACCAAAATTATGAGTAGTGTTGAGAAAATGAGCTTAGCATCGGAAGCTCAAACCCCGAGTCGAAGCTAGTGAGCCTTGAAAGCTAGGGTATAAGTCAAAGGAAAAGGGAAGTAAGGTAAAATTATCGTCCGTCAACCGACTTTACAGGAATTTTTATACACATCTTCGGTGACAAATACGCATAAGGCCCGTCTGATGGTAAGTGGTAACCGTAACCTATAGAGATGCAAAACACAATTAAGTTGTTGTCATAGAGGGAGAAGGGGATGAGGAAGGAAAAAAGAGAGAAGCAAAAGAACCAAAGGGTAGTTGGGTTGCCGGCGCTCTCAGTCCCTCCAGTACGAAAGAAACATGACAGTTGCTCTGAGGGCCTAGTGCGAGTTTGTTTTACGTTAACGACGATCGACACGTTTATGACGTTCAGTAGTCCGATTGGCCGGCTCCAAACTCTTAACCAATCAGTAGTTTATACGGTAGTAGATCTACGCTGGTTTCAGCATGAATGGGCCAGATCGACGGGGAAAGTATTACCCTCTCATAGAAGATCGACGTAAGAGAGTATCCGTACTATTGCGTTTCGTTCGGTGAGTGAGAGTGCCGAAGACCCAATTTCCTCCCTTTCCTTTTTCATCACCTCCCTCAATCCTTTCACCAACCCCACTTCCTTCACGGTAGGCAGCGGCTTCGCAGAGTCTCTGACACAGCAGGAGCAATGCTAGGAACTCTGAGTCGTCCATGAGTGACAGTTACCACTTACCATCACTGTTTGCTTGTCTGCCCCTGTCAGAAAAAAAAGAGCCTTCGATCGCGTTAACATAAAATCATCTCGCATTCGGCACTGAGTGGTTATTCTAGTGTAATATTATGTATTTTGAGGAATTGCTTAGTATAAACTTTCAGTAAATCTTTTACCATTCAGCTCCCAGCTCAACAACGCCATCTCCAAACTGGACCGTATGTACTCTGCCTCCGATCCTGTTTTGTGCTTCCAGACCCAGCACTGTCTTCCCCCCATGACACAGGTCTGCAGCCGCCGCACAGCCTGCCGCACCCATACCTACTATGATCGTGTCGTATACTGACATTATGCTGTGGAAAGAGAATAAAGTATTTTTCGAGTTAAATCTATATTAATATTTATCTATATTAATATGGAAAAGTTTGTTTTCTTTGTTTGAACGCGCTAATCTCTAGGACTACCAGTTGGATTTGTATAATTCTTTATGCGTATGATAGCCCAGTTTTTGACAAAGGTCATAGGCTATGTAACATCACGCTACAAGCGACGGGAGCGGAACAGTAAGCAAAGACGCGAGGGAAACCGCACTGCGGAAAGCTCGTACTAATATATAAGGCGTAAGAGTTTGTTTGTTTGAACGGAACGCGCCAATCTTTAGAACTACCAGTCGGATTTAAATAATAAGTTCTAGGTAAAGTAAAATATTTAGACGATGGATAATCTGTCAAAAACGATCAGTAAGTTATGCAACATAAAGTGTTGCTGGCACATGGATGGGTTACCGCATAGTGGTATTTGATCTGAGCGTCTCCGTGCTTCGAAGGGCACGTTAAAAGCTGGTCATTTGTTACCATGTTGAAAGACAAAGGTAAAGTCGGATGCTTCTATAATAAATGGGTGGCCTGGACATCTGGCACTTGGTTGGCCACTAACCATATATGAAAAAGGAGTGACAAATATAATATAGACTAAAATAATAGTACTACATACCTATTAATAGAACACTGAAGACACGTTCTATCAAGAATATGACATTTACAGAAAATAGTTTTAATATTAGCTATCTTGCTATCACCAATGGTAAACAGATAATAAAATACTTAATTACGTATATTATTACAACGCGATAAACTACGATAAGTATTATAATTGAGACATAATTTTATGAGTTCCAGCGATTTTCGTCTTTAGGTTAGAAGTATTTACGCGAACAATCGCATAAACTACTTGGATGCACGTATGTTGTGATAGACACGAGTCATCAAAATAATCCTTAAAAATCTGTACTTATAAGAGGGAAGATCAAGGCAATGTTTAACCAGTTTCCGAAAGGCCGATCAACGCAAAAATTTGTAGAGTGCCGAAGACCTAATTTTCCCCTTTCCTTACCTAACCTAACCCACTCCCTTCACGGTAGACAGCGGCTTCGCAAAGTCCCTGACGTTGCAGGAGCAATGCTAGGGACTCTGAGTCGTCTAGAGCGACAGTTACCACTTACCTTCCATTACGTGGCCTGTTTGCTCGTGAACCAATGTCGGCAATTAAAAAAAAAGAGTGATACTGCGAAGGATTTATTTGTTGTAGCGGTTTACTCGTGTTTCCAAAATGCACAGCGTTGAAATTCACCTGAGGGTACCACAACCTCTAGCAATCTTTTAACCTTACTTTGTCTCTATCCTTATCTAATCCGTTTTTAACGGTACATAAGAAAAAGACAAAACATACACACACAGACAAGTAAGATTAAAATAATACTGCTAGAGGTAAGGTAAGGGATCGACGGGACTCGAGAGTAGGGTTGCCAACTGTACTATAAGAATAATAATAATAATATATAATAATGTACTATATTTCGAATCTGCGTACTATAATACTGTTGAAGTAATATATTAGTACGCAAAAATATTATATTTTCTACACCGAAACCCAACAAACAAATCCTTATTTTTTTAAAAATGCAAGAATTGTAAAGAAATATAGTTTTTATAAAATTAAGTACTTAACAAACATGATATATTTGTCTATTTTTTAATATTTTAATAAAATACTATATTTTTTAGAAGTGTAAGTAAGTACTTACTATAAGTACTATTTTTAGCTTATTTTGAAAAATACTATATTTCGCCGAAGAAATGTTGGCAACCCTACCCGGGACTCTACGATCTCATAAAATTAGAAATTTGGAATATTGGAAATCGTAAAGTAAGTCGTAATCCGCATACGTTTCGTTTGGTGAGTGAGAGCCACATATTATGTAGCCTCTATTGTTTGCACCTATTTTATAAAAAAAAAGCAATGGAAGCTCATCACCATAATTATTAATTATGATCTACCTACTTACAACATTTAAAAAAAGTAAAAAATATTAAATAATTATTATACTATTACTTACAGTTGTCTATATTTTGTACGTAAAGCCATAGATCATACACATTTGGAAACCAATCAGCTGTTCTAACCTAAAAAAAACAAAACTCAATTTAAGTGGGGTCATGATAAAATAAAATTGTCAACATTATCACACTCACACTGTCAGACGACAAAGAACGTAAGCTTAAAAATTTAGCTCTGCAAAAATTAACCGTATTTAACGACGTCTTACGACTCAACTACGAAGCAAGAATAATAAATAAATGTTACCTTTCTCGAAACAGTTTTAGAACCCACTTATATGTTGCGCATCTCACATTTATTATTATCGTCTATGATTAAAATGTAAGAGATGAAAGTGTGCAAACCATATTTTCTTGTCTGTTTTCTTTTCGACGCTTTATCCGGTGTTCTTTTATTATTTTGGACACTGAATGCGCGTTATGATACTTCCAGATACTTCCAAGATACTTCGTAAACATTCTAAAAATAAACCTGTTAACTATAATCGTAAAGTTCTTAACATCACTCACCGAGAATAAAAAACAAAAATATGTTCCAAATTCGAATGCGTAATGGCGGTCTCTGTTTTCATTAGTTTTCAAGATAAATGGCTACATAGAAAATTGTATGTAAGTCTATTTTATTTATCTTATTTAACAAAATAAAGGTGAATTACATAATGAATTCGTTTTATCAGTGAACTATTTACGCTATCTTTACTGACGTGTTTCTAATGTTTATTAAAAATTAAAATAATACAATAACATGCATGGGTGAATAGCGCCATCTTACTAAAATCGTTGAAATGAATTTGTAATTATGTTTAGTGTATCGCATATTATACAGGTGGCGCTTAAACCGTATCGCTTCTCGAATATTGAAAAATTACTTCGTTTGTATTATTAAAAATGCAATTTAGGCCCCGACAGCAAAGAACCAATGCTTGTTAGGTCTGTCAGCTTTCGATTAAAGTAGCGAAGAGTTCCCGTGCGAGACTCAAACCTTTGTTCACCTGTGCCAATAGCAGTGGTACTTACATTAGTTAGTACCACTGATATTACCAATTTATATTAATTGGCCGTTGAACCATTACTGGTACTACGTTATATTTTGTTTTTCGTGGTACAAGTCTAATATTTTAAGGATAATTAAAAAACCAAATTATAAAATAATAATTTAATTATAATAACATACAAAATGATTACACAACTAACTTTAAATGCATGGGAATATACAAAAGGATACAAATAGTATGTTTTAAAAGTCGCTGGTTTTTCTTGTAAACTCATAAAACACGCAAAAAAAGCAAGACTTTATTACTCGCTAATAATGAAGCTTTCTATAGATGAAAGAATTTTTAAAATTAGTTCATAAGTTTTCGCATTACAGACATCAAAAACATAACTAATATATTAATATAAAGAGAAAAGTTTAATTTTTTATATGTTTGTTTGCAATGATTTAACTAAAAACTTTTCACTTTCGTACAGTGATATCTAAACACAGAGGCAGTCTAAAATGTACTACGTGTAGGTATATTTTTATTTTTTTTTACTTAATTTTCACATTTTTTAGATTTCAATATTAAGCGTCTTTGTAAATCTGAATGATGCAATACGACACTTTTGATACCTAAGCGAAGCGAGGGCGAAAGTATAGTTTAGATATACAATTAACGTCTTTCCCTAGTGTAAGCTGCCTTCTTTTCTCCTATAAGTTCTATTACCCCTAATATTATTATCTGTGGATACTATTCCATCGTTTCCTACCATAGACAATTTTATTAGCTAATAATAGTTTCTTTTTCGTCACTACTTTCATCTACATCACTATTATCCGAGTGTAGGACGTGGCTGTAAGCAGTTGATGAGGAAGGAAAAGGGAAAGGGAGAGGACCGAGTAGACAATTTACCAAGCGAAATACATTAGTATGGAAACTAATATTTTACATCGATTTTCTGAGTTGATGAGGAAGGAAAAAGGAAAGGAAGAGGAAGGAAAGGGAAAGGAAGAGGAAAGAAAAAGCAAAGCAAGAAAAAGAAAAATAAGATGCAGAAAAAAGGAAAAAGAAAGGAAAAGGAAAAAAGAGGACCGAATTCAGTCCAGACTGGTCAAAGCTGCAAATTTATTAGCAATAATAGTTTGTTTTTTTCTTCGTCACCACTTTCATCTGCATAACTAATATGCTGTAGAGAGTTAACGAGGAAGGAAAAAGGAAAGGAAAAGGACCCGAATTCAGTCCTGGCTTGTCAAAGCGGCGAATTTATTAGCAATAATAGTTTGTTCTTCTTCATTACTGCTATCATCTGCGTCACTATTATCAGAGAGTTCTTCTTCAGAGGAAGTTACGTTGTCTGACGGCAGTTCACCAGTGAGGGCTTGCACCCATTTTATTGTTTTAATTTCTGTGGAGTTCTCGAAGGTTTCTGTAAAAAAAAAAAATTTGTTCGACTTAAGGATTCTTATTTACAACCAAAATGCTATAAAAATACTATTATATTGAAGACTGAACGAACTTCGTTCCGCCTAAAATAAAAGATTTTTTCTAAAATAAACATAGTAAGTTACTCCTTATTACATCAGCTACCTGCCAATAAAAGTCCTGTCAAAATCGGTCAAGCCATTTCAGAGATTAGCCGGAACAAACAGACAGACAGACAAAAATTGTAAAAAATGTTATTTTGGTGTATGTACCGTATATATATTCATATACATGTAATATAAAACGGTTATTTCAATAATACAAACAGACACTCCAATTTTATATGTATAGACTAGTTTCTTGCAGCGCGGTTTTCCTTACTGCTCCGTTCCCGTCGCCAGTAGCGTGATGTTACATAGCCTATAACCTTCATACACATACCATACGCAGTCGAATTTTTCAGATCCGACGATAGTTACAGAGATTAGCGCGTTCAAACAAACAAACTCTCCCGTTTTATACAGAGTGTATACGACGGTTTGACATTAAATGAAAAGGCAGGTGTTACTAGCCCATATAATGATTTCTAATTAATCACAAAAGTAATTTGACGAAAAACAAAAATTTGAAATTTTCTAACAAAATAAATAATATTTTAATAGTAACGAAGTAATACACCATTTTATTATGACAAGTTCACTGAACTGTAATGAACGGCAACGTTTATCCTTCGACGTGGACTATGACTTAAGTCAGTGACCGTTTGATGTACTTACATAGTGTTAATTTAGAATTAAAGAAATTAAAAAATTTGTCCTGTGTCTAAACTATTGAAGATATTTAGTAGATTTTTTTTTGTCTCGCTTTATAATGTCACATACTATACGTAATTGCATTTAATGTCATACCGTCGTACACAGTCTGTATAATAGGTATCAATACCTATTTGTTTAGTAAATCCTGGAGGTCGAAGCCATAGACAAATTCTTCCATCTAATGCCATCCGAAGAATGCTATTAGCGGCTCTGTATGTGTCCAATCTGAAAAATAAAAAAATCTAAATATTAATAATAAAATATACTTCAATTTGAAAAATTCTTTTACGTTTAGAAATCAATAAATGAAACGGGTAAAATAAGCTATTTATATATGTTTAACATATTTCATGTAATTTTTTAAATATCAATATTTTAAGCGTTTTCTTTTGGTATTAAACTGTTGTAGTACCACTGCTAATCTTCTTTGAGAGCAAGGTGATTAATGCCCACTTCTCTGTAAGGCCTTTGCCCAACTGTGGGCTAATAGTGGGATAAGTATTGTAACTAATAAAACTTTGTCCCACAACTAAGTCCAACAGTGGGCAAAACATAAATAGTGGGCAAAATTTACCTAGCTGCTTTAGCCGTGAGGTATCCTCGTTTCTTTGCCCAGCCATCACAAATGTCTCTGGGCGACCATGTATTATCACCTTCTGGATGGTTCATACGTAACAGTGTGGGTAGATCTAGACGTTCTGCTATATACCTAGAAATTAGAAAATTAAGTCAGAAAAATTACATACATAGCTTGACGCCTTTTATCCCCTATAAGAGGGGGCAGAAATGTTTAACTACTCACGCTTCGCCATTTTATTCTTGGGTTCCCATGTAACAGGGGGCGAGCCTGTTGCCATATATCGGGCACTATTCCAGACTCTGGGCTAATACTGAGAATTTCTCAGAAAAACGCACTTTACCCGTTCCGGGTATCAAACCAGAGACCTCTACATGGTAATCCGTACACAGCACCACTGAACCACAGAGGCAGTCAAAAAATTATTCATTTAAATCTCATTAGTGTTAATTATGAACATCATAGTGGTTAGAATGCCTTTCAAGTTGGAATCTAAAGGGTCTCGAACCAAGCGGTTCAGCACTTCATACTTTTGTCGCTCAATTAAAGCCTGGAACTCTTTACCAGCGCATGTGTTCATTTAATTATGATCCTGAGTCTTTTAAGCGTGACGTGAAAAAGCATCCTAAGCCTTCATAGTGGAGGCCACCATACCAGTAGTCTGGCTTTTGGAATGGTGTCCACGACTTCTGGATTCCACTGACTGTTTACCATCAGGCAGAGTGGTAAGCTTTAACAAGTTCAGTCACTTTGGTAAGCTTTAACAAACTTGCAAACTAAAAATTTTGATTTGTTCAATATGTAGAACATTAGCGGTAACACAAGATACCTACCTAATAGCGGTATATGGTTCCCTTAGCTGTGCTATGGGATACGATCCCATCAAAATTTGTATGGGGCGAGGCACTATCGATGGAAACACCAAGCCGGGACAATCGCATAGTCTTACCTGTGGAATAAAATATTTAAATTCATTCAGTATTTTTTGCGTAAAAGAGCAACACACTTTCACACACATCCATCTACCGATCCATAAATAAAAAAAAAACGTTTTCTTTTATTATTTTTTTTTGTTTTTTTTTCTGTTTCTTACCTGTGGCGTCAAATAAATTGTCTGAAAATGTTTAGTATGCCCCGGTGTTTTAGACACGGACACAACTGAGCGTCCCATTAGCGCGTTCAATAACGACGACTTGCCCACATTGGGTTGGCCCACACATCCTATTGTGAGGACACCACTTTTGTATTTTTCGTGAGAGTAATAAGAAGTGTCGGGTTTTTCTAAAATCGTTTCTCCTGTAAGAAAGAGAGATATATATATAAAGAGTGAGATATACCTATATGTTTAGAGAAACATTTTATATTTTTATACATGAAAGTAAAAAACATTTATTGTGAATTATAACAAAAATAACGCTTAAAGAAAATAAAACTAAACAATAATTATAAAATATAATAATAGTAAATATATATTTACTATTATTATTAATATCATTGAACTTTTTCACAGCTTCAAGAAGTTATCACTACATAGTATAAGACAAAGTCGCTTCTCGCTGTCTGTCCCTATGTATGCTTAGATCTTCAAAACTAGGCAACGGATTTTGATGCGGTTTTTTTTAATATATAAAGTGATTCAAGAGGAAGGTTTATATGTATAATACATGCAAAATATAGTAGAGAAACACTGGTAATTTTAGAGGTTTCTAATGTAATGCAGGGACATAGCGGTTGCGGCGGTATATACCGGCTGGGAGCCGCCGGCTTCTAAAGAAAACTTGTTTGTATTGTCTAATGACAAAAAAGCTGTGAACGTTGTTTAAAAAGACATTCTGTAGTATATTTAGTATCAGCATAATACCTGTGCGAAGCCGGGGCGGGTCGCTAGTAATTTATAATCAGAACGGTAAAATTACAGACAATTACACTGATTATACAGTGAGAAGTTAAAATATAACCAAGATATACAAGATCAACTTCCATTTATCAGCAAACAGATAGCCTATGACTTGACGCCAGCAGAGCGTTGAGTCCCTTTATCATACAATATAAATTTTAGCTTGACACCTCCACGCGTTACTGAGAAAAAGGTCAACAGACAGACGGACAACAAAAGTAGTAATAAAGGTTCCGTTTTGTCTCTTCAGTTACGGCACCCTAAAACAAAAGTGTATTGCCTGTGTCACTTTGCATGCTACTTAAAATTGTAACTTACAAAACTTGTAATAACCTGGCGATTAAAAAGAGTGGCCTGAGTTTCTTGCCAGTTCTTCTCATGGCTCTACCCTCACGTCAGCGCACAGGATGTAGTTTAATTGGCAGACATTTTCTAATTTTTACCTTTCATATGTGTTAATTTAATTAACCTATATGAATTAATTTTTTCATGATTTTTACACTGATGGCAACATTGACACAAAAATCAGATTTTACACCTCAAACTTAGGCTCAGGCCTCAGGCTTAATTGTCACGTACGATAGACCCTGTATATATACAAAACATAAATATTACACACTTCTACTTACCTCCTAACATAAACATATAACTTGAAAATTTTAAAAACCCCAACCTAGTTACATTATTGTACTAGTGAAGAGGAAATGTGAAAAATATGAAATCCGCCATTTTGTGGCGCCGGCCATCTTAAATCGATTTACATCAAACATAGCTAATAACACTCGTGGCTAATTCACCTATCAAACAAACAAAACCAAAATCAGTTCATTCGTTCGGAAGCTAAGATGCCACAGACACACACACACACACACACAAAACGAGAGAGAGAGAGGGGGGAGGGGGATAAAGAGAGAGAGAGGGAGGGAGGTAGGGGAGAAAGAGAGAGAGAGAGAGAGGGAGGGAGGGGGAAGGAGAGAGGGGGAGGGAGGGGGAAGGAAGAGAGAGTGAGGGAGGGCGGAGAGGAGAGATGGGAGAGTGAGGAGAGAAAAGAGAGAGTCGTTTTTGCGTCTGGGGTTAAAAACAAAAAAACACTTACCTACTTCCGCTGTCTCTTCATAATCAAACTCTGTATTACACTCTTCTTTTATCTTCTTATCCCAAGAAGATAAATCCACATCATTTTCAACAATCTTCTTGCAAGTTTCTAATATTTGTGTGGCACTTTCCACACACATACGCTGTTTACCTTTACGACGACGGATTTGTAGACCTGTTGAAATATACTAAATATACTATTATATAAAGAGAGAGTTTGTTTGTTTGAACGCGCTAATCTCTGGAACTATCAGTCGGAATAGAAAAAATCATTTTTATATGATAGTCCAGTTATTGAGGAAGGTTATAGACTATGTAACATCACGCTACTGGCGACGGAGGCAAAGCAGTAAGCAAACACGCGGGTGAAACCGCGCTGCGGAAAGCTAGTAATAATATTACAACTACACAATATCTAAACGCAAAGTAAACATATATTATAACTTGTATTGTTTTATTGTGTGTCTGTGTGTCTGTGTGTCTGTGTGTGTGTCTGTCTGTGTCTGTGTCTGTGTGTCTGTGTCTGTGTGTCTGTGTGTCTGTGTCTGTGTGTCTGTGTCTGTATGTCTGTGTCTGTGTATCTGTGTCTGTGTATCTGTGTCTGTGTGTCTGTATCTGTGTGTCTGTGTCTGTGTCTGTGTCTGTGTGTATGTGTGTCTGTGTGTCTGTGTCTCTGTGTCTCTGTGTCTCTGTGTCTGTGTGTCTGTGTGTGTGTGTCTGTGTGTCTGTGTGTCGGTGTCTGTGTGTCTGTGTGTGTGTGTGTCTGTGTGTGTGTGTGTCTGTGTGTGTGTGTGTGTGTGTGTGCGTGCGTGCGTGCGTGCGTGCGTGCGTGCGTGTGTGTGTGTGTGTGTGTGTGTGTGTGTGTGTGTGTGCGTATACTTTATTTATTTCTTTACATGTGTGCATCAAAATATTAATAAACGTTGAAGAAGTAAAAGAGGTATGTTTGATCGCAGTAAATGGCGTTCTATAGACTCTGCTTACCCTATTAATGGAAGTTAAGGAAGTTATAATAATACATTACCTGCTTTATCGCTAGTAGCGCCTCTTAAATTATACGAAGGACACGACGTAGCGTATACAAGTTCGAGTCCCGGATACGCCTCTGTTAAATATTGCTTCCACGCACACACCACGGTGGCCGGTACTAAATCAATTTTGTTTAGTACTAAAATCATGTGTTTTTTTTGTTCTTGGATGTACATGTAAAGAGAGGGCGGGAACATCATGCCCTGAAAGAAAAAAGCGAGATATATTATTAAAACCCCATTTTTTTTTCTCGTGGTGACGCTACATTGAAATATTATATACCTTATATCACTCCCACAATCAATACGAATCTAATGACACCTTTTTAACATATAAAATCCATTAAGACATTTAGCGTGCCAAAGAAATATACATACGCTTGAAAAACATAGCTTTGACAGTCGGGCAAAAAAAGAAGTTTAAATTTAACCTCTTTAGGACTCTATAGAAGATCTTTTTATACAAATTTGTTGGCAAACAAGTTTAAGGCAAAAGCATTGCTATTAAAACATAACTAAATAATAGTATGGCTTTTGGTATAGTGGCCGCCACTTCTGGATTTCACTGACTGCTTACCATCAGGCGGAGTGGAGTCACTTTGGTAGGCTAATATAAAAAATAAATAAATAATAATATGTACCTATATCTGTATAAAAACAAAATAAAAAGTGCATTTTCTTCTAACTTCATATACAAAAATTTAAGAAAAATATGAAACATTATTTTATCCATCTATACATATAATAAAATTGGAGTGTCTGTGTGTAATATTGAAATAACCGTTTTTTACTACATGTATATGAATATATATATACGGTACATACACCAAAATAACATTTTTTACAATTTTTGTCTGTATGTCTGTCTGTTTGTTCCGGCTAATCTCTGAAATGGCTGGACCGATTTTGACGGAACTTTTATTGGCAGGTA
Source organism: Parascotia fuliginaria (assembly GCA_963082885.1). NCBI lineage: Eukaryota > Metazoa > Arthropoda > Insecta > Lepidoptera > Erebidae > Parascotia > Parascotia fuliginaria. Next base: position 2,280,120 of record OY720201.1, on the reverse strand, counting down.
GCTGATGTAATAGGGAGTAACTTAGGCTACGTTTATTTTAGAATAAACAGAGAATTGTTCATGTGCGATATAACCGACATTCACGCGGGAAGAGACGCGGGCAAGTAATAAAATATAGCTTATGTTTACTCGCTGATAATATACCTTGCTACACATGACAAATTTTTCAAAATAGGTCTAGCAATTTTTGAGTTAACAACAATTTAGTTAAAAAGGACAAACCTTTGTGTGATGAGCATGATTGTTTGTTCTGTGTCTGGGTGTAATTTATCTATAATATGTATGTATTTACAAAAAAAAAAAAATGTATATATAAGTAGTATATCAGTTGTTTAGTACCCATAACACAAGCAAATATAATTGCTTAATTTGGGGCTAGATGGCGCTGTGTGAATGTGGTAGAATATTATTATTATTATTATTATAATTTTTTTTATATAAAAGTATACTCACCGCATATCTAACATCAACAATAAGTAACAATATATCGCACATTTCTAGAACCCTCCATAGCTGCCTCCATGTTTCTAGATTTAACTCGAAATACGACATGTTCTGCCAATGTGGTGTAGTTTGGAGCTGGTCTATATAATTCTAGAAAAAATAGATTTATTATCAAAAACTAGCATTGCTTACTGCTATGCTCCCGTCGCCAGTAGCGTGATGTTACACAGCCTATAACCTTCCTCAAGAACTGCGCTATCATACGCAAAGTAGGCTAGTAACATCGATATTGAAGTACAGACCAAAGCTAAAGAAATTATCTCGAAACTGACCTATCATGAAATAGAACAACTTCTTAGAAAACCTGCCTAAAATCTTGATAATATCTATATCTAAACACACAACATACACCTCCCACCCCACGCACACACACACACATACTTACATACACTCACACACACACACACATTTAATATTATGATTTGTCTCACTTTTTATTTTATATTTTGTCTAAATTTTAATTTATTATTGTACTACAAACCTATGTCTAAGTCCTCTGTTAAACGTGTATGTTTGATAGCCACGACACAGGCTGTGCCTAGTGTGGCTTCCACGGGTATTTTTTGTATATTAACAGAGGCCCGAGACAAGTGGCAAAGATTTCTATTCTATTCATAGAATAGATTAAAAAATGTATCGGATTGACATAAGCTAACGCCAACGCTTATGTCAATCTCATACATTTTTGTATCTATTCTATGAATAGAATAGAAATCTTTGACACTTGTCTAGGGCCTCTGGACTGCTAATAAATATTATTATTATTATAGTTTACTGGTTTTTTTTTTCTCAGCTTAATGCTGGTGGATGTGAACCTATCACGGGCTTATGCCAAGTGGGTTGGTTCATTGTGTAATGTTGTGGGTGTTTGTGTAGTGGATGTGAGGAATCGCCGAACTATGGAGCATGTGTCTAAAATTACTGATTTTTGTAGTGATATGAATGCGTTTTTATTTAGATCTAATTCTTTCAATGAAGTGTGTAATGACTTGGGTATGAGTCCTGTGGATGAGATTATAATCGGTATGATTTTTACTATATGCTGATGCCACATTTGCCGTATTTCGTCAGCCAGAGGTATATATTTTTGAATCTTTTCTGTATACTTTTTTCTAATGTTATCAGAATTAGGTATTGCTATATCAATTAAATATGTTACCTTTTCATCCTTTAATGTTAATATAATGTCAGGTCTATTGTTTGTTGTGGTTTTATCTGTAATAATTTCTCTATTATTATTATTATTATTATTGAGTACTGCCCGCGACTTCGTCTGCATTAAATTATTTGTGTGTAAACGGCTTAACCAATTTCGATGAAAATTGGTAAGTATGTAGTTAGATTCGGTACCACAGATGGATATAGACTACTTTTTTATCTCGAAAATCGGTGTAATTCCCTAGGGATACAACAAAACATTTACGCGCAGGCGAAGCCGTGGGGCGCAGCTAGTATCTTTATAAATTATAGCGTATGTCTTAATTTTATATGCTAGTTTCATTAAAATCCATTCAGTAGTTTTTCAGAGTGACAAACATACACACATCCATACAAACTTCTGCATTTATAATTTTAACTCTGTCTTTCCATCGGTACTTAAAGTCGTTGCCCGCTTGAATTAACGTTACTGCTCGGCTCCTAAAGGTGATAGATCTATACTATTAGGTATATAAAGCGGTAGAGTTTGTTTGTTTGTTTGTTTGTTTGTTTGTTTGTTTGAAAGCACTAATCTGTCTACCATTTCAATAATTCTTTTTGCGTATGATAGCCCAGTTTTTATGGAAGAGTAAAGGCTATGTAACATCACGCTACTTGCGACGGGAGCAAAGTAGTAGTCAAAAACGCGGGTAAATCCGCGGTGCTTGAAGCTAATGTATTATAAAACGAAAAGCTTACCTTGAAATACCTTTGTTCTTGAGCATCTAACTGCGCTGGTGTCATGTTAAAGTCCCATGGAGGACGTTTAGGGAACGATAGATCAGTTGGAAAGTAGTCTGATGGGTTAACTTCTAAGTCTTCTGGTGATACGGGCTTTAACTCCTTGCTGTAGAAATAAGAATGGTTTAAATATCATGGTTACTTGTCGCCCACTGGTAAATTATCTTTTTTAAATCCTTTTTTTTTATTGCCGCCAGTGGCAGATGAGGAAACAGCCTACGTGATGGTAAGTGGTAACTGTCGCTCATGGACGAAGCCACTGCCTACTGTGAAGGGACTGGGGTAGGTGAAGGGATTGAGGGAAGTGAGGAAAAAGGAAAGGGGTAATTAGGACTCCGGCACTCTCACTCACCGAACGAAACGCAGTAGTACGGATACTAATACTCTTACATCGATCTTCTATGAGAGGGTAGTACTTCCCCGGACGATCTGGCCCATTCATGCTGAAACTAGAGTGGATCTACTACTGTAAGATCTTGGATCAAGAACTTTTGAATAACATCTACTCTTTTAGATGTTATAGTTATTCAATGTTTATTTTTAATTATTAATAAACAGTTAGCAAAACAAATAATACATATAATACAATTTTTTTGCCCGACTGTCGCAGTCAAGGAGTATGTGTATATCAGTGGCGAAGGGTCCAAATAACCCGATTCTTACCGGCTTCCCTTTGAGATAAATCACAAAGTGTCTATTAATAAAAATATAATCTATTTTCACTGGTATATTTAACTAAAATAACTTTAAAACATTTTAAAAACACCATAAGTACTATCTTGTCTTTCTACTCTGGTAATAATAAACTAAAATAAAATGAAAACATTTCAAAACGTCTTCGCATTGGCGCCAAATTGTCAAATTGTTATGAAATATGCCGCAGGAATTGAGAGGAATCCATACTAAAGGAAATCGCACGTTCGAAGTAACTAAATTAGTTAAATTACGTGTAATATATGTGGAGTATAACCCGGTATTTGCCGGCTTATGACAGAGACAGAACATTCAAATTGCGTAGGTGTAAGCGAGACAGACAACAAAGCTACATTCCAGAACGTACGAAGCACGAAAATTTGACAAGAAAGAGATGTGCATGTCAGGGTTAACAACTTAGCTGTTAAAATAAATCAGATAATAAATAATATGAGGTTTTGAAAATAAAAAAAAATATTAAAAATTAGTAAAAATAAAGTAATTATTAAAATAAAGTTTTTTATGATTTCATTTCTAGAGATTTTTTAGTTTACGTTTGGGGACAAATATTTTTGAGTATTGGTAACTCCGTTGTCGACATTTCATTTAAAGTTCATTATTTATATATAAATGACGGTAGACATGCGCAAAACATTACTTCCGAAAGTAATGTTATGTGGTATTACATTTCGTGCCGAGTAATATGACATTACATCATTACTTTAAACATTACCCGTGATGGCTGTCATGATGCCATGATGCGCGATATTGTAACGCCAACGACGCATAAGCCATTACGAACGTGGTGGTGCCAAAGTAATATAAACCTTATAGCATTTGAGATACTGTTCAAAGTTCAAGCGACAATTTGAACACAGAGAGACCAATTGTTGTCGAACTAGCGATACTCAGCGACCACACGCAAATTGACACTGCAAAATCTCTCACTCACTCGCACTTATGTGTTCGTCTCTCTCTATTTCGTTCGTACACATGACAGTCATGATACCAAACCAAAGTTGAAACAAGTAGGTAACATTACATTACGCCGGGCACCTCGCATCACATCACAGTTCGCAGTACTTTGCGCTCGTACTATTGTATCTCATCTCTTAAGTTATGACATGACGCGCGCGTCATGTTTAGTGTAATATGTAATGGTATTACCGGTCGAGTGATGTGTAATGATACAATACAGTCATAGGTAATATGACGCGTAATGCATCTCTCGCAGTACTTACACATGTCTAAATGACGGAAGACTAGGCAGTATGGTCGAAAGACTATAGCCTGCCCTTTGGGCAAATAAAGAAAAAAAAATGCATTATTTATTAACACTAAAGCAATATTTTGTTTGTTTTTTGTTTTAATTCTATAAAAAAAAAAAAAAAGTATCTCGAAATATAGTTTGTGTAGGGTAGCGTTTGTGTAACGTGTACTGTAAAAGAATGAACATAATAAATTTTGTTAAGTAAATTGTTCTAAGCGTATATAAACTTTAATTATAATATTATGAAAATAACAAGTAGAAAGTAATTTAGTGAAGATGTTTACTCAGAAGGTAATCTACAAAGTGCGCTAAGCAACGCACCTTCATGCATGGACACGATATCTCGGAGTTATTGGAAAATATTGGGAATACCTAGTAAGTAGGTACGAGCGCAGCGCAAGTGCCGCCCGCTTGAGACACGCATGAATACGTAAGTTGAAAACATGATTTTTTGTTTGTGTAGATATTGTATTGTTTTTAGTGTCATTCGATAGGTTTAGGTCTATAACAGATAGGGCAAAAGAAATTATTTAAATAGGGTAATCCATTTAGAAGTTATTAGGAATTTTCGATAGGTAGTGAAAATTGACAAATTTAAAATTTTTGTACGGTACCTGAACTTTTTTATTGTAGTACTATGTTTACTGTTTTGTTTTAATATTGTAGAATAAGTTTTCTACTATGCGGGCTATTATTGTGGGTTTGGACTAGTTTGGAGTAGCCCTCCTCAGTTGACGTCCTTAGCGTGACCGGGCGGCGGGAGCAGCGCCGAGCTTAGAGCATAGTATGATTCTGATTTCTGTGTGTACGACGCTAGTAGCATTAAATTTTTGCCTGAATTATTTATTATCTTAGAAAACACGTTTTTCAAGTTCAAAGTTAATTTTTGAAAACAAAAAACATGTATTTTAGAACGATCGTGCTCGCCCAGATAAGACAATAACTTTTAAAAGAAATTATGGATTTAATAAACATTTTAATATCTCTCTTTACGATAAATAATTAATATCTATTAAAGTATAAAAATAGACCATACGTCGCGCTTCAAGCTAAGCAATTTTTGCCCCGGCTTCTCTCTGACAAAAAGTCACCCTTTGCCACTGGTGTATATGTATGTATGTATGTGGGTATGTATGTCTATTTCTTTGGCACGCTCTACAGCCTAAGTGGCTTAATGGATTTTAACGTATGATTTAATAATATATATATATATATATATTGCTTGTTTAATTTAAACCTTTTAAATTAAAAGTTTTGAAACTCACAGTGCATCTTCCTTCTTTAACTGTAGTTCTTCGTCAGTTTCTCTATAGAACTTGAGTGCAAATCTGTTTGTGTCGCGACCACCTCTAGAACGGTTCGGCTGATAATTCACTGACACTACATCATAGGCGTTTACGCCTGAGCCAGCTGTAAGAAAGGTTACGTTATATTTTTGGTTACTGCTCTGTTCCTGTAGTAGCGTGATGTTACATAGCTTATAACCTTCCTTAGGAACTGGGCTATCAAACGCAAAAAGAATTATTCAAATTAGTCTGGTAGTTCCAAATATTAGCGCATTCATATAAACTTTTTTGCTTTATATTTAGTACTATATTCCCGCAGAACAGTTTCACCAGCGTTAAGTTACATCTTTGGTTATTGCTCTGCTCGGTCACCAGTAGCGTAATGTTACATAGCCTATAACCTTGCTCAAGAATCGAGCTATCACATTCATGCTGAACCCAATGAGGATCTTACCACTGAGCTGATAAGTTAAACCAAAAAAACTGCGAAAGCTTTTTGCTACGTACTTGACATCAGCAGAGTTTTATTCTGTTTTTTAGACTGTAGTTGTTGTTTCTTAGCCTTTCCACTGAATGGAGTCTTTCGCCTTGCTTGGGGCATCTTAAAATCACTGCAAATAAATTTATTTATTTAAATAAGGTACCAATGACATACATATAAAACATTTTCTTAAAAATAAAACTATGTTCTGGCTGTATATGTGTGCCAATTATAGGTAAACACATCATTCACTCAAACTGTGCTTGTATTCAAACAAAAGAATTGAAAAAGAAAAAAAAAATTCTAAAATTAAAACATCTGGTTGAGATTTATTTGAACGTGTTAAAACAATAAGCTAGATTTCTCTTACACTCAGTTAGAAAAGTTAACCTTAGCGATAATTAGACGTCACAGAAACATTTGTCAAAACTGGTAGACTACATTTTTGTTCGAACATGCATACATAATACCTATGTAATATCTTGGAACAAAAAAAATTAAAATAAAGGTTTATTATTTTTTTTATAATTTTTGTGGCTATAATCTACAAATTATTACATGCTTAATTTTTTATTACTTTTAAAATAAGCTATCTAACTTAATTTATCTATTATCTGTTATTAATCTTATTTAATTAATAGTCAACAATCATCCCGTTTTTCGCTTAAGGTTGAATTTTTTTCACAAAATTATATTAATAAATTATAAAAAAAACTATCAAAATCAGACTACTCTTTAAAAACTTATGTACACATGCGGACTTGAGAATCTGCTGCGTTTTTTTGTCGGTTGAAAAGTAGCAAAGATTGTAATAGTATGTTACTCATATCATACATCATTTAAATACGAGGCTGGATAAAAGTATAACTCAAAAAACAGGTAATAAACAACTTTGTGGATTGGCAATTACCAAATAATGTAATGCTGTTACTACCCAACACTAGCTTAAACAATTTTGATGTTAAAGTATGCTAATACTGTCAATATTATTGTCAAAGACTGCAGCTTTAAATACAATTTAAAAAAAAAGTATTTTATATAATTCCGTTATTTCATTACGGGATAATTTCGTAAAGATATTTACTCACAACGTGACGTGGAATTTAATTGTAACTTATTTTGAACTAAATGTTCAATTGTAACATACTTTAAATAGATTACACATACAAGTAATATATGAAATACTAAATGTATGACCACAGAGTACTTTTGTTCTGACTCCCATGTGTTCTCCTGCTCAAGATCCAAACGATACTTGGATGGACACAAAAGCAAAATGATCGCTTCACAAACCGGTCAATTAATTACAATAAAAATACTGTACAACTTACAAGTGCAATCGTTACTACGCCACAAATAGTTAGAATACACAATAATTTATGGACTACAATGCATTAAATGCCAATATTCTTCAATAATATTATAAATACAGAGATAAACGCGATAACGTTTGTAAATTTTGATGCACGCGGTGTAGAGAAAACTTTTGCTTTATTTATTTTGTTGTCTAATTAGTTACCGGTTTAGTGAGCAATTTAAGTTCTACAATACTTACAGTTAATAATAATATTGCGATGTTTTCAAAGATTTCTAGTTATGTCTATTTGAAACAGCAAGCACACTTCGCCACTTCGGGAAACGATGAGAAATTCAGAAATTTATGAATAAAAATTATCAATCAAGAACGTTCCAACACATAATTATTTAAAAATAATGAAGGCATACATTGCTATCACTTTCTATCTTATGTTATAACAGCATGTGCAAAAAAGTAGAACATTATACTGCTTGTGTTGCTTCACAGACAAAGCGACGATTTGGAACACACATTGAAGTGACAGTGACGTTTCTAAGTGACCTCCAATTCTCGAAATTTTACCATTTTTCAACAATAATGTAAAACTAGAAATCACATAGATAATAGGACCTTATTTACATTTATTTTCTTTTTCATTTAATCGATTGTTATTTTATGTTACTATTACTTAAGACTATTACGTCTGTTTTGTTGACGTTCATAGTTGACCGATTGAATAAATCGATATAGATCGATTCTATTTTGATGTCAATTATTGTCAGTATCACAGATAATTTTAATTAATTTATCCTTTTTAGACAATAGTGCTTGTAAAATATATTTACCCAAAATGTATACAATACTTTAATAATGTTCAAACCTTTTATTTTCAATTTTTGACTATTGGTGTTTCACTATTTAATCGATGCAATCTTATAATCGGCACTGCGCTGTGTGCTGTGTTAACCCTCTATATCCTAAAAACATAACCTCAACTTGTCAAAATAAACAAATTTCAGAAAACTGTTGTTGAAACACTATTTTAGCTGCAAACTCCAAATTAAACTAAAATGTTACCGTTATCACTGCTACGGACGGCACAGAACCATCCTATGTTAGTTGAATTGAAAAATGGCGAGACATACAATGGTCATTTGGTCAGTTGCGACAATTGGATGAACATTAACCTTAGAGAAGTAATTTGTACTTCTAGAGATGGTGATAAGTTCTGGAGAATGCCAGAATGTTATATACGAGGCAGTACCATAAAGTATTTACGTATACCTGACGAAGTTATTGATATGGTTAAGGAAGAAACCCAGGTTAGTACCTACTTTGTTTTATTTTGGTAGGATGCAATTTAAACCTGGAACTCTTAGTCCATAAAGAATCCTATATTCAGCAGAAGTTTATGTATATTATGAAAAAGCATCATGTAGCAATGGGTATCTTACTGCTGAGTTAATGATAATGCAAATTAAGGAAAGGAGGGTTTTTGTCATATATCGCCAAGGAAAAGACAGGTTTCCTAGTAGTGGTCTTATTACAGTACACATATCTTGAATGATTTTTCCTCCTCTGCAAGCAAATTTTTGATTTAATGCTGTCCTGCTCTTGCTTGTTAAGGGCATACCTGAAATAATGCCCTTTCACTTTCACTCACTAGGTTTTGTATCAGGCGAGATACTCGTCACTTCTCACTCCATCATCAGCCAAAAGATATCTGGACCTAAACCTCCCCTAATTTTACCACCTTGGCTGGCTAGAGCTACCCTCATCCATCGGTTGCCTGCTACCCTTATTAGGTCATAGGTACACTGTGTGAGGTGTCTGCCCTAGCTGTTTACTCCTTGAATTTAATTCATTATGACATATTTTTAGGTTAAATCACGAAGCCGCGGTGAAATACAAAAAGGTCGTGGTGGCCAGAACATGAGAACAGGTAGAGGAGGTAATAGAGGGGCTTTTGGTAACCGTGGCCGACCAGCCCCGTTAGCAGCAAGGGGTGCGACTAATCAGAGAAACACGCAGAATAAAAAGAAGTAGAGTATAATTAGTGCTTTTGTAATTTAATATAATTAAGGTTAATATGCTAATAGAGTTGTTTTACTTGACCCTTATAACTACCTATTAATACAAAGGGGTGCACTTGCATCCCCCTGTCGAGCAAATAATATAGATTTTTTTTTATTTTTTACTAAGCTACTGTTTTTTTTTTTCTTTTATTTTGTATAAGGAACTTTAACAAGTAGTTATGTCAGTCTTTGAGTTGAAGTGTTGTCCAAATTGTTGTCTAATCTTGTCAACAAATGTAGGTTGTAATGTATGAACACTAATCCCCAGTTTTACGAAAAATTAACTAATCACCTGCTAAATCTCATGTGAAGCACCAATTGGATTGCTAAAAGCATGAATAATTTGTTTAATTTGATTTAATTAGTAACTAATTAAATTAGTAAGTGACTAGTTAATTTTTCATTGATCAGCCTTTCAGAAACTGGGAGTAAGCATGCAGTTTGCATAATTAAATTCAAACGACCCACCCCCGAAAGTAATCCTGATGGCGCGTCCATGCATCCTGGCTTTGCCACATGGGTGGGATGACACATCTTTAAAACCCTCAGAATTTTTACTTACTGTAATACATATAATTATGTATAGTCGACCACAACATATTTGCTTCACCACTTTTGACAAAAATTCCCAAAAATAAATTCAATAACAAATATTAAAATTAAAATTCAATAACTCCAACTGTCACTGTGCTGAGGTCACTTGCAAGCAAAAATAGACATTATTGTTTTGTGATAATTATATGCAAACGACAATTTTATGGCCGTCTATACTTAAACCACAGTGCAACACAGTGGAAAGCCACCCTTTCACAGTGGAATACAAAGGGTCTCGCGGTGGTCTCTCGTGGAATCAAACTGTTCAGCACTTCATACTTTTCTCGCTCAATTTAAGCCTGGAACTGGACCAGCGCATGTGTTCCCATCTAATTATGTCTTTTAAGCAGGGTGTGAAAAAGCATCTCACTAAGCCGTCATAGTAGAGGCTACCATTCCAGTAGTCTGGCTTTTGGAATGGTGTCCACCACTTTTGGATTCCACTGACTGATTACGCTTACCATCAGGCAGAGTGGAGTCTCTTTGGTAAGCTAATATAAAAAAAATAAAAAATGTTTTGTTGAGTGGTTGGAAGTTTAACGGTAGTAGATCCACGCTGGTTTCAGCATGAATAAGCCGGATCAACCGTCAATACTACCCTCTTATGGAAGATCGACGTAAGAATATTAGTTTTCATGCTAATGTGTTTCGCTCGGTGAGTGAGAGCGCCGGCAGCACAAATACCCGCTCGGTCCTGATTCTCTTCCCTTTTCCTTCCTCATCCCCTGCTCCGTGGTCGGCAACGGCTTGGTTGTGTTTTCTAAGCATTATTACTTCTGCGATGCTTGGGAAACACAGCCATCTCTATAGGTTACACGTTATGGTTGCTACTTACACTCAGGTGGACGGTATGCTTGTTGTCACCAAAGTCGTATAAAAAAAGTTTTCCAGTGGGGAAACAGATACGAAATTAGTATAAACCTATGATGAGAAATGATAGCGAAAAAACTAACTCACTTCTCATAAAATGCATTTATTATACATACAAATCTTGTATAAAACTTATAATATCTGAGGGCCTACTACCGTATTAAAAACGATTAATTACAGTATTATTTTAATGTTACTCTGTGTTTTGTCTTTTTCTTTTGTACCATTAAAAACAAGGATAGAGACAAAGTAAGGTTATAAGATTGCTATAAGAGGTTGTGGTAGGGCCCCGTGTATGGTCACTTCTAGAACAGAACCATCCCATTACTTTTAGGCGGTTGGCACACTGGCCCGCATCATGTAGCACGGGAGTGCGTGCTCTTACTTGCGCTCTTTGTATAGAAATCACTCGTGATGCAAAACACTAAACACGCATTCACTCGCGGTGTAGATGATGTTCCTTGGCTACCAATGATATTCTACGCACTCCGCAGCGTAGTGCGGAGCAGTGTGTGGATCGCCTAGAAGTAGGTTGTAGTATTACAATACACCTATTTTGGTGACCTTTGGGATTCACCTATAGATGCTGTAACCACCTAAGTTTGTAGATATTCTTAGGGTGCATAAATTAAATTATCATTTGCATACATGATTACACCCACTAGTAAAGACTTTTTCACACAAAGTTTTGGTTTAGCATAAAAATAAAAACTTGGTATTGTATTATACAAGCATGATTGCGTCTCTGCTTACCCTATTATGGGTAACAAGCGTGAAGTTATGTATGTAATAGTATTGTTTTAGTAGTAATAATTATTTTTTAATCTATTATAATATTTATGGCACTTTGAAGAAACTTATATGGCATTATAAATTGCGTATACGTATATGCGTATACGTATATGCGTATACGTATATGCGTATACGTGCACGCGTATACGTGTATGATGAAAGCATGAACAGATGACCGGTCACCCGAGATATTTGTCAAAAAATTATACATATATTTCGAGAAAACAATTTTCTTTAACATTTCATTTCTTCATCATATTATTTACTAGCGACCCGCCCCGGCTTCGCATAGGTATTATGCTGATACTAAATATACTACAGAATGTCTTTTTAAACAACGCTCACAGCTTTTTTGTCATTAGACAATACAAACATGTTTTCTTTAGAGGCCGGCGGCTCCCAGCCGGTATATACCGCCGCAACCGCTATGTCCCTGCATTACATTAGAAACCTCTAAAATTACCAGTGTTTCTCTACTATATTTTGCACGTATTATACATATAAACCTTGCTCTAGAATCACTCTATCCATTAAAAAAAACCGCATCAAAATTCGTTGCATAGTTTTAAAGATCTAAGCATACATAGGGACAGACAGCGAGAAGCGACTTTGTTTTATACTATGTTGTGATTTATTGCCTTTATTTATTGGAAATGGCAAACCCACAACTACTACCTCAATATTTTTTACGGTAGTAGATTCTGGGTAGAATTTACCCTCTCATAGAATGTGTAATATTATTCATACCATTTTTGCTTGCAATATAGCATACTTGGTAGTGTGCTAAAGGTATACCCGAGTGTCCAGAGTTCGAGTACCATTTTGTGATTCTTATAAACGTTTAGGCTCAAAATGTCCCTAAAATATATAGAAATTATTGAACAAAATTAACTTTATTTAAAAAGCTTTAAATATTTAACATCTGGAGTTGCAGGATTCTATTGCCTTATACAATGGGGACATTCTGGTGAGAGGACATTTTGGAAAAAGGACATTTTGGGAAAAGTGCATTGTAGAGGTATCACACCATATACCTCCAATCAAAGGGAGGATCTGAGGTGATCGTGTCTGGCGGGCTACTGCCCACAGTTGGTAGTCAAGACTTGTATATATAGTTAGTTGGTGTGAATACTTTGATATCGCGAGTTAGGTTTCCATACTTATAGGCCTATTTATATGGAAGTTGCTACTCCGTCGCCATCTATATTTTCGATGCTGTAAACTCGTAATCGTTGTCGCATGTGTTCATTTCTATGTGGGTCTCTATAGATAGATAACGCCACAACATTCTAGTACCCGGGGACATTTTGGGAAAGGGACGTTCTGGTATCAGGGGACATTTTGAGTCAAACTAAAGATTTTTCATACTAAACTAAGTTCTGAGAGACCCCTAATGGTTGTATGTGTACAATATTTAAGTTATTAGCGATGTTCTGCTGGAAGTACTGCATGCGATTAGCAAGTTCGATTCCTGGATATGGATCTTCTTTCTTCACTGGTGGGACTGATCGTGTGGGCTGTAAAAATAATATTAACATAAAATTGTTTAGTTAGCACAGAGATTTTGAAATTCTGAGATTGAGACAAACCGAAACTTTTTGACGACTTAAGCAAATGGCCAAGTGTGAGTTGCTCACACTCGGTCAAAAATTATCAATGGTCAAGTGTGTGTCAAAAGTTGTTATTAAGATCGAAAAAATGCAACAGACAAAATATATTATTAAAAAAATAAAAAAAGCATCCTGCCTAAAATAAACTAAAAAGAAAGAAACCTATTTTTTTTCTTGCTGACGCGGCGACGGTACATTGCAAATATTATAATAATTATTATATACCCTAAGGGCAAGATTCACAGACCGCACTTTGACTTTACAAAGTAAAGTCTAAACTTTGTACCAAAAATATGTTTGAATATGAAGTTGAAAGTAATCTTCGGCAATACAAAGCTTACTTTGGGAAGGTGCCTTTGCTGTAAAGTAAAGTCACGATTGTGAATCTGGGCCTAAGATACATATTTTTGGTACAAAGTAGATCTTTGCATCAAAGTAAAGTCAAAGTGCGGTCTGTGAATCTTGCCCTATGACTCCTACAATTAATACGAATCTAATGACACCTCATTATTATAACTCATTACCCTACTTGACTTCAGCAGTTGGACAAAAATTAATGTGATGTTTTGTAGAATATTAATTCTTACCATACTTGATGAAAGTAAATAATTGAATTCCTCTTTTTTCTTTTTTTGTAATTAAATTAATTGGTTGATTTGTAATAATTATTTTGTATGGGTATTTGTTGCGTTGAATAAATAACTGTAATTATCTGTCGATTGAAAAGAGTGGCGTGAGTTTGTTGCCAGTTTTTCTCACAGCTCTACCTCGTCAGCGAACTGGCTGTAGGTTAATTGGCTGACAAAATGTAATGTTGACTTTTCATAAGCATCATACTTTATGATCAAAATGAAATAAATGCTTTGACTTTGAGTTACTTTGTATATATACCGTTGTGTTATTGTATTTTTTTTTTCTTTTTTTTTATATTAGCCTACCAAAGTGACTCCACTCTGCCTGATGGTAAGCAGTCAGTGGAATCCAGAAGTGGCGGACACCATTCCAAAAGCCAAACTACTTGTATGGTGGCCTCCACTATGGCGGCTTAGTGAGATGTTTTTTGTTGTGTTATTATCACTTACCTTATTTTTCTTATTAGTATCATGCATCATTTTCATGTGTTTATATATACTGGTTTGCCAAGTGAATGTGGCTGGACAAAGCTTGCACTTATAACTTTTTGTATTCGAACGTTTTGTATGCATTGCCCATACGTGGCCTTTTAAACGTTTTACTGTCTGTAAAAAAAATTGTATTTATACTATTGTAAGAGATCAACTGAATAATAATAATATAATAATAATATTCTACCACATGTACACAGCGCCATTTAGCCCCAAATTAAGCAATTATATTTGCTTGTGTTATGGGTACTAAACAACTGATATACTACTTATATACTTTTTTTTTTTTTGTAAATACATACATATTATAGATAAATTACACCCAGACACAGAACAAACAATCATGCTCATCACACAAAGGTTTGTCCTGGGTGGGAATCGAACCCACGACCTCCGGCTTAGCAGTCAGGGTCACTAACCACTAGACCAACAGGCCAGTCAATACTGAATGAACCAATAAGAAGCTTTTGATCGTCGACCACCACAGCGCGCAGACCTACATGACGTCAGGTGTCATCTGTATTGTCGTGAGATTATTTTCATAACTTTTATTTATATGTGTTGTGATTTAGTATGTAAGTCTTGATTCTGTTTCCTAATCACAATTGTTATTAAAACTGAAATACATTAAAATTGAGGTTACGTGTTTTATCTTACCTTATAAGACTTTCCACAAATATCACAGAGATGCTCCCCTTCCGCCTCCTTCCTTTTTCCTTCGTGTATATTATTTACGTGTGCTACCATAATTTTTGCTGTTTTAAATGCCTGTAACATTGGGAATAATAATTTTTAATACTAGCCTGGCTAGAGACGTGAATGTATAAAACTATTATTCAAATTGCAAATGCGAAATTGTGACTTTAAAATTTATAAAATATTTTATGAGTTACTAGCTGTTGCCCGCAGCTCTGCCCTCGAAAATATATACATACACACAATGTTTTTTTTTTGTAAATACATACATATTATTATACATAGAAACACTCTGACCATTGCAAATAGACATGTTCATGCACACAAATATTTGCACTGAGCGGGAATTAGACCACTGCGTCACAGTACCACCGAACTACAGAGGTCGTCACGAGATTTACTTCACTAAAAAAATATTTATTTATTATTTATTAATAGTGTTATAATTACCTTAAAACACACGCTGCATTGATATTTAATTCTTTTCAAATGATCCCAGTCTATATGATCCGTTAGGCACCATTTTGTTGCGTATTTCTTTCCACAGTAATTGCATTCATGTCTAAAAGAAATTATATTATTACTAACTGTTGCATACGGCTACGCTCGCGTAAATACTGTTTTTCACAATATAATTTTAAGTATAATTATTTAGATATTGTTTACCATACTATTTTTCATCCCTTATTCATACAATCCCCATTTTATCTACCCAAAGATAACCCCATTGAAAAATATAGGTACAGTAGGTACAAAAATGTAAAATTTTCAATATATGAACTTAAAACTTTTTTTATCCATATCATCCATATAGCCACCCGTAAAGCATCGAAATATAACTTTTCTTAACTAAAACCTAGAAAAACAAACATTTTCAAGTATCAATCCAATACTGATTTGCTCAACGATAACTTAAAAAACAAAAGATCAATGGAAAGATCTTTCGATCAACGTTTCATCCCCGATTTCATCCTTCTAAAGCCACCCCTATCCAATTGATAAGAGCATTTATTACTTTGATAATAGTACCTAAAAAGAATTATTGAAATCCTACTGGTAGTTCGTTCTATTCCGACAAACAAAAAACAACAAAAAAAAACAGCCAAAATTTAAAAAAAATATATTACAACAACTACACACACCGCCATCTAGACCCAAAGTAAGCATATTATATGCTTGTGTTATGAGTTCTAGAATGCGGATATACATACTTAAATAGTTTTTTTTATAAATACATAAATATACATAGAAACACACAGACCAATGCAAATAATAATAATATTTCAACAACTACACACAACGCCATCTAGACCCAAAGTAAGCATATATTTAGTTTGTGTTACCGGGTTCTAGAATGCGGATATACATACATAAATAGTTTCTTTTATAAATACATAAATATACATAGAAACACCCAGACCAATGCAATAGACATGCCCTACACACAAATATTTGCACTGAGCGGGAATCGAACCCGCGTACTCTGCGTGGCACAGTATCACCGAACAACAACCGAACAACAGAGGCAGTGAAAAAAGAGCATCTCTCGGAGTCAAAAAAAAATTACTGATAAGCATCTTCCGGAGTAAAAAAAAAAACCTTACTAATAAGCATCTTCCAGAGTCAAAAAAAACCTTACTAATAAGCATCTTCCAGAGTCAAAAAAAAAAACCTTACTGTTGTTAATATAGCAATGTTTATTATATTTAAAGGTCGAATATATTAAAGTTAAACTCCTTGTATGTATTGTCTATGTTTATGTCTGTCTATGTCTATATCTATTCGTTGTTCAATTTGTTTTCTAGTAACCTGTCAGCTCTATAAAAATAAAAGACTAATGTTCAATTATAATTTATTATTTTTTTTTATTTCATAAACATCAGGTTATGGGCCCAGTCACCTTAAACCTGTTGTAGATTGATGTTAGTTAGGTACGGCAATAAAATCGGCGAGAAGGAAAAACAAAGGTTACAGTTTGCAGCGTGGTGCTAGGGCACTGCAGAACATCGTCGAGGAGTACTTGTTCTAAGCTGGGAGAGGACAAGGTCGGAATGGAGAGCAACAGTCATGTGATAAAGTTAGAAGGCGCCAGAAATTGGAATATTTGGAAATTCCAAACAACAGTGCTGTTGAGGAGCAATGGCTGGTTGAACATTGTAGAGGGAAGACAGGTGAAGCCCGAAGTTGCCGGTGAAATACCTGCATGGGAAGCTAAAGATGCCATAGCGCAAACGTTACTGGTTACGCGGATGTCAGAAGAGGTCATGTTACATATCATCACATGTACAAGTTCTGCCGAGATGTGGCGGAAACTTCAGAGTGTATATGAACAGAAAACTGAGACTAGCGTGCATATAATACAACAGAGATTCTTCCAATATAAGTACGAAAAAGGTACAGACATGTCCGTTTTCTTATCCAAGATACAAGAAATGCAAAACCAATTAAAACAGATGGGTGAAGAAGTTTCGAATAAATTTGTAATCACTAAAGTATTAATGTCATTGCCAGACGAATATAAGCATTTCGTTTCGGCTTGGGAATCTGCACCTGACGACAAGCAAACATTTGATAATTTGGTGGCTAGACTACTAATTGAAGAAGAGAGAGTAAAAGGAAAGATCGAAGATGCGCAGCAAACTTCATCTTCTGCGTTCATAATGAAAAATAAGAAGCATATTAAATGTTTTAAGTGTGGTAAGAGTGGACATTATCAAACTGAATGTAAAAGTAATAAAAACAGTGAAGGAAACATGAGTAATAATAATAATAACTGTTTTTATTGTGGGAAGTGTTGTGTACGGAGCGGGAACAGTAATGCAGGAATAAAACGCGCGACTGTTCGTAACACACTGATTTATTTCGTAAGTCAATATGGCCGCTACAATCATAAGGCCGTGTACACATGCCTTCTATAAGGACCCCTGTACACATATATAACATTTCCTCCCCTATTTAACAAAATTAATTTGATGACAAGGCTTTATAATCTAATCTGGGAATGTTTCGTAACAGCC
Source organism: Parascotia fuliginaria (assembly GCA_963082885.1). NCBI lineage: Eukaryota > Metazoa > Arthropoda > Insecta > Lepidoptera > Erebidae > Parascotia > Parascotia fuliginaria. The sequence goes on along the minus strand of OY720201.1, from coordinate 2,261,873 downwards.
TACCAGGACACCTGGAGGATGGATCCGTTACTGTTTCGGCAGAAGGTAACGGTGACGAGGTCACATTTGACCCATCTCTTTCCTGCCCTACAGAAGCCTCTTGATCCCGAGTACTGCCATCAATATCACTTTGACACTCCAGATCATCGAAATCATAATGCTGTTGTTGTGAACCCTTGGATAATATAATTTGGTTCTTATGTTTTTTCGCATAACATGCAGAATTGGTATCCTGAACAAGATATAGTACTTTACCCAGTCTCTTTTTAATGATACCTTTACACCACTGAAACTTTACATTGTTTAAAAATTTTTTATACATTATCTCATCTCCAACTTTAAACATTTGTTTGTTATTCCCTCCATAAGTTTTAATTTGTGAACACTGTTGACGATTAACATTATCAGTGGGGGTTGTGCGTGAGACCGACGGAGTTGTTGGATTAAACAAATCTAGTCGTGTTCTTAGTTTGCGCCCAAACACCAGCTCAGCCGGTGAGAAACCTGTGACAGAATGTACGGAATTCCTATAGTCAAAAAGGTATTTTAACATTTTTAACTTACAATCAGTTCTATTTCGCGAAGAAATAATACTAGATTTTATACCCTTTTTTACGATTTTTACAAAGCTTTCCGCTTGTCCATTACTAGCGGGGTTGTACGCTGGTGACGTCAAATGATTAATACCGTTTAGTGTACAAAAATTGTTAAACTCCAAAGAGGTGAAAGCGGTACCATTATCACTAACAATGGTGTGTGGTAAACCATACTTAGACATGAAATCATATAGATGTTCTATAACGCTTGTAGATGTTGTAGACGCGCTCACGTCATACACTTCCGTCCATTTGGAGTATGCATCTACAACTACAAGAAACATTTGGTTGTTTAAAGGACCTAGAAAATCAATATGTAACCTATGAAATGGTGCTGGTGGATATCGCCACGGAGCTAGCGGTGCTCGGGCTGGAGACGGACGCAGTTGCTGACATATATTACACGAACGAATCATTTTTTCCAACTCCGCGTCTATCCCAGGAAACCAAAACCGTGATCTAGCCTCTGCTTTGGTTTTCACGATACCTAAATGTGAATTATGCAACTCCCGCAATATTTTAGGGCGTAGCGTTTCAGGCAGAATAACCTTATGGCCCCTCATAAGACACCCGTTCTCGTGTGATAACTGTGTCCTACATAAATAATAAGGCTTAATACTTAAATCAGACAACAATTGTCTAGGCCAACCATTATATATATAGTTAACTACTCTCGACAAATTTATATCCCTAGCAGTTTCCTTACGCAACTCGTCTAAAGTCACTGGCATATTCCCTTCAACAACAAAATTGACATAGGTCGCGCGATCGATGCCCACGCATGAGTCGTGTGCGCCGTCGGCGTCGGCCCGCACTCGCGTCTCAGCGGGGTCTTCCTGACAACCAAAGCTCGCTCGTGATAAATAATCTGCGTTATTATCCGCGCTCTTAACATACTCAATTGTATAATTATATGCCCCTAGAAATAGTGCATATCTCTGTAGTCTATTCGCTGATACCTCTGGTATGCCCTTATGTGGCCCAAATATAGATATTAATGGCTTATGATCAGTACGTAATATAAACGGTATTGATCTACCGTATAAATATTGATGGAAGCGCTTGACTCCAAATATAATTGCCGTTGCCTCTTTTTGTATCTGGGAATAACGTTTTTCAGCGGAATTCAGCGTGCGAGAAGCGTACGATATTGGTCGTTCTAAACCGTCATTACTTATTTGAGACAATATTGCCCCGAGTCCATATGGTGAAGCGTCTACAGTCAATATTATCTTTGAATTTGTATCAAAATGGGTTAAAACCTGGTCTGAAGTTAAGCATTTTTTTATTGCATTGAATGCCCTGTCATGTACTACAGTCCACTGCCACGTAACGCCCTTCTTTAACAAATCATACAGTGGACTGAGAAGGCTAGATGCTCGAGGTACAAAATTCCTATAGTAATTAACCATACCTAAAAACGACTGTAAGGTATTTATATTAGTGGGTATGGGAGCGTCTACAATCGCCTTTACTTTTAACGGATCTTTTTTTAGCCCATCCTTATTTATTACATAGCCTAAATAGTTAATCTCATTTTTAAAAAATTCACACTTATCTTTTCGCAGAGTGAGCCCCGCATTCTGTAACCTTTGAAGAACTATTTGTAATCTTTCCCTATGCAATGCTGGCGAACTGGCTGTTATTAACACATCGTCTAAGAGACATAACACTCCCTCTAACCCGGACAATAGTGCTTCCATAGCGCGCTGAAAAATAGACGGTGCGCTTGCTAACCCGAATACTAGACGCGTGTATTTGAACAATCCCCGGTGTGTATTAATGCAGGTTATTTTTTGTGATTCCTCATCGAGCACGAACTGATTATACGCACTAGATAAATCAATTTTTGAAAATTGTTGACCTCCATGTAACTTAGAAAACAATTCGTGAACAGTCGGTAAAGGATATTGATCTATTATTAATTGTTTGTTAATGGTAACGGAATAATCCACGCAAAGTCGAACTGAGCCGTCACGTTTAAGAACGGGTACGATAGGTGATGCGTATTCAGAGTGTTGAACAGGTTTTAACACCCCCAAGTTAAGCAATCGTTCAATCTCCTCGCCCACTTTATTGCGTAAAGCAAATGCTATGGGCCGCGCTTTGAAGAAAACTGGTTTTGCATCGTCTTTTAACTTTAACTTTACTCGATAATTTTTAAATACTCCTAGTTTATCAGAAAATACCTCCGGAAATCGTAATTTTAACTGTTCTACTGTACTATCACTATCCTTAAGAAAATTAACTGAAGTTAACTTTAATTTGAATATTGATATAAAGTCTCTGCCTAGCAAGGGAGGGCCGCCGTCGCGTATAACAAATACTCTAATAGTGTGTGTGCGCTGTAGGTATGTTATTGGCAAATGTACGTGTCCTATACACTCCATTTTGTTGCCGGTATAACTATAAAATATCTTATGGGAAGTTTCTAATAATATATTCTTAAAAAATTTATTATACGTACATTCGGATATGACCGTCACTGCTGACCCACTATCTATTTGAAATTGTAAATCCAGCCCATTTATTGTAACTATTTCTGTCATAGGTTCCCCCCGGATTGAACAAATGTTATAAAGCGACTTACCATCGTCGTCCTCGCTCACATCCCCCGATAAGACATAATTTATTTTATTACACATTTTACGCAGATGTCCAACTGTATTACACTTGTTACATTTGTATTTAGAGAACCGACACTGAGAGGATTTATGATTCGTACGACCGCACACCGAGCACTTTTCTTTTACGGCACTAGTAGGTATGGTGTTATTTAGTCCTTTCGTCATTTTGAACACCTGTGTCTGGTCAGCAGAGGTACATGTAGTGGCGGCAGCGCCAGCCCGCGCGCACCTTACACTCTCTGCTAACTCCACTGCCTTTGTCAAGGTCAAGGTTACCAAGTCCCGCGCGAAGAGTTTTTCACGTTCAGGACCCGCTACCATCCCCATCACGAACCGATCGCGCATTGCCTCTTCAACATTGCTAAATCCGCAATGTACTGTAAGTCCACGAAGTCTTGCCGCCCATTGTGTGTACGTTTCACCCGGCTTCTGCGTGGCCGCGTAAAAGTTGTGACGCTCACTAAACCCACACCGTTTTGGGGTGAAATGGTTATCCAATAGCGTCACCAAATCCTCGTACGGTACCTCCTGTATATCCTTAGGCAGCGCCAAATCTGCTGCCAGTTTGTAGGTGCCATCATTGAGTGCGCTGAGTAATATAGCACGCCTTTTCGTTCCCGCCAAATCTTCTTTCGCCTCGATGTTATTTGCGATGAACCACTGCGTTATACGACCTTTATACGTTTTCCAATCATGAAGGTTATGATCAAACGTCGTCAATATTCCGCAGAATGACTGAGCCATTTTTACGGGGTTTTAATTTTGTAAATCGATAATCCTCGTCGCCACTGTTGTGTACGGAGCGGGAACAGTAATGCAGGAATAAAACGCGCGACTGTTCGTAACACACTGATTTATTTCGTAAAACGCGCGACTGTTCGTAACACACTGATTTATTTCGTAAGTCAATATGGCCGCTACAATCATAAGGCCGTGTACACATGCCTTCTATAAGGACCCCTGTACACATATATAACAGGAAGTTTGGACACTTCAAGTCTCATTGTCGTTTTCGAAAACAAAAAGAGTCAAGAACTGAAAATAAAACAAATAGCAACGCCTTTGTGGTGTCTTCGTCGATTAAAATGCAAAAATCCAAATGGTTAGTGGACTCGGGCGCTAGTGAACACATGTGCCGGGATCGTGCATTATTTACATCGTTCACAAATATTTCGCCGAAACCAGTAATTGTCGGTAATGGCGCAGTGATTAATGCGCTTGGTTCCGGACAGATAGTAGTTCAAGTATCGAACGGAAACGAATGGATTGACACAGTGATAGACAATGTTTTAGTTCCTGAACTAAAAACAAACTTGTTTTCGGTCAATCGAGCCACAGATAGAGGATACGTCATGATGACAGATGACAGTTCTTGCAAGTTCTACAAGTCAAACAAAGTTTGTGCGGTGGCGGAAAGAATTGGGAGCTCGTATTATTTGGATTTACGCTATAATAGTAACTAGCTGACCCGGCGAACTTTGTTCCGCCTTAATGTTAATAAATAATCATATTTTTTTTTTATTGGAAAAAATACAAAAAAAATTAAATTTCTACATCAATCATTCATAATTATTTCTTTATTTTAGTACGGAATAACAAAATTGACGTATAATGACAGCTATGTAATGACGTGTGGATGACAATTTGATATTTGTAAGAAATCAATAATACAGAAATTATTTGGAAATGATATTAATCCACTCGATTCATCGACAGGTACTTGACCATTACCGATAGTCAGCAATTGCTCCGAGAAATCTTCAGCAGATGTATCATTAAGCAATGTAACTCTCATTTTTCTTGTCAGTTGCATTTTCTTCACATAGCGCCATAGATTTGACGATTTGAGGCAAGCGTTTATTTCGTCGGCAGCCGTAGATCTTGGAATTACTGGCAGTATTTGGCGGAAATCGCCAGAAAGTAAAATCATTGCTCCTCCAAAACATCTCGAGTCATTGCGTAAATCTTTTAATGTTCGGTTAAGTGCTTCTAATGCACGTTTATGCGCCATTGTGCATTCGTCCCAGATGATGATTTTCGATACCGCTAAAACTTTGGCCATTGCTGAGTGTTTTGCAATATTACACGTTGGTTCTTCAATAGTTTGAAGATTTAACGGTAATTTGAATGCTGAATGAGCCGTACGGCATCCTTCTAACAATGTGGCTGCTATTCCAGAAGAAGCAACTGCAACCGCTATGTTAGATCTCGCCCGAACAGTTGCTAAAACTAATGACATGAGGAATGTCTTGCCAGTTCCACCAGGGGCATCTAGGAAATATAAACCACCATTTTCATCATCGATTGCCTTCATTAAAGTATCATAAACTTCCTTTTGTTGGTAATTCAACAGGGGTACATTCGTTTGAACTACTAAATCTAATTCCTGGTGATCATATTCACGTTCCCGTTCCAATTCTCGATTAAATGCGTCATTCATTTCACGATATGGTGCTGGCATTCCTAACCTGATTAATAAATTACCGCACATGAGGTAACACATATCTTCGATCAAGAGTAAAACACGATTATGTATCTCCTCATTCATCTCAATATCGTGATTTCTGGAACTGACACGAATTTGATGTAAAATATCTTCTGACATATTATCCTTGTATTTGTGCCACAGGTTACATGGGTTTGATATCATCTATTTGGTCAGGCTGAATTCTTTCCACTAACCAAATAAGAATGTGTGCGTGCGGCAGGCCTCGCTTTTGCCATTCGATTGAATACATCCAGCATCGAGTATCTCCAAAGACGCGTTGTTTAACAATAAAGTTCATCAGGGACCTAATTTTTTGCCTGAATATACGTGCTGTGATGTCGTGTCTATCACTTGATGTTTGTCCGTGAAGCAGCAATTGAGTAATTTCTATCCATTTTGGATTACAGGTAAAAGTAATAAAGAGATCAGGCCGACCGTAATGACGAACATATGTCATTGCATCTTGTGCATATTCATGCATATGACGTGGACTACCAATGTATGTCGCCGGCAGAATAGTTAATCGACCAATATTAGCTGCATTTCCTTCAGTACTAACTGCATCACGTAAATGGATGTACTCCTCAGAACGCAGTTTGGCTTGGTTCAACCTAATGAATGTTAAACGTTCCCTTTCTATTTTTACATACATAAAAAATTAAAAAAAAAGTATAAAAAAAAAAAAAAAAAAAAAGTAAAAAGTATAAAAAAAAAAAAAAAAAATAGTAAAAAAAAAATATAAAAAAAAAAAAAAAATAAAAAAAAAAAAAAAATAAAAAGTATCCTATGTCCTTCTCCTGGCTCTAAACTACCTCCCTGCCAATTTTCAGCTAAATCGGTTCAGCCGTTCTTGAGTTATAAGTGAAGTAACTAACACGACTTTCTTTTATATATATAGATTGTGAGATTGCGAGTACTGCAAAATTTGTGCCGAACGACCTGAATGATTGGCATAGAAGATTGGCGCATCAGAATTTCACCTATGTTAAAGATATCCTACGGAAAAACAACGTTGAGGTTAAACAAACATCCAAGCCAGTGTGTGAGAGTTGTTTGGTTGGAAAAATACATAGATTGCCGTTCAGTAGAAGTGAATACAAGAGCACTAAGACATGTGAGCTAATTCATGTTGATACCTGTGGTCCCATGGAAGAACCGTCAGTTGGTGGGTCAAGGTATTTTGTTGTGCTGAAAGATAATTATTCGAACTTCAGAACTGTGAAATTTGTGAAAACGAAAGATAAGATCAAACATATCATTGAGGAGTTCATAAATAAAGCTGAGAATATTACTGGTAACAAAGTGAAGATATTCAGAAGTGATAATGGCCTAGAGTTTGTGAACAAGGATGTGAAGGAATTGTTTACAAGACGTGGAATAATACACCAAACTACAGTACCATACACCCCCGAACAGAATGGGAAGGCTGAAAGGGAAAATAGGACATTGGTGGAAGCGGCAAGGACTATGATTCATGAGAGAAATTTACCAAAGAAACTATGGGCTGAGGCTATAAACACAGCAGTGTTTGTGTTGAACAGAACTGGGAAGAGCCATGAAGAGGGAAGATCTCCATTTGAGGTATGGACTGGAAAAACATATGATATTCATGGGTTGAGAGCATTTGGTACAGAAGTATATGTACATATTCCAAAGGAAAGAAGAAAGAAGTGGGATAAGAAAGGAGAGAAGGGCTTGATGGTCGGCTATGAGGAGGATGTGAAAGGATACCGTATTTACTACGCTCAGAAGAACACTGTAGAGACAAAAAGGGACATTGTATTCCTACAGGAAGAAGAGAAGGAAAAACCTAAAGAGAATGGAGGTGAAGGTCAAACTGTAGTGTCATTAAACCTTGAAGAGCAGACAGTGAAAGAGAGTAGTCCCGAGACAGATATTGATGAGATAGCTATCCCTGAACCCGAAGAGACAACCCATACAAGTAGTATCCTAGAAGATAACTCAGAAAATGACAGTGACTATTTGCCATGTAGTGATGAAGAACATCTATTAGGAGGAAGTAGTTCACCTAGAGAGGAAAGGAGTAAGCGTGATTGTAAACAAACAGTTTTCTTTAAGTGCAATAATGTGCAGCTGGATGTAAGTGAGTGCGAGCCTGTTACATATGGTGATGCCATGAGCAGGAGTGATGCCGGTAAGTGGAGTGCAGCTATTAATAGGGAACTTGAGACTCTAAGAGACAATAACACATGGAATTTTTGTGATTTACCTGTAAATGCAAAAAAAAAAAAAAAAAAAAGGGAAATGATTAAAAATTAAAATAATGTCAAACAGTGTAAGACTAGATAGATTTGTTACTATTGATTCATGCTTGTATAAAGTATAATAATACAGAAAAAATATTTGCTTTAATATAAGAAAGGTTTAAATTTAATTACAGATTATAACAAAGAAATTGTTTTTAAAGATTTAATATGGATAATTGCAAACCTATGTTGACTCCCTTGGACATAAATGTTAATACTAAGACATTTGAGTCTGATACTGATTGTTATAAAGACATTGAAGGAATCTGTAGGCAAATTATTGGCTGTCTTATGTATGCTGTCTCTGGTACTAGACCTGACCTGTGTTTTGCAGTATCATTATTAAGTAGATATCAGAAATGTGCGAATAGGGTGTTGCTAAGTGCACTGAAGAGAGTTTTGCGTTATGTCAAGCATACTTTAGATTATAAGATAGTTTATAAATGTAACGATAATATGTTGCAAGGTTACTGTGATGCTGATTGGGGAGGTGATCAGAGGGACAGAAAGTCTACATCTGGATACTTGTTTATTTTTGCAAATTGTTTGATTGTGTGGTGTTCAAAAAGGCAATCTTCTGTAAGTTTGTCTTCTACTGAAGCTGAGTATGTTTCTATGAGTATGGCAGCAAGTGAAGCGTGCTGGCTCATTAATTTGTTATATGATTTTGATTTCCAAAATGTTAGCCCAGTTAAGTTATATTGTGACAATCAGTCAGCAATTTTTAATGCTAGTACTGAGTCAGTTAAACGTCTCAAACATGTTGATATTAGATATCATTTTATTAAAGATTTGATTAAAGATAATAAAATAGATATAGAATACATAAATACTTCTGAACAACTGGCAGACATGCTAACAAAGTCATTGAGTAAGGATTTGTTAATTAAGTTTCTAATACAGTGCAATGTAAAATTATAAACTAAGAAGTAGAAACATTTTGCCAATAATGTGTTCAGTTGTTTATATTATTAATTTGTTAATATATAAACATTGAGAAGGGGTGTTGTTAATATAGCAATGTTTATTATATTTAAAGGTCGAATATATTAAAGTTAAACTCCTTGTATGTATTGTCTATGTTTATGTCTGTCTATGTCTATATCTATTCGTTGTTCAATTTGTTTTCTAGTAACCTGTCAGCTCTATAAAAATAAAAGACTAATGTTCAATTATAATTTATTATTTTTTTTTATTTCATAAACATCACTTACTAATAAGCATCTTCCAGAGTCAAAAAAAAAAACCTTACTAATAAGCATCTTCCAGAGTCAAAAAAAAAAACCTTACTACTAAGCATCTTCCGGAGTCAAAAAAAAAACCTTACTACTAAGCATCTTCCGGAGTCAAAAAAAAAACCTTACTGATAAGCATCTTTCGGAGACAAAAAAACTAACTGATAAGCATTTTCCGGAGTCAAAAAAAAAACCTTACTAATAAGCATCTTCCAGAGTCAAAAAAAAAACCTTACTACTAAGCATCTTCCGGAGTCAAAAAAAAAACCTTACTGATAAGCATCTTTCGGAGACAAAAAAACTAACTGATAAGCATCTTCCGGAGCCAAAAAAAATATAAACTTACTGATAAGCATCTTCCGGAGTCAAAAAAAATATAAATGAACTTACTGATAAGCATCTTCCGGAGTCAAAAAAAAAACCTTACTAATAAGCATCTTCCAGAGTCAAAAAAAAAAACCTTACTACTAAGCATCTTCCGGAGTCAAAAAAAAAACCTTACTGATAAGCATCTTTCGGAGACAAAAAAAAAACCTTACTGATAAGCATCTTTCGGAGACAACAAAAAAACCTTACTGATAAGCATCTTTCGGAGACAAAAAAAAAAACCTTACTGATAAGCATCTTCCGGAGTCAAAAAAAAAATATAAACTTACTGATAAGCATCTTCCGGAGTCAAAAAAAAACTTGCTGATAAGGATCTTCTGGAGTCAAAAAAATACTTACTGATAAGCGTCCTCTGGAACATGTCTCTTACTCAATCTCATATGGTTGTTATAGCAATCTCTGCTCGCAAAACTCTTTCCACAAGCCCTACATTCGTGAAGTTCTCCAGCCTCCTTTTCTCTATGGTTCCTGGTGTGACGTGCTAAATTTCTTTTCCATTGAAACAATTTACCACATATAGGACAAGGGTATGTAAGACCGTCGTGGATTACGCTGAAAAAAAACCTCAAATAAAATAAGTACGTGCGTCAGCACCGTTGCCGCCAGCCACCTGAGTCGGACCGTCCGCTTCCCGTCAGCCGCTGCGGAAGATGCTTCTTTAAAAAAGAAGCTTAAGTATTCGGCATTAGAGCCTTTATACAATTTTGTACCCATAGCAGTAGAGACCATGGGCAGTTGGGGCACAGAGGCAAAGAACTTCGTTCAAGAATTAGGGCGCAGACTCAATAATGTGTGTGGTGACTCCCGCTCTGGGTCGTTCCTGGTGCAAAGGTTGGCCATTGCCATTCAGCGCGGGAACGCGGCAAGTGTTATGGGCACCTTTGCACCGGGAGCAACCAGGGGCGGATTATTTGATTAAAATTATAGAATTATTATTTTTAAATTTAGGTATAGTACATTTAGATTAAATTATACTAACTGTCGCCCGCAGCTTCGCTTGCGTGACTTAAAAATTTACGCAATCCATCCTATCCACACTATTATTATAAATGCGGAAGTATCTCTGTCTTTCTGTCTGTTACGCTGTCATGCCTAAACCACTAAACCGAATTTGATGAAATTTGGTATAGAGATAGATCAGACTTCGGGAAACAACATAGGCTATCTTTTATAGCGAAAAAATGGCTTAAAGGGGGTTTAAATAAGGGATGTAAGTTTGTATGTATAATCGTTAATGTAAACAGATATAACCGACATTCACGCGGGCGAATCTACGGGCAACAGTTAGTATCTTTATAAATTACTAGCTTCTTGCAGTTATATTTTGGGTTACTGCTTTGCTCCCGTCACCAGTAGCGTGATGTTACATAGCCTATAACCTTCCTCAAGAACTGGGCTACCGTACGCAAAAAGAATCACTCAAATCCGACTACAGTATCGACCAAATCCATTTTCGGACAATGTAAACAAACAGTTTTTTCAATATTTTTCTATCAAAAACTCTATAAACGATGACACATGGGTTTATACACATTCTGTTCACTATATACTTCATTTTGTAACTATTTCTACTAATGATTAATAATCAAATCTAGTTATTTAATAAAATTACGAATTACTTTTTGCGGTCGAATTAAGTCGTCAAAATGATTGACAGTTTTATTTTTTCTGTACTCTATATTGTCTTTGAAAACCAATGTTGTAATTTATCAGAAGAAATAAGTTTAACCAATACATATCATAGGTACATAATATTTTGTCATTTGCCCTCGCAAGTCTGAGTTCATTAGTTTTATTGTAATATAGTATAATAAAATCGTAACATACATACAAATTCCATATAATCAATATTTCACAATTTTCACATTTATTTATACATTAGGTAAATTGTTTGTCTTATTATCTTATAGTTTATAAGTCAACGGTTACAATAAAATACAATACCATATTTAACATAAATACAAGTATTTGGAGTAATAAAAATAACAAATCAAATAGAATTAATCGATTACGCAAATAGAGTATTAGTAAACGTAATATTATTTAAAAATGTTAGAAAAAAAGAATGAGAAATTATTATTTAATTATGTATGATGACATTAATTTTATTTTTATCATCCTTTTCCCCATCACTAGTAAATTCATGAAACCATAGACAATGGCAATATGGAGGATTGTTTACATTGTCCGAAATTAGATTTGGAATGGACTGTAGTAGGTCCAGAGATTAGCGCGTTTAAACAAACAAACAAATTCTTCGTGTACTTTCGAATTTCGACACCAACACTTCAACTTCCAATCCAATTCAAAGAATTGCATGCCTTTCCTTTTCCTCACCTTCCCCATTCCCTTTACCTATTCTTCTCCCTTCACAGTAGAAACCGGCCCCAGTCCATAAGCGACAGTCACCACTTACCATCAGGTGGGTTGTATGTTTGTTTGTCACCAAAGCTGTATAAAATTTTTGGTATATACTTACACATGAGCTCTATAACTTTTCTTCGAATGGAAAACTTTATCACAGCCCTTACATGGAATAAAGAGTTTTTCTTTAGGTTTACCTTCTTTATTATATGGTAATATTCTGAAAAAAAAAAAATTGTTAAACAGAAAAAGGTCTTTTACAGTAGTAGATCCACGCTGGTTTCAGCATGAATGTTGATCGACCGGGGAAGTTCTACCCTCTCATAGAAGATCGACGTAAGAATATTAGTTTTCATGCTAATGTGTTTCGTTCGGTGAGTGAGAGCGCCGGCAGCACAAATACCCCCTCGGTCTTAATCCTTTTCCTTCCTCATTCCTTTCTCCGTGGTCGGCAACGGCTTAGTTGTGTTTTCTAAGCATTATTACTTCTGCGATGCTTGGTACAGCCATCTCTATAGGTTACGGTTAACATTTACCATCAGGTGGACCGTATGCTTGTTTGCCATCAAAGTTGAATAAAAAAACAACAATTTTCAACAGTAAAATTAAAATATAATTAATTATCGGATGCAAAAACTCGAAATATCAAACTTGGCCTTTTTTATTTTTATCCGCATTTTTATCCGAATACAGGTATTTAATTTTATCTGTATCGTTTTTTATTATGTATATTTCTTTATGCAATAAATAAAAATAAATAATTTGATTACAGATAGATTTTTATCCGAAACGAGAACCTTTGTAAATTTCGGATATTATCTATAAAGTGTTTACAAATCTATTTGATTAAGGACCTGTTTCACCATTAGCTGCTAAAATATTTAACAGATAAAACATCTAGTTAAATCTCTTATATTTTGAAAGAGTTCATCGTTATCAGGCACTTGTGGTACTGATTTTTGAGTACTATCTGTCAGTTAAGTTTCGAATACGTTATCACGCACTTTATCTGCAAGTGGTGAAACAGCGCCTAAGAATAAAAAACTATGAAAGTTAAAAAGTACTTACTTGAGATGATACTTCAAAGTCATTTTATTAGCAAAAACTTTGCCGCAGCAATCGCACTGTGGCTTTTCCTGTTTACACACAGCGCGATGGTAGGATAATTTCGATTTTGTACTGCAACAAACATATATACATTGTTAGATATATGTGGGGAAAATTGCGGATATTTTTCGGATATGCGGCTATTTCATGCATTTTTTAGGTGAAATCTAAGAGAAGACGACTGATTTTTAGATATATGGATATTATTTTTGCATTTCTCATTTTTAAAACAAATTTAATGTGAGTAGTTTTTTTTCTTTCCTTTCATAAATTTTACTCGTCAGGAAACTAGCTGTAGGTTTATTGGTTGATATTTTGTTATTGTTATTTTGCCATTCATAAGTGACACCGATGTGATCTAAATAAAATAAAAGTAATTTTATTCTATTATTTCTTCATCTATAAAATTAGTTTCTAATTATCACACATTCTTAAGACACATGTGTGTTTGTTTGTCTGCATGCGTATGTGTATATTTACCTAAAATCCACCCCACAATGATCACAGACATGCTGCTGTATATCCCTGTGTGTGGCCGCATGCTTAAGCATGCGCACCTTTAATGTTGTCTTTAAGCCACACTGTATGCATTTGTATGCGTTTAGGTGTAGTGCTCTATGACATGCGAGGTTGTCTTTAGTTAAGAAGTAAGCTTGGCATATTGAACATTGATGACATATTTCGCCTTTCTGTAAAAATAGAAATATATTATGAGACTAGCTTCCCACGTCTTTGCTTACTGTTCTGCTCCCATCGCCAGTAGCGTGATGTTACATAGCCTATAACAGAACTGGGCTATCATACGCAAAATATTAAAATCCGTCTAGTAGTTCTAGAGATTAGCGCGTTCAAATAGACAAACAAACTCTGCCACTTTATATAATAGTATAAATTTAAAGGCAAAAGTGTATTGCGTTCGTAAGTGTCAAACAAGCATACGGTCCACCTGATGGTAAGTGGTAACCGTAACCTATAAACATGGTTGTGTTTTCTAAGCATCAAAAAAACAATGCAAAAAAAGTTGTTTTTTTTTTCTAAATTAGCCTACCAAAATGACTCCACTTTGCCTGATGGTAAGCAGTCAGTGGAATCCAGAAGTGGTGGACACCATTCCAAAAGCCAAACTACTGGTATGATGGCCACCATAATGGCGGCTTAGTAAATGCTTTTTCACGCCCCGCTTCAAAGACCCAGGATCAAAGGTAGATGTGAACACATGCTCTGGTAAAGAGTTCCAGGCTTTAATTGAGCGACAAAAGTATGAAGTGCTGAACCGTTTGGTTCGAGACCCTTCAGATTCCACTGTGGAAGGAGGGATGAAAGGATGAGGAAGGAAAAAAGGAATTTGGGTTGCCGGCGGGCGCTCTCACTTACAAAGCGAAACACATTAGTATTTAAATTAATATTTTCCGTCGATCTTCTATGAGAGGGTAGTACTTCCACGATCCGGTACATTCATGATGAAACCAGCGTGGATCTACTGCTGTAAAGAACTTAATAATCGCAGTTTTTGCATGTGGGAATCGAACCCATCTCGTGAATAGCCAATCTTTCACCCTGCCATTAAAATCAAATCAGCTGTCAAATTTGGGAAAAACATTTTGCCCACCCGTGGTTCAAAAAAATACATAGAAATTATTGGTGTGGTTGTATATAAAAAAAGTACTTTGCCCAGCAGTGGGCAAATATTTTTATGTAGACTATAAGTATCGTTAAAGCTGAGGAATAAGCCCAACAGTGGACAAAAAGAACTTACCGGTTGATGTTTCCCATTCAAATGATCGCTCCGCAATTTCTCTGTATTAAACACAATAATACAATCATCGCATTTATATTTAATTTTACTAAACTCTCTACTTTTTTTATCTTCCCTTCTTATCTCCCACATCTCTTCTTCACTCATTGTGTATAACTCTACTAAATCTTCTGGTAGGTTACGTAATCTTCTATTATTTTTTTGAGTTTGTAGCTCTTTTTTTGTGTTTTGTTCAATTTGTTCTGATGTCTAAAATATCAAGAATAAATAAAAATATAGTAAAATATTTTTTTATATCATAAGTTCAAGGTTTTGAACCGTGTGGGAATCGAACTTACAACATTGTACAGCATTCCCGCTGCATCTAGGCCCTTTGGATTTATAAAAAAGTAATCTTTAATCACCAATCCACCTTGAGCACACGTAATGATTAATGAAACTCAAACTCAAAGCATTTATTTCATTTTGATCATAAAGTATGATGCTTATGAACAGTCAACATTACATGAAGTCAGTTATTTAACCCACAGCCAGTTCACTGACGAGGTAGAGCTGTGAGAAGAACTGACAAGAAACTCACGCCACTCTTTTCAATCGCCAGATAATTACAGTTTTTTGTATGAATTGAAAATGTATGAGCATTGTAATGCTCATACATTTTCTATATGAGAAGAGATCTTTGCCCAGCAGTGGGACAGTAACCGAAGGCGGAAGCCTAGTCTATTATAATAAAAAAACATTACCATATCCTTTTTCTTCCTTTTTTTCTTAGTCCTCTTATCTTTCAATAACGACAGTTTAATATCTTCGTCCGACGACATATTGATAGGTGATAGCAGGTCGAATGTATCATCTGTGATAAGTGGTTCCTCTTTAATTGGCACATCTAAAAAAATAATAACATATCAAATAAACAGCGCTGTCTAGACTGCGGATAATATACGACTGCGGATAATATACGAATGCGGACAATATACGACTCATTACGACTGCGGATAATATACGAATGCGGATAATATACAAATGCGGATAATATACGAATGAGGATAATATACAAATGCGGATAATATACGAATGCGGATAATATACAAATGCGGATAAATATATGCAGATACTTTTTGCCCAACTGTCGAAGTCAAGAAGGTTAATGTTTTTCGAGCGTATGTATGCATGTGGGTAATTGGGTATGTGTGTCTATTTCTTTGGCACACTCTACAGCCTAAAGGGCTTGATAGATTTTAACATAATGAGGTGTCTTTAAATTCGTATTGATTGTAGGAGTAACATCCACATATTATTTATTTATTATTTACATAGGCTACATAATATTTCAATGTAGCGTCAGTACAAGAAAAATGAAAGGGTTTCTTTAAGTTTGTTTTGGACAGGCGGTTTTGTTTTTAATAATATATTTTTCCTTTTTTAAATCCATGTTTCCTTACGATGTTTTTCTTCACCATAAATCAGAAATGTCTAAGATGAACTTAGAAAGTACTATGAATTTTAAAACGTCACATTGGTACTTGCTCTGTTTAAACCTACAACCTAGTGTTTACAAAGCGGGTACTTTAACAACTGGGCCATCACCAATGATATTCTATATAACAGATATTATGTTATACACTCACAAAATAACCGAAAAATGTGGTCGGTACAACAGCCGTAGCACACACACAACATACGTTGTACACATTCTTCATTCATGTATGAATGAGAATGTGTGTAACGCAGACTAAAGGCCAATTAGGACGTTTTTGGGTTAGAATTAGCTATCACCATTTGTCAGTTTGATAAAAAAAAAAACAAAAAAAAAAAAAAAAAAACTTTTTTTTTTCTAAAATGGCTATGTTTTGCAATCTTACCAAAGGGAAATTCCGTCTCTGCAGCCTCTTCCTTAATGTCATTATCATCTTTTTCTTTCACATCTGTGATTATTGAAATATCATAGTGTGTAGATGCTGTGTGTGATAATCTAGCAGTCGAACAACTTTTGAAGTCGTTCGGCGAGTCTAGGTATGCATTCTGTAAAAAAAATTAGGATGGTTAAATTTTTCTTGAAGTTTTAAGATTTCCTGATTTTCTTCCAGGCAATTGAGACTCACTTGCAGGCAACAGAGCTCTTATCTTTGTTTCCCATATACACAATTAATCAAAATTAAATTTGACTTACATGAAATCCGCAATTTCTTTAATTCTTTTACTAAGATTTATAGACTATTGCCGAGCCTTAGCTATACGAATAATCAAATTCAAATTAGACCAACAGGAAATTTGAAGATTTCCTGCTTTTCTTTGAGACAACTAAGTCTTACATTCGCCGGACCTTAGCTATTGCAATAATCAAAATTAACTTTCACTTTATCCAGCCCGTTTGCTGTCTCACTGCAGGGCAAAGGCCTCTTTTTATTTAGAGAAGGCATGAGCATTAATCACCACTCTTGCTCAAGGCGGATTAACGATTTCAGACTTTTAAGTCCAGGTTTCCTCAGAATGTTTTTCTTCACCGTCAGTCAGAAATGTCCAAGATATACTAAGAAAGTACATAATTTGAAAAGTCACATTGGTACTTGCCCGGATTCGAACCCACTACTACCTCGTGTTTACGAAGCGGGTGCCTTATCCACTGGGCTATTTCGAATTAAACTCGAAACTAACTTTGGCAGGAAATCCGCAGATTTCCTAACTTTTTAGGCAAACCAAGTAAAAAAATGGTGTAATACTTACTTGTTTAGAGTAACTGATTAGGAAATCATATGCTTTCAATATCTGCGATCTGAATTGCATCGCCTTTTTTACGTAGGCCAGGCATTCCCAGCACACTTGTATGTCAAGACCATCTGACACCTGGAAGCAATAGGTAGGTGGGGCACTGCATCAGAGACAATGAAAAAAATCTGCTTCCTGCTTCTTAGCCCTTTTAAATAATGCAAACTTTAATAGTACCTACTACACAAATAAAGTTAAAAAAATAAAACGAAGACTACAATGGCGGATCCAAGGATTTCTGTTCTATGTTTACATGACAAAAATCACGAAATATAAATGAAACTATGGCAATTTACTAAGTTTTTATAGATTTTAGGTAAAAACAATAAGATTTTAACGCTCTTAAAGTAATATTAAGTCTTCTTACCTCTATTCCAGCAAGTAATTTAAAGCACTTCTTTATATCAGAATCGTAGAACATACGGCGGTTATAGTTCAAACAACCAACGCAAATGCCATTTACGTTATATCCTTCAATATTTATGTTAATTTCCTTCATTTTTAAAGGACTTTATTACATCGAAATCACAAAATTTATTTGAGCTTGAAGGAAGCTTCATTCCTTTCTTTCGGCCATTTTGTGGGTCGCTTTGTATTTCGTTTCATTATTTATTTTAGTGCGGATAATATATTTTCCAAATTTTGTGAAATAATGCTGTATCAGGGTTATTTTTCGTATCAGTAATTAGTTTTAACCTTGCCTTATGACAACATATTTTGAAAGAATTATAAGATTAAGTAAATCATTAAAAAATTAAAAAAATAAAAATATTTGATTGACATTTTGACAGAAAAGTGCTGCGTGGAACGAATCAAGCACAATACAGCTTGTGTTCCAGCTTCCAATCAAACACAAATGCTATCGCTATCTCTGTTTGTCATAGACTGCTATCTTATTTTACTGCTCAAATTAATGCGCATTTTGAAACTGTCAAAGAAGTAAATATTTAATTAATTTGTCACTTTTGTCAGTCAAATTTTTACGCACATCTGAATCTAAAGTCGGCTGATCTTTTGTTTTCACGGAAGATGGTTGTCATTTAATTTCATCTACATTTTTCTATTTTATCATTGTAATATACCATTAATATCATCAACAAGAATATAATACTACACTTGACGCTGGCAGAAATAGCTGACACAATCGTCGGCTCTGTTGCCAAAAAAAAAGGAGAAGAAGAAGAAGAATCTAAAGTCGCTAAACGTTTTTTAGATTAATATTTTAAGTTAGATTATTATTATTATTATATCATAAAATGTTCCGTTCATATAAAGACCCTATTAGACCACCAATTAAAACTGACAAGGAAGCGGTAAAGAAATACTGTTGTGACCTTTGCGAAGGCGATGATGAACATAAACAGTTTTGGGACGAGGAGTTAGATTTCGAAATTCATCGACGAAAAGTTCATAAAAACGAATTAATTCAGTTGCTGAAAGAGCCTACAAACTATATGTGTAATGTAAGTATACTAGATACTTTTTTTTTCCAAATTAGCCTACCAAACTGACACCACTCTGGCCGATGATAAGAAGACCATTACATCAAGGGATTCAGATGTTGTCACCATTCTAAAAGCCATCGAATCAAATTACTGGTATGTTATGTAGTGTTCTTAATATTATATCCTTCAGTAAACATGTTCAATCTGTCTGTTTGTTTCAGACATGCCTACGTTCATACTCAGACGAACCTACACTAATATCTCACATAAAAAAATACCATCTTTTTAGTGCAGACTCATCGTACATTAAACGAGAACTTTTCGTTTGTGATCATTGCAACAATATATTCTTCAACAAACTTCTATTAATCGCACATATTAAATATTATCATCTAAATTATAATAAAAGCACAAAAAAGACTGTATGTCCCGCATGTCACAAAATTGTCATGATTAAATCAATATGGTTTCATTTCCTGTACCATGGCATACATATAGGCACATGTCCAATATGTTTAAAAACGTTTAAAAGTGGAGACGAAGTTTTGGAACATATCGAAAACCATCCGGGGTACTATATGTGTAATTTATGCAATTTTCAATCAAAGAATGAAATGTTATTTTTAAATCATAAAGAAAAACATAAGAGAATCGTTACTATAGAGGATAAAGATGTTGATGTAGTTATAAAATATTTTGTGCCCCGAAGACGTCCATTATCATGGAATAGAAAATTCATGAATTTATTCCGAGGTATTACATTATCACCTCAATTACAAGTATGTGTGTTATGTAGAGCTATTTGTGAAAATGATGAAGAAATGTTGCAACATATTCATGGAGATCACTCCACAGTTGATAACACAAAGATTAAAAGACATATATGTTCGTGCGGTGAAGAGTTTTTTAATAATGTGTTATTGAAACATCATATATTTACGTTGAAGGGTGCACATAAAGTTTTTAATGGTAAGTTTTAGTTTTTTTCTTTGTTTTCTAAACTTTTGACTAAAAACTACTTAATTAAATTTAAAAAAAATTAATCGTTCAACAATAGTATGTAGTAGTGATAGATAAAAAAAAACTCTACTCTAGTGCAGTGATATTGACATATCAGCAAACCTGCTGCTCGTCAATATCACTATATTACAACTGTCAATAACACGCTCATCAATATATAATAATAATAAACTAATATTATAAAGAGAAAGATTTGATTTTTTTGTAAGTATGTTGTTTGTTTGCATCAATTTAACTAAAATCTGCATTAACGATTTGTATAATTTTCTCACCTTTACAAAATCAACCTGGTTCCCAAGGGAGACAAAAGATATTATCGGTGCGGACAAATCCGTGAAACGCAGCTAATTACTAATATCAAGAATACGAAAGTTTGTGTGTTTATATTTGTATCACTCAGCGCCTAAATGGCTGAATGACTTCAGCCATTTAGGCGTGGCATGAAAATTTGTATGTAAGTACGTAGATTCGGTGCCGGATACAGACATTAACACATACCATTTTCAGTGCGAGCAAAGCTGCAGGGCGTAGAAAGTTATTGATATGTAATAACAATTCTATTTTTTTTTAGGCTCAATACCACTAATAAAAATTAACCCACAAATTTCCAAAGAAAACGACATAAACATTGAAGTATTAGTAGACATACCAAAATCCGACCAAAATATATTGGTAGAAATACCAAAATCTGATCAAAATATACCATTACCTGATGAAAGAATGGAAGAAGATATAGTGAAGAATAAAGAAACTCAGTCTGAAGAATTGGCGACTATATATCATATTTACACTAAGGAAGATGAGACTAGCGTATTTGAGAGTTCAAAAGAATATTATGAGCGGGCAATATCTATGCAAGTTTGTCAGACTAATGAAACAGAAGATTATAATACTGAGTCTCAAGTGGTTTATGAAGTTCTAGAAGTTCCTGGTAAGTTCTAAACATACCCCCAGTTTCTAAAAGGCTGATCAACGAAAAATTAACTAATTACCTTTTTGACACCGACACACACTTGTTCACACTGTGACTCCTGTAAGCCAGGATTAATAGTGATATCCAATAAGAAACACCGAGCTTTGACACTCGGGAGTCCCGGGGACTGCTAAACCTACTGTCTTGGACCCCGCAACGAATTTAATCAAAAGTAAAAAGGAGCAGTGGGAAATAAAATGTCCACTTCCCTCCATTGAAAAGAGGGAGACAAATTTAATCTTTATAGGATTATGATCTATTAAAAGAGAGCATCAAGGACAAGTAATATTAAGGGACCTATGTGAGCTATATCTGATTCCAGTAATATGTATGGCAGAAACGCTTAAACGGCAATTCACCCTAGATGACACAAGACCCTCATAATAAACTGGTCCTGATGTAACTTGTAAATTATTTAACATTATGTCGCTGTCTTTACGCCAAAGACTAATCACCTGTTAAATCTCATGTGAAGTACTTAAAAGCATGGATAATTAGTTTAATTTCATCTAGTTAGTTATTAATTAAACTAAACTGAATATTCATGCTTTTAGCAACCCAATTGGTAGTTCACATGGTTTTTCTTACAGCGGATACAGATGAAGATGGAAAAAGAATAATTGAAGAAGACAATATGTTTCTAATGTAGTATGAAAAAACGACACTGAGCACACCACTCAGATATAAGGATGGCGACCGATGGATGAGGGCTTACGAGTGGACCATGTGATACTCTAGGAAAAACAAAAAAAAATTACTGTCCTCCGTGAGAACGTGCGTGCGTGCGTGCGTGCGTGCGTGCGTGCGTGCGTGCGTGCGTGCGTGCGTGCGTGCGTACGTGTGTGCGTGTGTGTGTGTTTTACCACTCAGCGCTTAAACGGCCTTAATGATTTTGATGGAAAATAGATAGTCTGTAGATAAATTCGGTGCCGGAGATGGACATAGGCTACTTTTTAACCCGAATATCGCTCTGGTTCTCGAGTTATACTAATTTATTTATGCCCGGCGAAGCCGCAGGGGCGCAGCTAGTGTGTATATAATTTTGTTCTGCTTTCAGTGAGTATACGTGTGTACAGAACACGACAACATCATTATACTAAAACAAAATGTCGTGTCTTGTTCAATCGAACTAAACTTTAACTGAATCATTAACCACTTCTGCTGTTATTTCGCTTAAAACTGTCATTTGTAAGATCTATCGTGTATAATGCACATGTGTATAGGACGTTTTTAATACTAGCATAACAGTGTACTCAGAAACATTTCAGTGTCTAATAAATTGATAACATGCTCGTTGCCAAGGAAATCTGTCTTCAGACGAATTTCGACCTTGGTAGTCGACCATAAAATTGCCTTACCACCCTTAGAGTAAATGTCTTATAAAACAAAATAATAATGTCTATTTTTGCTTGCAAGTTACTTCAGTACAGTGACAGTTGTCAGTGAAAAAATCTATCAAATTTTTTCATTTACGTGGTCGACTATACCAACACTAAACTAAAATCAAACATGTGTTAGTAGTTCATCTCACTCACAAAGATATAGAGCTGGATGTAGGAACGTATGCACTGCAACGTGTTCAAGGTCAAGGTCAGTGCATAGATAGTTCAAGGTCAAGGTCAGCGCATAGGTGAGAAATGCACCAATCGTAGTGTCCGAGGTGAGTTGTTATGCTAGCGAATACCGGTATGTGCTGTGTGTCTGTATGCGGCATTTATTAGAGGTTATTTGTGCAAATAAGACAAAAATTGTTATATACCTAGGCGTAAAGAAAATATTGGCATAATTAGACATCGCCCCAATGGCCGTCTTCTATCGCTTGAAAATGAAAATATATTTATCCATATAGGTTAATTAAATTAACACTTATGAACGTTAAAATTTACAAAATGTCAGCCAATAACCCACAGCCAGTTCGCTGAGAAAAACTGGCAAGAAACTCAGGCCACTCTTTTTAATCGCCAGATTATTACAATTTTTGTAAGTTACAATTTCAAATAGCATACAAAGTGACGCAGGCAATACACTTAACTCTATAGGCTTTAACCACAGAGAGTGTTCTGAAGAGTTCTTTGAATATACCATTTCCTTTTTGTACAGAACGTCACGTGCGGGACTGAAGTGCCACCCTTTCACTGGAATCTAAAGGGTCTCGAACCAAACGGTTCAGGACTTCATACTTTTGTCGCTCAATTAAAGCCTGGAACTCTTTACCAGAGCATGTGTTCACATCTACCTTTGATCTTGGGTCATTTAAGCGGTGCGTGAAAAAGTATCTCGCTAAGCCGCCATAGTGGAGGCCACCTCACCAGTTTGGCTTTTGAAATGGTGTCCACCACTTCTGGATTCCACTGACTGCTTACCATCAAGCAGAGTGGAGTCACTTTAGTAGGCTAATATAAGAAAAAATATTAAGTACGCAAAGGTATATTCTTAGTTTAATTTTATCTAAGTTTAGAGATCAGCAGTGACTACAACCATTTTTTGTTTTATTTGCTTGTATATAAAATGTATAGATATACATACTAGGTAAAGGTATTTTTTAGAATATATAAATAAATATCTTCTTATAATAATCGTGTTTTTATTGAAAAATCCAAGCTCACAAAATACATAACTAATATATATAACGCGCTAATCTCAGAACTACCAGTCAAATTTGAATAATTCTTTTTGCGTATGATAGCCTAGTTTTTGAGGAAGGTTATAGGCTATGTAACATCACGCTAGTGGCAACGGGTGTAGAGTAGTAAGCAAAAATGCGGATGAAACCGCGCTGATATGGTCGTATATAGGTCACTTCACTAGAGCAAGGTCGCCTTTCTATCAATATTTTACATCTTTGGGTTACTACTTTGCCTGTAACCTAGCTCAAGAACAACTTGGCTATCATACGTAAAAAAAATATTCAAATCCGTAGTTGCAGAGATTAGCACATAATAGTATAGATTCCCGCAGCGCGGTATGACCCGCGTCTTTGGTTACTGCTCTGCACCCGTCGCCAGTAGCGTGATGTTACATAGCCTATAATCTTCCTCAAGAACTGGGCTATCATACACAAAAAGAGTTATTCAAATCTGAGTAGTATTTCTAGAGATTTGCGCATTCAAACAAACAAACTTCCGCTATATATAATAGTATATCTACATAGATATATAAATGTCACACTACTTCAGAGGTAATTTTAGAATAGGGTAAATAAAATAATAAAAACAAAAACTAATATTTTATTTCATTAAACCTTTTTATTTCACTGATACTGTGTCTGATTAAGTTCGATGCTTTTAGTTGATTTAAAACAGAAGTAAAATCTGGTACTGTAGAACCTTTGCGTAAACAAGAATTGGAAAGAGTTTGACCCGATTTGCCTGGTGAATTTGGTGTACTAGTAATGGGATCTGGTAACGAAGATGAGCTAAGATTATCTAAACCAGTTACAGGAGTTAAATTAGACATTGGGTCTGAAATGTCTGGTAAACCAGTCACAGGTATTGTAGAGTCTAACGGGGAAGACAAATTTAGTTATGAAGGATTAGATGAATTGTCTAAACCAGGCAGTGACGTTGAATTGCTTAGTAATGGACCTTGGGTGCCTGGTAAATTACCAGGCATTTGGGGCGTACAGCCTGTAGCAAAAGCAGATGATGAAGATAAAGTATGATTTTTCAACCAGTTACTGAAAATACTGAAGTGTAATTGGACATTTTACCTTGAGTGCCTGGTGAACTAACAGGCACTTGAGCTGTAGAACCTGCAACCCCGCAAACAGCGTCTGGCAATGAAGAAGATGTAGTAAAATTTTCTGATACTGAAGTTGTAGGTATTGGATAGAGATGGACTATCAGTGCCTGGTGAACCAGTCTTAGGTATTATAGAGCCTGTGGTACCAGTAACGGTAATGGTGAAGATGAAGAAATATTATCCAAACCAGGCATCGAAGTTGAATCAAGTATTGGATCTAAATTGTCTCGTGAATCAGGTGTAGAAGTTAGATTGGACATTGGACCTGAAGTGTCTGGTGAACTAACAGGCGCTAGTAGCGTAGACCCTGTAGTTTCAGTAACGGCATCTGGCAACGAAGAAGATGTGGTGGAATTTTCTGATACTAAAGTTCTATTGGATTCAGATGGACCTTCAGTGCCTGGTGGACTAGTCTTAGATATTGTAGAGCCTGTGGTACCAGTAACGGCGTTGGGTAATGGTGAAGATGAAGAAATATTATCCAAACCAGGCATCGAAGTTGAATCAAGTATTGGATCTAAATTGTCTCGTGAATCAGGTGTAGAAGTTAGATTGGACATTGGACCTGAAGTGTCTGGTGAACCTACAGGCGCTAGTGGCGTAAACCCTGTAGTTTCAGTAACGGCATCTGTCAACGAAGAAGATGTAGTGGAATTTTCTGATACTAAAGTTCTATTGGATTCAGATGGACCTTCAGTGCCTGGTGGACTAGTCTTAGATATTGTAGAGCCTGTGGTACCAGTAACGGCGTTGGGTAATGGTGAAGATGAAGAAATATTATCCAAACCAGGCATCGAAGTTGAATCAAGTATTGGATCTAAATTGTCTCGTGAATCAGGTGTAGAAGTTAGATTGGACATTGGACCTGAAGTGTCTGGTGAACCTACAGGCGCTAGTGGCGTAGACCCTGTAGTTTCAGTAACGGCATCTGGCAACGAAGAAGATGTAGTGGAATTTTCTGATACTAAAGTTGAATTGGATTCAGATGGACCTTCAGTGCCTGGTGGACCAGTCTTAGATATTGTAGAGCCTGTGGTACCAGTAACGGCGTTGGGTAATGGTGAAGATGAAGAAATATTATCCAAACCAGGCATCGAAGTTGAATCAAGTATTGGATCTAAATTGTCTCGTGAATCAGGTGTAGAAGTTAGATTGGACATTGGACCTGAAGTGTCTGGTGAACCTACAGGCGCTAGTGGCGTAAACCCTGTAGTTTCAGTAACGGCATCTGGCAACGAAGAAGATGTAGTGGAATTTTCTGATACTAAAGTTCTATTGGATTCAGATGGACCTTCAGTGCCTGGTGGACCAGTCTTAGATATTGTAGAGCCTGTGGTACCAGTAACGGCGTTGGGTAATGGTGAAGATGAAGAAATATTATCCAAACCAGGCATCGAAGTTGAATCAAGTATTGGATCTAAATTGTCTCGTGAATCAGGTGTAGAAGTTAGATTGGACATTGGACCTGAAGTGTCTGGTGAACCTACAGGCGCTAGTGGCGTAGACCCTGTAGTTTCAGTAACGGCATCTGGCAACGAAGAAGATGTAGTGGAATTTTCTGATACTAAAGTTGAATTGGATTCAGATGGAACTTCTGTGTCTGGTGAACCAGTCTTAGATATTGTAGAGCCTGTGGTACCAGTAACGGCGTTGGGTAATGGTGAAGATGAAGAAATATTATCCAAACCAGGCATCGAAGTTGAATCAAGTATTGGATCTAAATTGTCTCGTGAATCAGGTGTAGAAGTTAGATTGGACATTGGACCTGAAGTGTCTGGTGAACTAACAGGCGCTAGTGGCGTAGACCCTGTAGTTCCAGTAACGGCATCTGGCAACGAAGATGTGGTGGAATTTTCTGATACTAAAGTTCTATTGGATTCAGATGGACCTTCAGTGCCTGGTGGACTAGTCTTAGATATTGTAGAGCCTGTGGTACCAGTAACGGCGTTGGATAATGGTGAAGATGAAGAAATATTATCCAAACCAGGCATCGAAGTTGAATCAAGTATTGGATCTAAATTGTCTCGTGAATCAGGTGTAGAAGTTAGATTGGACATTGGATCTGAAGTGTCTAGTGTACCAACAGGCGCTAGTGGTGTAGAGCCTGTAGTTCCAGTAACGGCATCTGGCAACGAAGAAGATGTAGTGGAATTTTCTGATACTAAAGTTCTATTGGATTCAGATGGACCTTCAGTGCCTGGTGGACCAGTCTTAGATATTGTAGAGCCTGTGGTACCAGTAACGGCGTTGGGTAATGGTGAAGATGAAGAAATATTATCCAAACCAGGCATCGAAGTTGAATCAAGTATTGGATTTAAATTGTCTCGTGAATCAGGTGTAGAAGTTAGATTGGACATTGGACCTGAAATGTCTGGTGAACTAACAGGCGCTAGTGGCGTAGACCCTGTAGTTCCAGTAACGGCATCTGGCAACGAAGAAGATGTAGTGGAATTTTCTGATACTAAAGTTGAATTGGATTCAAATGGAACTTCTGTGTCTGGTGAACCAGTCCTAGATATTGTAGAGCCTGTGGTACCAGTAACGGCGTTGGGTAATGGTGAAGATGAAGAAATATTATCCAAACCAGGCATCGAAGTTGAATCAAGTATTGGATCTAAATTGTCTCGTGAATCAGGTGTAGAAGTTAGATTGGACTTTGGACCTGAAGTGTCTGGTGAACCTACAGGCGCTAGTGGCGTAAACCCTGTAGTTTCAGTAACGGCATCTGGCAACGAAGAAGATGTAGTGGAATTTTCTGATACTAAAGTTGAATTGGGTTCAGATGGAACTTCTGTGTCTGGTGAACCAGTCCTAGATATTGTAGAGCCTGTGGTACCAGTAACGTTATTAGGTAATGGTGAAAATGAAGAAATATTATCCAAACTAGGCATCGAAGTTGAATCAAGTATTGGATCTAAATTGCCTGGTGGATCAGGTATTGAAGTTGAATTGAACATTGGACCTGAAGTGCCTGGTGAACCAGGCATAGTAGTTATAAGAGTAGATGAATCTGGGGATTTAGATGTAACTTCAGTTGAACTAGAGGATCTTGGACTAGCAATAGAAGAAGTAGTTATATCATATGGAAGTTTAGATGATTTTTTTGCTACGGATTCTGAATTATGTTTTGGACATGGTAACTTATTGTCTTCAAATGGTGATTTTGGCAACTCTGGTAATTTTAGGCTGCTCATGGGTATATCAAAAAACGTTCCACTGGTCCTGAGTCCTAAAAAATAAAGAAAATTAGTTACCTATATTTTTGAGGGAAAAGAAGCTATGAGCCCTTTTCACTAAATTTCACATCTACTACACACAACGCCATCTAGACCCAAAGTAAGCATAATAATACATTATATCTTGTGTTAGGAGAGTTCTAGAGTGCGAGTGTTTTCTACGTATAATAAAAAATATGTTGTAGGTACATATTTACAAAAAAAAGTTTTAAAGTATGTAGATAAATCTGCATTCTAGAACTCATAACATAACCATAAGCTTAGTGGCGGCTTAACAGATTTGCCGCCCGTAGGCTATTAAATTTTGCCGCCCTTATTGAACTCTGCAATTGGATACTCCATCGTACCTACACAATTATATTAATTACTTGCATTTTTGGGGTTCCGTACCTCAAAAGTAAAAACGGAAAACTTATACGATCACTTTGTTTGTCCGTCTTGTCTGTCTGTCAAGTCCCTTTATACCTCGAAAACGCGTGCAGGTATCGAATTAAAATTAAAACGATATAGTCAGGTCTACAGTTTCTTGAAGCTGTGAAAAATTTAACTCCTATGTTAAAATAAAAAAAGATACGGCCGTTTGTACCGCAAAAAACGTATATTTCGACACTCTCAAGGGGATGTAAATTCATAGCGTATTTCCTATAAAACTATGAAATTTGACAAACTCCTAAACCACAAGTATAGGAATATCTAAAAATAAGAAAGAATCTAAAATCATCAATATACATTTGTAATTAAAAAACATGGGATCACTTTATGAAGAGATATCGAGTTGAAATTAAAACGATATACTCAGGTCTACAGCCTCTGGAAGCTGTGAAAAAATCAAACTCTTAAGTTAACGTAAATAAGATACGGCCGTTTATGCCGCAAAAAACGTAGGTATATTTTGATACTCTCAAAGGAATCAAAATTCATAGGGTTTTTCCGGTGACCTAGAACTAGGCAAGTAATAACAAGACGTTATACTACAAGTATAGGGAAAAAGCAAAAACCTGTAAATTTGTAAATAAATCATTAAAAAACATCTGCAACTGCAGGGCAAAGGTCTCTTCTCAAGAGAAGGCATGAGCATTATTCACGCTTGCTCAAGGCGGATTGGCAATTTCAGACTTTTAAGTCCAGGTTTCCTCACGTAGTTTTTTTTCTACACAACTTTGGTGGCAAACAAGCATACTGTCCACCTGATGATTAGTGGTAACCGTAACTTAAAGACATAGCTGTGTTTTCCAAGCATGGCAGAAGAAACAAAGCTTAGAAAACACAAGCAAGCCGTTGCTGACCACCAGGAAGAAGGAGATGAGGAAGAAAAAGGGAAACGGAAGAGGACCGAGGGGGTATTTGGGCTGCCGGCACTCACACTCACCGAGCAAATCACATTAGCATGAAAACTAATATTCTTACGTCGATCTTCAATGAGAGTGTAGTATTTCCATGGTCGATCCAGCCCATTCATGCTGAAACCAGCGTGGATCTACTACCGTGAATTTTGTTCTCCTTCGCCGTCAGTCAGAAATGTCCAAGATAAACTTAGAAAATACATATGATTTGAAAAATCACATTGGTACTTGGCCGAATTCGTACCCACTACCTCGTGTAAACGAAGCGGGTGCCTTATCCACTGGACCATTTTGGCTTTTTAATTTTACCCACCCACCTCGACGATTTATTAAAAAAATTTTCAAAATGAGATCGAGTATTTTTTATATTATCGTAAGAAAATCTTAACACCGCGATTCAGAAAATCTACAAAATCGATCTATGTCATCTATTGGTGCAATCGGAACTAAATCCTTATTGAACTGATCTAGAAGTACATTTTATAAGTTGATTAAGTATAACTCGATAACCTGTAAAGCCTGCTTAGCCGTGATAGTTTTACTTTGTAATTTATGAAGTAGACTATTATTAAAAAAAAAAGACATTTCCAAATATAACGGTTGCGCTGTCAGGAGGAATGGACGCAAACAGATCCCATAACCGTAAAATGCTCTTGAAATACCCTCTATATTTTCAAAAACCTATACAATGACATCCCTTACGATGGGTAAACGAGACAAAATAGCATCCCCATGTTAGGTTGTACGGGAGTTACCCTAAAAAAATGTTTTTTAAGATTTTACTGTAGGTACTACTTTGTCGGCGTGATTTATATGTTTATCCATGCCAATTTTTAGCTTACTAGTACCAACATTTTCTGCGCTAGACCGCGGACAGACAAACAAACAGACTGACAGACGGACATGGCGAAACTATAAGGGTTCCCTGTAGACTACGGAACCCTAAAAATGGTTATTGTGGGATATCCCTAGAAGATAGGCATATACCTTCGCGGATTTTTTTGTAGACCTTTTTAATGTACAATACTGTAGTACCTACATTATTTAGATCTATCTTGTAGGGTTCAGCCCAGCGTTTGCAATGTAAGCGCGAAAAAATGTGTTTATTTACGACATCACATTAGAAACCTCTAAAATTATGAGTGTATCTCTACTATATTATGCATGCTATATACATACACCCTTCCTCTTGAATCAATCTATCTATTTAAAAAATCTGCATCAAAATCCATTGCGTAGTTTTAAAGATCTAAGCATACAAAGGGACAAACAGACAGACAGCGGGAAGCTACTTTGTTTTATACTATGTAGTAATGATTCGAGATTGTGCCTCTTGGTTTTGGGTTTTTTGTATATCAATTCATCAAAATGTAGCTATAATCTACAAAAAAGAAATTAGGACATATTTGCCGCCCCTTAGAATCTGCCGACCTAGACTCCAGCCTTCTCAGCCTTCTGGTAAAGCCGCTACTGCATAAGCTATGAATATCTTATTAATGTTATAAATGCGAAAGTTTGTGTGTATGATGCATACATCTGTGTTTGTTACCACTCAGCGCCTAAATAGCCAAACCGTTTTAAAAAAAAATTGGTATGTAGATAGATTCGGTGCCGGAGACGAACATATTATGCTACTTTATATCTCGAAAATTGATCTGGTTTCCGAGGAAGACAACACATTTTAGGCACACTGCCCCGCATGATGCAGCGTGGTGCGGGAGTGCGTGTTCTTTCGTTGCTTGTAGGTATCTCCGTTTGTATAGAAAACAAGCAAAGTCCAACACACCGCAAATGCATCCAAACGCGTTCATGCTGATCACGCGCCTACATGCGCTGAAACACGTACCGACGTGCGTGAGTGCGTTGCGAGACGTAAGGTATGGCACACTGAGAGTCCCGCAGTGCCGTGCGTGATTTTAGAAGGACTTGACGTGTTTAAAAATGGATCTCAATATGGATCAGTTAGTATAACTGCAGCATCCTGAATGAGTTCCACACTAATAAACATTTGAATATCATAACTGACGCGACGCTCTGAACTGCACTATCACCACAGCATGCTTTGAATGAAATAAGTACACGCGTAGGTGCGTTGACACGCAACATGCAGCGTGGTGCGTGGCATTGTGTGATCTGCCTTAGGCGCGGGTGAAGCCGTACGGCGCAACTAGTATAATAATGCTTACTCTGGGTCTAGATGGCGTTGTGTGTAGTTTTGATATTATTACCTATTAACTTACTGAAGAACTTCGAAGCATGGCATGTAGTGAACTGAAACCAAATAAACATATTATTAAAACATATTACTTTTAGTCTTATAACTTAGACGATAAACAAGCATAAGTAGAAGATCGACTTAAGAGTAGTAGTATCCGTACTACTGCGTTTCGTTCGGTGAGTGAGAGCGCAGGAGGCCCAATTTCCCCCCTTTCCTCTTTCCTCACCTCTCTCATTCCCTTCCTCTAACCCCATTCCCAGCCGCCATAGTGGAGACTACCATACTAGCAGTTTAAGACGATGGCTTTTAGTATAAGTGGCCACCACTTCTAAATTCCACTGACTGCTTACCATCAGGCGGGGTGGAGTCACTTTGGTAGGCTATAATATATAAAAAAAAAAGGTAACCGTTACCATGGATATGAATGTTCATAAGTTACGGTTATCACTTAACATCACACTAGTCAAATAAGGTCTCAAAGTAATAAAAGGCGCTGTTTCTAATTTAAAATGCTTACCAAAACACAAATTAATAATATAAACTTCATTTTAAAGTAACAAAACTGAAAATTAATTTGCTAATTAATAACAAATTTGAATACGACTGTGACTATGTAAAAATATGGTACAAATGAACGAATTTCTGAATATATTATTAGGTGTTGTATCAGTTGGTAATTTCGATGGTGAAATATTGTAGCTGTAAAACCAGCGATTTTATGAGTCCCAACTACCGCCTAATTTCTCATCTTTTCCTTTTTCCTTCTTCATTTCCTTTACACTACATATTTGGAAACAGCTTGGTTGTGTTTTCTAAGTATTATTTCTCTAAGAAAACACAGCCATGTCAATAGGGTTATAGTTACCACTTAACAATAAGGCCGTATATAACAAAGTAAATAAAAAAAGCGCGAGAATTTCCGCGTCAATGAGTGACAACGTTGCAATTTAGTATCATATTTTGTGGTTTTCAATTTTTATCATAGTTCAGAGCTTTAATTAAAAATATGTTCCTACTTTTTAGAATTAGGTGAAAGCTGTATAAAAAATGTGAGTCACAATAGTTGACCGTTAGTTTTTTTGCGTTTACAGTTCTATAATAATAATAATAATAATAATATTTAACAACTACACACAACGCCATCTAGACCCAAAGTAAGCATATTATATGCTTGTGTTATGGGTTCTAGAATGCGGATATACAAATATTATGCAAATACATTGGAAACTTGCGTTGCGTTATTTTCATAGTAGGTACATTAACTAAGTATAAGCATTATGGTTACTTAACCCCTTTTTATACAGCTTTCACCTAATTCTAAAAAGTTAGCAAAACATATTTTAAACATGATATAAATTGAAAACTACGAAATATGACAATAGCGACGTTACCACTCATGAGATAATGGCGCATAAACGCTCATACGAAAAACGCTCGGAGTTTGTAGTTAGTTTTAAGGTAGGTATTTACGGTAGTATATCTT
This sequence comes from Parascotia fuliginaria, assembly GCA_963082885.1. Lineage (NCBI taxonomy): Eukaryota > Metazoa > Arthropoda > Insecta > Lepidoptera > Erebidae > Parascotia > Parascotia fuliginaria. The sequence goes on along the minus strand of OY720201.1, from coordinate 2,228,821 downwards.
CGCTGGTTTCAGCTTGAATGAATTTCTTTTTACTTCTAGACGCTACTGACTGCTTACCACATTTCGGTAAGCTAATAAAGACAAAAAGTTGTAGAAAATATTTTTTAATAGGTGCATAGATAAACGTAGGAAATATTTATAAATTTCTATCCGCTTTTCTTAGAGCCTCAATAAGTTAAATAGCTCATTTATTAATACACTTGTACAAACTTAAAGCCGCAAAGTGTACCTACCTGTTCAAATATTAGTCATGTATTTGCCTTGTTTTGACGGCTTTACTGACTTAATTTTTTTTTATTTGAATAAGGTGAAAAACAAAAGCATACGTAGCCCGACTGATGGTAAGCAGTTACCGTAGTAAGACGCTTGCAACACTAGGAGTATCACTAGCGCGTTGCCGACCCCTGTTAAAAACCTTTTAACTCTTTTCTTGAAGAACTCCATGTTGTAGTCTTTTCGGAATACCTCGACGGGGAGCTCATTCCACAACCTTATAGAAAGTTTATCTGAAGTTTTTGACGGTAGTAGATCCACGCTGATTTCAGCATGAATGGGCCGGATCGTCCGGGAAAGTACTACCCTCTCATAGAAGATCGACTTAAGAGTAGTAGTATCCGTACTACTGCGTTTCGTTCGGTGAGTGAGAGTGCCGGAGGCTCAATTTACCCCCTTTCCTCTTGCCTCACCTCCCTCATTCCTTCTCCCTAACCCCATTTCCAGCCGACATAGTGGAGGCCACCATACCAGCAGTTTAAGACGATGGCTTTTGGTATGGTGGCCGCCACTTCTGGATTCCACTGACTGCTTACCATCAGGCGGGGTGAAGTCACTTTGGTAGGCTATAAGATAAAAAAAAACCTCACTGTACGGGATCTAAGAGGTTCTAAGGTCTGAGGATCAACTCTCAGCTGACGGCGAGAGGTGCGATGATAAAAAGTGGCAGTTAGCACCATCTACAATTCTTGAGGACACAGCCCATTGTACAGGCGATAGAATAAGTACACATAAGAAGGCAACGTCTCTCCATAAGCCTATACATTATATTTGATTCAAAACCGTATCTGTGAGCGCGGGATTGTCGACAATTCTTAGAGCACGTCTATAAACCGCGTCAAAGTATCAAATCAAATATTATATTTATTTTATATAATTATAGGTAAGTACCTATAAAATAATGTAGATGTTGAGATACAATAAAATAATTATTTCCCAATTTGCATTTTATTTGTCTTAAAATATTTTAAATAGAAAAAAAACTGCCTTCAAATAGCTAAATTTATTTTTTTACTTTTTAGTATCCTCCGTTTGAAGGCGGTTTTATATATATATATATATTTTTTTTTTCATTTTTAGTGGTTCACATGTGCTTACCCCTTCACAGCATACGGCGTGATGTTATGTTATGAACTGGTGTAAACAATAGAAAGACATGAGATTTCAGCAATCCCAGACCATTTGTTATCATTAATGAGGAGTTCCGTAGCCTATCTCCGAAGTTCTTCATCAGATCTTCACCAAATTGAAATGTGACTACTTTGAGAAAGTACTCTTTCATAAGCTTCCTAAATCGTCTCAAGTGTGCCTATAAAATTTGAAGAGTTCTCTATTTCTCCAGGATCCCATAATTAGATCCTGACTTGATGATCATGGGACCATCTGGGAAGTATTCCCTTTCAAACAAAAAAAAAAGTCAAAATCGGTCCAGCCATCTTCGAGAAATCGAGGAACATACATATAAAAAGGCTACGATGAATTAAGAACCTCCTCCTTTTTGAAGTCAGTTAAAAATAAAATTAGATGCCTACTTACTTATTAGGTAGGTATCAAAACTATTCACTTAGGTAGGTACTCTTAGAGGAAAAGAAAACAGTTGCAATAAGTAACAGTGTTATTTTTAAAAAAGTTTTTCTAAATTGCGACGTTGCTTTTTCCCATTTTTCCCCTGCCCCATTTGCTCCTTTTCCCATTTCCACCTTTCCTCAATTCTCCCTTTTCCTATTTCTCCATATTTTCCTTTACCTATTTACTCTCTTGTAATACAGTTTTTACTAGCACAGAAGACTAGGTAGTAGTAGCTAGTAGGGTCACTACATATTTTTGTATTTTTAAATTATGTCAATAAAGTTTTTATTATTATTATTATTTTCTCCTTTCCCCATATCCTCCTTTCCGTTTCATTTCCACATGCCGCTATTTCTCATTTTCCCCACTTCCCCGTTTTATTTTTACCCCATGTCCTCCTTACACGACTTTCCTCTTTCTGGTTTCCCTATTTCCTCTTTTCGCCATTACCCCTTTACCCATTTCCTTCGCCTTGTCCCTTCCCTTTTCAATAAAACATACTAAATTGCAATATAAATATTTTATCGTAGGTACTTAGGTGGAATTATACATTTTTTCGTGCGTGCAATCCAGTTTATCATCGATTTTTAAAACGTTCTGTACATATCACGTCAAAAAATGAGTTTCTATCTTTTCAGTTGTTTTAGGCAGGCAATAATATATTTTGCTTGTTCAGTGGCTAATCTCTAAACGCCTGCACAAACGAGGGACTTTTGTCCTTGTTTGTGGGACAAAAATCTCTCAATCGTGTAAAAGTGTCTATCGAGTACTTGTCACGGACTCAACGCCGTCATTAATTTGTTACCCGAAAATTGCGTCATCGTATCGATGTGCAGACAATACGTCACTATCGAGTCCCCAATGCAGAATGACTAAACGTCGTCGTGTGCGGTTTGGTCTCTCGGTGTCCGCCGTTACTTTTTGTACGGGGTATTTTTAGTTCTTCTGCATTATTCGATATAATTTATATATGAGATCTCTATTCATGGGCACAAAAGTACTCGGGCAACAGTCACTTGTTTGTGCCGGCCTTCTAAACTGAAACGTCGATCTGCTATCTTATTGCCGCTGCTAATTTGTATATTATTAGTCATTATTTCATAGGTGTGTGTTCACTCTTGCTCAATACAGGCGGGATACTGCGGGATACTAACTTGTAACCGAGCATTTGCAACCGATTTGTGTAAAAAGGTTCCTGAAAGGACTCTAAACCACTTAAGTGGGACGGATATATTTTTGTATATTCCAACACGCCCCCTCCCCGACAACACATTCGGCAAAAGTACATTCTCTTTTACACAGTAACTTCACACCTGTCTCCCACTATTGAGTTAAGCAGAGAACTGCATTTGCCACGATTTAAACGTAGATAGGTAGCCTAATCCTGTGCCTCTAAAATGCCTATGCCCTAATCCTATAGGTACCTGAAGCACCAATAACCGACGTGTGTGTATGAAAATATGGGGTGCCTTTAAATTGTAAGTATTATTGTAGGGGAGTGGCAGGCACATTTGAACACTTTCAAAATAAAATATTAAAGTTCTCATGGTATTATCTCTCAAGATTTTTTCTATTTTAATAATAGATGTAGGGTATAAATTACATAGCAAAAATTTTATTTTATTGATTTTGACATGTTAAAGTAACACGATTGAAATTTTTAAAAACTCTATTTTCTTCCGAAATTAACCTTGAAATATAAACATGTTGTAGCGGACATCACTAGTAGACGTGTCTCACATATGACAAGCCCGATCGTCTCTGGTCGGAGCCCGGTCTCTGCACCTCGCCGCTCTGGTCGTGTGTGCCGTCGTAGTGTTCGTGCGGGAAGCCCGACGGAATAGCATAATAAATAGTTATTATTCGTGTCCATGTAAAACTAAATTATTACAAACCTTTTAATTTCTATAATAGTTTAATTTTATTAAAAGCTTTGACATACAAAATGTCTCAACGCTATAATGTCTAGATTGAAAAACTAACTTGTGTTCAATGATCTTATATTTGTTAATACTGCGGCTATTTATATGCAACACTATAAAATAACCACAATTTGAAAATAATACTTATGTTGTCAGTAATGTAATAATTTGCTTAGAGGCAAAAAAATATTTGTTTATTTTTGACTCTGTAAAGTTTTGCGAAATGACACTGACATTGACGTTATTTGGGAACTGACTTCGTTATTAGAAAGAGGGAGGTTAAGAAAGTTGTAGGATGAGCTCATAAATCGAATAATTCAAAACTGAACCTGTTTTAACCTTCCTCCTTCTCCCCTATCTAACTTATAATGCATAACTTATCACAATATAATCAGTATAAGGAAAAAAACAATAAAAATTGTTATGAACATTAACATGAAATTATACATAACAAAAAAATAAGTAGGTAGGTACCTAATTACCTACAATCTTTCCATGGATGGCGTAAGAGCCTAAAGCTAAATTGATATATGTTTACAAATACCAAGTAAGTAGGTACTAGGTAAGCAGCGTTACTATACAAAAATGTATAGTATTGGATAAATAGGTATATTTATTTAGTAATTTAGTTATATTGTTTTAAATTTTAGGTTTTCTTTTTATGATATCGTATTGGATTTTTTATCTGTAATGATATTGTAAATACTTTTTCAATAATTAAATAAATGTGTACCTACTACTTAACTAAATCTCACCATAATATTACCAATCCATCTGATTAACGTGTTTTTAAAAATACTTCCTTAAATAAGATTGTTTACATACTTAAATTTCTCGCTCTCTGATAATCATGAACTTAAATACTAAACAGGACCGATTACTCAGAATTTGTCCAGAATTTGGTCCGAGGTCGTGTGTCTCGTTCTTTCATGATGCTAGCCTCAAAAAAATGTTTTTGGAAAATAAATTAAACTCGAAAAATTTAGTTAACACTTGTATTTTAATCGCATTTTAATAATTCAGAGCCAGTGTGATAAAATTATTTTATTTTCTGAGGGTTTACACGTCAGGAGTAGTAACGTCGCAATTTAGTGTCGTAGTTCGCGGTTTTAAATTTTATCATGCCTGAGCTATATTTAAAAAATATTATGTTCTGTACAAATGCTAGAATTAGGTGAAAGCTGTTTAAAAAGTAAGTAACCGTAATGCTTACAGTTATTTTACTATGAAAATAACACAACATAAGTTTTAAATGTATTAGTTCGTTAAAAATAGAACTGTAAACGCAATGATTTCTTGCTCTTTATACAGCTTTGTGATATGGGTGCGGATATAAAATACCATACATATTAAACATAGAAACAGCCAGACCAATGCAAACTATAGCAAATACTATTTTAAATTTGTCTCATTTCTTTAAAATCGCACGCACGGCCTTTGTACCTACTATCTCGCTCGGCTCGTTTTTTCGCTGCGAGTACTCAGTCTTGTATAGTTTAATACATCCATGGTACTATACAAATATTTTTGAACGGTCATTTAATTTATTTACTCTAAAAAAATTCAAGGACACACATCACAATAATTCATAATTCAAACTAGTTACGCTTAAAAACAATTCCATAAAATTATGCATTTTTTATAAATATACGTATCATCATTTAGTATATAAGACTCAGATGTGAAAATACAACTGCATTTGGAGACAAGACAGACCCCATCTTATCATCAAAATGTTCTCGTCGTCATTTTTCATCGTGTTTGTAAGTATTTAAACTTTAACTAATATGTTTATAATTTATACTATTCAAAACAAAATAAGGGTCATCAAGTTTTTTTTGCTTTGTAGCACAAAAACAGGTTGTTTATCTTAGGTCTTACTATTAGGTAATATTATAAATGCGAAAGTTTGTGTGTGTTTGCGTGAGTGTTTGTTTGTTAGCACTCAGTGCCTAAACGGCTGAACCGATTTCGATGAAAATTAGTATTTACATAGATTTTGTGCCGGAGACGGACATATGATATGATACGTTTTATACTGATATCCGTGCGGGCGAAGCCGCAGGACGCAGCTAGTTAAATATAATGTTATTACTTACAGTTTATGCTAACAGTTGTTAAGATAGTCAATTGTTTTTTTAAGTTATAACGAATTAGGCCATTTTGGATAGAAAATAAGAACGAAAGAAAACACTGGAAAATTAAAAATACTGTTCTAGGTAATTTATCTTTTTTAGTTCAGTAGTGAACAAGGAACCCTTATTTATAGTTTCGCGATGTCCATCCGTCCAACCGTCCGTCCGCGGCCTAACTCAGAGACCCTTGGTACTAGCTAAAAATTGGCATAGATCTTTATATATAAAAATGAATCCCTATTTCCCTTGGTCATGGCATCACGCGTGAACGGCTCGATCAATTTCGTTAATTCTTTTTGTGTTGTGTTTGTTATTGTCAAGAGAAGGTTCTTATGAAAGAAAAACTAGAAAAAATTGCGCGGTGATTTAGAAAGTTTAAGAATACTTAACCACCATAGTAAATTTAAACCGTTAAACCGATTTCGATGAAAATTTGTATGTAGATAGATTTGGTTTCGGGAAATGATTACTTTTAATCCCGAAAATCGCTCTGATTTCCGAGTTACATTAATTAAATACATAGCAATTTTCGCGCTGGCAAAGCCGCAGGGCGCAACTAGTATACATATAAATCACGGAGACAAAGTAATAAACTTTTAATTTTTATTTTAGTGTAGGCACCTCCCCGTTTAACTATGTTGTGGATGTAATTTTTTTTTTCTCGTTTACCTCATGTGGCGTGTCGTTGGATAGGTTTTTGAAAAATATTGAGGGTTTTTTTAGACCGTTTTGCGATTTAGAGATCCGTCTGAGAAATATTTAGCTTTAAGGTGCTCGTTTGTTAGTCAAGTATGCCGTACCAGGCAGCGCAACGGTTGAAAATGAAAATATATTTATTCTTAAAGGTTAATTAAATTAACACTTATGAACGTCAAAATTTACAAAATGTCAGCCAATTAACCTACAGCCAGTTCGCTGACGAAGTAGAGCCATGAGAAGAACTGGCAAGAAACTCAGGCCACTCTTTTTAATCGTCAGGTTATTACAATTTTTGTAAGTTACAATTTCAAGTAGCATGCAAAGTGACACAGGCAAGACACTATACACTATGCGTTGTATTTGGAAATGTAAAAAAAATAATAACAGTAGTTTATATCAATAATTTAAAAGGAAAACTATCACGGCTAAGCAAGCTTTACAGGGTAACGAGTTATACTCAATCAACCTATAAAATGTACTTCTAGTACAATAACTGCCTCCGTGGTGCAGTGGGGCAAGCGACTGCTGTGCACGAGGTTGTGGGTTCGATCCCCATACGGGACAAAACTTTGTGTGATTATATAAATCCTTTAAATTCTCGGCTGACATAAATTTGTAGGTATTTTTATACCCCCTGAAAGCAATTTATTAAAAATTAAAACCATATAAAGATGAGGCACATGTGTTTTTATAAATTTGTCATTCCATTTCCAACACGACGTAACTGCAATCCCATTGTCATTTTGCTAAAAGTTCAGCGCCTATTACACTTCGCGTTATTCAGACAGTTTTAGGCTCGTATTTATGAACTCTTCTCAGGTATTGAGTTGAGTACGCGCACTTGAATCATACCCCTGTCTCTATCTAACTAGGGGCCCGAGACCGTAGTTAGAAAGAGACGGTATTAAATACGCGTACTCAATACCTGAGCTTCGTTTATAAATACTACCCTTAGTCTATATGGGTTAGACTGAAGCGCCTATTAGGTACACTACGCTTTATTCAGACAGCCTTAGTCTATAAGAGTTAGACTGTATTAAGCGTCTATTAAGTACACTACGCGTTATTCGGACAGTCTAAGTAGCGTAGTCTATTAAAGGTTAGACTGTCTTAATCTGAATTCAGACAGTAATTTCGGGCGTCTGAATAACAATGTAAACAATAAAAATCTCTTTGGTTATGATGTTCATAAATAATAAGTATAACGTAGGTAATCATACTAATATTATAAATGCAAGTTTGTTTGTGTGCATGTTTGTTACCACGCATAAATGGCTAAACCGATTTCGATGAAAATTGGTAAGTATGTAGATAGATTCGTTGCTGGAGACGGACATAAGCTTTTTTATATATATTAGCCTACCAAAGTGACTTCACCCCGCCTGATGGTAAGCAGTCAGTGGAATCCAGAAGTGGTGGCCACCATACCAAAAGCTATCGTCTTAAACTGCTGGTATTGTGGCCTCCACTATGGCGGCTGGGAATGGGGTTAGAAAAAAGGAATGAGGGAGGTGAGGAAAGAAAGGCCGAACTCCATTAATGAAACACAGACCATTTCTCGCGCCGGCGAAGCCGCAGGGCGCAGCTAGTATGATCTAACTAAACTAAGAAATGAGTTCGCCTTTGAATAAAAACAGACATTATCGCTACCAGTTTAAATAGCTCTTATATTGTCCTTTCTTTTAGATGCTTGCTACTGTCATGGTAACAGTAAGCGCAAAGGATGCTATCGGACATGGTGCAGACTCCATTCAGGAAGACGCAAGTGCTGCTGGATCCAGAGTCAAAAGACGTAAGTAATTTGTGTACAATAAAGTATTAAATAAAAATAAAAAATTCTTAACAAATATCGCTGGAATACTATCCGATCCGCTGGCTTTCCGGACATTGAGCGACCTTAGTTCCGCGCGGACATCACGATGCTTAATACGGATATTAGGCATAACGGAGTCCCAGCCAGATATAGTCGGCGGGTGCAAGCCACGGTCGTCGACTCGGGAGTTAGCCGCAAAGAGTTCGACAAACAAGATTGCTTTCTCTTGCGGCTCGTGGGCCAGCGATTTATCAGGATATTTCAAGGGGGCCAGCGAAGGCTAGTAGCTACGGCTACCCGTAGAATGCGAGTTTATACCCAATCCATGCAAGGCGCTCTGATGTAAGCCCTCTTGCATTCCCTAGTGGCTTTGTTGTACGCTCCAAGCTAGGATCGCGCCGTGCTCGGACCCTGATCCAAACGCTCTGACTCTTTGTGCCCGACTGCCGCAGTCAAGGAGGGTAATTTTAAAAGAGGGTAAAAACAATTTCGGCGCACTCACAGTTAAACCAGGGACGCGTTATGCCTGCGCTGGTGACATCTGAGGTTAGAATGTAAAGGTGAAAGCAACAAAGGTTTTCCCGAGAGACTACAACATGGAGTTCTTCAAGAAAGGAGTTAAAAGTTTTTTAACAGGGTCGGCAACGCGCTAGTGATGCTCCTGGTGTTGCAAGCGTCCATAGGCTACGGTAACTGCTTACCATCAGGCGGGCCGTATGCTTGTTTTTACACCTTAGTCGTATAAAAAAAAATAAAAACAAAGGGCACTGAGGCGCGGGCCAAACAATAGTTGGAATTACCCAATGGGGCGTGGACCAAAACACTGTCTTGGTCTGGGTGACTCGTCAGCAGTAGGTCTAGCAAATTTACCTCATATTTTTTTTTACATTAGCATACCAAAGTGACTCCACTATGCCTGATGGTAAGCAGTCAGTGGAATCCAGAAGTGGTAGACACCATTCCAAAAGCCAAACTACTGGTATTATGGTCTCCATATTGGCGGCTTAGTAATTCTTTTTCACGCCCCGCTTAAAAGACCCAGGATTAAAGTTAGATGTGAACACATGCGCTGGTAAAGAGTTCCAGGCTTTAATTGAGCGACAAAAGTATGAAGTGCTGAACCGTTTGGTTCGAGACCCTTTAGATTCTACTGTGAAAGGGTGGCACTTTAGTACCACACGTGTCGTTCTGGATAAAAAGGGAGAGGGTGGGATTCATTCAAAGAGCTCTTCAGAACACTCTCCGTGGTAAAGGAGATAGTAGACGGCCATTGAGGCGATGTCTCTTCGCAGCTGTAAAGGCTGTTCTTGAGCCATTTTCTTAAATTACAGAAGCTACTCCTGCAACTCCTGCGACTGCTGCAACTCCTGCAACAGCTGCGACTCCTGCAACTCCGGCAGCTCCTGCAACTTTCTAACTCCTGCTACTCTAGTTTCCACTCCAATTGCTGGAAAACCAATAACTGGATTTGTCATACATCTAAGTCCTTCCTTCTATCTCAGTAATTTAATTAAACTATAAAAACCTTTTTCTTTGCAATTCAAGTTTGATTTTTATTGCTATGACTGTAGTTCAAATTTGAACATCTTAAAATGTCCTTTAATCTATTATTGTATGAATCAGGCATATCTACTAACGCATCATTGTATCAAACTAGAAAAAGAACAAAACTGATCTTTATTCGTATGAAACTAGGGTTCATTCAATTTCAATATCAAAAAAAAGTCTCCCTAACAGAGTTATTAGTTTAAGGTACAAATTTCAACAACAAAAATGTAATTTAAATTACCTATTATAAACCTATTGTACTAAAGTTCTAATAAAATTAAATAAATTCTTTTATAATGACCTTTATTGCTTTTATTACCCCCGGCAGATTCGGACCTTTCATACAGGAACCAGGGGCCTAAGTCGGTTAAGTCTGCTATCACAATAGTGTCAGAATGGTCGATCATTGATCTCGTATAGGTTGAAACTTTTTTTATTTTTATATTATAGCCTACCAAAGTGACTCCACCCTGCCTGATGGTAAGCAGTCAGTGGAATCCAGAAGTAGCGGCCACTATACCAAAAGCCATCGTCTTAAACTGCTGGTATGGTGGCCTCCACTATGGCGGCTGGGAATGGGGTTAGGGGAAGGGAATGAGGGAGGTGAGGAAAGAGGAATGGAGGGAAATTGGACCTTCGGCGCTCTCGCTCACCGAACGAAACGCAATAGTACGGATACTACTACTCTTAAGTCGATTTTCTATGAGAGGGTAGTACTTCCCCGGACGATCCGGCTCATTCATGCTGAAATCAGCGTGGATCTAGTGTTGGTTGTGTGTTAGTTACGGTAGGTAGGAGATCTTTGCTGGTTTCTTGCTGCACATGGACTTCTTTTCAGTCAACCTTTTCCGGGATAGGTTCATAACTGAAGATTATGTAGGTATTATACTAAGTAATGTCAACTTTAATTGATTTATTAAGGTTCCGTACCTGAAAAAGGAAAAAACGGAACCCATATAGATGACTTTGTCTGTCCGTCTGACTGTCAAGACGCTATCTCGGGAACGCATGGAGGTATCGACTTAAAATAAAAACGATACTCAGGTCTACAATCTCTTGAAGCGCGGATCCACCGTTGTGGGCACGATGGGCATGCTCACAACTTTTCAACCTTGACTTTTGACGTCACACCTACACCTATAAACTACGGTCTATTGAAATAGAAAGGCTGATGATAATAAACGACAAGCCTTAATATAATTTTAAACAAAAAAAAACTGTCTTCCAACGGGAAGGAAACTAAAAAGTTTACTTAGCAGAAAGTAATTCGTATTTTGATTTATTTAATCAGAAATGATTAAATAAGTATTTTATAATTTTGAAGTTGGTGGCAAGTAAAACAATAACTAGGTACCTATAGATATTATCAATCTTAATTTGCTATTGTAGTAAGTAAGGTTCTTATAGTATTTGCTAGAGTAGTATGAAAATCTAAAATAAAATGTTAAACTTATTGGTTGATATAGCAAAAGAAAATAATATTCGACAATGCTCGTCTGAAGTAAACACATTACGCAAAAATGTTTGGAGTATCACATACAACCATTTTTAAGATTCACAATCATCTTGCCATGATAAGAGTCAGTGAAGGTAGGTACCGAGAATGCGTAAACCAACAGCGCGTGAAATGTAACTTGGTTTCATAATCATGAATCTGAGTCTAAGTTAGACTCCACGTAGTGACAAAAAGGGTACACCAAGTCTGATTGCAAAGAATGTCCTGCTTTTCACATAAATTTTCAAGTTTATAAGAATCTCGTTTTATTGGCTGCCCTGCATAAATTGGACTTAGATATTTTAATTTTACTAACTATAGGTCTTATCCGAAGGCTCAAAGTCGCTCAGAGAGCGATGGAGCGGGCTATGTTAGGCGTCTCCCTGCGCGATCGTTTGAGAAACGAAGAAATCCGCAGGCGAACCAAAGTGACTGACGTGGCTCGCAGAGTTGCTTCTCTGAAGTGGCAATGGGCAGGAAACATAGCTCGCAGAACTGACGGCCGCTGGGGCAGAAAGGTTCTAGAGTGGCGACCACGAACCGGAAGACGCAGCGTGGGCAGACCCCTCACAAGGTGGACCGACGACCTTATAAGGGTGGCGGGCTGCCGATGGATGAGGGCAGCGAACGACCGGCTACGATAGCGAAAATTGGGGGAGGCCTATGTCCAGCAGTGGACGTCTTTTGGCTGATATGATGATGATGATGATTTTAATTTTTCACCCTATAGTTTGTACCTGCTGCGAAACTAGTTTTATATATTGTCAAAACTTAAGAAAAAGGTTAGAGGAAAGAAATTTTTGATCTACGAAAAGTGTGAAACACCGTTTCAGCGCATGAAAGTAAATACAAATTAATTAAACGTTCTGGTGATTGTATATATGCTGGAGGTGAATAATATATATTAAACAATAAAAACAAATTTGATTTAATATTTATTCTTCTCCCCTTTCCTCTTTCCTCACCTCGCTCACTCTCTTTCCATAACCCCATTCCCACCTCCATAGTGAAGGCCACCATACCAGCAGTTTAAAACGATGGCTTTTGGTATGATGGCCACCACTTCTGGATTCCACTGACTGCTTACCATCAGGCGGGGTGGAGTCACTTTGGTAGGCTAATATAAAAAGAAAAAAAATATTTTGAATTGGGTTAACCGTGTCATGTGGGGTATCGTATGAAAGGGCTTTATTGGCACAAGCATAAACAGATTTTTAATTATTTTTATGATTTAAAGTCTTCAATTTATAACGAAAAATGAAAAAAAAAAAACTTTTCTTTTTTATAAGTATATAGGTAGTGGTACCTAATAATCAATTAATTTGTACGGAACCCTCAGTGGACGAGTCCGACTTGCACTTGTCCGGTTTTGTCTAAATAGTATCTGTCTGTATTATATCACTAATCTCGAGAACTGCCCAATGTATTTGAATACGGTTTTGACTTTTAGTTATCTCCATCATTATAACAGCCGAACGACGTCCACTGCTGGGCATAGACCTCCTTCAATTTTAGCGACCTTGGCTGGTCATTCGCCCCCTCAAACATCGGTTGCCCGCCACCCTTCTAAAGTCGCCGCGCCGGTCCACCTTGTGAGGGGTCTGTCCACACTGCGTCTATCGGTTCGTGGTCGCCATTGTAGAACCTTTTTATACATACGTTAATGACCTAAATAATGTAATTAAATTTTGTACCGTCTATCAATTTGCTGACGACACTTGTCTAGTGGCAGCTGATGCGGATCCGTTAATAGCTCATCCAAAAAGATTTTACAGCAATTTGCAAGTGGTCGCATGATTCAGGTCTAGTAATTAATGCTAGTAAAACTAAGCTTATGCATGTCCGATCGAGTCATAATCTTAGTCCAGGTAACGAAAACGTAACAGTAGTAGCTCATAGTCATGACTGCTTGCACCTTAACTTGCTTTGTACAAGTAGTTGTAAAGTAATTGAACAAGTTACTGAGTGCACGTACCTTGGACTAGTGATAGATAATAGGTTCAACTGGTCTAAACATATAGATAAAGTATGTAATAAGCTTAGAGCTATCATGGCAAAACTTAAATTTATTTTATTATTATTAAATTAAAAATACCTTTTTATGTTTTAATCACTATCTACAAATCTCTTGTAGATAGTATAGTGAATTATGGATTAAGTAGCTATGGTCGGACGTATAAAACTTATCTTGATCAAATATACGGTATTCAGTTAAGAATACTTAAAATATTGGTTCCCAGATATATAAAAAATAAATACTCCAACGATCCCATGGGGCTATTTGGGTACTGCGGTGTGATGCCAATTCAAAGAAAAGTAAACCTAAACTTACTTCTTGAGCAATACTTTCGCACAGAGATACAAGTTCCGAAAAGCAATTTTGGTAGTATAGCCACTAGAAGTATCACGCAGAAAAAGTTATGCGAACCCAATTTTAACAACGAGTATGGTAAAAGAACATCTCAGTATTTAATTCCCCATCTACTTAACAACTTACCCGCTGAAGTCAAAAACAAAATTACAAAAACTAATATTAAACACATTTTAAAAAAGTGTTTTTTACAAATTCGTGTACCAATATAATTGAGTAAAAATAAATAACATAAAATGGAGCATGCTGTAGAACAGTGCACGCACACAGTCTTAACGACAGAGCCGTGCGTAAACGCAGATAACCGGTCGCCGGCCAGCTCGGACGGACATAATGTTGTCTCTAGTAGTCTTACAGATGTGAGCGAGAGGGTAACTCATTGGCGAAATCGTTCTTCTGCGTGCGTTCACTGAATGTGTGTTTACCTACATCTACATACAATAAGTTAATAGCTAACACTTTGATAATCCATTAGTAATACAGTAATGATGTTTATATAAGTTATCTATTTTTATGTGTATAGAATCGAGATTTTAGTGTCCTAGACAAACCTTTAAAGGTTTTTTGGACACTCTTAACATACTCCAATGTAAATATTTATTCAATAAATAAATAATAAATATAGCGTCTAAATAAGAGTTAGGACAGTGATACGTGTTCCATGCTTGTTCCCACTCGTGGGTAACATGTTCGAGCTTTAGTAGATATTGGTAGAGATGTTATGTTCCAACTGGCAAATACATTTAGAACATAATATATTACCTATTGTGTTCTTGTTGACTTACAGTTCATGAATAAAGTTGTTGTTGAAATAAAACACAATATATTTTTTTATTCGGAAATTATTGAAATAGTTAATTTAAAAGTTGACATTGTAAAATTCAGGAATCACCAAAAAAGGAAATTAATTAATGTACGGTAATAGATTCTCTGGTTTAAACATTTCATGCGTAAGTACTGAATTATTAACCCTTTTCACAATTTCTTATACAATGGTGTCAGAGTCGTTTCCGTGTGAAAGAGAGCGGATGATTACAATTACAATAAGAGGGAGCGAGACATTTTGCTGTGTCATTTTTCGTCGACTGTTGTTGCTGCGCGCGCATTGTCGATGTCGTCTTAACTTCACACACCCACAGACCTAAAACGAGGACCACTAACGATTTATATCTCTGTTGAGAACGGTAAAAAGGTTCTGGGTAGACAAAATTTGCAATTTAGATGTATTTACTAGAGATGTGCCGATTAGTTGGCGACTAGTCGGTAAAGTCGACTAATCGGCCAATATCATAGTCGGCAACTAGCCTGCGATTATTCGGCAAAGAGCACCGACTATCTGGCTTCTTATTTTGTATGTATTTCTCAGTAATATGTATTTTCTTTTTGACATGATTCAATTTTAATTCAGCTCTTTCACTTTAATTAACACTAACAAAAAAAAAAAAACACAAAAACGCCATTGTGACTCTTACAAAAGCAAAAACCAAGAAACAATGCGAAGTAAACAAAAACAAAACATGTTCTGATACGTTCGCAGGCGGTCTTTGCGACTTGCGCACGAATCAGCAGTAAACGAAGTGTTACGGCAAGCCCCGAAACCGTGATCAGCTCTGTCGACTAGTCGGCTTCTTTTCAACCGATTAATGTGATGAATTACGGGTTAGCAGAGTTAAAGACTCGTTTCGCAGTAGTAATTTAATAAAACTCGGTGGAGAAAATTTATAGATACATTTTGTACTGTATACTCGTCGCAACAGGAAATCCGCATCAATCAACTTGTAAACTTGACATACCACAGACTATGTAGTATTTCCTTTTTTTTAGTTTATTGGCTGGTTATTCTAAACTTCACAACTAATCAGCTAGTCGGTTAGTCGGCCAAAGTCATAATCGGCACATTTCTAGTATTTACAGTTTTCTTAATACTTAGTTGAGTTGTTAAATAAAGGTTGTTCGCAGCAAATGTTCACAATGTAAAGGTATATTTTACATTGACTCAATATAATATGGACAATTCAAGGGGATTATGAAAAATTTGTTCAATTAATTGCCTGTGCCTTATTCTGAACGTATGAGCTTTCCTTGAGAGTTAAGTAGTTTTTGCATACATTCATTGAATACCAACATTCGCGTTTATAATATACCTAAGTGAGATTCTTACTTTTGATTAAAGGACCTCGGTTGTTATCCTGTTTGTCTTCTTTTTCAGAGTGTAATAAGTCAGTAGGTGGAAGCGGGAGCTGAAAACATAAGAAAAGTTGTATCATAATGCCGAAAAACGTCTAACAGACATAGGCCTCCTTCAACTTGTCCCTTTTCCTTTTTCCTCATCTCTTTCATTCCCTTCTCAGTGGGCAGCGTTTTCGCAGGGTTCCTGGCATTGCAGAAGTCCACGAGCGATACTTACCACTAACGATCAGGTGGGCTTTTGGCTCGTCTGCCACTGGAGGCAATAAAATAATATTCGCCACCTTAGCCTAGTTACTAACCCAGGACTACACTAAATCAGAATATTTACTACTTTACATTTCATAAAAATACATAGGTACTATAAACACACGCACTTACACTCACACAAACTTGCGCGCATACACAAACACACACACCTCAATATTAAAACAACATAGTTTTCTAAATCATTATTATACATTTATTTAAATTTAATGAAAGACTATTGTTACACAATTACATAAGTTCACCAAAATAGGCGTCACAAATCAAACAATACGACACACTTGACTACTTTGAACACTACAATTTGCTATCCGTTAGGCCGAACACTGTTCTCCTAAGTAAGATACAGGCCTCTTGGCCTAGTTTGTAACTCAACAAACAAAATATTGTAAGTTTTTGAATTGTATTTTGGTTTTCTGTTTTTGTGTAATAAATAAAATTATTATTATTGTTATTATAGCCGGTCGCGAGTCACCCTCATCCATCGGTCTGTCTACGTTGAGTCTTCCTGTTCACTCGTTCGACTCTAGAACCTTTAGTCCTTCTCCAAACACAAGCAAATCCTTTTTGCTTCAATGGGGACCCCATTAAAGTAAAATGTAAACCATGTTAGTTATTGAAATAAACATTTATTATATATTTATTCGTTGCGCCTTTACAGCTGCGTAAATACTTCGCCTCATAGTCCGTTCTATCGCTATTATTACGGAGAATGATCATAAGAGCTCATTGAATTGTTCCGTCTACATCCAGTACGACACGTACGGCACTAAAGTGTCATCCTTTCACAGTGGAATCTTGGTCTCGAACCAAACCGTACAGTACTTCATACTTATGGCGCTTAATTGTCAATCAAATCAAATCAAATCAAATCATTTATTGCGAACATGGGTGTTACAAGGATGGTCGTTATTATTTGAGGCGCCACATTCCGCCTATAGGCATGCAATATTTAATACTTTTTAATTACTTAATTCATTATTTATTGATCATTAATAATGTGACTATCTATTTAATTGCTATATATTCATAAATGTCAAGAAAATAAAACGTTGATTAAAAAATTGTCAAAAGTTAATTATATTAAATGGTAAAATGTCATTAAATATTTCAAATATGTCAGAGTAAAATACATGTCAGCGGAATATAATGAAATTAAATAGTTACAATGTCACAAGAGTTATACAATTGTCATTAAAATAGTCATTTATAGAATAATAACATTTCTGAATAAGGATTATATATAGTTTAGTTTTAAAGACGTCTATGCTTAAACATTTTAATTCATTGGGCAATTTATTAAATATTTTTTGGGCATATAAATTTTTTTTTCATTAAGGCCGTTTTTGCTCTTGGGATTTCTAATTCTAGTTTATTTTTATCCCGTAGTTGTCTGTAGTGACTCTTGTAAGCGAGATTATATAAAGATATATGTGTTTTTACGAAGACATTTACTTCATAGATATATAGAGATGGAAGGGTGAGTATATTCATACTTTTGAATATAGGCTGGCAGCTGTCTGTGCTATGAAGACCATGCATAGCTCTCAGACATTTTTTTTGGGCTCTGAAAACATATTCTTTATCTGTTGCGTTGCCCCAGAATATTATACCGTATCGTAGTGTCGACGCTACATAGCCATGGTAGGTCATCAAAATTGTACTTATATTTACGATTTTTCTCAATTTATAAAGGACATAAGCAAATTTATTCAGTTTCTTGCATATTTCATCAGTTTGGGCTTTCCAGTTTAGGTTACTATCCAAAATGATACCTAGGAATTCTGTGACAGTTGTTGTTTCTATTTTAGTACCTACCTAAATAGTTAATATTAAGATTTTTATTTGGAATTCTTTGATAAAAATGCATTAATTTTGTCTTATATAAGTTGATAGTCAGATTATTATTATTAAGCCATAGTATTATTTTATTTAATGTCATATTAATCGCCGCTTCGGTAGATATATCGTCACATTTTATAACTACTGTGCTGTAGTCAGCAAATAGCACCATGGGATGATTTATTTCAATTAACCTTAAACTATTTAGCAGCGCATTGTTCCCATCAAATTTTGATCCTGGGTCTTTTAAGCGAGGCGTGGCAAAGCATCTTATAAAGGCGCCAAAGTGTTTTCTTGAGACGACGACCGCCTCTGGATCACACTGACTGCTTACCATCAGGCAGAGTGGAGTCACTTTGGTAGGATAATGTAAATAATCTGATGATATATAAGTCAGCAGAGATACACTCACTAGGAAACGATGTCTTTACGACATACCATACATAATACTAAGTATATAAAGAGTTCTTACTTTGTCAGCGACGTCTCTGATGCCCGCATAGCCTGCAATCAGAAAGTTTGTGTCATTCTGATGAAAACTTACATCTGAACCACATCTTGCAGCACGAATTTGCACTTTACTATGCTTCTAATCTTTTGCTGTTACTGAGGAACCCATCATTGACCAAATTTAAAATATTTAAATTTAGCCTAATTTCTTTAATCCACGACACGCTTCGCTGTCGTCGTGGATTGGAGAAATAGGCTACTGGCGGCAAATGTGTAAATCTGTCACTGCTATAGCCATCACTGTCAAAAATATTTAAACAGCATTTTTCGGGTTAAAGCATGAAATATAACTTTTCTCGACTAAGTATTTTACGTCGATGACAAAATACAATTTTGACATTCTACTATTTTGACATTTACCATTTTAAAATTTTACAATTTTGACCTATTAAATAACTTTAACATTAATTAACATTTTATTTTACTTATTAATAATAATAATAATAATAATAATAATCATTTATTTCAGGCATCTAGCGCCCATAACATAAGAATACATAAATATAATTTATCTAGGTATAAACTAATACATATTATATAAATTCTAACTTAAAAACTACTGTACACGAAGTGTCGGCGTCGTGTTACATTGCCAGGTATCTAGTAGCCGACCGCGGAAACGGCGATATATGACGCCCTTTGGCAAGAATTCTTCCTTGAGGAAGGTCTTCAACTGGAGAGTTGGAGCCCGCACCACGAACGAAGTGAAGTTGGTTTTATGCCGCGCTTCCAACTTCTCTACCCTCAAGGTCAGGTTTGTCTTCACCTTGATGTACTCCACGATCTCCTCTATATTAATATTGACTATCTATATTTCATTATGTTGAATTAAATAATTGCCGTATAAAAACTCTAATAGAACATAAAATAATTAAATTTGTTAATATAATAGTTTTAATTGAAATTAAATTAATTTAAATTTTTCTTATTTTAATCTCTTTGTATTAATTGTACGATATTCACGCACCATTGTTATGGTAGAATACGATGAACTAATTTATTTTATCATCTCGATGTACCGCATTTCTAGTGAATAAATGATTTTGAATTTGAATTTTGAATTTGAATTTGATGCAGCATGAATTTTTGCTGCAAACAGCAAAAAACTTTTTACTTCGTTTAAGCCCGAGATAGTACACAGTAGAGTAGAATCAACTTACCTCGGGAGCCGGCGCCGAGTAAACCGCAACGAACTAAAACAAACAAATAAAAACATATTGTTATAATTGACTGCACACATTATGTCAATTTGTTCAGGTCGCCCATAGTTTATAGAGGCATCTACTTGACCTAACCAAAATCAACATGGTAATAGCCGGACCCGACTTAACGTGTCCTCCGAAGCATGGAGACGCTCAGATCAAATACCACTATGCAGTATGCATTTTATCTCTATTGGTTGGTATAGTGTGGTCACATGGCACAGTCTATAGAGTGTAGGCGGCCATTGCCTTTACCAAGCAAAACAAGAAGTTTATTTCCAGGACAAAAATTAAGTATGGTATTTTTGGACATCTTTTGTAGTCGTTAGGGTTGTCTTATTGACTGATTTATGTTATTTCACTTTCGCTTTCAAGCCTAAACCTCTGTGGTTTACACGTGAAAGCGTAATAGACAGACTGATAGTTTTTTTTTTTTTTTTTTTATTTATTACCAAAACATACAAAACAGAAAACAATATTTTTTGACAGAAATGCCACTTAAACCTTAAGGTTTGTGTGTGACACAATGACTCGATCTAATTTTTTAATGTTAGTAGGTACATGTATAACAATAGATAATTAAGTTACTTTCGCATTTGACCAATATTTATGAAATTTGGTATACAGGAGCAGACCAGTAAGCAAAGACGCGGGAAGCTAGTATAGAAATAATTATATTGTTGCGACGAATACCTATGCTAGAACGTTCGCAAGTACTTACCTACTCGTGTACGACGAATACCTAAGCTCTAGAACGTTCGCAAGTACCTACCTACTCGTGTACGACAAATACCTACGC
The DNA here is from genome assembly GCA_963082885.1 of Parascotia fuliginaria. NCBI lineage: Eukaryota > Metazoa > Arthropoda > Insecta > Lepidoptera > Erebidae > Parascotia > Parascotia fuliginaria. Next base: position 2,208,189 of record OY720201.1, on the reverse strand, counting down.
TCTAGAACATTCACAAGTACCTACCTACACGTATACAACAAATACCTACGCTAGAACGTTTGCATGTACCTACCTACACGTATAACAATAGATCAACGGCGGTAGGCATACCTACGCGTCGCAGCTAAGTACCTACACTCATTGTTCTGTTTTCGAGAATTGTCGGCATCTTTGTGGTAATAGCGGGAAGGTTCTAGAAATCTATTGAATGACTATAAAAAGGATTCGAACGTCGGCACTTCGTTCAGTTGTGAATACAGCGATCTCGAGCGAACATCTAAGCGATACGGAAGTTTAAGAAGAGCGATATACGAAGCGTTATAGTGCAGTATAAGTCTTTATTGCTTTATTTTGTTACTGTTAGTGTATTGTGCGAGTCTCTAATAAACTCATCATCGCGTAACTGGCATTTTGCATCGAACCCCATCCTGACACGTAACAATTGGTGACAGAAGTGAGAATGCCAGTCACACCACGCGACGAGGGAGTACGCACTCGACGACAGGCGGCGGTAGACGAAACTCGTGAACCATCGATTATGGCCGATACTGAAGAGTCTAGCGCAGCAGTAGTTAGTGATCCCGGCACTTCTGCGGCGTCGACGGGTATGGGCTCTGGCTTCGACATGTCGTCCCTTTTAGCCGTTATACAGGAGGGCCAACGCCAAGCTGAAGAGCGCCAACGCCAAGCTGAAGAGCGCCAACGCCAAGCTGTAGAGCGCCAACGCCAAGCTGAAGAACGGCAACGTCAAGTCATGGAGGAGTTGAAGGAAAGCCAACGCCAAGCTCTTCTAGACCTTAAGGAAGGTCAACTGCAAGCCGAAGACAGACAACGCCAGGCTATCCGAGAGGACCTTCGAGAAATGATGGACTCTAAGTTGGAAGGGTTCAGCACCGTCATCAGTACTCTTCAAGAAGACGTTGAAGTGGTAAAAAAACGCACCAGCAAACATGATGAAATACTCGAAGATGTCCAGACCACCATGAACCATCATGACAAGATGATTAAAGAGCTGCAGAAGACCAAGGTCCTATATTCAAGCACTACGCCTATGGCCGCGGCAGTCACTTCCGGAGGTCCCAAGTTCAAACTGCCCTCCTTTGACGGCTCGTCTTCCTGGACGGCCTTTCGACACCAGTTCGAGGTAGTTGCCAAAGGAAATGGATGGGAAGATGATCACGCACTGACGGCGCTTACTTTGGCACTTAGAGGGGATGCACTGCTGATCCTAGAGAACTTACCTGCTGACCGACGAAACTTAGACGCACTCCTTAAGGCATTGGAAGCTCGATTTGGCGATAAGCACCTGGAGCATGTTTATCGAGCTCAGCTGAAGGATCGAACTCAGAAGTCGAGTGAGGGACTTCAACAATGGGCTGCTGAAATTGAACGCCTGGTACGACGAGCCTATGCCTCCAGTACATCATCTGTGGACCCGACAGTGGTGCAAGCTTTTGTGGATGGTATAAGAGACCTTGAGGTCAGAGCAACTGTTCGGTTGGCACACCATACAAGTTTAGATGCGGCCTTAGCACATGCCCTTGAGGTGGAAGCTGTGCGAAATGACTACAAGTCGCATAAAGTACGGGAAGTTGTTGCAGCTGTTAGACCAAGGGGTGAGCCTATATGCTACGGATGCGGCAAGCGAGGACATATCCGAATTAACTGTCCGGCCCAGAGAGGAAGTAGAACGGTGTCAACCACTACTCAGGTTGACGCTAGTCAAGATTCGTTAAACTAATCGGAGCCAGGGCCGCGGGGCGGGCACTGGCTGGGTTACGTCAAGCCCCCACAGTCCAAGTATCACAGGCATGTGACGGTAATAGCCTGGTAACAGCTGGAGAAATAAATGGTAAACCTGTTCGCTTTACAATAGATACGGGCGCGTCAAAGACCATCGTACGACCAGAACTTCTGCGGCGAACAATTCAGTGGGAAGACGCACGACCATCTTGCAAATTGCAAACAGCGACTGGCCAGCCAGTGACCGTCCTCGGAGCTACAGATGTGAAGATCAAACTAGGAGAGAAGATTTATCATCAATCTGTTTTGGTGGCGAGCATAACGGATGACTGCATTATCGGCTTAGACTTCCTACGAATGCAGCAGTGCGTTGTCGATATTGCTAAAGGTGTTCTAAGTTTCCCAGATCAAGAAGTCTTTCTGGAAGGCTGTTCTTCGATAGCGGTCTACAGTGCCAAAACGGTAACCTTGGCACCGAGGTCAGAAACCTTAGTCGACGTAAGGTTCCCTGAGGGTGTGACTGCTGATCGTTGCGTCATGGTGGAAGATCCTGGGCGCTATACCAGTCTAATTACAGCCAGAACTTTGGTTATGACCAGAAGTGGAGCAAAAGTTAAAATTGCCAACCTCAGCAATTCGGCGATGTTATTACGGAAGAACGCGATCGTTGGACGATGTGAGGCTGTGAGCAGTCTGAGGAAGATCCTAGAGAACATCCAGACTGCCTCTTCGGAAAATCATATGGGCCCATTGCTAGAGACCACGAAGAAAAGTTTGTCACCCAACGAATATCGGGAAGCAGAGAAGCTGCTACTGGACTACAAGGACATTTTCACTAAAGAAGAAAACGACCTTGGAAGAACGGGGTTAGTGAAACACCCGATCGACACAGGTGCTACACAGCCTATTAAACAAAGACCTAGACGAGTGCCACTAGCAAAAGAACAAGAAGTAGCCGAGCTGATTGGGAATATGGCACGAACCAAGATCATAGAGCCATCATCCAGCCCATGGTCTTCACCTGTGGTACTCGTGAAGAAGAAAGATGGCAGTACTAGGTTTTGTGTAGACTATAGGATGCTGAATAACGTGACCAAGAAAGACAGCTATCCTTTGCCCCGTATTGACGACACTTTGGACATGCTTGGAGGCATGAAGTGGTTCTCTACGGTAGATCTGAAAAGTGGCTACTGGCAAGTGGAACTCCGGCCAGAAGATAAGGAGAAGACTGCATTTACCACCGGTACTGGCAAAGGCCTGTGGCAGTTCCGGGTAATGCCATTTGGATTGTGTAATGCACCAGCTACGTTCGAAAGGCTTATGGAACGCGTACTAGTGGGTCTTTTGGGAGATGCCTGTCTGGTGTACTTAGATGACGTAATAGTTATGGGACGCAGTTTCACGGAACATCGCAGGAATCTTGAGAAAGTTTTTAAGAGATTTCGTGAATCAAATTTGAAACTTAACCCGAAGAAGTGCGCCTTTTTCAAGAAAGAAGTTTCGTTCTTAGGCCATATTATTTCGGATAGAGGTGTTCGAACGGACCCAGACAAAATAAAAGCGGTGCAAGAGTGGCCTGTACCAAAAACTAAAACCGAAGTAAGAGCTTTCCTGGGCCTTAGTGCTTACTACCGGCGTTTTGTGAAGAACTTCTCTGAAGTAGCCAAGCCATTACACCACTTGACAGAAGAGAAGAGGAACTTCGTTTGGGACTCGGATTGTCAACGTGCATTTACACAACTCAAAGAGTTGCTGTGTTCAGCTCCAGTCCTGTGCTACCCTAATAGAGAAGGCAGATTTATTGTGGACACAGACGCCAGTAATACTGGAATCGGAGGTGTGTTATCTCAGGAGCAAAATGGACAGCAAGTGGTCATCGCCTACTTCAGCAAGTCTCTATCGAAGCCTGAGAGAAACTACTGTGTAACTCGGCGTGAATTACTAGCAGTTGTGAAGACCTTACAACACTTTAATAAATACTTGCTGGGAAGAGAGTTCACACTACGAACAGACCATGCAGCACTGAAGTGGTTACTCCAGTTCAAGAATCCTGAAGGCCAAGTCGCGAGATGGATCGAACAACTACAGGAGTACAACTTTGTAATAGAACACCGCAGTGGAAGGATTCACTCCAATGCTGATGCCTTATCGCGACGTCCATGCTCCCAGGATTGTAAACACTGTTTGAAGCATGAGTCCAAGGAGGTAGTGAAAATTGTCAGGACTCAGGGGACCGATGAATCCTGGGACAAAGAGGAAATCAGTAAGGTACAGAAAGAAGACAGAGATCTTAAACTAATAATGGATTGGAAGGCTCAGGGTCGGAAACCATTATGGCAGGACGTATCAGCCGCAAGCCCAATTACGAAGGCCTACTGGGCTCAGTGGGACAGTCTGAGTTTGGAACAAGGCGTGCTATATAGAAAGTGGGAATCACCTGACGGGAAGGACCAAGTTCTACAGATGGTGATCCCGAGAAACAAAGTTGCACCTGTTCTGCGCTTAGTGCATGATGGTGCATCAGGTGGTCATCTTGGTGTGAAGAAGACTTTGGTGAAGGTGAGAGAACGGTTCTACTGGGTACGCTGTCGGGAAGACATCGAGGAGTGGTGCAGAAAGTGCTCTACGTGTGCTTCGGTAAAAGGACCTCGTACTAGATCAAGAGGCAAGCTACAGCTGTACAGTGTCGGAGCCCCATGGGAGAGAATTGCCATTGACGTAGCTGGACCATTTCCCGTGACAGAAGACGGCAACCGCTTTATAGTAGTAGTTCAAGATTACTTTACCAAATGGCCCGAAGTGTTTGCGACACCAAACCAAGAGGCTCAGACCGTGGCCAAAAAGTTGATCCAGGAAGTAGTGTGTCGATTTGGTGTGCCGTTGGAACTGCATAGTGACCAGGGAAGAAATTTCGAGTCAGCCCTGTTTCATGAGATGTGTAATCTACTCGGCATACACAAAACACGGACAACACCAGCGCACCCGCAGTCTGACGGCATGGTAGAACGGTTTAACCAGACATTGGAAAACCATCTGGCCAAGGTTGTCGAAGACCATCAACGAGACTGGGACCGTTACATTCCACTCTTCCTGTTATCATATCGGTCCGCGGTTCATGACACTACAGGATTTACGCCGGCCAAAGTCAACTTTGGAAGAGAGATACGCCTACCAGTAGACTTGATTACCGGAACACCTCCTGATACGCCAAAGCCGACAGTAGAGTACGTAGCAAACTTGCAAGCACAGCTGGATAAGACACATGATCTAGTGCGAGATAACAACCTCAAGGCTAATGAGAAGATGAAAACTCGCTATGACAGGAAAGCAAGTAATCATGGCTTCGAGGAAGGTACGCTCGTGTGGTTACATAATCCTCTCAGGAAAATCGGCAAGTCACCGAAGCTACAGGCCCGCTGGGAGGGTCCCTATAAAGTGATCACAAGGATCAATGACGTGACCTATCGCATAAGACAGGGCGATAGAAAGAAGCCAAAGATCGTCCACATCGATCGACTAGCACCCTATCACGGTTCTAACGCTGCTCGGGACGAGCATGATTAAGAGGGGGGCAATGTTGCGACGAATACCTATGCTAGAACGTTCGCAAGTACTTACCTACTCGTGTACGACGAATACCTAAGCTCTAGAACGTTCGCAAGTACCTACCTACTCGTGTACGACAAATACCTACGCTCTAGAACATTCACAAGTACCTACCTACACGTATACAACAAATACCTACGCTAGAACGTTTGCATGTACCTACCTACACGTATAACAATAGATCAACGGCGGTAGGCATACCTACGCGTCGCAGCTAAGTACCTACACTCATTGTTCTGTTTTCGAGAATTGTCGGCATCTTTGTGGTAATAGCGGGAAGGTTCTAGAAATCTATTGAATGACTATAAAAAGGATTCGAACGTCGGCACTTCGTTCAGTTGTGAATACAGCGATCTCGAGCGAACATCTAAGCGATACGGAAGTTTAAGAAGAGCGATATACGAAGCGTTATAGTGCAGTATAAGTCTTTATTGCTTTATTTTGTTACTGTTAGTGTATTGTGCGAGTCTCTAATAAACTCATCATCGCGTAACTGGCATTTTGCATCGAACCCCATCCTGACACGTAACAATATTCTGGTTCTAAGTGGCTTCCACCCAGTAGTCTGTTCCTACTACCGTGTCCTGTCCAGCAATGATGATACAACAAACCATATTTTACGCGCGGGTGAAACTGCGCCGCGGAAAGCTATTATTCATATAAAATTGTATGATGTTTTAAAAAAGTTTGAGTCTAAACAGTTTGCGTTTGTTTCACATTAGAGTTTCTATTTAAATTGTATATTCACATGTGAATCCATTATATAGTAAAATGTAATAACAGAACTCTATAAACATCTAGAAATAAAATAAGTAGAACATATTTATCGGTTACGCAATTATAATTTTTATATATTATGTATATGATTACATATATTCCTTCGTGATTTCAAATTAAAACTTTTGTAAAACTAGCTGCGATTCACGACTTCGCCCGCGCGTAAAATATGTTTTGTTGTATCTCTCAGGCACCAGGCCAATTTTCGGGAAAAAATAACCAATTTACATTGAAATCGGTTCAGCCGTGCAGGCGCTGAGTGGTAACAAACAGACACACACATTTATAATATTTCGCACACTTTCGCATTTATAATATTATTAGGATATTTAAGTAGTAAGTTTTGTTGTGACAACTCTGACCCTCGACTGAGTTTATATAATAATAATAATAATAATCATTTATTTGCTTAAAATGTGGTATAGTAAAAGATGTTACAGTTTTTGTAGGTACAATGACACATTTTGCCATATAAATAATAGCATGCAAATCTTAGGTGCTAGATACAGTCTTAGTTACTAGGAATATTGTTTATAGAAAATAATTATATCTTAGGTAGTTAACATTATTTATTTACAATCTATTCCTGAAATAATAGGAGTGAGAACTAGACTTTTTCAGAAACTCATCTACAGAGTAATAACTCTCGTCAACTAACCATTTGTGCAATGCAGAACAGAATTTGTGGTAGGGGAGGGTAACTATATTTTCAGGCAAAGTGTTATAGATGAGAGGTGCCATGTACACGCAGCTACGTCTAAACATCTCAAGTCGAGGTATCGGCATCTTTAAAAACATGTGTGTCTCTTTCCGTTTATTTGCATTGTTTTTAATTTCAAATAGTTTAGGATTACATTTTACAAATTTAGCTACTTCAAAAATATATATACTGGGTACTGTTAATAAATTATGGGATTTAAAAATAGGCTTACAGGAATCTGACCATTGCATATTAAAAATTGCACGAATGCATTTCTTTTGTGCTATAAACAGTCTCGTTATTTCTGATGTATAGCCCCAGACAACTATACCGTACCGAATCACAGAACAAACGTAAGCGTGATACACCATTAAAGCGGTCTGTTCAGTAGTTACTTCTCTAGTTTTATACAAAGCGAATACAAACTTATTAATTTTATTACATACACTATTAATATGTTCTTTCCACGTAAAATGCTCATCAACTGTTATACCTAGAAATTTTGTACTACATACTTGTTCTACCGGTTCATTATTACATACTATATTTAACGATTTTGTCTTACTGTGATGAGATCTAAAATTGATTACTTTAGTTTTATCTATGTTTAATTTTAAGTTATTGAAGTCTAACCATTCTGTTATATCTTGTAGCACGTTATTTATTTCAGGTTCATTGTCAGACCCTATGATTACCGTTGTATCATCAGCAAAGAGAACGCAATCATATTTCCTTAAAATATTTGGAAGGTCATTTATATAAATGAGGAATAAAAGGGGTCCCAAAATGCTCCCTTGTGGTACACCAAAATTACTATTTCGCGATTGGGAATCGAATGTTTCTATGGCATTTGTATTGTTGTTAAATTGAGTTATGCGTGTGATTTGTTTTCTACCATTTAAATAAGACTGAAACCATTTTAGGGGCATGCCTCTAATACCACATTTTTCTAATTTATGGATAAGTACAGAGTGACTCACAAAATCAAATGCTTTACTTAAGTCTAAAAATATAACATTAGATGGAGTTTTTGCGTTAATATTATTCATTATTGATTTATTTAAATTATACATAGCTAGCTGGGTTGATCTTTCTTTGCGAAATCCATATTGTTCTTTTGCTAACATTTTATACTTGTCTAAAAATGATAATGTTCTTTTATACATAACCTTCTCAAAAATCTTTGAGAGAACTGGTGTTAATGCAATTGGGCGATAATTATTTTTATCGGTCTTAAGTCCTTTTTTATACACAGGCTTAATTAGTGCTAGTTTTAGTCCCTCAGGAAAACAACCTTGTTCTAGTGACAAATTAATAATATAAGCTAGTGGCTGAGCTATGTGTTTTGATATAAGTTTGATTAGGTTTGTTGGAATATTATCGTACCCTGATGAATTAGAATTTTTTAAGGAGTTTATTATGTTGTATATTTCTGTTGCACTGGTAGGAGCTACAAATATACTATGTTCATTGTTATCAAAAGCTAATGTATAAGTCTTGTTATGGTTGCCTACTCCACTGTTTTCAATAATATCAATAAAAAAGTTATTGAATATATTGGCTATATCAGAACCTGACGACACAGCTACATTACTGTTAATAATTTTATGAATGTACTCTCTTGGTGCTTGGTTACCTGTATTACGTTTAACTATGTCCCATGCAGCTTTGCATTTATTTTGAGAGTTTACTATATGCTTCTGGTTATTTGTGGATTGTAAGCTATTTATACAGTTTTTCAAAACACTTGAATATTTTTTAAATGTAGTTTTAAGATCATTTGATCTGTTTTTGTAATATTTGTATCTTAAAGCTCTTTTTGTTTTACAGCTTATTTTAAGACCTTTAGTAATCCATTGTAATTTTGTAGTTTTAACGATTTTTTTAACTTTAATCACAGGAAAACATAATTTGTAAAACAGAATTAATAAGTCATAATAAATATCAAATGCATCATTGGATTCAGTAACATCATAAATATCTGAAAAAGATAAATTACTTATACAATTGACGAATTTTGTAATATTTTCTTTGCTAAAATCATGTTTAGTTGTGAAATAGTGATTTATAACAGATTTTCCTTGATATTTAAATTCTATGGTTTGAGCAGTATTGTGGTCTGAGAGGCATAGATTATGGGTTCTTCCTACTGCATCGCTAATATTGCTTGCTATGTTGTCAATACAGGTGTTTAGGCGTGTAGGTTCGCTTATATGACATTGAATACCAAAATTAGAAATAAGTTCATAAAATTTTATCGTATTACTATTATCATTACAAAGTAGGTTTATATTAAAATCGCCTGCAATTACGATATTGCATGTTTTGCGTTGAAGTCTTAAGAGAACTTTTTCTAAACTTTCAAAAAAAATATTAATATTAGAGTTTGGTGTTCTATATAAACAAAGTATAATTAAATGTATTTTTTTAATTTCGATACCACATACCTCAAAATGTTTTTCGATACTTATTTCTTTTGTTTCTTTTAATTCAGTACATTGCCACTTTTTTTTGCAGAGGATGCACGTTCCGCCCCTGCGTTGACTTTCTCGCGAATAAATGGCATTTAATTGGAAATCATTTAGAATCATGTAATTCTCTTCTCCTTTTCTTATAAAATGTTCACTAAGGCATATGATATCAATATTTATACTTGACTCGCTCAATTCATGAATCGCAAGTTCGAGGTCATTTGTTTTATTCAGTGCTCCAGCAATATTTTGGTGAAGTATTGAAATGGTATTTCTATAATGATTTTTATTCACGAAAAAATTTTTGTTCATATTTACCTGTTATTGCCTGGTTTGCTATTAGTGTTTTGTTAATTCTCTTAAAGTAGTAAGGTATGGTACCCTTATGGGGAGTCAAAGTGGTTCGATTAGGAGTTGTTACAATTTTTTTATTTGTACATTTTGATGCAGCTTTAAAGTAATGTGGTATAGTGCCCTTCGGGTAGTTTATTTGTTGTGTATTACTATGCTTTCGTAAATTACTGCTTCTCATATTTATATGTGTACATGTATTTTTGTTATGCGAAAGGCACTTATTATTATACTGGTCAACATTTATTTTGTAAATAATCTGTTTTACAATGTCGTTAGTTCTACTCCCTTCAATAAAACAGCAATTACTATAGTTTTGGGTAAAGAGTTTCAAATTGTAATTTAGTTTACTTTCATTGAGGTATGCGTTGTATAGTACATTAACGATATAAACATTACAGTTTCTAAGTATTTTTAGGGCTGCCGACATTTCCATCAAGAATTTAAAAGGATTACAGTCATTGCTACCGCTCATAATGATGACACTGTCCCTATTACTTAGGTTTTTAGATATGCTATTGCAACCGGAGAGAACGTCTTCAGTTAGTGCATCCGTTTTTCGAATAGACGATACATCATAGTCGTTCAGGATCAGTTGGTGCTTATTGTGTATCAGTTTTTGAATTATACCTTCTCCTTGATTATCCGACAGTAAAATTATACTTCCACGTTCAGCCATGTTACTCGTAGATCTGTTAGAGTTTTGCAATGTATTCTTATTCTCAATTTCATATTTATTCTTCTTTATCGTGTCTGCTAAATACAAACTTGGGGCGTCGGTATTAATGTTATTTGAAGTAATGTTTGGTTGAAGTAATGTATTGCTCTTTTTCGTTGGCACATGTTTACGAGAAGCTAGAGGAGTCTGAAAATCAAGAATTAAATCTAACTTCCTGGCCGACAGCTTAGATTTATAATCTGTGTTAGAACATTTTTTGTCTCCTGTGCTACATGGTGAATCAATTTTATATCCTTTTTCACAAATACTTGTGATATTTTTAAATTTTGCAGTCTTCTGTTCTACGCCAGCTAATTTTTGTTTTAAATATCTATTTTCTAATTTTAATGTATCTATTTCTGCAAGAGCTCTTAATAATTGTTGCCTCAAGTTTTCGATTGAAATTTTCTGTTCCTCTACTATGCGTATGTTTCTGTGCGTAGGTAGGTATACGCAATGGCGGCATGTAATCAACAACAAAGGAGTCGGACTATTGGTAGGTGCTTATTAAGGGCGTTCCGTCACATATGACCTTGAGCGTTTCGCTTCCTCACCACCCCGCGCCTCACCCGAAAAAAACATTGCGTGCGAGTTCGCCCTCTAGCGGCAAGTAGCAGTAGCACAACTATAAGACAATGACCTTACTTGTCCGAAACTGCAGAACTAAAATCTGATAGACGCGCCAATAATGAATTATTTTTTTAGTATCTTTTATTATTTCGTTTAGTAAGTATGTATATTTTTTAGTATATATTATTTATATATTTATTATTTATATAGTAGCGAAAGCAAAGATAAGTGTTTAGAATCATGACGTTTGTTAAATATGTAGTAGAAATAAAAATAACTACTGTGGGTTAAAACAATAAACTCAAAACCCAGCTGCTGTGAAATGTATTACCTGATCAAAAAAGCCGTTTAAAACGATTTTTATGAATTATTGAATACAAAAAAATATTTAATAATATATATAATATTAATATTTTTTGAAGTCGCTTAAAAATTAAGTCCCAATGACAATACACCATTGTGATAAATTCCTATAATTGACATGATATGTATTCTTCAACTAATACTAGTACACTTTAGTTTAGTAACCCTGCCGAGTTTATACTTATTTAGTTATAGTTATATATATATATATAGTTAGGGTAGCCATTTTGTAGGGTATAAAAAGGGTGCGCAATAGCAGCGCGCTCTCATTTGTCGGGTGTCGTTTCGAGGGTGAACATCGTGATTTGGTATTCCGTGAGTCAGTTGAATTTCTTTTTGATATAATTATTTTGTTCCTTAGAATATTGTGCAATTAATAAAAATTAAATAAAATTGTAATTAGTTTTTGTCTAGAGTTTTGTTTTTTTTATAAATATTAAACTACCTTCTAAATTCAGAAGTGGGATAAAAACACACTAAAATTTTAAATCAAACAAAGGAACAAAGTAATTGTCTTTTGTTATTATCTGTGTTACATATTATTTCTACTGTGTTGTGTATTGAGTTAGTGTTCGGTTTTAAAGTGTTAAAATCATTATGCCTAGAAGTCGCAACCGTCGAACGGAAAGTGGCTCACGTCATTCACGTGATAATTCGACTTCTCGACGGCCTGAAAGATCCAGGTCACGTCATTCGCGTGATAAATTCGCTTCTTGATCGCGCGAAAGATCCGTAAGATCACGTTCTCGGGATAGATCAATGTCCAGGTCGCGATCACATCGCGAATATCGTCGCAATCTTAGTAGATCGAACGGTAGTCGTAATAAAGATAGTGATCGTATTCGACAGAGTTTATGCAGTTTACATAATACGCCACCGCGCACCAGACATTCATCTAAACCACCCTCAAATAGTGAAGATTTGTTGCAAAATACTTTAAGCTCGATTTTAACAAGATTGGATGCTATCGAACACTCTAATAATGAAGTGACCTGTATCACGCGTGGCACCAAGAAATCGAAGGGTAATTCTTTACAAGACACGTACGCAATTAATAATCACGTAGTAAGCAACGATAATATCGCGTCTAACGTCGGTATTTTATCTAACTTGAACGATGTTCAGCCTCAAACATGCGTAGATAATTCTGAAAGTCTTTCTACCACTCGTGACCACGATCCAACCGCTCGTAGTTGCGATAATTTGTCATCCATAACTGTGCTAGCGGATGCCCTAAGGTCGTTGCAACCAGTAAGATCTCGCGATTATTACGTCTCTAATTTCGACCCAACCATACATGACATTGAGCAATGGTGTTTAGAAGTAGACCGAGCAATGACCGCGAACCGTTGGAGTGATCAGGAGTGTTTATCCCGCGTGGCATCGTGCCTAAAAGGGGATGCTAAAACATGGCTTAACGAATGGGTGACTAATGACCGCACGTGGTCTAACTTTAAAGTTGAATTCAAACCTCTTTGTCCTCGAAAATTGAACTACGCTAATATCTTATTTGATGCAATGAATACGACGTCCGACAAATATACTACCTACGCCGAATATGCTCGACGTACCTTACTCCGATTACGTGTAGTTAAGGGTTTAAGCGAAGAACTCATGACTCTAATAGTTATAAGAGGTATAGATAATCCTCAGATAAGAGCCGCCGTGGCTAACGCTAACTTGGCGTCTGGAGAATTGGTCTCATTTTTGTCGATTTATACAAAACCAAAACGCGAAAAAATAAATCATTTAAAAACTAATTCTAGTAACAGACCGCAATCAGATACGTCACGGAAAGCAGTCCGATGTTTTAAATGCAATCGACGCGGCCACGTAGAGCGAAACTGTAACAAAAATAAACGAAATAACGATACAGCAAATGAGACTACTTCTTCCGCTGCCAAACCCGAAATCGTGTGTTCATTTTGTAAGAAGGCGGGACACACAGAACAAAAGTGTTTCGCTAAGGATCGATCACAACCGCGAAACCAGCGAAATGTGAATCTGTGTACACCTAGGGCAAACAATAATAACGATGTTGTATCTGCTGTAGTCGAGGGAATACCTATGGACGTACTAATCGATAGCGGTGCCCATAACATATCGCTGATTTCTTCGGATGTTCTTAGATATCTCTCGTGTCAACGTAAACCCACATACTGTACTTTAAAGGGTATTAGCGAAAAAGAGATAGTGGCTACTTCTTTTGTTACTGTAATTATCGAATTAAATGGTATTTCAGTAGAGACTGATCTAGTTGTAGTGCCGTCATCTTGTATGAATACGCCTATTGTCGTGGGTACGGATGTTTTAAATCGCGACGGGATTATGTACATACGCACTAGGGACAAGCAATATATCACTCGTGTCCCTGATGATGCCCCTGTTTCGGTGAATCAAGTCCAAGCTTTTAACCAATTAACAATTATCAGCCCTTTACAGGGAGGCAGTTTAGAGTCACTTAAGCTTGTACTAAAGACTTTTCAACCTTTCTCATAACTGGTACTGCCACTACCACTGTAACGACTGGGGAAATGGAAATCAAAGTTACTAGTATGACTCCCATAACCTATCGTCCGTACAAGTTATCGTACGGTGAGAAACTCAAAGTGCGTGAGATAGTGAAGGACCTTATGGACAAGGGCATCATCAGAGAGTCTCGATCTGAGTACGCCAGCCCTATCATTTTGGTAAAGAAAAAGGATGGGACTGATCGTATGTGCGTCGACTTAAGGGCACTCAATCGAATTACGGAGAGAGAGAGGTACCCACTCCCTCTCATAGACGATCAAATAGATCAACTTGGGCGATATACCTTCTTCAGCAGTCTTGATATGGCGACTGGTTTTCACCAAATTAACATTAAAGACGATTCTGTCCGCTTTACTGGGTTCGTCACACCGGAAGGTCATTACGAATATTTGAAGATGCCTTATGGTTTGACGAACTCGCCGATAGTTTACCAACGCATCATCAATCACACGCTACGCGAATTCATAGAAGCAGGTCACGTACTAGTTTATATTGATGATGATCCGAGGAGGGTATTTCACTGCTTAAAGATGTACTCCATACATTAACAAAGTCGGGGTTTTCAATAAACATTAAGAAATGTTCCTTTTTGACTACCGAGCTTGAATACCTAGGTAGATTAGTGAGTGGTGGTCAGGTGCGACCGAGCCCGCGGAAAGTCGAAGCTCTTAAAAATTCATCAGCGCCTAAAAACGTAAAACAAGTTCGACAACTACTCGGGCTAGCTGGCTACTTTCGTAGATACATCTCCGCTTATGCAACTAAAACGGCGTGTAAATCTCTTTTGACAAAGAAGGGTGTAAAATTTAACTGGGGCCCTGAACAGGAGCGGGTACATCAAGACCTAATAACTTGTTTGACTAGTGAGCCGGTCCTTACAATCTTTAATCCAGGGTTCACTACCGAGGTTCATACCGACGCTAGCAGCGCGGGATACGGAGCTGTTCTCATGCAGACTCACCCGGACGGTAGCAGGCATGTTGTGGCATACTTTAGCAAAGTTACACGGGGAGCAGAAGGCAAGTACCATAGTTACGAGTTGGAGACTTTGGCGGTGGTGAAGGCTTTGCAGCATTTCCGACATTACTTGGTGGGAATTACTTTTAAGGTCGTCACCGACTGCAATGCTCTCAAATCTACTGAAAGTAAGAAAGATCTTCTTCCCCGTGTGGCTCACTGGTGGATCTACTTGCAAGATTTTAACTTTTCAATAGAATACAGAAAAGGAGTTATGTTGCAACATGCTGACTACTTCAGTAGGAACCCTGTATCGTTAGTTAACCAAATATCTAGACCGCGTAATTGGGCACAAATTGCGCAAGCTGCCGACGATGAGACAAAAGATCTTATGCAGAAGCTGTTGGAAGGTCAACTTGATTCTAACAGATATGTCGTGCGAAATGAACTGCTATATTACAAGTACACTCATGTAGGCGAGGAACCGCGTCTCCTCTGTTATATTCCAAAGGGTCACCGTCTCAGTCTGTTAAGAATCTTTCATGACGAACACGAACACGTTAATGCTGATAAAACCCTAGACCTTATTTTAAAACACTTCTGGTTTCCCGGACTTCGCCAGTTCGTCAACAAGTATGTTACACACTGTTTAATATGTGTGTCAAAAAAGCGAGTTCCAAGAGCTCCACTCCAAAATATTGCGTCCTGGCCAAAGCCTAATGCCCCATTCGACACCGTCCATATTGACGCACTAGGACCTTTACCGGAGTCCGAAGGGTACAAGTTTGTGTTAATATTAGTGGACTCGTTTACTAAGATTTGTCTCCTTTACCCAATATATCGCCAAGATACTAACGAGCTTATGAGAGTGATGACTCAAGCCATTTCATTATTTGGGGTACCTAAGCTATTGATCACTGACAGAGGTCGTATGTTTGAATCCCAACAGTTCGTTAAGTGGGTTAGCGATTTAGGCGCAGACTTGCATTATATTACTCCAGAGATGCACAACTCAAACGGGCAAGTCGAACGATACGTAAGAACGGTGCTGAATATGCTGCGGGTTGAAGTGGGTCACCGTAACGCTGCTTGGTCGGAAACTCTCTGGAAGCTTCAACTCGTTTTAAACATCACCACTCAAGCTTCTCCGATTAACTTAATGATAGGTACCGACGCTACGACTCCAGTTATAAGGTCATTGGTCCGTGACGTAGCAGTGAGCAGTCCAGCTAACAACAGGGAAGCCTTAAGAGAAGTCAACAGGAATCGCGCTTCTGACTTGCTAAAGAAAAACCAAGAAAAACAAGATGCTTCCGTTAATCGATCCAGACGCCCACCAAGAGCATACAATGTCGGTGATCTCACTTTTGTTATTAAGTATTCGCAGTCTACTGGCAAGTTAGACCCTGGAATGCGAGGACCATACAGGGTCACAAAGATCCTACCTAACGGTCGTTATGAACTCAAGCTGTTGAGCGGAGGCTTAGGAAAAACGACTCAAGCTGCGTCCCAGTACATGGTCCCTTGGAAAGGGGAATGGTGCCCGGAGACATGTGCTATTTTCTTCGATGGTGAGTATTGTATGTGTCTAATCCCATGGTTCTTGTTTTGGTGACTTTCACAGAAGCAGCTTTTGTGTTTCGTGTCGAGATGCATTCGGCAGTGGCTGCTTTCCAGGCGTCTGCTGCCCTGGATGTGTATGGCACCAAACGACGCTGGTCACCTTAACGTCTGATTTACAAACGGGTGATGATCGCCTTACGTTTGTCGCGCAAGCGGGTGTTTGTCGCCTTACGTTTGTCGCCTTGTGATTAATATACCAGCGGGTATCAATTACCTTACACTTGTTGCACAGACGGGCGCTTGTTGCCTTACGTTTGTCGTCTTGTACTTATCATACGAACGGGTGCTTGTCGCCTTACGTTTGTCGGACGGGCGTTAAGCGCCTTACGTCTATTGCATTGCTAATGGTTACGTATATGATCTAGGATGATTGGGACGCTAATCACCTTATATCCTTGTAATCTTACTCCCTTTTTACTGACTCATAATACTATTCTAATCATTATGAGATCCTAACTAAAAGTTGAGTGCTGTACTAACGCAAACAATAACTTTCAGATAATTATAGTGACGATGATAACTCAGAACCATCCATGCCAACACAAGATGTTATGGCAGATCCATCTATGTCAACACAGAATGATGCGGAAGTGCAACAGTCTGCGACAACACCGCATGACGTGGTAGCGGGACCATCCATGCCAACGCTAGATGTCAATGTGGTAGAGATTGGCAACAGTCACAGCAAGTCCCAACAGGCTCAGGTCGAGGACGACCCAGAGTCAGGAGAGGCCGAGTTAGGGTAGCCATTTTGTAGGGTATAAAAAGGGTGCGCAATAGCAGCGCGCTCTCATTTGTCGGGTGTCGTTTCGAGGGTGAACATCGTGATTTGGTATTCCGTGAGTCAGTTGAATTTCTTTTTGATATAATTATTTTGTTCCTTAGAATATTGTGCAATTAATAAAAATTAAATAAAATTGTAATTAGTTTTTGTCTAGAGTTTTGTTTTTTTTATAAATATTAAACTACCTTCTAAATATATATATATATAGGTTTTTTGTACATGAACAAACTAAAACATTTTGACTTAAAAAATGTATTAACATCCTATTAATATTATAAATGCGAAAGTTTGTGTGTGTGCACGTATGAAACATATGCGTACCTCATCTTCATTTATATTTTTACTATTTGCAATAGTGTCGCTAGTATCATGAAGCCGCTATGCTAGCAGTTTGAGACAATTTCTATTAAAATAGCAGAGGAGTGCGTTACCCCAGCAAAATGTTGATAAAAATGTGCATAAAAGAGGTGAGAGTATAACAGATAATTAGTGCGTCGTAAGGAGTAATTTGTTTGCTATAGCAAAATTTGTTTGCATTATAGTTTTAAAGTTATTCGGAAAAAAAACAGATTTTGCTGGGGTAACGTTTGAAACATTACCCCAGCAAAATGTCTTTTCTTTAAATTATCCAGGCAGAGTCACGTTGGTAGACCAGTATGAATAAAATAACTGTATCAATAGTACTAGTACATGACTTTTTAAAACAATACTGAAAAATTCAATCTTTATTTATGCCCGTCTGATTGTTAAGTGTTCAAAATTAGCTCTTACAAAAGCCAAGAGTTTTCATAACTTTCTAACTCCACTGCGTCTTCATGGACTGATGATATGAGGTCCTGCATCAATAATAAAAAAGCATCTCATAAAGACCACCTAGCCAGCAGTTTGAAACAATAACCTTTGGAATGGTGGCTACCACTTAGTCTTTTGGATCCCACTGACTGTATCATAAGGCAGAGTGAAGTCACTTCGATAGGCAATTGTACGGCACGGTTATATTGATGTATGTAAAGTAAGGTTTTGTGCAAGACAACTTTTTCTTGGTTCTGTAGATACGTACCGCTACCAAACTCGAGTAACAAATCAGACTACACTTGTGCATTGTCTACTATACATTGTACTTGTATATTGTATTAAATGGCAAATCTTACGGAGTGTATAGGCTTGGAGCCTATTAAATGCGAAACAATTTTGAAGTGCTACAGACTGTGGACCTCCTAAACACTATTTAATTTCATCAGCCTTAGTCCACGAGGTAGGAATAACAGGCACAGTCTGCCGAAAATGAACACAAAATAGTAGGACTGTGATAGCCACTCATGAGTTGGTGTTGTCTGATATCTGGTCCACTGCTTTTAGCGCTTTACAGTTTGCCATAGTAAATTCATCCTTTATAATAAGGCTTCTATCGCGCAGCCAAATCAGTAGAAAGATTATCTACTCTACGAACACGAATCTAATCGAAACAAAACGCTGTTCTGTCTCGAGCAAAGATGTATACAGAATATTATACTAAATGATTCATAATTTATTTCCATCCTGTAATCTCGCTTATTGATACATTTTGACATAAAATGATTTTTTTTTGTATTAATTATATATGACATAATGCCCGAGCCATAATTGTACAATTATGGCTCGGGCATTATGTTGTGTTAGTAATGTGTTAGTTAAGTACACATTTTGTATTGTTTTGTTAAAATTGTATACTTAGTATTATTAAAATTATTATACATTGTGATTTGTGAAATAGAGGTGTTCACAATGTACATTGTGAACTCCTGTGGTAAATTAAGTTCATCTTACTTTATACTTATATCGAATATTAACAGTTTATATAATACTTACATAGAAACATTTATTACAGTTCACATGTTGCCTTTACCTTTTGTAGCAATATGCAAATTGAGGCAGCCGCAGCAGAAAAAATAAAAAGTAAAATGTGTGCTTTACAAGCACACATTTTACTTTTTATTTCTTCTTTGCAACATAGACAGCTGTAAGTATTTAATTACCTATAGAGTTAAGTGTATTGCCTGTGCCACTTTGCATGCTACTTGAAACTGTAACTTACAAAAATTGTAATAACCTGGCGATTAAAAAGAGTGGCCTGAGTTTCTTGCCAGTT
This sequence comes from Parascotia fuliginaria, assembly GCA_963082885.1. Lineage (NCBI taxonomy): Eukaryota > Metazoa > Arthropoda > Insecta > Lepidoptera > Erebidae > Parascotia > Parascotia fuliginaria. The sequence continues at coordinate 2,188,866 of OY720201.1, read as the reverse complement.
CTTCAATTCTTATTCTTAAAATTCTTTTAAAATTGTTCTTCAGTTTGTCAGCGAACTGGTTGTAGGTTAATTTGCTGACATTTTGTAAATTTTGACGTTCATAAGTGTTAATTTAATTAACCTATATGAATTAACATATTTTCATTTTCCTTATTTATTTTCGGTTCATTTGGATATAACTTCAGTAAATCGTTCTGTATATTGTATAGCCAGCAAACATTTTACGGAAGTAGATCTTTTAGAATAAGCGGGACGGTTTGGCTGGAGATGTGCATTTAACATGTATACATAACGACGTAAAATGTAAGTTTTGTCTGAAAATCAGTGGTCCGAAGGCATAGTTACCTCCTCGGTCCTCTTTATTTCCTTTTTTTCCCACAGTGTCTTTACTCTGTATGGCCACCACTGCACTGAATTTGAAACAGCACCATACACCAGCAAAACTGAATTCAAATGATGGAGCTGATAAGGATTTTCAGTTACACATGCTTTAAACAAAGCGTCATCATTCCTATGTTGATTATCTTCTAGTAAGTGCCCGTACGTAAGGTACACAATATCATGTACCCTTAGCAAAATAAGTAACACGAACAATTTCCAAAGTAGACGCATTGTACCCACAGTTTGAGTGATTTGGATGTACCGTGAAAATTACCTCGCTAGAGATTCATTATAAGTATAGATTACTGCAATATGTACATACAAATATATATGTACATACATATATATGTATGTACGTACATATTGTAGTATTGTAAATGTATAATATAATGCAAAATCGGTAAAGTAGAACTAATGTAATATTATCGCTAAGTAACGGATCCATGCGGACGACGTCACGGGGTAGTTTTACAGTACATACACTTATAATCAGAAATCAGAAATCAGAAATCAGAAATTTTATTTGTTAACATAGGTACATAACAAAGGTCTTGAGATCATAAAAATAGTGCGCTATGTTTTGCCTACATACTGATGGGTTATGAATAAAATAAGAGAGGATTAAATTGATAGAAAAAGATATATTGGAAACAGTAGCACAGTTAAGCACAGCAATGACAAGTATTTTGTTTAACAAAAAGAAGATAGTAACCACAGACTAAATTACATAGATCAAAGATTAAATACAGATAACAAATGCAGTACTAAAATAGCACATGTACTATATTGTTTGGTTTATAGTTTCAACACCTGCCCTTAAACTAAACAATCTGTAAACCAAGATGAGAAACACAATTAAAATGTTTGTCTTTACTTAAACATTTTGTCAGGACATCAGCTGGCATATTTTCAGTACATAAATACTCTAATTTAATTATTTTATCTTTTACTAATTGTCTCACATAATGATGCCTGATATCTATATGTTTACTACGGCTATGATTAATTTGACTATTACAAATTTTTTGTGCTGACTGACTGTCATTAAACAAAGTCACTGAAAAATCTTTACCTAAACATTCATACAGAAAACTTTTAATGAATTTAGCCTCCTTTGCGCCTTCACATAAAGCCATATATTCTGCCTCAGTGCTTGATAGTGCTATGGTTCTTTGTTTACGACTTTCCCATGATACAGCTGAGTTACCTATTTTAAATACATAACCAGTATATGAGCGTCGGTCTAGCTGGTTCGATGCCCAATCGGCATCCACATATCCAGAGATGGATATAAGAGATTTATCATACACAATCTTATAGTCTATAGTCCCTTTTAAATATCGTAAGATTCGCTTGGCTGCTTTCCAATGAGTTTCAGTGTGACAGTTATTGAACTGGCTCAACAAGCTTGCTGCATGTGCAATGTCGGGTCTAGTACATATGGCTATGTACATAATACACCCGATAAGGCTTCTATAATTAGAATTTAAATCAGTTTGTTCTCCTTTTTCAAACTTCATGCCACACTCCAAAGGTGTACTCACCGGCTTACAGTCAACCATATTAAATTGTTCTAGTACCTTTTTAATGTAGGTCTTTTGACCGAGAGTAATTTTCTTCTCTTCCTGATTTAAACACATTCCCAACATATGTTTGGCTCGACCAAGGTCTTTCATTTCAAACCTTTTCATCAAAGGGACTTGAAGTGCATTTTAGTGCACATGATGTAATATTTATTATGAAAAGATTGCAGTTGCCAGCGCTACGATGGTCAACGGTGTCTATCAGTTAGACCTGGCGTGTCAGCAGCCGACTATTGAACGCGAGCTGCGTGCATCGTGTTACTCTGTGACTGCGAATGTGTCAGACATTCAGTCATCGGATGGAGAACGACCGGAGACTGCGAATTTGTGTGAGGCAAAATCGTCACAGCAGTTATGGCATCGTAGGCTTGGGCATCTAAATAAGCGAAGTATGGATTTACTAAAACAAGGTATGGCCAGTGGAATTAATTACACTTCTAGTGAATATACTCCTTGTGTAGCTTGTATTGAGGGAAAGCAGAGTAGATTACCATTCCCAAAGCAATCTTATAATAGAGCTACTGAGAAACTAGGGCTTATACATTCTGACCTATGTGGGCCAATGTCAGTTCCCTCATTCAGTGGTGCTAAATATCTATTGACATACAGGGCCAAAATAATAGGATTACCAGTAGATTCTGATTTTATATAGACACAAGGCTCGCTGAGTGTTTTCTTAAACTGAAGATCTAACAGAACTTTGTCAATCTTATCATACCAGGCTTTTGATGCCTGTTTTAACCCATATATTGCTTTATTCAGTTTAAATACATACTTTTCTTTACCCTTTACTTTAAAGCCTTGGGGTTGTTCCATGTAAACAGTCTCCTGTAATTCTCCATTCAGGAAGGCTGTTTTCACATCCATGTGGTCAATGTGCAAATCCAAAGGTGTACTCACCGGCTTACAGTCAACCATATTAAATTGTTCTAGTACCTTTTTAATGTAGGTCTTTTGACCGAGAGTAATTTTCTTCTCTTCCTGATTTAAACACATTCCCAACATATGTTTGGCTCGACCAAGGTCTTTCATTTCAAACCTTTTCATCAGTTCCTCCTTCAATAATTTCTTCTCAGGTGTATCCTTACCTCAGATCCAAGTTTCTTCTTAAACACCCACTTGCATTTGACAGCTTTCTTTCCTGCAGGCAGTTGTGTCAAGGTCCAAGCTTTATTTTGTTCAAATGATTTATACTCATCTTCAATAGCATTTCTCCAGTGTTTCTTATCAGGTCCTGACAGCGCCTCATCTATTGTCTGCGGTTCTACATAGGGACTTTCTGCAGCTGTCATGGCAACTGCCATACTTGTAGCTTCATCATATTCTGAATCACTTTCTAGATCCCCAGTCATGTCCGCCATGTCCGGATTCCAAGTGACATCATGGATATCATCGACAGAGCTAGAGTCAGAGGTAGGATCAGAAGTATCCGAAACATATATTACAGGTAATGGACTGGTGCTATTATTTTCAGTTGTGTTTACATCATCTACTATATTACTAGTGAGATTCAAGTGACAATCAGTAATAGTGTAATTTTCCTGATTCGTTTTCAAAGCTTTGTACATTTTCTCTTCTAAAAATTGTACATCTCTAGATTTGACACATTTAGAGGGATTTTCTGGATCAATTAACCTATATCCCTTTGATTCATTACAATAGCCCACAAACACATACTGCTTACTTTTTGCATCTAGCTTCTTGCGTTTTTCATTAGGAATCAATGCATAAGCCACACAGCCAAATACTTTCAAATTTGATAAATTGACTTTGTTACCTGACCATTTTTCTTCAGGAGTCATGCCTCGAACTGCCTTACTTGGTGACTTATTTTTAATATATATTGCTGTATTCAATGCTTCTGCCCAGAATCTTCGGTTCAGTCCCGCATCTTGCAGCATGCATCGTCCTGCCTCCATAATTGTGCGATTGGCCCGTTCTGCCACACCATTCTGTTGTGGTGAGTACGGTATAGTCGTCTGGTGCTTGATGCCATGCTCTTGAAGAAAAGTCTGGAACTGTTTATTAATATATTCACCACCATTGTCTGTTCTTAGCATTTTTATTTTCAAATTAGTTTGATTTTCCATAAGTTTTTTGAAAAACTTAAATACAGACAATACTTCATCTTTATTTTTAATAAAATAACCAAAAGTCATCCTTGTAAAATCATCTATAAATGTCAATAGATATTTAGCACCACTGAATGAGGGAACTGACATTGGCCCACATAGGTCAGAATGTATAAGCCCTAGTTTCTCAGTAGCTCTATTATCCTTTCAGCTGTGGAGCCTATAAATGTCAATTGCGCACATATGTGGCGCTAATTACCGCGAATTGCGAAAATTCAAATTTCGCAACGCAGCAATTTTAATTTCGCGATATCTCCTAATTTTCAAAGAGGAGCTAAAAAGGGAGTCAAGTCCCGTTACGCCTTCTACCAACAGATGAATAAAAGGGACTATAGTCCCTTTTGGTCTACAAGAAAAATTTTTTTTGTTTATTTTTTTTTAAAAAGTAGGTATTTTATGACGTCTCAAATTACATAAATATTTATTATTTAAAAAAAATACCCGTAATCGAAAAAGTTAATGTTTTAAATACATAAACATACATTAATCTCATATTCAATAAACAATAACATTCCTTGACATTAATTATTTCACAATGAGACCTTATCAAAGCCGTAACCCGACACCCGAGCGTAATCCGATCGCTAACGTAAACAATAGGGTCCGTTGTTTATAAATTCTAAGAATACTTACAACATCTGGCATCCCGGCATCATCAATATCCATTGTGTAGTTTGGTTCACACACTTTTTACACACACAGTTAGCAGCTATTACAAGTGCTTACTTTATTAGTTCGACGAAATAACAAAACACTTGAACCACTTAAAAAAAAACAAGGGTCCTTGACAAAAAAAAGGTTCCATGACTTTATTACGATAGCGTTGTTTTCAAATAAAACATAACACTTCACAATAAGATAAGATTTCCAACATGTTGGGTTAAAAACAATACTGGCTACTATATAAAAAACTTAAGAAGTCAACAACAAAGCTGCCCCCGATATCATAATTACAGTAAGTCGTGTTACTGGTGTTATGACTTTTTTTACAGTACTGTGATCTTTAAATCAAGTCCTATAAGGATCATTTTTCTTTTTTTTTATATCTAAATTATTATCAAAGTTACAATAAGCACAACCACAGTAAATGTTGAGAAGAATCAACCGTTCGTTAAAATAATGACAGTAAGTAGACTTACTCTATTAAAATTATGTTTTATTTCATATTATTACTATCATATTTACAGTAACTAATGTTCCGGTAGATTGACATTATTTAAATATGGTGTTTTCGCTACACATATTCACAGTAAGTATAGTTACTGTATTTATTACTTGTGTAGTTCACAAAAAATAAAACCAATCCGTAAGCATACATGAAGTAAGTGAGTGAGCAGATATACTTACTGTAACAATGCTAAGAAAAACGTCACCATAGTCTAATACAGATTTTATTTTTAACAAAGTAAGACTATTTACTTTAAGTATACTAAATAAATATAATAGGTGAAAATCAAACTATTTTATCAATCTAACAGTAAAATCGATAGTTACTGTAAATATGTTTTTGGTCCTCGCAAATACGTGAGCGTGCGCGGGTGGTGCGGGGTGCGGAGGGAATCAGTCTTGTCGAATCCTGAATCCCGCTTAGTTCGCAGTCGCGCGACAGCGTTTGCAGGAGAAGGTTCGGGCGTGTGTGTGTTCGGGCTATTGGCGCCAAAACATCATTATTGTCGTAAGTTTCATTATTTATTAACTATGTAGGTTTTGACTCAGCATCTATCTGTCCACCCGGCCAGGAACTCGAGTAAGTAGCGTGCGGCCATCGAGATATAAGTACTAACGTACTAGAGAAGCCACGTCAAATAACTGAACTGTCCTATTCTTCGTAATTTGAATTTCTAGTTCGCTGCAGCGCTAAAATAATAACATCGGCTAAACCGTAACGAATTTACCACAGCGCTAGATTTGCTGCGGAAGTGTAGGTATTTGTATGCTGAGTGAGGTGCGGCGCGATCGCCGCAGTTGAACGAGACAAAGTAGTAATTTACGGTGTCTTCTCTAGTACGTTAGTACTTATATCTCAATGCGTGTGGCATAAAAATTCACCAGCAGAACATTCAAACCACCACAGTTCGTACCATTCAAAATACGTTACCATTCAAAATTTTTAAAATAATGAAGTAATTTTGTTGTACTGGTACTACTTCGTTTAGGAATGTCTTTTTTATGTGTCATTATATCATTGTAGTCACTTTTTGCTTCTTTTTACAGGAATCAAAATGAGTTCAAGAAGAGATTTGATATTAGAACTAGCTAAGAAATGTAACAGAGAACCAAATTACAGTCGAGATAATACTGATACTAATTCTAAAGCACAAGGCCAAAACGCTTTGCTTTGTGATGAATTTATGCCAGAATCAGATGAAGAACCTTGTGAACCACCACTGGAACAAACGACGACATTATTTGAAGACTCTGATGACAGCGTCCGAGATAAAGATTATATTCCTGAGGATCTATCATCTTCGGAAGCTGACGAAGAATATAATTATAAGACAGCAGCATCTCAAACATGTCAAGCTCTGCCACCACGCTCGCCATCAGCTTCACCACCAAGGCGTTCCTCACCGGCTTCACCACCAAGGCGTTCCTCACCGGCTTCACCACCAAGGCGTTACTCACCGGCTTCACCAGCAAAGCGTTCCTCACCGGCTTCACCACCAGGTTTTCCACCGAGATGTTCGCCATCTTTACTCGAATCAGGTTCGCCAGGTACGCTATCGTTACTTGAATCAGGGTTACCACTGCAACGTTCACGATCTGGTTCACCTCAACATCTTGCAGAACAAAGTAGTTCAACAGTTTTACGAGGTTTGCCAGTAAATGCTTCACCATCCACTGAAACTCAAATGGATAGAGGAGTAAATAGAGCAGGTTTGCCGCGAAAAAGAATGGTTATTTCCGAACCATTAATAGAAAGAAAAAAAAGAAAATTAGAGTCTGAGATTGCAAAACTTGAATTAAAACCCCCTTGTGGAGAAAAATGTCCGAAAAAATGTTCCTATAAGTTTACACCTCTTCATAGAGACAGTATTAATAATATGTACCGTATACTTAACAAAGAATCTCAAGGTATATTCATAAAAGGAATGGTTGACACAAAAGAAGTTAAAACAAGAAGGACTTCACAAAGGGAAAATGCTAAACGGAGTGTATCTTATGCATATCATTTGAAAGATAGTAATGATGACAGAATTGAAGTGTGCAAAACTTTTTTTTTATCTACTTTGGGATACAATGCTAAAAATGATTGCAGGGTTTTAAATATCTTAAAGAGAAATGTGGATGATCAGAAAGATAAAAGAGGCAAATATACACGGGAAAATAAAATAGATAGAGATATTATAAAAAATCACGTATTAAAATACAACCCAGCCATATCACATTACAGACGTGAACATGCACCAAAAAGACTTTACTTACCTAGCGACATAAACATGACAGAAATGTATAAAAATTTTTGCGAAACTGAACCTGATACTAAAGTGTCTATAGAAACATACCGTCATGTTATAAAAAAAGAGATGAATATATCCTTTGCCCACCTAGGCAATGAAGAATGTGAACTATGCGCGTTATTCAAAGAACACAACAAGGATCACATTGAAAGTCAAGACCAGACCTGTGATACTTGTAAGCAATACCTATCTCATAAAAATAATTATACCACAAGCCGAATTAACTACAAATTCGATGCAGAAAATAGTGCAAACGAAACTGACACTAAATATTATTCCGTGGACCTTCAAAAGGTCATAATGCTGCCGAGAATGGAACAATATAAAGCAGCGATTTTTTGCAGCAGAATTATTGCTTTTAATGAGAGTTTTGTTCCACTTGGTAAGTCTTCAAAAAACTTTCCTGTTGCAGTCTTGTGGAATGAAACTGTATCAGGTAGAAGCTCGCATGATATTCTTTCGGCATACAGAACATTCTTTTTGCAAAATCGAGATACTGAAAAAATTGTGTTGTGGGCGGATAACTGCTCCTCACAAAATAAGAACTGGGCTTTGTTGTCTTTTTTAATTAATATCATAAACAGCGACCTAATTGCCACTAACACAATCGAGATTAAATATTTTGAGCCTGGTCACACTTTTATGTCTGCGGACCAGTTCCATCACCAAGTCGAGACAAAATTGCGTAACACCAAAGTGTATGATTTTGATGATTATGTTGCACGTGTGAAAAGTGTGAATTCTATGAAAACTATCGTTAAAGAAATGACCTTTACTGATTTTTATAAGTATGATGAATGTGTATCGCAACACAAAATTCGAAACTCCTCACCACGTATTTACCTAAAAGACATCACATACGTTAAAGCAGAAAGAGGCTATTTCACCCTAAAATTTAAAAAAGATCAAGATGACGAAGACTTTCAAATTTTGGACTTTTTACAAAATAAAGTCTTAAAAAATAAAACATTTCCTGAACTTAGGCCAAAAGCTACCCCACGAGGTATAACAGAGGAAAAGAAGAAAGAGATACTAGAAAAGCTGGTTCCATTGATGCCAGAAAATAGACGAGTATTTTGGTTGAATATACCAACTTCTAATGCTTCTGATCTTGAAGATTAAAAAGAAGATTGTTTCAATTTTATTTTTATTCGGTTTTTTCTCATTTTTAATATAACATATCATTTGTAAGACTTTAGACTTAGTCTAAGAAATGTGATTATGCTTTTAAGACAAACATTGTTTGTTATAATTAGGTATTATGGAGACTGATTTGATTCGTATGATCTCAAATAAGTGAGAGGTTTTAATTTAGGTACAACTTAGTGGGACTAGACTTTTAATGATAGATAAAAGTGATTGTTGGAATTCATAATGATTATAAACCTGTTTTAGTTGTTGTTAATTATACTATTGATAAATGGAGGCGATACAAGACTGTAACTGATAATAATTAATACTTACTTTCAGTACAACTTTCACGGCTCAATAAATATTTTTTTCTATTATAAAAATTGTTTTTTATTCATAAGACATTTAAATTAATTGCCTAACGCTATTTACAAAACTGAATGTATCAATGTACGGAATTAGATTGCAGACATGCCCTTTTATTTTCAAAATATGGGAAGTTTGCGAGAAAAGTCCCTGGATTTGTGGGCTATATAAAGATGTTGTAGTAAACATAGTTACAGTAACTTACATCGACAGAATATTTCGTTAAATATAATTACAGTATCTTACCGACTTACTGTAAATATGTTTAAGAAAATGTTAGTTGGGCTGATACAAGTGGTAATTATAGGTACAATTCATTAGATAAAATAAAAACCATCAATATGTAACAAATAAATTATATTCAAGATTAATCTACTAAAAAGTATCTTTTATTATCCGTTTAAATATTTAAGCTATCTGCTATAATTATCAAGATACACCAATTTAAACATCTCGAAACAAAAGTTCGATTTCCCACCATTTACATTTTTTGACTTACTGTAATTATGATATGGGGGGCAGAAAGGAGAACGAAAGAAATCTCTCGCGCGCGTAAACATAACTGCCTGACTTTTTTACTTAAAACGTCAAAGTCTATGAATGTAGTAGTGTTGGGTATCGTTATAATGTGAATTTAGTCGACTATTACCGTAAAAAATTCGGTTATATTCGGACGAGAATATAAGGAGTAATAGCGATTTTAGAGTTAATTCGATAATTCGACGGCGGCCATTTTGAATCGACCCCGAGAGGGTGTCGCCACAGATGCGGGTTTTTTGACAGACACCCCGAGAGGGTGTCCCCACAGACGAGGGGTTATAAGATTGCTTTGGGAATGGTAATCTACTCTGCTTTCCCTCAATACAAGCTACACAAGGAGTATATTCACTAGAAGTGTAATTAATTCCACTGGCCATACCTTGTTTTAGTAAATCCATACTTCGCTTATTTAGATGCCCAAGCCTACGATGCCATAACTGCTGTGACGATTTTGCCTCACACAAATTCGCAGTCTCCGGTCGTTCTCCATCCGATGACTGAATGTCTGACACATTCGCAGTCACAGAGTAACACGATGCACGCAGCTCGCGTTCAATAGTCGGCTGCTGACACGCCAGGTCTAACTGATAGACACCGTTGACCATCGTAGCGCTGGCAACTGCAATCTTTTCATAATAAATATTACATTTCTGTGCACTAAAATGCACTTCAAGTCCCTTTTAAGCCATTTTCCCAACAGAAATCAGATTTGTTGACAATCCCGGTACGTAAATAACCTCACTTAGTTTTGTAGTTTGAGTTTGGCCTTCTAATAACAAGTGCACTTCACCATGTCCTTCACTACACATCTTTCCTTTGTTGGCTACTGAGACCAACCGCGGAGTGTCCACAACATAATTTTGTAATAAATATTTGTTGTTTGTCATGTGACAGGTCGCGCCAGAGTCCACATACCAAGCATTCGAATTGATATCTACAGATAATGCAGTTAATAAAGTGCCGTTCCACGCTTTTTCGCATTTTTGACTCTGTTTTTCACTTTTGTTGGCCTTATTTGGACAGTTCTTAGCATAGTGATTCGGTTTCTTACAAATAAAGCACTTGTACTTGTTAGAAGTTCTATTTACATTTTTTGCATTCCGGTTTGTAAACATTGCATTTTCCTCATTCTTGTCAAAGTCTCTGCGCAATTTTTCTTGTAATAATTTACTCTTAACTGTTTCACTACACAATTTAATGTTCGAATTTTCTAATGCCATAATAAGCGGGTCGTAATCTGGTGGCAAACCGCTTAATATCAAGACAGACAGAAAATCATCTTCCAATGGAGCGTTTATATCTCGTAGTTGTTGATCTAGGTCCGTGATCCTTAGAAGATATGCTTCCATGTCATTAAATTGTTCCAATTTCAATCCAAACATTGTACGTAAAAGTCCAAGACGTCTACACAGCCCTCTATCTTCATAGGCAATTTTAAGGTTATTCCAAGCCTCAAAACCACTGGTTGCCTCACCATCAATGCAATTCCATAGGTCTTCATGAATCAGATACATCCGCATTAAGAATTTCCAATTGCCGTAATTCGATATACCGCCGAGCTTCTCAAAATTTACAGAAATTCCAGCACTTGTAGCTGTAGACGCTGATGACGCCGGCATCGCCGGTGCCGGTAAAACCACATTATCCGGCATAGTGTATTTTCACCGAAACTAATGACGTACTATTAATTACCATTTATCCTGGGCCCATAACCTGATGGGTTATGAATAAAATAAGAGAGGATTAAATTGATAGAAAAAGATATATTGGAAACAGTAGCACAGTTAAGCACAGCAATGACAAGTATTTTGTTTAACAAAAAGAAGATAGTAACCACAGACTAAATTACATAGATCAAAGATTAAATACAGATAACAAATGCAGTACTAAAATAGCACATGTACTATATTGTTTGGTTTATAGTTTCAACACATACAAGGCATACAAACATTTTACAATAAGTTTATATATAATATAATATAATAAAGATACATACATATTGACTGGCCTGTTGGTCTAGTGGTTAGTGACCCTGACTGCTAAGCCGGAGGTCGTGGGTTCGATTCCCACCCAGGACAAATCTTTGTGTGATGAGCATGATTGTTTGTTCTGTGTCTGGGTGTAATTTATCTATAATATGTATGTATTTACAAAAAAAAAATGTATATATGTAGTATATCAGTTGTTTAGTACCCATAACACAAGCAAATATAATTGCTTAATTTGGGGCTAGATGGCGCTGTGTGAATGTGGTAGAATATTATTATTATTATTATTATTATTATTATTATTATTACATACATAGAGTGCTAAAACATAATTCTTTTGCCTTTACCTAGTTAGGTAAAGACTGTACAAAAAAGATTAGAATTCTTTGTACTGTGCCACCGTGCCGGGTCTATTACTTTCTATATACACCTATCACTCGAAAAATACGGTATTAGTTTTGTTATGTCCAGTAGGCACTCAACAATATATTATTTAATTTTAGGATTAAAAATTCATATAGTACCTACGATAATAAAGGAACAGAGAGTAGGATTTTTAATTTACCTAATTTATTGTGATAATTTCACAGTCTGCAAATATTTTAGTTTGGTTAGAGACTAAGACGTTTTGTAAAGCCTTTTTTTTCTTCCTTTCTTGCAATCAAATAAATAAATCAAAATAAGATGCATTGAAAGTAGAAGGGTAGGTATTTACTTTAGCCTAGTATCTAATATTTCTCCGTTATCAGAAACACGTGGGGCACTTACACTATTTATATCTGAAGCGCTAAATTTGAAAATTTGTACACGCTCCCCCCACCAGTGAAAGGACATACATCATATAACCTTTTTTTCTTTTTAGCATATAATCGTCAGAAATCCAAAGGTTCCTACGACGCTCGAGTAAATCCCCATTTAGCCTTTCGGGCGCCTCTACTATAAATTTTTGTACAAGTGGTTAAACTATTTACTTTTCAACTTTCGCGTTGCATGATATAGTAAAACTAAATATACGGGAATACTTAAATAAATAAATATATGTGCTTGTGACCACGGCCGGTGTAACCTGGTCAAAACGTCAAGCAAAATAAGGTATGTAAATACCTAATGCATGATCGCGTGATTCGTATATTTAGTTTTACTTAGTGTTTAAACTGTTCTCTTGTGCCTACAAAGTGATAAGTGACATTAATATTAGCTACAGACGGTTTTAAGTGCATTGTACATCATATTAAGTGAAATTTAAAAGCGTAATCAAATTATTTCGCTGCGCTTGCAATAACATAAAGATACCCCCAACGATATTATTTTTCTTCTAAGCGCCTGTAGAGATCAAAAAGTAATACCCTATTATACTACTCGCAAACGCCTACAAGAATAAAATAGTTAACCACTAAATCAATATTTATATAACGAATGTTAGGCGTAGATGAATGGAAAGTATAGAAACTATTCTAATATTTGGACACTGTAATATACATTATTATGGCATCCAAACAAAACAAACAACATCATAACCCAGCACCGACAAATTGTGGAGCATGCAATCAGCCAATAGCTGGCGAAGTTTACCTTGTATGCCGCAAAGAAAACTGTAGGAGAATCTATGTATTTATTTATTAATCAAACGCACGTGCATTAACGTGCGTACACAGGCGGACTTAATGCCGTTGGCATTTTCTACCAGTAAACCAAGGTGATGCAGAGATATATATATCCTATCCTGACCGTATCCGGCCACGGCGACTGATGCCTGACTATTGTGAGCTTCGTTGGTGTGCTCTTAGGTGACTGACGTAGCCAATTTTTGAAGCAAATGTACGACCACACTCGTTGCAAGTCAGCACTCCTCCGACGTAATTATAATTCATGGCCACAGGTGATCGGGCCCTGAGCTCATCTCGCTTAGCATCGAGTTCTGCTCTACGTCTTCTTTCAAAATTAAACACCTTATCATCACAGTACGCCTCCACATTGGTCGGGTCTGCTGCTTATGTCTCCCATTGCGACGGTTCTAGGTCACATCGCTTCATAGGACGCTTCAGCACACCTGGATGTACTTTGCAGCGGGGCAATTATCCTAAAGATAAGCTTACCTGGACCTACCAAAAATGCTTATGTTCCCGAAAAAAGGGTGGAGATAACTCCTCGACACCGGCACGAGCTTCACCAACAATTGAAATATCAAACGTCACTGTGCGAAACAAGCCTCAGATTTCTACTTACCAACAATCACATGAAAAAGAAATGCAAAATAACAGCTACCGAAATTTCTACACTTACATCTGAAATACGACTTCGTAGAGTAGAGGTATCGTTTCTCAAAGAGCACCTGACATTGATGTCCGCATCATTGGCACAGTGCCAATCAAGACTGGATGACGTCGTTAGCCATCTGAACCAGTCTGATAATCAGCTAAAGTTATTAGAAGACCTCGATCTAGAAGTAGAGCTGCTAAAACTCAAGTAACCGGTCTTAATTCCAATCTTGTTGAAGAAACTGGAAAAAAAATTGGTGTCAGAGAAATCTGCCTTCATTTGTTCCACAGTTATCTCACATCTCGGAAACGGTGTTTTAAAGTTGGAGACTACGTCAGTAACCATCAAGATGTAACCATCGGGATACCGCAAGGGAGTATCCTTGGTCCCACGCTTTTCCTGGTCTATATTAATGATCTGTCATCTCAAGAACACATAAGTGATGCACAAATGACTTTTCTTTATAAAGTATTAAGAAGTGATATTAACTGGAATCTTTTAAATTGCGTGTCCAGCCATTTGCTAGGACTAATTTAAAACAATTCTCACCCATATACCGGTTGTCTAAAGCATATAATGCTATTGGCGGAGAGGTGGATGTGTTTGCTGACATGCTATCAAGTTAAAAGGTCGTTTAGATTAAGATTAAGTTAAAATTGTGCAAATTAGATCTCAAGAAAAAAAATGTTATCCCATTGTGTATGTTTAATGTTTTAGTGTGTTATAAATGTTACCTCCATAATGCATGTTGTGACACCTTAAAATGTTGTGCACTTAGTAACTATTTGAGTGTTTTTAAATGTAATATGTCAAACAGTGTAACAACTACTGGTTGTCCAAAATAAATAAATAAATGATCAACTATGCTATGACACGGTCATTATATTCAATGATAGGTCATGGAAGGAAGTTTATAAGGTAGCGCAAAAGGGCTTTGATAGGATTGCCAATTGGTTGAACAACAATCTTTTATCTTTAAAAGCAGCAAAGACGAATGTAGCATGCTTCCACAAAACGGCACGTTCGGCTTCACCTGTGGGCTTGGAAATTATTTCACATTCCTGCACTACCAACCCAGTGTCGGTACTCTGCCTGGCTGTAGGTGTATGCGTTTGAACAGGACAAAGCCAATAAAATATCAGGGGATTATTATTGACGAGAGACTTACTTTTGGCAACCACATCGCGGCTACGTCTGCAAGAGTTAGAAAAATTATCTTTACTATGACAGCTGCAAGCTGAGCCCCACGCCATCGCCTGTGCGTAAAATATGTTGTTGTATCCCTCGGGAACCAGACCGATTTTCGGGAAAAAGTAGCACAAGTCCGTCTCCGGAACCGAATCTATGTACAGACCAATTTTTGTTTAAATCGGTTCAGCCGTTTAGGCGCTGAGTGGTAACACACACACACACACGCACACACACATACACACATACAAACTTTCGCATTTATAATAATATTACTTTATTACCCATTGGACAACCCAACAATGTGGGATCGTTTTCCCAAAAATATTCAACTCCAAAGCAAATAGGTTAAAAATTAATTTTCTTATGAAATCTATCTAAATCTTAATGGTAAGACTTATTACTTAAACACAATGTTTTTATTAAGAAAATGAAAGTTAGGTACTTTAAATTAAACGCATCATATTTATATTATACATATATTAAAAAACTCAGTGTAGTTAAGTACGTATGAAAGGTGAATTGCGGTAGTTTCTTTCACCGTCACTTTTGCATCCAAAAATACTACAACGGACTCTTTCTTATATATAACTTCATGTTAGTATATTTATGAAATACTTCCAAAATCCGGAACAATACACAAATTAAATGGACTATTTGCTTAAGATATATATTTGCCAAATAAGAATGGCAATAATTAAGTATTTGTTTTTCTTTACGTCTTTATTGTTAACTAATGAATTTATACAAGTGTATGAAAAATATTTAACTTATTTAGGCTCTGAGAAAAGCGGACAGAAACTGCGTACTTAGTTATCCGCCTCCGCTCCATATTATTTCGACCACTACCCTTTCGTGGTTCGTGGTCGTTCGTGGATGTCGTAAGATTAAAAAGAATATCAGATCTACCAATACCTTTACAAAAGGCTTAAAACCGCGCTAAGTTACATCTTTGGTTACTGCTTCGCTCCCATCGCTTTTAGCGTGATGTTCTATAGCAGGCCTGTCCAACATACGGTCCCTGGACCACCATGCGGCCTGCGTAAGGCCTTCATCCGGCCCGCGGCCTGGTTAAAACTTAAATAAAAAAATATTTAGTAATAATTAGGTGAAATAATTAGCAAAACTGAAACTTTCTTAATTGATAAAAATTTAAAAACAACGAAATATGACACTAAATCGCGACGTTACCACTCATGAAGCATAAACGCTCTTCAAACCGCTTGGATCTCAATAAATCGCTGGTTTTACAGCCACACCATTTAACCTTCGATGTTCACACCTATATAAACACATCAATTTGGGCATTCGTTCAATTCTATCAGATTGTAACATAGACACACGTGCTAAACTTATTAATTATCAATTTTGTATAATTTTTATCACATTGTGTATAAAATGAAGTTCTTCTTTCTGATCTGTTTCCTGTCAGCTTTGGTAAGCATTTTTTAAATTTTATTTTGTTACCTAAAGCCCATCTGCTGGTAAGTGGTAACTGTCGCTTATGTACTGCTTTAATGTCCGATACTGCAAAGCCGCTGTATATCGTGATATTAAAAAGCAATTCAATTCAATATAATAGGTAAGTACTTTTTTGCAAATTCCACTATGTTTATTAGGAGGTAAATAGTATTATATTTATATTGTGGGCCCTGTAAGGCACAGCAAAATAGTGGCGAAGAGGATGCTACATTATAAAAAAATAATATGTAAAAAGATAAAGTAAAAATAATGATAATAAAATTAATTAATAATAATTAAAATAAATAATTAAATTACAATAAAAAAAACAAAATTATTACAATAAAAAATAATAAAATACAATTAAAAATAAATAAATAATTGAATTACAATAAAAACATTACAATTTAAAATATTATTAAAAAAAATAATTACGTAAATACTTAGGTAAAAATTTAGAATAACATACCAAAATGTCATATAATTTTTAAATTACCAAAATTTAAAAATTAATAGAGATAAATACTAATTAAAATCTTTTATTTACAAAATAATTGCATTTTAAAATGTCATAATAACTTAAAATTAAACTTCATCTGTTATTTTATTATTATATTAAGTAGGTTAGGTATAATTATGAATCAATCCATACTTCCATGCTAATATTATAAATGAGAAAGTTACTTTGTCTGTCTGTCTGTCCGTTACGCTTTCATGCCTAAACCATTGAACCGATTTTAATGAAATTTGGCATATAAATAGAATAGTCTTTTAGGAACAACACAGGCTATCTTTATCGCAAGAAATGACTTGAAGGGGTTGAAATAGTGGATGAAAGATTCCTCCCCAGCCGGGGATCTCACCTTATCTCGGCGTGGGACTTACTAACCATGGTTAGCTAGAACCACGGTGAACTAAGAGGAACCCCAAGGAGGCGCCGCTCCTCTGGACTTTGGTGGTAAGTAGGCCTCCCAAATCTGACACATCTTTCCCACGAAAAAAAAAAGTTGGATGAAAGTTTGTATTGAATATGCGATATAGGCAGAGCTGCGGGCAACATCTAGTCATATCATAATATAATTGAGAATTGTAGCAGGTAATGTCCCCATAAACATGATATTAAATTAATAATTATGATTACAATTATTATTTACTCAGGAAGTCATTAATGCCGTAGTAGCATTTATTTAGCAACAGCTTTTTTAGTTTTTTTTAGAACTAAAGCGAACTGAAGGCGGACGTCTAGTAAGACGTCCGCCTTCAGTTCGGTTTAGTTCCATTCGGTCTTACAACAAACGGCTAGTTAAATTTCATTGCAATAGTGTCGTATAGCATTATGCAGATTAACAAATGCAGATTTAAAATTGTGTAAATGATTGCCAAAATAATGTTTAACATAATAAAATATAACGTTACCAGACCTAATTGTAGCTATCTAAAGGTGAAAGAATTTTTTCAATTGACAACGTAGTTCTTAAGTTTAATCGGAACAAACAAATGTGATAAAAAATTAATCTTTTCTAATATTAGTTTAAATATTCTTATTTGGCTGTAGGTTAATTGGCTGACATTTTGTAATTTATAAAATTCATAAATGTTAATTCAATTAACCTAAATCAATAAATATATTATTTTGATTTGGTTATTAATTAAGTGTCACTATTTCACAGTGGAATTTAAAGATTCTCGAACCAAATGTTTCAGCACTTCATACTTTTGTCGCTAAATAAAGGCCTGGAACTCTTTACCAGCGCATATGTTCCCATCTAATTATAATCCTGGGTCTTTAAAGCATCTCACTTAGCCGCCATTATAAAGGCCACCATACCAGTAGCCTGGCTTTTGGAACGGTAGATTCCACTGACTGCTTACCATCAGGCAGACTGAAGTCGCTTTGGTAGGTTAACAGTAAAAAAAATCATGGTAAAAAGGCTATTGCCGTAACTAAGTCACGCGTAGGCATATGCGTAGTAAGTAGTTTCAGCCGTCTGGAGGTTAGCAGTTTTTTAAAGGGTGCCGTCCCTAAATGATAAAACGGGGCACTATTACTGAGACGCCGCTGTCCGCCTGTCCTAGTCTGTAAGTCCGTCTGTCACCAGGCTGTATCTCATGAACCGTGGTAGTTAGACAGTTGAATTTTTCATACATGATTATGAAGATATTTCTGTTGCCGCTATAATACCAAATACTAAAGAAACAGGATAAAATAATATATATTTAGGGGGCTGATGACATATTGTAAATTGTGATATTCTGGATCACAGTTTATTTTCACGAGACTTCCAGTCAATATCCCTAACAATATAAATTCAGAAGCTACTTAATTTTTATGGTTTTTATAAGGTAAAGTCAATATGCAATGGTCTGTGGTAATGGTTTTATTTGGTGAGGGTGAAAAGACGTTATTTTAGTTTTTGAGAAGATTATTCTGTAAGTTAGGTTATGTAGCCAGGCGACTGCGAAAGCTCGTTCGAAAGGCATGTCTGTCATAGCGCTCGGGAAATACCGCAGAAGGTAGTTTACTTACTAATTAATTTTAACTTTATTAAAAAAATCTTTTATCGTACTTTTCATCATTACACCTCGGGACCACTTAGGTCCCGCACAGTGAGGTTTCAGAGAAACTTTCTCCCTCGTACAATAAGTTGAGCTAGGTATAATAATTATGACGGTTTTTTTGTTTTGTTCTAAGAAACTGTCGTTATTTTAATAGCCCTCACGTTAAACTGGTGTTTGGAGCATTGGTCCGGAGTAAACTCGAGTCTGGCATGTGTGTGTTGAATCCGTATGAAAAGAAATATGCTCTAATGTTAGAAAAGATCCAAAAAGCTTTTCTGCGTTATTTGTATAATAAGCTATATGGATATATTACCCTTACCTATATCCTACACAGTTTTTGCTTGGATGTCTCGGTTTTAACTCATTAGAGGTGAGACGCTTGTGTGATCAGATGACTGTAACTTGTAAGATCCTAAATGGGATGATTGATGCGCCGGATCTTCACGATGAAACCTGCAGGCTGTTTGTGCCTGATAACTATTGTCGTGGCAGGAGTCACAGATTGCTTGCGGTTCCGTCGTGCCGAACCATTGCTCGCTCTAAGGGCAAGATTCACAGACCGCACTTTGACTTTACTTTGATGCAAAGATCTACTTTGTACCAAAAATATGTATCTTAGGCCCAGATTCACAATCGTGACTTTACTTTACAGCAAAGGCACCTTCCCAAAGTAAGCTTTGTATTGCCGAAGATTACTTTCAACTTCATATTCAAACATATTTTTGGTACAAAGTTTAGACTTTACTTTGTAAAGTCAAAGTGCGGTCTGTGAATCTTGCCCTAATTCTCCTATACCGCGTTCACTAAAAGAGCTTAACGCTCTTCTGGACCTAAACCCAGAATGTGATTTATTTGCGGATGGGTGGAATGTGTGAGTGAAAAAGTAGTTTTAGTTTTTTTGTAAGTATTTATAATTTATAATTATGTATCATTAAATAGTGTAATTGGTTAACACCGTTCTGTTTAATGTAAAAATAAATAAATAAGTAAATGACGTAATTAATATTGAGACAAATTTTAGAAATAAATAGCGTCTCTAGTGTTTACTTTGAGAACTAAATTTGACATTGGTGACAGTAAAGCACGTTGTAGAGCTAAAGTAATAGACTAATAGTTTTGGATAAATTATATTAATATCCCAAAATTAGGTTTATTTTTTTTTCTATTTTTGCCAACAGTAGCAGACGAGCAAACAGCCCACGTGATGTGTAAGTGGTAACTGTCGCTCATGGACGACTCAGAGTCTCTGGCGTTGCTCCTGCAATTCTATTGAACAATGTATATGATTACGGTTACCACTCATTACCATTAGGTGGACAATAAGCTTGTTTACTATCGAAGTTGTATGGAGTAATGTGAATGTGATTTTTATTTTGTTTCAGTTCGCTACATGCCAAGCTCAGATTTTGCAAGGTATCTTCTGCAGGTTACCAGGTATACTACTGCATTATATATACCTTTTCTGTGTATGAATCTCAGCATTGGGATAGTACAGGGTTTTCCAATAAGAGGTTTCTCAGTGATATTTCAAAAAACGAGATTTTTAAGAGAAATCAATTGATGTTTATTTCATTGTAAAGAGAAAGGTATGTAATAACAATGAAAAACGATATCAGCAAAATGGCCGCCACGGCTATGCTTGCAGCATCATAACCTTGTCGACAAATTCGCACATTTGCGGTTGTATGTCCTCGATAACTTCACGAATTCCATCTTTAATGTCTTGAATCGATTGTGAAGCATTGGCTTAGACGTCTTTGACGTGACCCCAAAGAAAAAGTCTAAAGGTGTTAAATCATAAGATCTCAGAGGCCAATTGTGATCACCTCTTCGAGAAATAACACGGTCAGGAAACATTTCTCGCAAAGTTGCAATGGTTTCGTTGCAGCGCCATCTTTTGTTAAAAATAAACGTCGTCCACATTAATATCTTCCAATAAAAAATCATTTCGACGAGGAATCGACAATCGTGGGTTCTCGTCAACACTACGCTATAGCAGCAATATTCTCAGTTGTTCTTGAGCGACGCACACATTTTCGATTGTTCACATCACTGACATGGCCCAAGAGCACCAGTTTCACTATTGCCGGCCGAGAAGGTGCTTCACGGCGACCCAAAAGTTCTTTAGTTTTGCGAACTGTGACTGAAAATTATGCATTTTCACCATTTTTGTAGTGAATTTTTACAATTTCAGTGCGTTGTTGAAGCGTGTAATAACAGAGGCAAGTGGAGACGCCTCAGAACTAAATATTTATTTGCCTGGATAGCCTAAGAGGCGATTTACAATGAAGCAGCAGTGTTAACTCTAACGTTAAATAGCAAAATCATCTCTTTGGAAGATATCTTTGGCCAGTAGTCTCCTCAGACTGATGTTAATAATAATATACTTGATACAAGAAAACGATTTTCTCTGAATTTTCCAAGTAGATTTCCTTCATTTTCTCATCGTTTCTGGGACTGCAGATTCTACAACCCCAGTGCCTAGAAATCCACCAAGCACACCAGGTCTAATGTCAACTTTTGTGACTGGTTTAGATAACCTTACTTCATCTTGATCATCTGTTATTGAAACTACAGGCTCCACACTCCTAATGCCTGATAATTTACCAGGCACCCAAGTTCCATTTCTACCCAATTCAACTTCAGTGCCTGGAAAATTCATCTAATTCTTAATTACCAAATTTGTCTTCGATCTTAGGCTCTATAATACCTGTGACTGGTTCACCAGGCACTTAAGAACCAAGACTTTCAACTGCGGTGCCTGGTTTATATAATCTTAATTCATGTTCTTCGTTACTAAATCCCATTACTGGTACGCCTATTTCGCCGAACTGAGGTTATTCTCTTCCTATCAGTTCTTCTATAACTGGTATACTGGATAAAGGTCTTGTACAAGACACTTCTTTTGGTTTAAATCAACTAAATGAATCAAACTTAACTAACTCCTTAGCCAGTTCAACGCATCTAGATTTGCCAATGAGCAGGCCAATTTAGAACTAGGGGTCTCCTGAAGTGCCAGACTCTATTTTTGGTTTAAATCAAGCAAAAGTATCCAATTTAACTAATTCTGATTAACCTCCAGGTCATCCATTGTGTAAAACAACTAGAAAAAAAATAACAACAACTACTCATGAATACACTGAAACTACTCCTGAATACACTGAAACTACTCTTGAATACACTGAAACTACAGAAACACCATAACTACCCACTACGCCTACGCTAGTGGCGTTTAATAGGTTCGTATCTCTATTTGTTTTATCATACCAGCCAGTTATTATCTCATAACTAGGAGTAAGGCCTCTTCTCTAGAAGGCATGAGCATTGATCGCCAAGCTTTCTCAATTTGAATTGGCGATAGCACTTTTTGTTTGCAAGTCCAGGTTGCCTCACGATTTTTTCTTTCACCGTAAATCAGTAGGTAATATCCAAGGTAACTAGTAAATAGTAAAGTAAGGTAAATAGTAAAGTAGCATTGCTCCTGCAATGTCAGGGACGCTGCGAAGCTCTGGATTGAGGGAAGTGAGGAAAAAGGAAACGAGAAATTGGGCCTTCGGCGCTCTCACTCACCGAACGAAATGCAATAGTACGGATACTATTACTCTTACGTCGATCTTCTATGAGAGGGTAGTACTTCCTCGGTCGATCTGGCCCATTCAAGCTGAAACCAGCGTGGATCTACTACCGTGCAGTGAGTGTTATCATTATCACAGTACGCTTATGTTATCTTCTCATTCGATGGTTTAACCATCAATACGATCGTTAGATTGTATATTACCGCCTATAGGTATTTTAATAATATTTTTCTGTTTCCTTTTACAGATGATATCAAATTATCGACAATGGCCGCGTATCATTGAAAAAATATAGAGCATATTTTTTTAAATAAAACATGAGTTTGAATTAATTTGTGTTATTTATTTGTTTTATTTACCTGGTGTTCTTGTAGTCGCCTCTAGCGACACAAACAGGAAGAGATGGGGTGGTGTGTGTTGTAATTATCTTTATACATGTAATATAAATCTGACTGGTAGTTCCAAACAAACTCTTCTGCTTTTTAATATAGCTAGCTGTAGCCGCAGCACAGATAAAATAATACTAGGTTCTTATACAAGTTCCCGCTTTAGCCCCAGGTTAGCTTGCGTGAAATGACTGTAAAATAAAACATGTTATGGTTACTTTGGGTCTAGACATTTATTTATTTTATTTATTTATTTATTTATACACACATACAACTATTTTTACAGGTGAACTCTAATACAATAGTGTAGAACATTAATACTTTTTAACATAAGACATACTTTACAACATACTTTTAATGACTTTAACTAATTTACACATCCTTATTATAATTAAACATTTTACTACACACCTAGTGCACAATACGCAGCCTTTGTGAATTCGTTCAGCGAGCACGAGAAAATGTCCAATTTAATGGAAACCATGTTGAGCGTAAGCAGCGCCCTCGTAAGTGGTGCGTGTTGCAACAAGTTGGTACGCGCTCGCGGAACATCAAAAAGTGGCGGCCGCCATTTTTTTTAATCACTGTCAATTATTAATTGACAATCATTACTAGGAATCTAGATAAAGTTGTGAAGTTGATGTGATATCTATACACAGTATAGAAGGAAGTCGCAGGAAAGCGTCTACCTCTGTTCAAAATCGCTACTCTTAAAACCACTTAATGAAATTAAATGAAAATATATTTATTCATATAGGTTAATTAAATTAACACTTAAGAACGTCAAAATTTACAAAATGTCAGCCAATTAACCTACAGCCAGTTCGCTGACGAAGTAGAGCCATGAAAAGAACTGGCAAGAAACTCAGGCCACTCTTTTTAATCGCCAGGTTATTACAATTTTTGTAAGTTTCAATTTCAAGTAGATAGCATGCAAAGTGACACAGGCAATACACTTAACTCTATATGTAATTAATTACTTAGAGCTTTCTACGTTGTAAAGAAAAATAAAAGTAAAATGTGTGCTTCACAGGCTGCCTCAACTTGCATATTGCTACAAAAAGGTAAAGACAACATGTGAACTGTGGTAAATATTTCTATGTAGGGGAGAGTCTGCAGGTACCCTCGGCCAGTGTTAGTTACAGGAAAGTTCGCACACATACATGCACAAGTGTCACATCAACACGACCGCAGCACCATTTAGCCGTATAATCATATCAAACGGGCTGCCACTGCCGTGCGAACAACACGTGACATTCGTTTGTTTAACAGTAGGTACCTATACTTATGTGTGCGCCGTTTACTTTTTGAGTGCGGTTATTGTTTATACAATGTCAGTACTTCACCATAACATATTATTAATTCTGTAAGGTAGTCATTATAGTTAACAAATTAGGTAAATACTTGACGTTGTTTTTATTGATATTGCCGATATAAATAAAACATAGGATCGAGGCGGTCGGGTACAATCGGACACTTTTTTGTCGGGTACCCCCGGACATTTCTTTTATGACGATCAATCATCAATTATCAATATGCCCACAACAACGTCGGAAATACCAGAATCAACTGCACCTTCTACTGTAAATGAATTGCTCAACCAGTTGTCCCCTCTCCCTGATGCATCCAAGAGACGTCTTGCAGCGCGTTAACGAAAAACACAAAAAAGTGAGATTCTGACATCTTCGCTGGCTGCCACCAATAAAACTAAAACTACAACGATTAAAAAAAAAGCGGCAACTAATAAAATTTAAACAAAGAAGAATATTCAAAGTTTGATTCAGCTAGAAAGAGACCATGATACAGAATGCATCATTTGTGGAGAAACGTTCGAGGAAGATTGGATCCAGTGTCATAGATGCAAAGACTGGGCGCACGAAGCGTGTGTGGATATTGATCCATCGCTGGCTTACTTATTGTGAAGTATGCAAGGCTAAAGAACGATTTGATCATCAGTAATTCTATGTCCGGGGCTACCCTCCAAAAATTATTTTAACAAATATTGAAGACTGCTTTTAAGACTTGATTTAAGCTAAGATAATAAAACTATCAGTTTGTAACTTAATTAATATTATAAGATATATGTTCAGTTGAAGTTAGAGTTTAAAAATAAATGTTTATTTTCGTTGATTTTTAAGATATCATGAGTTTTATTTATGTGGCCGAGGCTACCCGACTCCCTTAGGTACTAAATAAACTGTTAATATTTGCTATAAGTATAAAGTAAGACTGAACTTAATATACTACAGGAGTTCACAATGTAAGTACCTCTATTATTTCACAAATCACAATGTATAATTTTAACAATATTTCTCTTTATTATGTTAGTATAAATGGATGGGCCATACTAAACCTGCTCTGCAAATGAAACAGTGACGAGAGGGAAGATTGTTAATACCGATTTATAGTCTTTATCAAAACTTTTGTTGATCGCTGAACCCTGAATCTCGAAAACCACAAACCAAACAAAACAGTGATGAACTCCCAACAAAACAAATCACCTACATACTTAGAAGCTAACAAAGTATTAAGTATGCCCAGAACTTATAGGAATTAGTATTGTCGACAAAAACTCTACTTTCTGACAGATGGCGCTGTCAAGTAAACATTGCCCAGTGATTGTGCTCTTGATATTATTTATTTAAAAATAGATATCAAAAACTTTTTGTGAAACTGAACATTACCACGGTGCTATAAGTCCATAAATACTGTGAAAAGTGTTATCTCAAAAATTGATACAGTAATAGTGAAAAACATTTTAATTTATGTGACGGATTACTTTTAACTTAAAATCGCAAAAACAACTGTGTAGTACCTACTATTTCGAGATCGAACATTTAAAAACAAAGACACGCATCAAATGACATTAGATAATTCAATTAATTACAAATATTTATACAATTGAACTAAATAAACAGTTTATGGAACGTACAGTTTAAGAAAAATATTTAAATTTATGACAGAAACTAGTGCAACTAGTGGAGAATAATAATAATAATAATAATAATAAAGCCATTTATTCCATATTGCCATTGAACTTACATTTTTGTTACATTAGTATTGTTAGTAATGATTTTTTTTTTAATTTATGTTAGTTTTTTGTTAGTTTTTTTTTATTTTGCAATATGGACCCCTTGTTGGGTAAAGGCCTCCTCCAACTTCTTCCATAACTCCCTGTCCTTGCCAGTGTTTATCCAGTTGTTGCCTGTTACTTGTATTATATCATCAGCCCATCGTCTTATTGGTCTGCCAACATTTCTCTTCCCTACTGGTCCTTTCCACTGCGTGGTTTCTATCGTCCATCGATTGTCCTGGCATCGCGCAATATGTCCTGCCCATTTCCATTTTTGTGAGAGCGCATAAGTGAGAGCATCCGCTAGGTTTGTTTTGAGTCTAATAGTTTTGTTTTTTATTTTATGTATTTTTCTTATCTTCAACATGCTCCTTTCCATAGCTGATTGGGTACTCTTAATTTTGTGTTTTACTTTACTAGTGAAAGTCCAAGTTTGGCAACCATATAGCAGGCATGGCAAGAGACATGTATCAAAAACAATCTTTTTTAAGTGTGAACTGTAGTTTCCTTTTAGAATTTCC
Organism: Parascotia fuliginaria; assembly: GCA_963082885.1. Classification (NCBI taxonomy): domain Eukaryota; kingdom Metazoa; phylum Arthropoda; class Insecta; order Lepidoptera; family Erebidae; genus Parascotia; species Parascotia fuliginaria. The sequence continues at coordinate 2,162,262 of OY720201.1, read as the reverse complement.
TTAAGTGACCAGAATTTGTTCCAGGTAACATTAATTCTTCTTTTTACTTCTTCTTCATTGCTAGACCTCCTGAATGATATTTGCTTGCCTAGGTACATATAGTGGCTAACATATTCTATTTTCTTTTCTTTTATAAAGATAGGTTTTTGATAATTATTGGTCATGATCCTAGTTTTATTAGCGTTCATTTCTAAACCGACTTTGGTGCTTTCATTATCAAGTGATCTCATCATTTCCTCTAGGTCTTTAGATGTTTCAGCTATTAAAACGATATCATCAGCAAACCTTAAATGATTCAGGTTGCTACCACCTACTTGCACTCCTTTGTTTGACCAGTCTAATTTGCAGAATATTTCTTCAAGTACTGCGATAAAAAGCTTTGGCGAGAGCGGGTCACCCTGCCGGACTCCTCTTTGTATGGCTATTTCGTCGCCTCTGGTTTCTAATTTTACTTTGCTTGTGCTGTTACTGTAGATGTATTTTAAAATGTTAATATATTTTTGATCTATATTTGAGCGTTGCAGCGCATTCCATATAGCGCAGTGGCTGATGCTGTCGAAAGCTTTACTGTAATCTATAAATGCTAGATACAGAGGTCTATTAAATTCTCGATACTTTTCTATGGTTTGTTCTAGAGCCTGTATATGGTCTATAGTGCTGAAGCTAGCTCGAAAACCTGCTTGCTCTTTGGATTGTTGTTCGTCTATTTTACGTGTTATTCTTTTTAGGAGTATTGAAGAAAACAACTTGTATATACTTGGTAATAAACTAATAGGTCTGTAATTGCCTATTTCCAATGGGGTTTCCTTTTTTAAAAAGTAGAATTATGTCCGATGTACACCACTGTTTTGGTACAGTCTCTGTCTCTAACACCATATTAAAAAGTTGAGATAGGTGATTAATTAAGATAGGTGTGCCTAGTTTGAGGACTTCGTTGCATATTCCGTCCGGGCCAGGGCTCTTCTCACTTTTCAACCTTTTCATGTGTTCGCTAAGTTCCATCTTTTCTATTGGTTTGACGTTATTAGTTTCCTTAGAGTTATCAGTTTCAGCATCAGTATCTTTGTCGTTTCGTCTCCGGTATAAGTCTTTAAAAAAGTTTGATGCATGATGTATTACGTCTTTCCTAGATTTTGTCACCTCTGACTGTTGTTCAAGCTTTTGTATCCATGTTTTATGCATGCTTAGTTCTTTGTAGGCTTTTTTCGTGCTTCTGAAATTCTGAATACTTCTTGTGATAACTTTTTGTCTATGATTATTATAATCTTTCCTGATAGAGCGATTACTTTCTTTATATATCTTACTAAGTTCCTTTTTCATGTCTTTGGTTTTGTTCCTTGTTTGTATTAACTCAGTACGTCTTTTTATTAGTTGAAGAGTGTCTTTGCTAAAAATATTATGTTTTTCTCCTGTATCTGTCTTAATCGATTTCAAACTATTCGTTATGCTTCTTTCTAGGTAGTCATAATAGTTTTGGATATCCATTGTTTTTTCTACTTTGTTTTCTAGGTGTATTTGGAGATTCGTCATGTAGTTTTGAATTTCGCTTTGAGACTTCGGCATAGTCAGTGATGTTACAAAGTTTATCCTGCTCTTTTGTTTTTTGTTTAGAAGTAATGTAGCTCTTACTGGTCTGTGATCCGAAGGAAAATGCGTTCGGTTTATAACTTCTATGTTAGTAATTAGTTTGCGATTGTTTGTCAATATAAAATCAATTTCGTTCCTAATCTTTTGATCTGGTGACATCCAAGTCCACCTGCGATTTTCTTTCTTCTTAAAAAATGTGTTCATGATGGATAATTGATTTTGAAAAGCATAATCTATAAGCAGGTTACCTCTTTCGTTTGCTTTTCCAAATCCATATTGGCCCATGACTGGGTAGTCTTCTGGTCCTGGACTACCTATTTTGGCGTTGAAATCACCCATAACTATGACTTTTTCATCAGCTAATGTATGCGCTGTTTCAATATCTTTGTAAAATTGAGCTATTTCGTCATCTGATGATCTTTCTGTAGGCGCGTAAACTTGAATGATTGATATTGAAAAACATTCAAACTTCAATTGTAGAAGTGCTACTCTTTCTGAAATTCCTGTAAAGTTAGTTATGTTATTTTTGTATATTTTTTTTATTAGAAAGCCTACTCCATGTAGACCTTTCGTTTGGCCGATATAGCAAAAGATATAATCTTGGTATTCTTCAATATTGCATCCCAGTCTCCGGACTTCCGAGATGCCTAGAATATCAAATTTGATGTATTTTAGAGCATGAATTAGTTCTAGATATCTTTCTGGCGAAGAGAGCGACCTTACATTATAAGTGACCACTCTTAAGGTTGTTACATAATCTATGCTTTTACTTTCGAATTTACCTATATCTCCTTTTTTTGGTGGAGGGTTTCGGTCTAATTCCCCACGAGGACCAGTCGGGTTGGGGAATGTTGTGTTGGTATACTTTGTTTGTGTTAACTTGGTAGTTGTTGAATTCCGGGGGCTGATGGCTGTGTCCTATGCTTTTTTTTGAGGCGTTAAGTTTTCAGTAGACAAGCAGCTAAGGGAGTTGCTCCTATTCCTCATTACATCAAATGCATTTAGTCTATTTGTTTTCATGGTTGGTTGTTGTTTGCGAGGTTGCTCAAAAGTGTTGGGCGACGTAGGAAAGTCTCTTTTGCGCTTCTCATTGCTTTGTCTTACCTCTTTGATGACTAATTTATCATAAATTATATATGCATTATTACCTTTCGCCCTTTCCTCTTCAAGTTTTGGTGTAGCTGTCTTCTTTTGTCTATGACCTCTTTCGGATAGTCTTCGCTTACATATGCATTTTTTAACTTCTTTTTGTTCTTTGTGATGTCATTCTTAATCCAGTTGTTAACAAATGAAATAAGTATCGGCCTACCTTTATCATGCTTTGTGTTGTACTTGCCAATTCTGTAGATAGAGTTTATGTCTCTGTTTTCAAAGGAAATGTTTAGATCTTCTTTGAGTTTCATTTTTATATTTTCTATAAGATTTGTAGTTGATGTTTCGCCTTCTTTTATTCCGTGTAAAATAATATTGTTTGATCTTCTGTGTTTTTCTAAATAAAATATTTTTTCCTTTAGTATTTCGTTTTCACATCTTAATTCTTGTATTTCCCGTGTGAATGGCGCTAATTTCTCGTCTAATTGTGCAATAATAACCTTAGTTTGATTTGACATTTCTATTTTCATTTGGTCGAATAATTTTTGAAGGTCACCCATGTTAACTAGGTGAAACGGAACGGAACTTCAATTTCTGTACTGTCAAGTTCGTACAGATGACTTGATCTCTAGTTGTCACCTGTCACTATTGTCAAACTTCAAAACAATTGTTCCATTGACAAATAACCTCACTTTTCTATTAATAGTATTCACTCCAATATTGATGTCGATATCACAAATTTCACTCAGTTTATTATTATAAAGTGTTCTCACGCACGTTTTGTATGACTTTTAGGTCTTTGTATACAGTTCAGAACGGTTAGTACTTCGATATAATGATATAAAACGGAGCTCGATACACTACGTCTTTACTTCACAACAGCCGGAACCGGAGTGGAGAATAGTCGCATTAATAGAAAGCCAAACACTGCCATCTAGCGTTGAGTAGCAATACTACCAAACGACTTATCACCTTGCTATCGATCACACGAACAAGGTTTTGTAACATAACAACAAAAAAAAATAGTATTAAGGATGGATGTTCGTAACTATTCGTAAGCATCATAGAACTAGTTCACTAAATGACCTATCAACTGCAAATTCTACGATATTCGACACAAGTATGTTAAGTCTAAGAGATTCGGCACATAACACCAGCCAAACTCTATTAGATTTGCAAGAACAATTACAAGATATGTCAAATAGCATTGAAAGTGCGCATGCAGAAATTGATAATCTACATTCTGAGAATTGGAACTACAAAAATGCAATAAATTAATAGAGGCGTATAAAAAAATTAACTCCACTGATATTATAAATATGATCCCACTTTCTGGACGTAAACGAAATATGAAACTCGTAAATCGAAACCAAACTCCTTTACAGGCAGCAGAGCAACAATTTAAACATAATAAAAAAGAACTCACCGAACGAAACGAACATCCATAACATAATTTATGTGTAACGCCTGTTAGAAAAAATAAGCAATGTTTAACGGGTCTGCAACAAAACAGTTCTGATGTAGGGCATTATCATTTCAACTTACTATGCAACGCCAGATAACTCAAAAGTTGCTGTAGTTTCACAACCCTTACAAAATAATGAGATCCCAACTTCGTATTAAACGAGTCGTTTAGATCGCCACGATGCAAAGAGACTAACACAAAAACAAATGGTAAAAGAACCATTTGTTGATGCCACAATAAAGGGTGCGGAGAGAAGAATTATCAATAACAAAGTAGAATTTCAAGGTAGAGGCATGCGACGTACACTACAACGCACAATTGCAGAGCGGTTTACAGTCAGTTCTTATTGAAAACCCGGGGGCAACATTACAAGATGTACTGATTCCAGCACTTTCAGAAATAAATACCGCAAAAAATGATTTCCTTATCGTATTGGGTGGTACTAACGACAGATCACTAGTATGTTTGATATTTGTGTCAGTATTTTTTTGTGTAGTAGGTACACGACACACTAATGTCCTATTTTGTGAAGTACCATTTAATAGATATTTACGAGAGTCCAAATTAAATTATGAACTTTTATGTTCTAAGTTCGAAAATGTAAATTATGTCGATATCGGTTTCTCTAAATTAAGACCTCGTTACTGTTTACGTGTGCCAATTGTGAAATATTGTCATACGGTCGAATAGACTTGTGTAATCAAGACATTTTAGATTTAAAATCTCAGAAGGTTCATAATGCACCCAAACGGTTAGCTTAATCGAGTGTCCTACGTCCAATGACATAATAAATGTCTCCTAAACCGAGGTTATCAATCTAAAAACTTTTTTTCGTATATCGCTACCTGCAGGTAAACTTGGGGTAACTGACAAAATACGTAAGTTACAATTAAGTATACAGTTTTTCTTAGAATTTTCTGCTCTCTCGATTGACATATTTAACAAAGCTCTAGCTTTTAAAAAATGCAGATACATTAATTATTTTGGGTCTGTATTTGTCACAATTTAATTTATTTATACATGTTACGTTAGTGTATTTCTATAATAATAGAAAACAAAGTTGGGGTATGTATGGCTTGAACTATGAGTGATAGTTACACCAATTTGTAGGTGAGTGAGTTAATAAGTTTGTCGTTTACCTTGTTTTGCAAAATGTATATGTTTTCCTATATAAAATGTTTGCCTACCCGCAATAAAATCTTTGAGGTGTTTAACATGACTTAGGGCAAGGCGCATGCCATTTCCGTATCCTTTTGTTGCCTGAAATGTTGCAACAGTATGAGCAATCGGTACACTGCCATTTTCATCTTTGATTCTACTTCCAGTCGTATTATCATCAAATTTAACTAACACACAATAGGTATTAAGTCTAGCCATCTCTAAAAATAGTAAAATTAAATAATTTTTCACCAAAAATATCTGACTTCATATAGGAAGAAAACTAAAAAGTAAAAATAAATTTACTTAGCACAAAGCAATTCCTCCCCTCATCTGTTGAAAAGCCTCCTGGAGGTGTCTGTCAAAAAACCCGCATCTGTGGAGCGACCTCCTAAAGGTCGATGCAAAATGGCGGCAAATAAAAATTCTACCTTTTCTAAAATCGCTAATACTCGAACTGTGTAATTCGGTAGAACTCACCGATTTTTACGGTTATAGTCGACTAAATGCAGATAATAACGATACCCAACACACAGAACAAGTACTAAAGCATAGAAGGAGTGTTAATCACCTTCATATAGTTGTCCTATTTTTCCAAATAAGCCGGCTACATTGAAAAGAAAGAGACAAATAATTTTGCTAAGGACGGCTGGTGTACACTGTAGAAACGTCAATTTGGTTACCTTTGGATGCCGAACTATGAAGCGAACTAATGTCAAATGTTCCAACTTGTCAAGGCCTGTAAACAATTTTGTCGGATTATACCACCGCTCGTAATTTTCATTGTTGTTTATCTGTTTTGTGAAATAATATAAGTTATTTAAGAATTACATAATGCTATTGTGAAGTAAAATTAAGCCCATTGGATATGCAATGTCCTGCGTTATTGTAGGTTGTAAATTACATTCTTTTCGCAAAGAAAATCAAGTTTAAATCGTCAACTTCCATCGGTGAGTAGATAACAAACCAATAATATATACTAAAAACCTATACATAAGTGCAAAATACCTAAGTGATTTATACTTTACTATACTGCAATCATATTAAACCAACTGTACCGTTCTTCCAAACCTAATTAAAACATGAGAGGCACGAATCCGACCGGAAATCAGGTTAGCTATAACCTGATTTCCGGTCGGATTCGTGCCTTTTGTCTCCTTTTTACCTGTATACCCGTCTCTTTCTAACATGTCACGTTACGTCACGTCCTCTTTCTTATGGTAGGACTTGCTATATAAAGCATGGCCCGCTGTGTTCTGATCATTGGCGTCTTGATTTTCCGTTGGAACGGTTGTGTCTTCGGCTAGACACTAGCCTCACACATACCGAAGTCTGTGCCTATAGATACGTGATTGTGTTTTATTTCATTAATAATATGTTAAGTCAGTTCAAAGTGGTAAGAATTTTACCTTTTTATCTACATCGGCGAACGACAAATCATGTAAGTGCTGAAAGTAACTACAACTATCTTTACTGAATATTATTTTTTAATATTATAATATTTAATATTTCGTATCAGCGCCATTTTGCGCAAATTAACTACCTACGTAAAATTTAATGGTGTTACCATTCGTTTCTGTTTATTAAATGTAGTAAGTAGGTAGTTGAATATATTTAGATGGAAGTAAAAAGTATACCGTCTATCTTCACGGATCAACACGGAAAAGAAGAGTGAATGCAACGAGTTCAACGCCGGCTTATTCCTCTAGTGCTGATATAATAGTAGGTCGACTACTGCCCAGTTTGGTTTTCAGCAGTGAATTCTAGAGGAATAAGTCACTACTCGAAGGCAACGGCGCGCGGCATAACCGTAAGTTTGGTGCATTACTTTCGAGATTTAACCATAATATATTTATTTTACACTTTTGAAATGCTTACATCGTTTATTCTCTCAAAGTATGACTGCATTATCTTGAATATAACTATCATAAAGGCGAAGCATGAAGTCATATGTTTAACCAATTATTTTCAGGATAAAATTAAAGTTATTTTAGACCTCTAGCTATCTATGGAAGAGCTCATGATGTCTATCCTCTCAGGTATGACTGCATCAACTTATTTAAATATAACTGTCATAAATCATACAATACGTTTAACGAGTCATTTTCAGGATAAATTCGTCTGATTGACATCAACTGAAATACGAATCTCGTATTTGACGAATTACTTTCAGGACTTTTATTTCAGACCCATAGCCTGACTATAAACTTTAACATAGTATCATAAAGCGGGTATATACTCTCCAACGGAGAAACCCGTAGATACATGTTACCCGAACCTTGGCTTGCTCGGTTGGGAACTTTTAGCCTATAATGCTATGATATATACGTACCTACTGCTTAATGTAAAGCTGAAAAGGTGAGTATAAGATGTGCAGATATACAGAAATAATACGCAACCAGGCTACAATACGAAGTTGAATTTGAAGCGTTACAATGAGTCCACAAACAATGCAAGGAAAATGGCCTGCCGAGGAACACCTACCCTGCAGGATGACTTTAAGAGTTCAGAGTTACCCTCGCAGTTTCACGACTCAAATTCACGTACTCGTATAGCATACTGTACAAGAAAGCAAATGGGATATCTTCATCGATCTTGGATACCTATTCATTTCGCAGAACAGGCAGCAGTGACCCTGTACTATTTTGGAGACCCTGTACTAGTGCAGATCAGTTCCATTGCGGTTGCCAGTCGCCTTCTCAGCGAAGCGTCTATGGCTTTAATCCTCTAAACGAGAGAAAGAGAGAGAGATCCTGTACTAATGCAGATGAACACCACTGCCTTTGCCAGCCGGCCGCCTTCCCAGCGAAGCGATTATGGCTTAAATCCTCTGAAGCTGAATGAGAGAGGGAGAGAGTGAGGGATCCTGTACGAATGCAGGTGGGCACCACTGCGTTTGCCAGCTGCCTTCCCAGCGAAGCGATTATGGCTTGAATCCTCTACTACGAGAGAGAGAGAGAGAGATTCTGTACTAATGCAGATGGGCACCACTGCCTTTGCCAGCCGCCTTCCCAGCGAAGCGATTATGGCTTAAATCCTCTGAAGCTGAACGAGAGAGAGAGAGAGAGTGAGGGATCCTGTACTAATGCAGGTGAGCACCACTGCGTTTGCCAGCCGCCTCCCCAGCGAAGCGATTATGGCTTGAATCCTCTACTTCGAGAGAGAGAGAGAGATTCTGTACTAATGCAGATGGGCACCACTGCCTTTGCCAGCCGCCTTCCTAGCGAAGCGACTACGGCTTAAATCCTCTAAACTTGAAAGAGAGAGAGAGAGAGAGAGATTCTGTACTAACGCAAATGGGCACCACAGAGTTTGCCAGCCGCCTTCCCACCGAAGCGATATGGCCTTAATCCTCTAAACCTCAATGAGAGAGAGAGAGAGAGAGGAATCCTGTACTAATGCAGGTGGGCACCACTGCGTTTGCCAGCCGCCTTCCCAGCGAAGCGACTATGGCTTAAATCCTCTAAACTTGAAAGAGAGAGAGATTCTGTACTAATGCAGATGGGCACCATAGAACTTGCCAGTCGCCTTCCCAGCGAAGCGATATGGCTGAAATACTGTAAACCTGAATGAGAGAGAAAGAGAGGGATCTTGTACTAATGCAGATGGGCATCACTGCATTTGCCAGCCGCCTTCCCAGCGAAGCGATATGGCTTAAATCCTCTAAACCTCAATGAGAGAGAGAGAGAGAGAGAGAGGAATCCTGTACTAATGCAGGTGGGCATCACTGCGTTTGCCAGCCGCCTTCCCAGCGAAGCGACTATGGCTTAAATCCTCTAAACTTGAAAGAGAGAGAGATTCTGTACTAATGCAGATGGGCACCATAGAACTTGCCAGTCGCCTTCCCAGCGAAGCGATATGGCTGAAATACTGTAAACCTGAATGAGAGAGAAAGAGAGGGATCTTGTACTAATGCAGATGGGCATTACTGCGTTTGCCAGCCGCCTTCCCAGCGAAGCGATTATGGCTTGAATCCTCTAAAATTGAAAGAGATTCTGTACTAATGCAGATGCACTGCGTTAGCCAGCCGTCTTCCCAGCGAAGCGATTGGCTTAAACCTTCTAAACTTGAAGTAGGAAAAGAGAGATCCTGTACTAATGCAGATCAACATCACTGCGGCTGCCAATCCGTCTACCCAGCAAAGCGATCATGGCAAAACTCCTGTAAACCTGAGAGGAAAGTATATGACCAGGAACTGCCATCTCTGCTAGGTAACCACTAAATGATGCATAATTATAGTAAATGCACAAGTAAATACACTCTCAATGGTCTATCGCTAGAGGCAAGGGCGTAGCTACCGCCATATCTGCTGTATCGATGGTACGCGGGCTCCGATTACAGAGGCAGAGTCGTGATGGCCAAGTAGATAACGCACCCACTTTTTAAACATGAGGTCGTAGATTCGAATCCGGGCAAGTACCAATGTGACTTTTTCAAGTCACGCGTAGGTACTTTCGAAGGGTATTCGTACATTATAGACTGACGGTGAAGGAAAACATTATGAGGAAACATGGATTTTTCCGAAATCGCCAATCCGCGTTGAGCAAGCGTAACGATTAATGCTCATGCCTTCTCTATATGAGAATAAGCGACTACTACAGGTTAACAATGGCAACTTATCACAAGGAAAGCATTTTGCCTTACAAGAAAAACTCACTTTGGCCGATTTTGTTTAAAACTAATCCCGAATACAAAGTAAACTTGCTGATCGGTCTTTTAACATTAAGAGCAACGCCTCAATGAACAATGAGATGCACTGTATAATTAATCAAGTATCAGAGTTATCTCCCGTTTTCCCACCGGGATCGGAGAACTCACTATCGTTCAATTAACCCAATGACGTTATACTCCTGTTATGTAGAATGGCAAGCCAAAGCTCACCGCCATACATTCTGAAAACTATACAAATATATTGCACACATTAAATATACTAATGCTTCAGATTAGCTCGTATAACCTACTTTACCCAAAAAGCTAAGAATGCATACGCATTATTTTCTATCGTCAATTAAACTAAAGAATGCTTAAATAGATGTTACTACACTCGAAAAAATGCAATTCTCATCGAATTACATCGCTCTAATATACGCGTAACGAAAAGATGGATGATGAACGTGTTTGTTAACGCTTCGATCAAATCATTAACCTCAACATACTTAATCCTTTCATGGACAATATTGTAGACACAATAGATGCTCTACTGTCATCACGATATCCGTTTACTGTCCCGGAAAGTAAATAACTGTTAAGCTTTGCTCGTATCACAGGTGGCAGCTAACTATGCTATAGCCTAAACGGTAATGTGTCATGTGCTTACAGTTGCTTCTGTTCGCTTGTAGACATACCGATCGTATCGTACCGATCGTCGTACCGACCCTAATTCAGTCTGTACTCACCTATAAAAAGTACTTATCGCAAGATTCGTGTATCTCATATAATATATGTACTGGCGATTATTTCTAAGTGAACCTACCCTCGGTTATAAATATGATTGCAACCCCGTAACTTTCTCAATGATTAATATACTAAGACTGTTATAGTCTACTATCAAACGGTGATACGGTGGACGCATTGGATTGAACAATGTTCTTTATCGACACTTGGACAGCTGCGTCATTTGAAACAATTAAGGTAGCATTAAACCCTTGACAACAATTGTCAAAAATTAATTTTAATTTATTAATGTATCAGGCCAATAAATATAACGCTAAAACCAATAAATGATCAGAATGATGTTCAGTGCCTACTACTAATCCAAATATTGTGTTCAAACACACGCGTGCCTACCACGTGCAGAACTTCATATGGGATCCCGGACAAGCTAATAAAGGACCAGAGAACTTGCGATGTACGCTATGTCGATTCAGCTCATAATACACTGCTGTATTTTAACCAGACTCGAGGTGTTCACTGGTAGTGTTACCATGGTGTACAATGTCTGAAGTGAGCTAAGCTCGTCATCAGAAATATCTAACAAGTACCAGTAGACACATCAACATATATCTTCTCACTCCAAAAGCATAATGAATAATGTGTAATGTGTATTGTTTCACCGCCAAAAAGCTAAGTCTAAATATCTACGACTTCTTTTTTTTTTTTTTATCTATGAGTCTGATCCATAGCTGAATGACCTCAAATTTGACTTGCCAAGATTACTGATTGAGTCTTGTAAGTGGGTACAAAGGAAAACTATGTCTAAATAAAATTCTAGTTACCATTGCTTTGGTTTTCTATCTCTAACCCAAACATATGGTATAAACTGAGCTGTCATCCAATTGTATAGTTGGTTCTGTGAGCCATACCCGTGGTCAAGCCTTCAGAAGTCTGAAGCCAACCAACAACTAGGAACTAAGTACTCCTATTTGCCACTATCTTCGCTGAATGGGATACCGCACTTACCAGCAGTATTGTGTTACGTTCAATAAATTTTCAAAAACTCTTACTATGGTGCTAAAACGGATCGAAAGTAAAACAGGATCGACCCATCGTTTAGAACTAAGGTCTAAAGCGAAATAGAAGCATCCGGTTTTAACAGTACTGCAATGACACAAAAACTGCAATTATTTCGATCTGAGTCAATCCCGTTCTGCCATTCGGTCACATGAATTATCTTCTCATGTCTATGACTAGATGGAACAGGTGTAACGTTTTGAATACCTGCCTGTAAATGGCAAAATTAAATGGTGGAGTGTATAAATTCTGATTGTTTCTACTGTCAATAACATTGTCAATATTGCATCTCTTCTCACATAATTTACATTATGTACACCTGAATGTTCTTGCTCACGTTTCATTATTCGTAAATCCAATTAGCACAAATAAAACACATTATGATTTATACTTACTAACACATATGTTACCCTTTCTCAACATCATGATCACATTGACGTCCTCTTTCACCAGGCGATAACAAACAAATCTCATGTTTTAATTAGGTTTGGAAGAACGGTACAGTTGGTTTAATAGCAACGTTTTACCTGAAAATAAAACGTTTATTAAACATACTTACCTTCTTCCAAACCTAATATTTCTAAACTCTGCCTGGTGACACAAAACATTCGAGCCAATGATCAGAACACAGCGGGCCATGCTTTATATAGCAAGTCCTACCATAAGAAAGAGGACGTGACGTAACGTGACATGTTAGAAAGAGACGGGTATACAGGTAAAAAGGAGACAAAAGGCACGAATCCGACCGGAAATCAGGTTAGCTACTCTCATGTTTTAATTAGGTTTGGAAGAAGGTAAGTATGTTTAATAAACGTTTTATTTTCAGGTAAAACGTTGCTATTTAGAAAATTTTTGTCTGTCTGTCTGTCTGTCTGTCTGTCTGTATGTGCAGGCATGAATCAAAAACCACTGAACGGATTTTTATCAAACTCGCTACATTTATAGGTCATACTCCTGGCCAGGTTATAGGCTACCTTTTGTCCCGAAAAAACACCGGGTATCCCGGATATCCTTAAAAATGTCACAAAATTATTTATAATTATGTGTTACACGGTGAATATCTGCAAGTGACTATACACTATACATAGCGGACAGAAACACCTATAGAATAAAAAAAGAATTTTTAAAATCCGTCCATAAATACTAGAAATTTTTCAAAATAAAATTGTTATGTATACGAGGCGCGTAACGACCGCGCCGGTGCAGTTCGATGGCGGTTTCCACTTAGTATCGAAGCTAGCTTCGTGTAACGTTTAATGTTTGTTTAATTAAAATTGGTTCATAAACAAACAAGTAAGGTCAATTTAATCTATATTCAGAAAGTTATAAATGCGATTTAGTGAATGTGGTGAACTTTTTATTAAATTTAGTTTGTAAAACTACTATTAGATTTTTATAATGATGCGTTTATATGAATTTAAGCACAACATTTTAAAATAGGTAATGTATAGTTTTCGAGACATAAATATGTCCAATTTAAGTTGAACTCTCATCAATATGGTAGACCATACTAATTAGGGACCATATTACTGATATTAAGTACATCTGGATGTACGATCTTGAAGGTGAACAAACGATGTACTACAACCCTGACACCATGACGGAATGTTCAGAAAATCTAAGACAAACTACTTACTCTCTATTCTTTTAACTTTCTGAAACAGATGCATTTGTAAAACACTATTAATTATCTCATTAGTAAACAATAGGGTAGTTACAATCGCAAAACACGTGGATCAGCTGTGAATGGTGAACCAGTTAAATGTTTCACGTTTCATCTAAATCACTGAAAATGTTGGTACAATGCGCCTACTTTTGTAAACTGTTCATGTTGCTTATTTTCTTAAGGATAGATGATATCTACCTTACTTTACTAGAAGATAATCAACATAGGAATGATGACGCTTTGTTTGAAACATGTTTATCTGAAAATCCATATCGACTCCGTCATTTGAAATCAGTTTTGCTGGTGTATTGTGCTATTTCAAATTCAGTTTAGTGGTGGCATAAATTATTATACTGACCATATTAGATAAAGATACTGTAGGAGAAAAAGAAAATATAGAGGACCGAGGAGGTAATTATGCCTTTGAAGCACTGATTTTCGGACAAAACTAACACTTTACGTCGATATAATGTACCTACATCTCCAGTCAATCCGTCCCGTATATGCTAAAAGATCTACTAACGTCAAATGTTTGCTGGCTATACAATATACAGAACGATTTATTCAAGTAATATGCTATGCAGATAAACCGAGATTAGACGATGGAAATAAATTATGATTCAATGTAATTGGTCGAAATTTTACTTACTGGTGTCTCGAGACCATTCATCTATATTTAAAAAATGCTTTGTCCATAACTGACTGACGGATCAACGCACAGCCTCAACCGCTGATCGTAGAGAACTTAAACTTGGAGGATGTGTTCATTGTATGACGTAGGCATCCAAGAAAGGATTTTCCGAAATTCGACTTCTAAGGGGGTGAAAAAGAGGGGCACAGTTTGTTTGGTACAATGTGATTCCTTGGTGCAATCTATTTCAAATTTTGCATATACATTCTTTAATAGAATTAATAGATGTGTTTCGTATTTTATTGAAATTCATGTCCTAACGGGGTTAAAAAGGAGTACAAAGTTATTTTGGGTATGATTTACTTTGAAGTTGATATTAATACTCCTTAGTGCTTTTGATTAAAAAAAATATTTTGACACCTGATACACGTCATGTTTAAAAACTCAATCAGCTTACGTCAAATTATGTTGCTGTAGTTATTGTTGGACAGCAATTTTTTAAGCGGGATATTGTAAATTGAGAGTTATGATAGCACAATCATTGCATCGAATAAGTGAAATGCATCACTCATATTATGGTGCATTTCAGTACACACTTTTGTTTTGCCACGACGCCGATATTATGACCGCTTCAAAAATGGTATCTGCCGCAAGTTTTATTCTTACAGTTACCTGTAATATCATCTGCTATATTTTCATTTGTTGTTTAGCCAGTTTTTAGTCGACGTGTTTGCGAAAAGAAATCGAGATGGAGACGGATTGAGTTTGTTATATTAGGAACAATCAGGAGCAGCTTAGAGCGAACAGTTTTAATAGACTTGCAAGGTGAGATATTGACACAGGACGTTGATGCTGATCAGCTGGGTCAAAAGGTGGTGCTGCCTATTTTTTACCTGTCTATTTTAGGTGGTGCTGCCTATGCTATATGATAATTAACAGAAATATAATATGATATATATCAACCAACTACACACAACGCCATCTAGACCCAAAGTAACCATATATAATAGTTTGTGTTATGGGTTCTAGAAATGCGGATATACATACCTACTTAAATACTTATCTACAGTGTTTGTTAGGCAGGTAGCTGCGCAATATAAGTAAATCTACCAAAATTATGCAATAATAATAATAATAATATTCTACCACATTCACACAACGCCATCTAGCCCCAAATTAAGCAATTGTATTTGCTTGTGTTATGGGTACTAAACAACTGATATACTACTTATATACATTTTTTTTTTTTTTGTAAATACATACATATTATAGATAAATTACACCCAGACACAGAACAAATAATCATGCTATGCAATGTAACCAGATTGCAAATGAAACCAAATGTAGATAATCGAGGCAACTATATTGATCGGTTGTTCTTCACGAAAATCTGTGGATATTCATAGGATTTCCCTAACACCATCAAATACCTCTTCGAGTTCAAGAGAGTGCAGTTTCCTATCAAAATTTGCTTTGCAATGACCATAAACAAAGCTCAAGGTCAAACTCATAAGGGAGCGGGCGAAGACTTGAGAGAAAGCTGCTTCTCCCACGGCCCGTTTAATGTGGCATGCTCAGAGTAAGTGCACAGAGTAGTCTGGTAATCGTAGCATCCGACGAAAAAACAAAATACCTAAATTGGGTAAGGGCCTGTGGTCCTACCAATTTGTTCCACAGGTAATTTGTTTGGTGGCACTAGGGTATACCACTATGTACCCGTGGTTCTACTGTGCTAAGGGCGGATTAATATAGCGATATATAACCTTTAAATCTCAACACTATAGTAAAAATTGTTATGTAATATGTATTTAAACGTTCAAACATAATAATTTATATGTTTTTAACAAAAAATAATATTGCAGTAAAACAATTAAAAACCTTTTAGAATAGTTATCGACTTCTACGCGGACGAAGTCGCGGGCAAAAGCTAGTAATTAATAATTTTAAGAAATTTGTACAAATTTTAATATGAAGATTTTGATTCTGATCTTTGCAGTTTTGGTAAGCATTTCAATTTTATTTTGTTATCCAATGCCCACTTGATGGTAAGTGGTAACCGTCGCTCATGGACTTTTGCAATGCCAGTCACTGCGAAGCCGCTGCTTACAGCAATTCAATTCAATTTAATACTTTATTTGCATATTTCACAATGTTTCCTAGCAGGTAGTATTATATTTATGTTGTGAGCCCTGTAAGGCCCAGCAAAGTAGTGAAGAAGAGGATGCCCCATTATAAAAATTGAAACAAAAAATACCTAATAGATAAAATAATAAATAAATTAATTAATAAAATTAACCTAAAATTTAAAGTAATAACAATAATTATTAGAATAAATAATTAAATAACAGTAAAAATTACAATAAAAAAACAAATGTAGTCAGGTAAAAATTTAGAATATCATACCAAAATGTCATACTTATGTAATTTAAAATCAATAATACAAATTAAAATCTATTTGCAATTGCATTTTAAAATGTCAATTCACCGGATTTGCAACATTATTATAATAGGTACCTATATCCATACTAATCCATACTTCCATACTAATATTATAAATGCGAAAGTAACTTTGTCTGTCTGTCTGTCTGTTACGCTTTCATGCCTAAACCATTGAACTGATGAAATTTGGTAAAGAGATAGAATAGTCCTTGGGAAACAACATAGGCGTGATCATATCGCGAAAAAGAGGTTGAAATAGAGAAATTGGTTCCATATTTTTATTATAAAAGTTGGTACAGTAGTTGTATGTTTGTTACAACAGAACTCGGTCATTTATGAACCAGTTTGAAAAATTCTTTTTTTATTTCAAAGGGTAGGTATACTCTAAAATCGGGTCTCATCTTTTTATAAAAAATGGTTCAGTAGTTTGGCTTAAATTTTATATTTTTTATTTTCGTATGCAAGGAGTGAAGACGTGTAAAGCAACGCGTCGATATAATATATAAATTACTAGCTGTTGCCCGCGACTTCGTTCGCGTGAAAATTCAGATGGGTGCCTCTATGAGAATATTGCGTGCCTGATTTTATGGCAATCGTACATTGTATCAGTATTATCCGTCTCTATGGCGAATCCAGTTTAAACCCGCTACCGCTAAAACTGACAAACCACTTTCACACAAACTTGCGACTCTTATTTGCCCATTTAATAAGAGGGGTTGCTGAATAATAAAAGAAGAGTATTTTCTAGTAATTTGGTAATCCTACTATAAAAACTATAGAAATTTCATACAAAATTTGCCACCCCTTTATACCCCCTTACGGAATGGATTTCGCAAAATTCCGTCTAAGTGAGCACCTATATCCTAATAGGAACTACAATGCAAAGTTTGAGATTCCTAGCACTTGTTGTTTCTGAGATTTCGTGATAAGTGAGTGAGTGACCTTTTGCTTATACGTATATAGATAGCATTTTTATATTGTTTAAATACTGTTTTCATACTATTTTTAATCTCCCATTCATTCAAATCCTCTTTCACCTACCTAAAGATATCCCTCGTAAAAACAATATACAATACACAAAGGCAAATTTTCACTACAATAACTTTCCCCTTCCCCTTCTTCCCTATTGCACTTTTTCTCCACTCTCCACAGTTTCCTCCTTCCTCTCCTCCCCTTTCCCTTCTCCTCTTCACCTCCTTCAGCATCCCTTGCCCCTCCTCCAGCATCTCTTGCCCTTTCCTCCACTTCCCTATACCTTGCATCATCGTTTTCCTCTCTCTTCTCCCTTCCTTCTCCTTTCTTTTTCTCCTTTCCTCTCCCTTCCTATCGCTTCCTATACCTTCCTATCCCTTCCTCTCCCTTTTTCCACCATTCGAGAACGCCTTTCTTTCCGCGTTCCTTCCCCCTCCCTTCCTCTACTGTCTCCCTCACATCCCCCTCACTTTCCTCTCATTTTCCCCTCATTCACCTCTCACTTAACCCTCACTCCCCTTCACTTCCCGTCACTCCCCCTCACTTCCCTCTCACTTCCCCCTCACTGCCCCCTCACCCATTCCCCTCAATTCCCCCTCACTTCCCCATAATTTCCCCCTCACTTCCCGATCACTTTCCCCTCACTTCCCCTCACTTTCCTCTTACTTTCCTCTAACATTCCCCTCACTTTCCCCTCACTTCTCCCTCACTTCTCCCTGGCTTTCCCCTGACTTCCCTCTGGATTTCTTCCTGACTTTTCCCTCACTTCTACCGCATTTCCCTCACACTTCCTCTTCACTTCCCCCTCACTTCCCCATAACTTTCCTCTCACTTCCCTCTCACTTTCCCCTCCCTTCCTCCTTCTCCTCAATTACTCCTTTTCCTCCCTCCTTTCCCTCCCTCCTTTTCCTCCCTCCTTTCCCTCCCTCCTTTTCCTCCCTCCTTTCCCTCCCTCTCCCTCCCTGTAAATTTCAAGTTGCTAGCTTCAAAAGCTAAAGATCTTTGTATAGAATATTTCATCCCTAATTTCACCCCTCTAAATCCACCCCTGTTAAAATAAAATTATAAGGATATTTTTTATTTAAATAGAAGTATTCCAAAACAAAATTTCAAAACTGTAAGTTAAAAAATGAAGAAGATTCATACAATCGATTTCATCACTTTTCACACACTTAGGAATTAAATTTAAAAAAACCCTTTTTTAAATTTAATCAATAAGAGGAATCCGAAAAATAAAAACGCTATCAGCTATTCCGTAACCTGTTAAAGTGTCTGTTTCTAACAGAAAATGTTCGACGTGATTCTTTAAATTGGCATAACTTTTTTATTTATGAACCGATTGACATGAAACAAACACTAAATGTTAAGTGAAGCTTATCACAATGTATTAGTGAAAACCATATCTAAATCGGATAAGCCGTTTCTGAGATTAGCGTGAACAAACGCACAGACAAACAGACAAAAATTGTAACAATCATTGTTTTAGGTTCTAATTTCTTTGATAAAGGTCCCAAAGTTTTTTTTTCTCATATATCTTCCATGTACAGACAGCGATCGGTTACATTTTTATTATATAAATAGATGTATAGATATAGATTAACTGTTGTAATATTTGCTTCGCAATATTATTATTGAATAAAAATATTTACCTAGGTATAAATTGTTTGTTAGTTCATAAAAACATTTTTTATAATTAATAAAGCGTACTAAATATTATATGTATAATATTATATAGTCCAGTAGTGACACTACATGAGACAAAGATAACTAATAATTAAATATTTTAAACTCACACGATTTTTACACATAACTATATTTATAAAACGGGTCTACTCGTGTTAGAAAATCTATACATATAATAAAAATGTAACCGATCGCTGTCTGTACATGGAAGATATATGAGAAAAAAAAATATTGGGACCTTTACCAACGCAAATAGAACCCAAAACAATGATTGTTACAATTTTTGTCTGTTTGTCTGTTTGTCTGTTTGTCTGTGCGTTTGTTCACGCTAATCTCAGAAACGGCTTATCCGATTTAGATGTGGTTTTCACTAATACATTGTGGTAAGCTTCACTTAACATTTAGTGTTTGTTTCATGTCAATCGGTTCATAAATAAAAAAGTTATGCCAATTTAAAGAATTACGTCGAACATTTGTTAATTTACTACGAAACCTGATAGAAACAGAGACTTTAACAGGTTACGGAATCTGATAGCGATTTTATTTTTCGGATTTCTCTTATTCTAAACAATCTTCCGTTTAGTTTTAAATGAGTCCAGTTTCCAGTGAGCCTATGTTTCGCGATGACGAGTAATAAAGCCCAAGGTCAGACACAACTAAAAGTTATGGGTGTGGATCTAAGTATTAGCTGTTTTTCGCACGGTCAGCTTTATGTGGCTCTATCACGTGTTAGCATTCCTAGCAGCCTATATGCTTTGATCCCCGATGGCTATACGTCTAATCCATACATCCATACACCCATACATATTATATAAGGCTTTGTCCTGACTGACTAACAGACAACGCCCAGCCTTAACTGCTGGTCGTAGTGAATTGAAATTCGGAGGGTGTGTTTGTCTAAATGTCTAGAGGTTGTACGTAAGGGTTTTTTAAAATTTAATTCCTAAGTGTGTGAAAAGGGATGAAAACGATTGTATGAATCTTCTTCATTTTTTAACTTACAGTTTTGAAATTTTGTTTTGGAATACTTCTATTTAAATAAAAAATATCCTTATAATTTTATTTTACCAGGAGTGGATTTAGAGGGGTGAAGTTAGAGATGAAATATTCTATACAAAGATCTTTAGCTTTTGAAGCTATCGACTTGAAATTTGCAGGGAGGAGGAGGGAGGGAAAGGAGGGAGGAAAAGGAGGAATTGAGGGGAAGGAGGAAGGGAGGGGAAAGTGAGAGAGAGGTGATGAGGAAGTGAGAGGTAAGTGATGGGGAAGTGAGGCGGAGTGTGGGTGAATGAGGGGGAAGTGAGGGAGACGGGAGAGGAAAGGAGGGGGAAGGGACGAGGAAAGTAAGGAGTTCTCGAATGGTGGAAAAAGGGAGGAGAAGGGATAGGAAGCGATAGGAAGGGAGAGGAAAGGAGGAAAAGGAAAGAGAAGGAAGGGGGAAGAGAGGGGAAAGCGAGGAGGCAAGGTAGAGGGAAGTGGAGGAAAGGGCAAGAGATGCTGAAGGAGGGGCAAGGGATGCAGAAGGAGGTGAAGAGGAGGCAAAGTTTGTATGAAATTTCTATAGTTTTTATAGTAGGATTACCAAATTACTAGAAAATACTCTTTTTTTAATATTCAGAAGCCACCCTTATTAAGTGGGCAAATAAGAGTCGCAAGTTTGTGTGAAAGTGGTTTGTCAGTTTTAGCGGTAGCGGGTTTAAACTGGATTCGCCATAGAGACGGATAATACTGATATTTATTACTGATACAATGTTCGATTGCCATAAAATCAGGCACGCAATATTCTCATAGAGGCACACCCATCTGAATTTTCACGCGAACGAAGTCGCGGGCAACAGCTAGTACATAATAAATACAAAACCGACCATGGTCGGTGTAATTCGACCGAAACGTCGGGTAAAGAGGTATGACACCTTATAATAATTTTCTAACACGAGTAGACCCGTTTTATAAATATAACTAATAATAATAATAATTACGGTTTTTAAACAAAACTGATCTGTGGCTAATTGAAATGTGAAATTTTTATTTTACCTACTAGCTAAAGCGAAATGTGATGATTTTGATTGCATAATATTAAGACTTAAATATATTTTATTTTGATTTATTTACCTAAGTTGATTTTTTAAATTGATAAATTTAAACTATTTATAATAAAAATTGTGATATTGTTGTGTATTAACCCAGATTAATGTTTATACAAATCCTATTTGTCTGTAGATTCAAACCCATTTTCAAAAATAGTTTTATATAAATACGTGTTTGTTGTTAGCTAATCCTTAGTGTACTAAGGAGTGGCTTAAGGTTTATGATCTATTATGATGATTTATAAAGAAAACATATCAATAAAAATATTGAAAGGCAAATTTGATGTTTTGTTTGATTTTTTTATTTCCAACTTGAAGCCTTTTCTAATGCTAAATGATCCTAGCTACTTTGTTATAGCAATCTTCTTTAATAAAATAATGACCAATCTAAATACTTTTGGTGATCGTCAAGTTTTCAAGTGCCCAAATGACTTAGAGCATTAAACCAACCGGAGAGGCCACTGACAGGCGTACCCCTCTGCCAAAGGTACCAGCCCACCGGTCATACCCGTTATATAAAACTAGTTGACGCGCGTTCCGCATCATAAGTCACCTATCAGTGCATGCGTAATAGCGTCTCAATAGAAATGCCGAATTGCAGTGTATTTTGGTGTAAAAAGCGTTCAGCGACATCAAGTCTACAAAAGGATAATATTACATTCCACCTGTAAGTATTATTTTGTTCTAATATTATTAAATAAGGCATTTAATTAGCAATTTAACCAAATAAAATGCTAATCAACAAGTGTTGCCAGGCTTATCATCAATACTCCAATCTGGGGTAATATTTTAAGTTGAATTAACATAAAAACTAACCTTTACTTTTTTATATCTCGCCTTGTTGACATATCTAATAAGTTTCATTTTGGATGTACATTATTGTGTCACCGTTCCCATATTTATTTATTTTTAATTAAAACCAATGTATTTTTTACCAAGTAATGCACAAAATAATATTAAATGAACAAGTAAAATGAGATTATAAATCCAAATATACAAGATTAGTGCACTTTATTCCGAAAGATAATTGCTCATTTCTTACAAAAATAAGCGTATTTATTTTTAAGAAACTGGTCACACTTTAACATAATTAGAGGTGAGACAGTTTAATCACAAATATCGATATTGGTTTTCCAGTATTAAATTGATTTTTTTTTGTTTGTTTTAGATTTTTAAAAGAAGCAGCGCCTCGAGTCGCTTGGGTCCAATATTGTAGGAACAATATAAGTGGGTTCCTAAGCGTACAAATATCTGACTAACAGCTGAAAAGACAAAGCCTTCTGTGCTGCCAGCACTGCTACCTCCTCCCTACCCCTCAAGTGGCGGAGAGCTCAGTTTTTAGCAAGTAAACTCGCTGTGCGCTACCTCCTCTTATTGCATTACCTAGGATTAGTTAAACTAGATTTATAAGGTTAATTTAAATTGCACAGTTTTTCAGTATTTTATTATACCTACTTAAATAAAGACTTTCTGAAATATATTCTGTTGTTTTTTTGTTATCTGAACAGATAAAATATCTCTCTAATAAAAATCTACTCATACATTCTCATGTCAGTGTCTTGTTATTATGTAATCAGAACAAAATCCTCCAATTACAAGCTCTGCTTAGTTGGAACGAAATTTAATAGCAACAGACAATTAATTCAAAGTATTATTTGGTTTGAATATACATACATACTTAGGAATAATACACGTAAAATTGACACGTAATAATTAATTACAATCTTTAATCCACACTAGAACAAATTTCAACAGGTGGTGGTTATTGAACATACATCCTTGTGCGCAGTAGTAAAATAAAAAAAAAGAGTGGGTACCCATGTACGCACGTAAGAAGTTATACTTCTTTGGCATAACAATCCAAAAATACCAAATAATAATACAACGCATACATACATAAATATTTGAATTGACATAAACGCCAATATATTTTTTATTTATTCTTCACTTCATTTTATTTATTATACACACAAAGATCCGCAACTAACTTCAGTGTGTAAAAGGTTCGCAACTAACTTCAGGGTGTTGCTTTTTTCTGTCGGTGTGCGCGCGCATCGTAAAAATTCACTTTCATCATTTTTTCCAATCGCGCCAAAAGAAGTATAACTTCAAAAAAAACGGCTAAATGCCAGTAGGACTCGCGCGCCGAGGGTTCCGTACTATCAGGGATCGGAAGTATTGAATAAACATTAGTATACATAGTAGAAGAGCCCGACCGCATAACCAGATTTGTTTGTCGAACAATGTTTAACAAATAAATTTAGCCCGACCGTATGACGGACTTTTTTGATAATAATTACAAAAAAGTGTGCTAGTTAGAAACACTGTTTTATTCTTCCTGTAATATTGACATAAACATGAATTAACAGAATTACTTCTAGTTAATTCATGTTTATGAACTATTTACTTTACTTTCATCTATTTCAAAGTGCTTAAATAAAAAAAAACCTTAAAATTATAATAGATTATTATTACCTAAAACTGTTCTATATAATATAAGATAATGCTCATTTTAATAAGCAAACATAATAATCATGAAAATAATTAAATCTTTCGCATACTTATATAAAATCCTAAACATCGATACTAAATATCGACAGAGTCAAGCTCTAGCTGTTTTACGCTAAGGAAGCGTAAACTGATAGATGTCCCTGTGTGTGAATGTGATTGTGTGTGTTTAGTTTAAGCTAGTGTGTAATAATTTTATTGTGTGCGTGTATAACGACGCGATTTAAAAATGCATTAGTAGTTAACATTGTAATTAGTGTGCGTTGCTCGCGTTACCCCGTCCCCCGCCGAAAGTGGCAGACTTTTGCGCAAGGGAAATAGAGCGCGTGTCCACTCCTGTTGGTTTAATGCTCTAAGCCAAATGACGATTAAGTTCGGTTGTTCGGTGGCTCAGTTGTGACACGCATGAGGTTCCGGGTTCGATTCCTGGGTCGGATAAAAGTGATATTGATTTTTCTATTGGAAAAATCTCAGTATTTTTCGGAATTGTGCCCAGTAAATGACAACAAACTCGCCCCTTGATACATGCGACCCAAAATAGCTGGCTAACCGTGTGTATTTATACACCATTGCCTACCTCTTTTGGGTAATTAGGCAACAGCTATAAATGTTTGTTCATTGGTTGTTAGCGAACGCAAAAAATATAATATTTGTATTTGTTAAATTTCAAAGTAATAAAATATAGACCTGAAATTTTTTATGTTTGTTTTTCATCGACGCAAATACTCTCAATGCATTAGTATACTTTTTATCGACAACCAGGCGGGAAAAGCCGCGCAGATGCTAGTAATCTGCATCACCCGTAATGGTTGACTGGTAGAGAATGCCTCAGGCATTAAGTCCGCCAATATACTTTGTATATGAAGTTTTTAATAAATAAATAAATAATCACTAGAATACAACTTTTATTGATATACCTTATTGGCTATTTCAGACGAAAATTGTTTTAATTTTTAACATCTTTATTTATAAATAAGTAGGAATAAATAGATTTTTAAGTAGAGGTACGAGAACTAGGAGTCTCCTAGTTCATACAACTTACCTCTACTTATTATTTCTATCAAAATGATTTGATGCAAAAAATTTTTTTGGCCGTCTTGTATAATTTATAAATTTCGATTTGTGTACCTTTTGCATTCAAAGTGCATAAATTTACATTTTTGCATACATTGTATGCAAAAATAGAAACGGAAAGGTTAATTTATATACGCACTAACCAGATATGTTTACGTGCTGAGGAGTATGTGCATCTGCGAGACGCTATGCAGCAAGATAACAACGAGGAGATCATAGGACGATTAGTTATCTTACCGTCAAGCTTTATAGAAGGTCCACGTTATACGCAAGATGCCTTTTGCTATGTCCGTAAGTATATCACTTTCACTACTAACCCAAAGTGACCCAGATTATTCACTGTATCGACGGCAATCACCTCATGAAGTTAAAAGGTTTCAGTCGGGTCGTAATATTTTCCGCCGTGATAGTTTACGTCACGGTGGGCGTTACCCCAGCAAAATGTTCATAAATGTTGTGCTAATGAGAGGTGAGAGTTTAACAGATAATTATTTAGTGTGTGTTAGACTTTACTGGGCAATTTTTATATAAAGATAATTACAACACAAACCACCCCATCTCTTCCCGTTTGTGTGTCGCTAGAGGCGACTACAAGAACACGTAAATAAAGCAAATAAATAACACAAATTAATTCAACTCATGTTTTATTTCAAAAATATGTACATATGCACTATATTTTTTCAATAATACTGTCGATCTGCAAAAGAAATAAGAAAAAATATGATTAAAATACCTATAGGCGTACACTCTAGCGATCGTATTCGTATATACCTACTCTCACTATCAAACGAATGATGATTAAAACATCGAATGAGAAGATAACATCAGCGTACTGTGATAATGATAACACTCACTGCGCGGTAGTAGATCCACGCTGCCTTCAGCCATGAATAGGCCAGATCGACCGAGGTAGTACTACCCTCTCATAGGAGATCGCCGTAAGAATAATACTATCCGTACTATTGCGTTTCGTTCGGTGAGTCAAGAGTGCTGGAGGCCCAATTTTCAACGTTTCCTTTTTCCTCACCTTCCTCAATTCTTTCACCTACCCCACTCCCTTCACGGTAGGCAGCGGCTTTGCAGAGTCTTTGACGTTGCAGAAGCAATGCTAGGGACTCAGTTTCGTCCATTAGCGACAGTCACCACTTACCATCACGTGGGCTGTTTGCTCGTCTGTCGACAATACAAAAAAAAACTTACACTGCGAGTGATAGGTAGCTAGCTTACCGCGCATAAATGGTACATAAGTAAATATTGATAATGGCCCAGTGGCTAAGGCACCCGCTTTGTAAATATGAGCTCGTGGGTTCGAAACCGGATAATACCAATGTGACTTTATGAAATTCATTATGTACTTTCTAAATTTACCTTGGACATTACTGACTTACAGAAAAGGAAAACATCGTAAGGCAACCTGGACTTGCTTTGACTTCTTGGATAAGAAGCCTTTCCCTGTTGTGAGATAATAGATGGCTGGTATGATGAAACAAATAGAGACACGAACCTTTCGATGACGAAACTTCAAGGCAGTTGCGCAGTTGGTACTTACGGTGCAACCGTAGTAGTATTTTCCGTTTCAGTCACAGCCAATGTAGTTGTAATAGGTGACCAGGTATCAGTAGTTTTCGTAATTCTTCTACATAATGGGTGACCTGGAGATTCATCAGAAATGGTTAAATTGGATAATTTTACTTGATTTAAACCAAAAGTAGAATCTGACGCAGACACTTCAGAAGACGCCCAGATCCAAATTGGCCCGCTCATTGGCAAATCTGAATGCGTTGAAGTGGCTAAGGAGTTGGTTAAGTTTGATTTATTTAGTTGATTTAAACCAGAAGAAGTATTTGGTATATGACCTTTATCCCGTAAACCAGTTTTAGAAGAATTGATGGGAAGAGATTGACTTCAGTTCGGCGAAATAGACGTAGGTACTTACTAGTAATGGGATTTAGTAACGAAGAACATGAATTGAATGAAGGAATCTACCTAGAAAAATTCAGAGAAAATCGTTTTCTTCTACCAAGTATATTATCATCAACATTAGTCTGAGGAGACTACTGGCCAAAGATATCTTCCAAAAAGAAGATTTTGCTATATTGCGTTAAAGGTAGGAGGAATGACTGGATTAAGTGATAGTAGGTACTCGGGTAACTCTGCTGCTTGTTCCTGAGAATCGCCTCTTAGATTAAAATGAGGCTATCGAGTAGAAAAAAAATGTAGTCCTAAGGCGCCTCCACTTGCCTCTGTTATTTTTCGAGCAGTAGGTATTTTAGTTCCCATAATTCCGATCATTGATCATCATCATCACAGCGTCACGACCTATTACTATCCCAATGCAGGGATTCTCATACAGAAATCTATACATATAATAAAAATGTAACCGATCGCTGTCTGTACATGGAAGATATATAAGAAAAAAAATTACTGGGGCCTTTATCAACGCAAATACAACCCAAAACAATGATTGTTACAATTTTTGTCTGTTTGTCTGTTTGTCTGTGCGTTTGTTCATGCTAATCTCAGAAACGGCTTATCCGATTTAGATATGTTTTTATTTAGTTTTATCGACTAATACATTGTGGTAAGCTTCCCTTAACATTTAGTGTTTGTTTCATGTTAATCGGTTCATAAATAAAAAAGTTATGCCAATTTAAAAAATCACGTCGAACATTTTCTGATAGAAACAGAGACTTTAGCAGGTTACGGAATAGCTGATAGCGTTTTTATTTTTCGGATTCCTCTCATTCTAAACAATCTTCCGTTAAGTTTTAAATGAGTCCAGTTTCCAGTGAGCCTCTGTTTCGCGATGACAATTAATAAAGCCCAAGGTCAGACACAACTAAAAGTTGTGGGCGTGGATCTAAGTATTAGCTGTGTTTCGCACAATCAGCTTTATGTGGCTCTATCACGTGTTAGCATTCCTAGCAGCCTGTATGCTTTGATCCCCGATGGCTATACGTCTAATCCATACATCCATACACCCATACATATTATATAAGGCTTTGTCCTGACTGACTGACTAACAGACAACGCACAACCTAAACTGCTGGTCGTAGTGACTTGAAATTTGGAGGGTGTTTGTCTAAATGTCTAGAGATTGTGCTAAAAAAGAGTTTTTTAAAATTTAATTCCTAAGTGTGTGAAAAGGGATGAAATCGATTGTATGAATCTTTTTCATTTTTTAACTTAGTTTTGTAATTTTGTTTTGGAATACTTCTATTTAAATAAAAAATATCCTTATAATTTTATTTTAACAGGGGTGAATTTAGAGGGGTGAAATTAGGGATGAAATATTCTATACAAAGATCTTTAGCTTTTGAAGATAGCGACTTGAAATTTACAGGGAGGGGGAGGGAGGGAAAGGAGGGAGGAAAAGGAGGGAGGCAAAGGGGGAGGAAAAGGAGGAATTGAGGAGAAGGAGGAAGAGAGGGGAAAGTGGGAGGGAAGTGATGGGGGAGTGAGAGTAAAGTGATGGGGAAGTGAGAGGGAAGTGAAGAGGAAGTGTGGAGGAAATGCGGGAGAAGTGAGGGGAAAGTCAGGAAGAAGTCAGAGGGAAGTCAGGGGAAAGCCAGGGAGAAGTGAAGGAGAAGTGAGGGGAAAGTGAGGGGAAAGTAAGAGGAAAGTGAGGGGAAGTGAGGGGAAAGTGACGGAGAAGAAACGGGGAAGTGAGGGGGAAGTGAGGGGGAATTGAGGGGGAAGTGAGGAGGGTGAGAGGGCAGTGAGGGGGAAGTGAGAGGGAAGTGAGGGGGGAGTGAGGAGAAGTGAGGGAGAGTGAGGGTTAAGTGAGGGGTGAATGAGGGGAAAATGAGAGGAAAGTGAGGGGGAAGTGAGGGAGACAGTAGAGGAAGGGTGGGGGAAGAGAGAGGGAAGGAACGCGGAAAGAAAGGAGTTCACGAATGGTGGAAAAAGAGAGGGGAAGGGATAGGAAGCGATAGGAAGGGAGAGGAAAGGAGAAAAAGAAAGGAGAAGGAAGGGAGAAGAGAGAGGAAAACGATGATGCAAGGTATAGGGAAGTGCAGGAAAGGGCAAGAGATGCTGGAGGAGGGGCAAGGGATGCTGAAGGAGGTGAAGAGGAGAAGGGGGAGGGGAGGAGAGGAAGGAGGAAACTGTGGAGAATGGAGAAAAAGTGCAATAGGGAAGAGAGGGAAGGGGAAAGTTATTGTAGTGAAAATTTGCCTTTGTGTATTGTATATTGTTTTTACGAGGGATATCTTTAGGTAGGTGAAAGAGGATTTGTATGAATGGAAGATTAAAAATAGTATGAAAAACAGTATTTAAACAATATAAAAATGCTATCTATATACATAAAAGCAAAAGGTCACTCACTCATTTATCACGAAATCTCAGAAACAACAAGTGCTAGGAATCTCAAACTTTGCATTGTCGTTCCTATTAAGATATAGGTGCTCACTTAGACGAAATTTTGCGAAATCCATCCCCTGAGGGGGTATAAAGGGGTGGCAAAGTTTGTATAAAATTTCTATAGTTTTTATAGTATGATTACCAAATTACTAGAAAATACTCTTTTTTTATTATTCAGCAACCCCTCTTATTAAATGGGCAAATAAGAGTCGCAAGTTTGTGTGAAAGTGGTTTGTCAGTTTTAGCGGTAGCGGGTTTAAACTGGATTCGCCATAGAGACGGATAATACTGATACAATGTACGATTGCCATAAAATCAGGCACGCAATATTCTCATAGAGGCACCCGTCTGAATTTTCACGCGAACGAAGTCGCGGGCAACAGCTAGTGGTATAATATAATATAAAGTAGATATACCTGGCTTCCTGCAGAAGGTATCTTGCAAAATCTGAGCTTGGCATATAGCGAACTGAAACAATATAAAAATAACGTACACATTACTCCATACAACTTCAATAGTAAACAATCTAATTGTCCAGTTAATGGTTATAAGCGGTAACTTAATGGAGTTGCAGGAGTAATGCCACTAATGCCAGAGACTCTGAGTCGTCCATGAGCAACAGTAACCACTTACCATCACGTAGGCTGTTTGCTCGTCTGCTACTGTCGGCAATAATAGAAAATAAAAACCTAATTTCAGAATTGTAGTACTTAAAACTTATTCAGAACTATTACGTATTTTAGCTCTACAACGTGCTTTACTGTCACCAATCTCAAATTTAGTTCTAAAAGTAAACACTAGAGACGCTATTTATTTTAAATTTGTCTCAATGTTATTTGCGTCATAATATGCCTAAAATATTAAATAGGTACTACCTATTATATGAATTTGATGAATAATAAACACCTAAGGAAATATTACAATGGAGTTTTAAACACCTGATAAAACAACGTCAAAATTAACAAAACAAAAATATGCAAAATACATACATAGGACGGATACGTAACATAGGAGGTTTATTCTCATCTTCTCCCGAATGTGTTCCCCGAATTTTTGTGTCATCTTCCCCCGAACTTATATTCGGGGTAAGATGGGAAGTAAAAGTTTCATTTTCCCCCGAAATATTTTTAATAATTAATTTTGATTTGTGCCACCACACCCAAGTATGGGTTAAATGAAATACCTTAACATGATTGTTTACAGTAATTAATAAAGCAAAATTAAGATTATCAACTTTATATAAAACAAATAATACAGCATTTTTCGTTTTACAATTAGTAATACACAAAATATACTACTATTTTATTTTGGCGGCCACTATACTAAAAGCCATCGTCTTAAACTGCTGGTATGGTGGTCTCCACTATGGCGGCTGGGAATAGGGTTAGAGGAAGGGAAAGAGGGTGGTGGCGAAAGAGGAAAGGGGGAAATTGGGCCTCCGGCGCTCTCACTCACCGAACGAAACGCAGTAGTACGGATACTACTACTCTTAAGTCGATCTTCTATGAGAGGGTAATACTTCCCCGGACGATCCGTCCCATTCACAATTCACAATTAACTATACGCTAGAACGAAAATAATGACTTCCTAAGTAAATAATAATTCTAATCATAATTATTAATTTAATATCATGTTTATGGGGACATTACCTAATTAAATTATTATTCTCAATTATTAATTATGATATGACTAGCTGTTGCCCGCAGATCCGCCTGCGTGAATGACTGTCATATCTCATTTTCAATAAAAACTTTCATCCTCTATTTCAACCCCCTAAAGCCATTTTTTCTCAGGACTATTCTATCTCTATACCAAATTTCATCAGTTCAATGGTTTAGGCATGAAAGCGTAACAGACAGATAGACAAAGTTACTTTCGCATTTATAATATTAGTATGGAAGTATGGATTAGTATGGATATAGGTACCTATTATAATAATGTTGCAAATCCGGTGAATTGACATTTTAAAATGCAATTGCAAATAGGTTTTTAATTTGTATTATTGATTTTAAATTACGTAATAAGTATGACATTTTGGTATGATATTCTAAATTGTTACCTGACTACATATTTTTTTTTAAATTAAGTAATTTTTTTTTATATAATAATAATTATTGTTATTACTTTAAATTTTAGGTTTATTTTATTAATTAATTTATTTATTATTTTACCTATTAGATATTTTTTGTTTAAATTTTTATAATGGAGCATCCTCTTCTTCACTACTTTGCTGGGCCTTACAGGGCTCACAACATAAATATAATACTACCTGCTAGGAAACATTGTGAAATATGCAAATAAAGTATTAAATTGAATTGAATTGCTGTAAGCAGCGGCTTCGCAGTGTCTGGCATTGCAAAAATCCATGAGCGACGGTTACCACTTACCATCAAGTGGGCATTGGATAACAAAATAAAATTGAAATGCTTACCAAAACTGCAAAGATGAGAATTAAAATCTTCATATTAAAATGTGTAGGTACAAATTTCTTCAAATGATTAATTATTAAATTAAACACGTGTGTGTCTAAGTTATAATCTGGTTAAATTGAACTAATTCAAAAATTGATGTGTTTATATAGGTGTGTGCATCGAAGGTTAAACGGTGTGGCTGTAAAACCAGCGATTTATTGAGATCCAAGCGATTTAAATTTATTATTAGGTGTTAGTAGTTAGTTGAGGCGCTCATAGCTCGTTGCGCTCACTGATCGGTAAACGATTAGAGGTTTAAACAACATAGAATAGGACTAGCCCATGGATGGATGACCGCTGTGGTTTTTTTTTCTTTAAAAAGACATCTCCCGCACTAAGGAACAAGTCTTGTGTCGCAGTGCAGCAATTGCGAAGATTATTCACACACCATTAGTGTGAGGACAACCTGCAGCTCGTAGGCCTCTTCTAAAGAGATTTATCTATCTATAGTATCTATACCTACTATTATATAAAGCGGAACAGTTTGTTAATTTGTTTGAACGCGCTAGTCACTGGAACTACCAATTTAATTTGAATAAAAATTTATTAATTTCTCTAAGTTCGCTACAAGCGACAG
The DNA here is from genome assembly GCA_963082885.1 of Parascotia fuliginaria. NCBI lineage: Eukaryota > Metazoa > Arthropoda > Insecta > Lepidoptera > Erebidae > Parascotia > Parascotia fuliginaria. Next base: position 2,130,040 of record OY720201.1, on the reverse strand, counting down.
GAGCGGTGCAGTAACAAAAGATGTAAGTAACTTAGCGCGGGTATAATTGCGCCGCAAAAATGCTGCTCTTTGTGTATTGGTAGATCTGGTATTGTTTTTAATCTTACGACATCCACGAACGACCACGATCCACGAAGGGGTTGAAATAATATGGAGCGGAGGCGGATAACTACGTAGTTTCTGTCCGCTTTTCTCAGAGCCTTACTAAATTAAATAATTAGTTTTTGATACACTTGTATAAATTATTAACTTAACATTATAGACGTAGTACCTAAAGAAAAACAAATAATATAGCCATTCTTACTTGGCAAATATATATTTAGCTGTTTTGAAGGCTTTAGGAACTTACGCAAGTAATCGGAAAATATTTATCTTGTACATAATATGTCATGTACCAAAGTTGTTACCTATCTTCTGTTTATTATTCTCACTAACTTTTAAACCACACAACGAAAACAAGAAATGTCACGTTCTGCGTGCAAGCAAGAGCACGGCACAAGCGATAGAGAGGCACGATTGGCCTACGCGTTATGCTTGTGACACATACTCTTTCTTTGTATTATTTTATTACATATAACTTTTTAACGAAAAAATTTAAAGGCAAAAAATTATAAACCATTATTTTTTTATTGACTGGTCTGTTGCTCTAGTGGTTAGTGACCCTGACTGCTAAGCCGGAGGTCGTGGGTTCGATTCTCACCCAGGACAAACCTTTGTGTGATAAGCATGATTGTTTGTTCTGTGTCTGGGTGTAATTTATCTATAATATGTATATATTTACAAAAAAGAAGAAGTATTTAAGTATGTATATCCGTATTCTAGAACCCATAACACAAGCATATAATATGCTTACTTTGGGTCTAGATGGCGTTGTGTGTAGTTGTTGAAATATTATTATTATCATTATTATTAACCTTAATAACTAAGCCCAGTTTCTGAAAGGCTGATCAACGAAAAATTAACTAATCACCTGTAATTAACCTCGTGTAAAGTGCCTAAAAGCATGCTAAAAGCTTGGATATTTAGTTTAATTAGATCTAGTTAGTTACTAATTAGATCAAATTAAACTAATTATTTATTCTTGTAGCAACCCAATTGGTACTTCACACGAGATTTAACAGGTGATTAGTTAATTTTTCGTTGATCAGCCTTTCAGAAACTGGGGGTAAGTCCTTCAACTAATGTGTAGACTTAAGTAGGTCATTTTGAGTCGACGCACAAGCAAATTAAAAATACTTGTTTGGCGTCGACTCAAAATTACTAAAGAATTATCAAAATCGGACTACTTGGTGTGAAAAGTTATGCGTGGTCTTAAAGAAAAACAAAGTAATATACACGTCGACTGACGACGAACCGACAACAAAAAAATAGAGGAGGTTCTCATCCTTTCAGTTTTTTTTGTCGGTTAAAATATTCAGTGATAAATAATTCAATTAAGTTCATAAAAGTATGCAATTTTTTATCAATGTTTTCGTAAAAATAATGGTTTGTAAACCAACTATAAAGACAACAAGACAAGTTTTTGATCACACGGGCATTGAAATTTCATCAAATTACTCTTATATCTTCATAATAAGTAAAGTAACGCAATCCAAATTTACTGTGTTTATATAGGTGTACCAAGGGTACATGGTACCTACAGCTTTTTATTTTATTCTAAGTGTACTAGAAAATTAGTTTTTTTCTGATTTTCGAAACCATTTATTTACGGTAATGTTAATAGGGGATCGGACTAATTTTCAAAAAGTGTTTTAAGTTAATCTTTGTTGATACTTATTTACATAAAAAATAAAATTTTATTTATTTATAGCCTTTTAGGTACTCAAAATCATGTTTTAGTATTGTTTATTTAAAAATCCCGCCAAAACGCCACGATATGTCGTCTGACAGCGCGTGACGTCATTTGTGGTCATAACAAAACAGCTGAACGAACATAAGTTCGCGAGAAGTTTTGTTTTGTGGAGTAGATTCTTAATTTGTTGTTATGGAACGAAAAACTATCGTCAGTGTGCAGTGCCTCAATTTACAAACACACCAAAAACTACTCCAAATAAAATATTCATTGATGTTCCAAGAAAAGCAGATAGGTACTTATACGAAGAAAATGGTTAGGCTTAGCGAGAAGAATTCCGACGGACGAGATGTCTGTAACTTCACCAATTTACTTTGGTGAAGATCAATTTGACGGTAATTACTTACCTACCTTCTACAAATAAATTAAATAAAATATGGTTAAATTAAATCGTAGTGAATTTACACATTGTAGTAATGTTAGAGGTTATATTTACGAGGACATACATATTTTTTTCTTGTTTCAGCTTTCTAATGATATGAAAAATTACATGCGAATAATATATTATTATGAAGATAGTTATAAAACCTATACAAGATTTCACATTTCGAAGTTCAGCGTCACAAAAGTCTAAATTACTTGCAAAGAAATTGCAAATCATAATTATCTTGTTGGCTTTCGTAAATCCTGTTTCCACTATGAAAAACTGGAGAAACGCCACGTGACAGATTTAAAATCGATTACTGTATCCTAGTTTACCAGTAATCTTTTAGCAACTTTTAGAATTTAAACTAAATATCTGAGTGAACTAACTAGGTAGTACCCATGCAGTCAATGATTGCCCACAAATGACGTCACACAATATGATTGGTGTTTCAGTACAGATTAAAAATATTGTAAATAACAACATTTTATTTCTTTATTTAAGAATATTTAAATGAATTATATTAAATTTTGATTTGATAAATAATCATAAAATAGTATATTTATTCTATATTATGTACATTTTAGATTTTAATCTGATTACTGTCCGATCCCTTATTAACCAAATCGAAAACTTTTGATTATACAAATTCAAACAAATTAAGGTCTATTAGTGGTATTTTTTTCAAACTTCTGCGTCGAACCGTTTTTTGAGATCTCGGCAATCCCAAAACGTTAAAATCTTGAATAAATTTAAAACCACAGCACACACAAATTTTGCTATAGTCAAACAAATAATAATGCGACAATAGCTACTTATTCGTGTAGGTTCTGGGTAAATCGATAATTTCAAAAAAATATTTTGCTGGGAATGTTTCGAACGTTATCCTAGCAAAAAACTGTAATTAAAACTATAGTGGCCTGAGTTTGTTGCCAGTTCTTCTCATGACTCTACTTCGTCAGCGAACTGGCTGTAGTTTAATAATTGTTGACGCCAATTAAACCGCCCCGCGGCAAGCTAGTGTCATATAAAGAAAAATGTTCACGCTTTAAAAGAGACGGTATCAAAATTGGATAAACATGGTATTCTTCTTCTTTCACGTGTTCACCTTGTGTTATTGTGACCCTGAACGCAGACTATCTGAAGACAAAAAGTATAAGAAACAAAATCTTTATAGAAATATCTCTCTTATGCTAATACGTATACTGCTCTAAATTGTCTAAAAGCGTTTGTTATAATATTTTTGGATTACGAGTATTATTTATGACAATATAGTATACGTAATAAATAATACAATCTGTGTATATTTAATTACATCTGTGTATACTGTAGTCATTTGTTTTATAATGAAAAAATATACCTACTAGTAAAATTGTATGGGTTGGTTAGGGCATGCATTATATCAAAACAAAATTCGCTTAGTTATTTTCTTTTCTAAACGCAACGCACCTAATCTAACGTCTGTAGATTCTAAATACAATATAAATATACATTAATAAAATGAATAAAAGACTGGAGTCTTCGTACGTAAACATACTATTATGTTTACGTACGAAGACTCCAGTCTTCTAATCTTAACATTTTTATTATGTAGTGTATATGCCCGCGACTACGATATATGTATGCCCGCGACTTCGTTCGCGTGAAAATTCAGATGGGTGCCTGGTGATTTTATGGCAATCGTACATTGTATCAGTATTATCCGTCTCTATGGCGAATCAAGTTTAAACCTGACAAACCACTTTCACACAAACTTGCGACTCTTATTGGCCCACTTAATAAAGGTGGTTTCTGAATATTAAAAAAAGAGTATTTTCTAGTAATTTGGTAATCCCACTATAAAAACTATAGAAGTTTCATACAAACTTTGCCACCCCTTTATACCCCCTTAGGGGATGGATTTCGTAAAATTCCGTCTAAGTGAGCACCTATATCCTAATAGGAACGACCATGCAAAGTTTGAGATTCCTAGCACTTGTTGTTTCTGAGATTTCGGGATGAGTGAGTGAGTGACGTTTTGCTTTTACCAATAGACATTTTTATATTGTTTAAATACTGTTTTTCATACTATTTTTAATCTCCCATTCATACAAATCCTCTTTCACCTACACTAAAGATATCCCTCGTAAAAACAATATACAATACACAAATGCAAATTTTCACTATAATAACTTTCCACTTTCTAAATCTGATAATCCGTTTCTGAGATTAGCGTGAACAAACGCACAGACAAACAGATAAAAAGACAAACAGACAAAAATTGTAACAATTATTGTTTTGGGTTAAAATATTTTTTTTCTCATATATCTTCCATGTACAGACAGCGATCGGTTACATTTTTATTATTTGTGTAGAAGATGCAGAAGATGAGATAGGTAGCATAACAATCAACACATTGAGATCAAGTAAATCATTTAAGAGGCATTACTTACTACTATTCAAATTGTAACGGTCATTTTTACAGTTTGTCGTGAATATTTAATTAAATTACTATTTTAACTAGATCAATTTGTAATGTACCTACCTAGTCATGAAAATACGATTTTTGTACGAAATGAAATCGTCATGCATGCGAAAGTGTTTGTTTGTATGTTTGTTTGTTAATCTCTGGCACTACCAGTCGGATTAGAAAAATCTTATTGAAATGAAATGAAATGGTAGGTTAATTAAATTAACACTTATGAACGTCAATGTTTACAAAATGTCAGCAAATTAACCTACAGCCAGTTCGCTGACGAAGTAGAGCCATGAGAAGAACTGGCAAGAAACTCAGGCCACTCTTTTTAACCGACTTCAAAAAGGAGGAGGTTATCAATTCGGGTCGTATGTTTTTTTTTTTTTTTTTTTTGTATTTTTGTTACCTCATATCTCGGTCATTTATGAACCGATTTGAAATTTTTTTTTTTTATTTGAGAGGGTATACTCTGAAATTGGTCCCATTTTTTTATTATAAGAAATGGTTCAGTGGTTGTATGTTTGTTACAACTTAACTCCGTCATTTATAAACCAATTTGGAAAATTCTTCTTTTATTTGAAAGGGTATACTCCGAAATGGGGTCCCATGTTTTTTTTATAAAGAATAATTTAATATTTTGTAACAAATCGTTTGCAAGAAGTGAAGACGTGTAAAGCAACACGTCGATGTCTTTTGCGACGAATTATCTGACATTGACATGTCCATGCTACAAGTGCGAAGTGATTTTCAAAATTCATTTTTTGTTAGAAACGAAGTAGCCCTGGATGAGTGACCATATGCATTTTTTGTATATCTGAGCGATTGCTCGGTCAGTTAAATTATGATTTTTGATGATTCTTTATTGTTGGTAGATCATCACTTTTTTGTTTTGATTTGTGGTTTCTGGGATTCAGGGTTTAGCGATCGAGAAAGTGTTGACAAGGACCTTATATTTCTATTTACAATCTTACCTCTCGTCTCTACTTTCTTTCAAACGGCGCGGTGCTGTCTCATTTGCGCAGCACGTTTAGTAGGTCTACCCATATTGAATATATTTATACACAATTAATTCCCACTAAAAGTTTAAAAATAAAATTATTTTTAGAAAAAAAATGAAAACCGACTTCAAACAACACCTACATGTTCAATCCTTAACTAAAAAGTAGAAAATAATATTTTAATTACTTCATAGCAAAGAACATTAAAGGGGAATCAACGCAATCCTTGATACCTATAATACTTTACTATTTATAGTTTTTAATCAGTTATTTTGGAGTCGGTGCCAGCCAAGAAGGTTCATAATGACCTTCATAAAAATAACCTACCTACTAGCAAAAAAAACCTTCCTGATTAATCTATTAATACATGAATGAAAAATATAGATTTAATACAAGAAATCGAACGGAATCTGATAAGTGCGCGTCAAATTTTTTATGTATATCTGAACACAACTATCAATGACGTCTGCGTTCACGAGTATGACCGCGTTCGGGTAGTGCACTCAGGCATATCCCCCACGCGTGCAATTACCGCCCCGTGCACTACAAAAGTTGGTTGCAAAGACAGAATTAAAGATCCTTCTTGGCTGGCACCGACTCCAAAATAACTGATTAAAAACTATAAATAGTAAAGTATTATAGGTATCAAGGATTGCGTTGATTCCCCTTTAATGTTCTTTGCTATGAAGTAATTAAAATATTATTTTCTACTTTTTAGTTAAGGATTGAACATGTAGGTGTTGTTTGAAGTCGGTTTTCATTTTTTTTCTAAAAATAATTTTATTAATCGTCAGGTTATTACAATTTTTGTAAGTTACAGTTTCAAGTAGCATGCAAAGTGACGCAGGCAATACATTTAACTCTATAGATACTTAATTACTTACAGCTTTCTTTGTTGTAAAGAAAAATTAAAAAGTAAAATGTGTGCTTTACAGGCTGCCTCAATTTGCAAGGTAAAGGCAACATGTGAACTGTGATAAATGTTTCTATGTAGGTATTATATAAACTGTTAATTTTTGGTATAAGTATAAAGTAAGATGAACTTAATTTACCACAGGAGTTCACAATGTACCTCTATTTCACAAATCACAATGTATAATTTTAACAATACTAAGTATACAATTTTAACAAAACAATACAAAATGTGTACTTAATTACCTGTTCAAATATGGCTCGGGCATCATGTCATTTAAAATTAATCCAAAAACAAAATCATTTTATATATTATGTCAAAATGTATCAATAAATTAATGTCAAAAAATTATTTGATAAAGCATGTCATTCTTATTAATCATAAAAAATGTCATTCATAGAATAATTAACAAAAATATGTCCTTAAAAGTATAATGTCATTAAAATTAAGAGTAAAATTAATTTACTCCTTCGTCAAGCGAGCATCCCATGACTTTTTATCGTTCAGATCTTCGATCAAATGTACCATAGATGCACGTTCCCAAACAAAAATCACACTAAATACTGGCACTCCCTTGTACCACAATACTTTACGTACAGGCATTCATAATGCAATCCGTGTATTAAGGTGGTTCCGACGAAATTTCGACGAAATCCGCGACTTTCATCTCGATAATTGAGTAGATTCTAATGCTATTTATTCTTTTTTTTTTGCCAACAATATACTTTGATTCATGAACTTTAGAATAGTAGAAGAATTATTTACAATAATTGATTATATAACTTATACCAACGATATTAAAACAACGTGATTTCACTTATTTCGAAATATTACTTTCTAATTACTATAGTTATAAATATAAAAGTTATATTAAATCAACCGGAATAAACCAAATGTCAACTCTGTAGGTCTATTTCATTTATTAGGATAATGTTTCAATAGTTATTGATAATTTGGCTGAATCAGCGTCGCAGGGGCTCTGCGCGGGCGACGGGAGGCAGAACGGCAGAGCGGCGCAAGCCCTTCTGACGGACGGACGTATGCGGTTTTTTTTAAAATTATTTACGTAATTCAATAATTGCAAATAAATAATATCAAAAAAAAAATATTGTGTGGATAGATTTAGTGTTGCAAATAAATTAGATTAGTTATTTAGATTTTTTTAGTGTATTAAATACGTAGGTATTTACCTACATTTATTATTATTTTTCATCAAAATGACTAAAATTTCACGACTGAAACAAATACAAATGCAAAAGATTCAACACATGAATATCCTGTAAGTAGGTATATACCTACCTTCATATTTTTAGTAAAATACCTTCTTTGAGATACTTACCTAGGATATCCTTTAATTATGTTTAGTTCCACGTAAACTAGGTAACAGGTGGTGAGCCTATTGTCGCTCGTGATAAGATCAAGGCAACACCAGGCCTCAAGAATCAGTAAATTCCTGCTGTTATAATATATACCCTAGGGGTATGAGCTTGCTACAATATTGTCTATGTCTACTATCATTTCGAACTAGGTGTGTGGTAGGTGGGCACATGAGTAAAATATCTAACTTGGATATTTACTCATGTGGCAAGGGCGCTTTCCGATTCCGACCGACGCGACGCGACGACGGCGACGCCGGCGTAGGTACGAGGTGCTTTGGTCGGAACACGAACGTCGGCGTCGGTCGTACAACTAGCATAGAACTCAAATTACAATGATTATACGTGACATGCGTCGGTTTGCGACCTAGTTAGGTACCTACACAAAACAATCATACACGCTGCTGTTAGCTACCTAACTATCTACGTTATCTTGCACGAGCATAAATACCTATACATTCTATATATACAAACGGTGTGTACTTGAATATTCTATCGGTAAGTAATACCGATAAAATATTCAAGTATTTACCTCGTTAGATTTTTTTTCATGAGCTGATAAAATCAGTGATAAGATACTAGGCTAAAGTAAATACCTACCCTTCTACTTTCAATGCATCTTATTTTGATTTATTTATTTGATTGCAAGAAAGGAAGAAAAAAGGCTTTACAAAACGTCTTAGTCTCTAACCAAACTAAAATATTTGAAGACTGTGAAATTATCACAATTAGGTAAATTAAAAATCCTACTCTCTGTTCCTTTATTATCGTACTATATGAATGTTTAATCCTAAAATTAAATAATATATTGTTGAGTGCCTACTGGACATAACAAAACTAATACCGTATTTTTCGAGTGATAGGTGTATGTAGAAAGTAATAGACCCGGCACGGTGGCACAGTATAAAGAATTCTACTTTTTTTTGTACAGTCTTTACCTAACTAGGTAAAGGCAAAAGAATTATGTTTTAGCACTCTATGTATGTATGTATCTTTATTATATTATATTATAAGTGTATGTACTGTAAAACTACCCCGTGACGTCGTCCGCATGGATCCGTTCCTTAGCGATAATATTACATTAGTTCTACTTTACCGATTTTGCATTATATTATACATTTACAATACTACAATATGTACGTACATACAAATATATGTATGTACACATATATTTGTATGTACATATTAAAGTAATCTATACTTATAATGAATCTCTAGCGAGGTAATTTTCACGGTACATCCAAATCACTCAAACAGTGGGTACAATGCGTCTACTTTGGCAATTGTTCGTGTTACTTATTTTGCTAAGGGTACATGATATTGTGTACCTTACGTACGGGCACTTACTAGAAGATAATCAACATTTATTTATTTATTTATTTATTGAAAAAGTATTTACAATATCATTACAGATAAAAACCCAATACGATATCATAAAAAACCTAAAATTAAAAACACTAATTACTAAATAAATATATCTACTTATCCAATACTATACATTTTTGTGCAACATCCTTGAATTTTGATAGGGTACATTGAAAAATATCAATTTCTATAGAAATAATGATATACACATAGGAATGATGACGCTTTGTTTAAAGCATGTGTAACTGAAAATCCTTATCAGCTCCGTCATTTGAATTTAGTTTTGCTGGTGAATGGTGCTGTTTCAAATTCAGTGCAGTGGTGGCCATACAGAGTAAAGATACTGTGGGAGAAAAAGGAAATAAAGAGGACCGAGGAGGTAACTATGCCTTCGGACCACTGACTTTCAGACAAAACTTACACTTTACGTCGTTATGTACATATCCAGCCAAACCGTCCCGCTTATTCTAAAAGATCTACTTCCGTAAAATGTTTGGTGGCTATACAATAAACAGAACGATTTACTGAAGTTATATTTGTGATATCCAGATGAACCGAAAATAAATAAGGAAAATGAAAATATGTTAATTCATATAGGTTTATTAAATTAACACTTATGAACGTCAAAATTAACAAAATGTCAGCAAATTAACCTACAACCAGTTCGCTGACAAAGTAGAGCCATGAGAAGAACTGGCAAGAAACTCAGGACACTCTTTTTAATCGCAGGGTTATTACAATTTTTGTAAGTTACAGTTTCAAGTAGCATGCAAAGTGACACAGGCAATACACTTAATTCTATAGGTAATTAAATACTTACTTTCTATGTTGCAAAGAAGAAATAAAAAGTAAAATGTGTCCTTTACAGGCTGCCTCAATTTGCATATTGCTACAAAAGGTAAAGGCAACATGTGAACTGTAATAAATGTGTCTATGTAAGTATTATATAAACTGTTAATATTCGATATAAGTATAAAGTAAGATGAACTTAATTCACCACAGGAGTTCACAATGTACATGGTGAACATCTATTTCACAAATCACAATGTATAATTTTAATAATACTAAGTATACAATTTTAACAAAACAATACAAAATGTGTACTTAACTGTACAATTATGGCTCGGGCATTATGTCATATATAATTAATACAAAAAAAAAAACATTTTATGTCAAAATGTATCAATAAGCGAGATTACAGGATGGAAATAAATTATGAATCATTTAGTATAATATTCTGTATACATCTTTGCTCGAGACAGAACAGCGTTTTGTTTCGATTAGATTCGTGTTCGTAGAGTAGATAATCCTTCTACTAATTTGGCTGCGCGATAGAAGCCTTATTATAAAGGATGAATTTACTATGGCAAACTGTAAATCGCTAAAAGCAGTGGACCAGATATCAGACAACACCAACTCATGAGTGGCTATCACAGTCCTACTATTTTGTGTTCATTTTCGGCAGACTGTGCCTGTTATTCCTACCTCGTGGACTAAGGCTGATGAAATTAAATAGTGTTTAGGAGGTCCACAGTCTGTAGCACTTCAAAATTGTTTTGCATTTAATAGGCTCCAAGCCTATACACTCCGCAAGATTTGCCATTTAATGATAGAGGCCGAATTGAAAGGACAATGCACAAGTGTAGTCTGATTTGTTACTCGAGTTTGGTAGCGGTACGTATCTACAGAACCAAGAAAAAGTTGTCTTGCACAAAACCTTACTTTACATACATCAATATAACCGTGTCGTACAATTGCCTATCGAAGTGACTTCACTCTGCCTTATGATACAGTCAGTGGGATCCAAAAGACTAAGTGGTAGCCGCCATTCCAAAGGTCATTGTTTCAAACTGCTGGCTAGTGGTCTTTATGAGATGCTTTTTTATTATTGAAGCAGGACCTCATATCATCAGTCCATGAAGACGCAGTGGAGTTAGAAAGTTATGAAAACTCTTGGCTTTTGTAAGAGCTAATTTTGAACACTTAACAATCAGACGGGCAAATTTAAAGAAAAGACATTTTGTTGGGGTAATGTTTCAAACGTTACCCCAGCAAAATCTTTTTTATTCCGAATAACTTTAAAACTATAATGCAAACAAATTGTGCTATAGGCAAACAAATTACTCCTTACGACGCACTAATAATCTGTTATACTCTCATACTCTCACCTCTTATAAGCACATTTTTATCAACATTTTGCTGGGGTAACGCACTCCTCTGCCTGACGGTAAGCAGCCAATGAAGTCCAGAAGTGGAAGACACTATTTTAATAGAAATTGTCTCAAACTGCTAGCATAGCGGCTTCATGATACTAGCGACACTATTGCAAATAGTAAAAATATAAATGAAGATGAGGTACGCATACGTTTCATACGTGCACACACACAAACTTTCGCATTTATAATATTAATAGGATGTTAATACATTTTTTAAGTCAAAATGTTTTAGTTTGTTCATGTACAAAAAACCTATATATATATATATATATCTAACTAAATAAGTATAAACTCGGCAGGTAAATAAGTATAAACTCGGCAGGGTTACTAAACTAAAGTGTACTAGTATTAGTTGAAGAATACACATCATGTCAATTATAGGAATTTATCACAATGGTGTATTGTCATTGGGACTTAATTTTTAAGCGACTTCAAAAAATATTAATATTATATATATTATTAAATATTTTTTTGAATTCAATAATTCATAAAAATAGTTTTAAACGATTTTTTTGATCAGGCAATACATTTCACAGCAGCTGGGTTTTGAGTTTATTGGTTTAACCCACAGTAGTTATTTTTATTTCTACTACATATTTAACAAACGTCATGATTCTAAACACTTATCTTTGCTTTCGCTACTATATAAATAATAAATATATAAATAATATATACTAAAAAATATACATACTTACTAAACGAAATAATAAAAGATACTAAAAAAATAATTCATTATTGGCGCGTCTATCAGATTTTAGTTCTGCGGTTTCGGACAAGTAAGGTCATTGTCTTATAGTTGTGCTACTGCTACTTGCCGCTAGAGGGCGAACTCGCACGCAATGTTTTTTTCGGGTGATGCGCGGGGTGGTGAGGAAGCGAAACGCTCAAGGTCATATGTGACGGAACGCCCTTAAAACAGATCATACAATGAATGTTTGTGTCAATATATTTTGTAATTGTTTGATACAAAAACGTCAATGTGTACGGGCCTATAAGTATTACTCACCGCAACGAAATGTGATACCTCGATACCTATGTCTCGAACGCGTCAAGCATAGCAAACTTATGGAGTTGACTCGCATGTAAAAATGTTATATTGGTACTTATTTTTTTTGATGAATATAAATAATATGCCTGTATATTGAACAATGTAATATCTGATTTTAAAAGTTACGTATTCTAAATACATACATACATTACCTATTTTAAATGTATATAAATATTTAAAACAGCAATTAAAGAAGACTTAGTTGATAGTTTTATGCATATCTTAATACAGTAAAAGAGAAGTTAGTGAGAATGAATGAATTTTGGTTAGATACTTCTGTCACAAAATATTTTTTTTTAACTTTATAATAACGTTGTTATTTATATTAAGTAGCTTAATAATATACCTAGACAAATTTATGCAATGATAGCAGCGCCCCACGACTTCATCTATGCCTAAAATGTGATTTGTTTTCCTCGACGTGGTGAGTGAAACACAAACATTATTTTTTTACTATTATTTATTTATTTATAGGTATATAATATAAAAGTGCAAAATTAATTTTAAATTTATAAAAAATAACATAAAAGTTCACATGAAAATATGTTGTGAGTGTCCTAAAAACCTATATAGGTTTGTCCAGGACACTAAAATCTGGATTCGATACATAAAAAAAGATAACTTATTTATACATCAACACGTAATACTTACTAAATAATAATAATAATAATAATAATAATATTCTACCACATTCACACAGCGCCATCTAGCCCCAAATTAAGCAAATATATTTGCTTGTGTTATGGGTACTAAACAACTGATAAACTACTTATATACATTTTTTTTTGTAAATACATACATATTATAGATAAATTACACCCAGACACAGAATAAACAATCATGCTCATCACACAAAGGTTTGTCCTGGGTGGGAATCGAACCCACGACCTCCGGCTTAGCAGTCAGGGTCACTAACCACTAGACCAACAGGCCAGTCACAAGTAACAAAATAAGTAACAAGGTGTTAGCTATTAACTTATTGTATGTAGGTAGACACACATTCAGCGAACGCACGCATAAGAACGAGCTCCCACTGAGCTCTCTCACTCACACCTGTATGGCTAGTAAGGGACAACATTATGTCCGTCCGAGCTAGTCGAGGACTGGTTTACTGCGTTTACGCATGCTCCATTTTATGCTACATCATCATCATCATGATCATATCAGCCAAAAGACGTCCACTGCTGGACGTCGCCACTCTAGAACCTTTCTACCCCAACGGCCGTCGGTTCTTAGCCATGTGCCACTTATAGTAGAGTAACTTTGGTTCGCCTACGGATTTCTTCGTTTCTTAAACGATCGCGCAGGGAGACGCCTAACATAGCCCACTTCATCGCCCTCTGAGCGACTTTGAGCCTTTGGATAAGACCCATAGCTAGCGACCACGTCTTTGCTCCGTATGTCATCACTGGCAACACACGCTGGTCAAAGATCTTTGTCTTGAGACACTGCGATAGTCCGAACGAGAAGATATGTTGTAGCTTCCCGAATGCTGCCCAGCCGAGTTGGATTCCACGAGTGACATCTTTCTCAAAATCGGACTTACCTAATCGGACTATTTGTCGCAGGTATACGTACTCGTCAACGAATTCGAGCATCGAGCCTCCGACCGTATAGGAGTGGGTGTAACATAGACATTGGTCATGACTTTAGTTTTAAAATTTAAATGTATGTTTTAATTTATGTGTATTTTCATGTACTTTTGAATAGTACTAATTTGTTGTAAATCTGACGTTTGGACCGATCCTTCGCTTCAGATTTTATCAACTTTGCTGCGTAGTGCAGACGAATGTCTATATATTTTTCGATAACAGCCTTTATCAACATAACTTTATGACCAAGATTTAATGGTAGGTCTTGGCAGTGTTCGTTGATTTCAACAAATACATCACAAAAATGCATTTGTTTCAAAATAGAAATGCACTTTTTTTCTTTAATACATCCGCCACTGCGAAGAAATCGTCTTATTACAGTTTCCGATTTTTGACAAATTAAAAACACATCATTTGACGCATAGCACAAACCTCCAAAATCTTTAATATCTATTAATTTGTGGAAGGACAACTTTTCTTTGGCTAGTAAAGGATCTTTGCAAAAATCACATTTTAAATGTTTTAATAAATAACGGACTACAAATCCGGCTATATAACCAATAATTTGCCTCATTAACTGTGCCTCTTGGCCTGTTGTTTGAGAATCTAAAGTTATAGAAAAAATGTTACAATTACTTTGATATCTTTGGCTCTCTGCTTGATCTATATTGTTTATCTCTTTATTTATTTTGGATTCATCACCCTCTAATTGAAGGTCGAAACGATAGCCTATCGTAGACCGATTTATATTAGAAAAATATTGGAAATGTTTCCACAATTTAAAATGGGCATTTCCTCAAGAGGAATGCAATTTCCTGAAAATTTATCCCCAGTTTCTATGAATGTAAGTATTTTTTTATAAGCAGCCATAAATTGTTGGACATTCGGGTTGTTATTGTGCCCACCATGATTTCTAATATTCCCAAAGAATAATTATTCTAAATGGTCCTGGCTTACTTTATATGTAAGTAAAAACGAAAGATATTTAGATTCAACAACATTCCTATATAAGTGCTGGACACTTTCAATACATACTAACAAGCCGATTAAGACAGTGCTAGCTCGGCATTGCCAAAGGGGCACAGTATTTGTAGTAAAAATAACTCTAGTATTATTTTTTTTCTTTATAGTTCTTTTTCTTTTAATATCAATCGTTAAGCATTTGAGATATTCTTTAGCATTCTGTAAAAACGAAAAACACTGAACCACATTATCAGATTGCAAAGGTTTTTTATAGCCAGGCACTTTAAATTACGTGAGTTGAGAATATCAAAAAGATCGATAATAAGCATTAAAAATTTAATTGTTGCATTAGAATCGTGAAAAGCCGGTAACTGTAATTCTTGACAGAATTATATTGCTTTAGCCACACTACGACTCATCAATTGTGTCGCTAACTTAACTTTCATGATTTCATAAATTGAATGTGCCTATTAGTTAGCTTGTTGGCTAAATTTAATGAAAGTTTTTGCTGTAAAATATTTAAATCGCAAAGTAACTGCTACCTTATGACTTTTTTGTCATTGTCAGTAATTCTTCTTTTTGATTCGAGGGTATTGCGCATGAGTTTAACCATGTGACAAGCATCTAAGAACACCACCACGTTATGTTCGGTCGCCGGGTGTTTGAAATATGGCTTTAAATTGTGAATATCATTGATTTGATTACATCCTAATAATTTCATTGTTAGAATGTTGCTTTTACATCCGTCGAAAGTGATAGAAACTACCTTTACTCCTGCTGCATGACATTTTTCCAGTGCTATATTAATGATATATTGGCTTTCATTTCAGCTTTTAATCCCGTAATAAAGAAATAAGCCACAGGTAGTTTCCAGCTTTCATTTAGTGATACCAGTAGTAATACGTACACCTGCTGTGCAATGGGGTCGTTATCGTTTGTTTCACCTAACCCCATATCAACAACGCCTATGTATTGGCCCCCACACCAAATCTTTTGTTGCCATTTCGTCAGCTTTTTTTTTATCTTTTATTTTCACACAATAATACAATAGTTACAATAATTGCAAACCAAAAACCACGAGCTATGAGCGCACATAAAATTTCTTTTTCATCTGACTTAGAAACTTTCTGTTTGAGTCGATCAAATGCCTCAGTAGTGTATATCCTGGTTTTGCATCTATACTCCTGTACCATTTAAATAACGTATTAGGATGGGGCACACAGTTATGAAAAACTTTTCTAATGTAACTAAAAGCAGCTGGAGAATAAAAACGGTAAGTAACGGTTAACGGTAGTAGATCCACGCTGATTTCAGCATGAATGGGCCGGATCGTCCGGGGAAGTACTACCCTCTCATAGAAGATCGACTTAAGAGTAGTAGTATCCGTACTACTGCGTTTCGTTCGGTGAGTGAGAGCGCCGGAGGCCCAATTTCCCCCCTTTCCTTTTTCCTCACCTCCCTCATTCCCTTCCCCTAACCCCAGCCGCCATAGTGGAGGCCACCATACCAGCAGTTTAAGACGATGGCTTTTGGTATAGTGGCCGCCACTTCTAGATTCCACTGACTGCTTACCATCAGGCGGGGTGGAGTCACTTTGGTAGGCTATAATATAAAAAAAAAAAAAAAAAAATGTAGGGTCAGAGCTAATCTTCTAGCTCCTGGGGGATATTTGGCAAAAGGTCTCTTCTTCTTATTAATGTTTTTTAAAAACAAAGCGTTGAAAGTATCTTTTACTTCTATATGGTTAGATAAATTAGAGAGAACCGCCTCATCCAAGTCTTTCTGTTTTCTTAAGATAGCAACCGTTGTTTTTAAAGTAGCATTCTTTTGTTTTAGTCTGCTATTCTTTTTTTGCAAATTTTTAACTACTTTGTTTTTGTTCATCAATTGCCTTTTGCATAGATTGAGATCTTTCCTTAAAATAGATTTGCGAGGAGTATCTAATATTGAGCCAAAACTTAAAGACGTAATCGGTGATTTAATAATAGTAGGCGCTTCTATTTCAAAACATGCCTTTTCTTCCATTGCAGGCTCATCCAACTAGAAAAGAAATAATATAGTTATATCCACTTGAATAACTATCACACATTATTAACTTATAATAGTCATAATACTCTTTAGTACCTGAATAATGTTAGAAGATTCCTTCGTTTTAATATGACTAAATTGTTCATTATTGCATGTAGATGGAAGTTCAACGTGAGAAATTACAACAGCAACGGGCGGCCTTAAACCTGCCTTTACAGCACCACTGTTTATTTTTAGTATATCTATTAGGCGATTGCTCGGTCAGTTAAATTATGATTTTTGATGATTCTTTATTGTTGGTAGATCATCACTTTTTTGTTTAGATTTGTTGTTTCTTGGATTCAGGGTTTAGCGATCAGCAAAAGTGTTGACAAGGACTTTATATCTCTATTTACAATCTTACCTCTCGTCTCTACTTTCTTTCAAACGGTGCGGCGCTGTCTCATTTGCGCAGCACGTTTAGTAGGTCTGCCCATAATGAATATATTTATTCACAATTAATTCCCACTAAAAGTTTAAAAATGAAATTATTTTTAGAAAAAAAATGAAAACCGACTTCAAACAATACCTACATGTTCAATTCTTAACTAAAATGTAGAAAATAATATTTTAATTACTTCATAGCAAAGAACATTAAAGGGGAATCAACGCAATTCTTGATACCTATAATACTTTACTATTTATAGTTTTTAATCAGTTATTTTGGAGTCGGTGCCAGCCAAGAAGGATCATAATGACCTTCATAAAATTGACCTACCTACTAGCAAAAATAACCTACTTGATTAATCAATTAATAAATGAATGAAAAATATAGATTTAATACAAGAAATCGAACGGAATCTGATAAGTGCGCGTCAAATTTTTTATGTATATCTGAACCACAGAACAAGTACTAAAGCATAGAAGGAGTGCTAATTACCCTCATATACTTGTCCTATTCTTCCAAATAAGTCGTATACATTGAAAAGAAAGAGACAAATAATTTTGCTAAGGACGGCTGGTGTAGGTACACTGTAGAAACGTCAATTTGGTTACCTTTGGTTACCTTTGGATGCCGAAATATGAAGCGAACTAATGTAAAATGTTCAAACTAGTCAAGGCCTCTAGATAATTTAGTCGGATTATACCGCCGCTCGTAATTTTCATTGTTGTTTATCTGTTTTGTGAAATAATATATGTTATTTAATAATTACATAGTGCTATTGCGAAGTAAAATTAAGCCCATTGGATAAGCAATGTCCTGCGTTATTGTAGGTTGTAAATTACATTCTTTTCGCAAAGAAAATCAAGTTTAAATCGTCAACATCCATCGTTGAGTAGATAACAAACCAATAATATATACTAAAAACCTATACATAAGTGCAAAATACCTAAGTGATTTATACTTTACTATACTGCAATCATTATTATAATCGTCTGTTTGCTATTCGATTCAGTAATTTTTAAGTATTTTACATTTTTACCAATTTGTGTAGTCATGTTCAATAGTGTTGTGACTTGTGCTGCATATTTTATCGATGACAAAAATATAACAATAATTTGTAGTTAACGATTTTGTGGTAACTATCTTTGTACCTTTCATAGTGTTTCATACATTGTGTTCTTTTGCAGGTTTCCGAAAGATCAGACCGAAAGATCCATGAAGCAAATTAAGAGAGAATTATGTTATATATTATATTATTACACGTTTAACGTTCCAGCGGTGAGGACGAATCTACTCAAATTTGCTCCATTGTCACGCGCCATACGACTTATTAATATTATTTATATAGAAATTGATATTTTTCAATGTACCCTGTCAAATTCAAAGATGTTGCACAAAAATGTATAGTATTGGATAAATAGGTATATTTATTTAGTAATTAGTTATATTGTTTTAAATTTTAGGTTTTTTTTTTATGATATCGTATTGGATTTTTTATCTGTAATGATATTGTAAATACTTTTTCAATAAATAAATAATAAATAAATGAATAAATGTTCTAGGTGACTACAGAAATTTATTGATAAAACTAGCTGTTGCCCGCGACTTCGTTCGCGTGAAAATTCAGATGAGTGCCTCTATGAGAATATTGCGTGCCTGATTTTATGGCAATCGTACATTGTATCAGTATTATCCGTCTCTATGGCGAATTCAGTTTAAACCTGCTACCGCTAAAACTGACAAACCACTTTCACACAAACTTGCGACTCTTATTTGCCCATTTAATAAGGGTGGTTTCTGAATATTAAAAAAAGAGTATTTTCTAGTAATTTAGTATAAAAATAATAATTAATATATTAATCCTACTATAAAAACTATAGAAGTTTCATACAAACTTTGCCACCCCTTTATACCCCCTTAGGGGATGGATTTTGCAAAATTCCGTGAGCACCTATATTCTAATAGGAATGACAATGCAAAGTTTGAGATTCCTAGCACTTGTTGTTTCTGAGATTTCGTGATAAGTGAGTGAGTGACCTTTTGGGCTTCGCTCGCGTGAATGTCGTTTTTTCCAATAGACATTTTTATAATGTTTAAATACTGTTTTTCATACTATTTTTTATCTCCCCCTCACTTCCCCCTCACTTTCCCTCACTTCCCCGTTACTTTTCCGTCACTTTCCTCTCACTTCCCCTCACTTCTCCCTCACTTCTCCCTGGTTTTACCATTACTTCCCTCTGACTTCTCCCTGACTTTCCCTTCACTTCTCCCGCATTTCCCCCACACTTCCTCTTAACTTCTCCCTCACTTCCCCATCACTTTCCTCTCACTTCCCCATCACTTCCCTCTCACTTTCCCCTCCCTTCCTCCTTCTTCTCAGTTCCTCCTTTTCCTCCCTCCTTTCCCTCCCTCCCCCTCCCTGTAAATTTCGAGTCGCTAGCTTCAGAAGCTAAAGATCTCTGTATAGAATATTTCATCCATAATTTCACCCCTCTAAATCCACCCCTGTTAAAATAAAATTATAAGGATATTTTTTATTTAAATAGAAGTATTCCAAAATAAAATTTCACAACTGTAAGTTAAAAAATGAAGAAAATTCAATAATAATCGATTTCATCCCTTTTCACACACTTAGGAATTAAATTTTAAAAAACCTTTTTTGACTACAACCTCTAGACATTTAGACAAACACACCCTCTCAATTTCAAGTCGCTACGACCAGCAGTTTAGGCTGTGCGTTGTCTGTTAGTCAGTCAGTCAGTCAGGATAAAGCCTTATATGTATATTAATCAGCTGATCGTTGAGCTCAGTAAGACTAACGTCGGTTGCTCCATCCATGGACATATGTTCAATAGCATTAGTTATGCGGACGACATGGTCTTGCTGAGCCCTTCGATAAAATATGCGATAAAATATGTCAGTCTTATGCTGCAGCTCATGGACTCAGGTATAATGTCAACAAAAGTAAGTTAATGTTTTTTAAGGCAGGTAACAAAACGTACACAGTTCCACCAGTCAAAATGGGTGGAACTCCACTTGTATGGGTCAAAAAATTTAAATACCTGGGTCACTGGGTTGCAGATAACTTGTGTGATGATGTAGACATTGAAAGGGAACGTAGGGCATTGTCGGTTAGAAGCAATATGGTGGGTCGCAGGTTTGCACGATGTACAGTTCCAGTGAAAGTTACCTTATTTTGGTCATATTGCCAGACCTTTTACTCGTGCAGCCTGTGGGTTAAGTATACGCAGAAGGCCTATAATGCCCTACGTGTCCAATACAATAAGGGATTCAGGGTATTGCTGGGACTGCCCCGCTTCTGTAGCGCATCGGGGATGTTTGCAGATGCGCATGTTGATGACTTTCATGCCATCATGCGAAAAAGAATCGCATCCTTGATGCGTCGGGTGCGGGGTAGTTCCAACAGTCTGCTGGCTGTTGTAGCTGAGGACATTGGCAGTAGTGTATGGTCGCACTGGTTAGGTGTCCATAAGCCAGTTGCCAGATTGGTGTCCATTTAAATGTTGGTGTAGTTATGTTTGTATGATATGTGTATGTTCCTGTAGTGGTTCGAAATAAATGACTATTATTATTATTATTATTATAATATGTATGGGTGTATGGATGTATGGATTAGACGTATAGCCATCGGGGATCAAAGCATACAGGCTGCTAGGAATGCTAACACGTGATGAGCCACATAAAGCTGACCGTGCGAAAAACAGCTGATACTTAGATCCACGCCCACAACTTTTAGTTGTGTCTGACCTTGGGCTTTATTAATTGTCATCGCGAAACATAGGCTCACTGGAAACTGGACTCATTTAAAACTAAACGGAAGATTGTTTAGAATGAGCGGAATCCGAAAAATAAAAACGCTATCAGCTATTCCGTAACCTGTTAAAGTCTCTGTTTCTATCAGATTTCGTAGTAAATTAACAAATGTTCGACGCGATTCTTTAAATTGGCATAACTTTTTTATTTATGAACCGATTGACATGAAACAAACACTAAATGTTAAGTGAAGCTTACCACAATGTATTAGTGAAAACCATATCTAAATCGGATAAGCCGTTTCTGAGATTAGCGTGAACAAACGCACAGACAAACAGACAAACAGACTAACAGACAAACAGACAAACAGACAAAAATTGTAACAATCATTGTTTTGGGTTCTATTTGCGTTGATAAAGGCCCCAATAATTTTTTTTCTCATATATCTTCCATGTACAGACAGCGATCGGTTACATTTTTATTATATGTATAGATTGATCGGGAAAAATTTCTAAAAGTACCAATTCATAACATAACAAATAATATTTCTGCTTATGCACAAATAATCAGGACATTCTTAAACAAAACTGTAATTTTAAGGGGCAGTAATAATGTGTTTCAATATTATTGGAAATATAATCATACATTTGTGACATGAATCTTACAGCTGTGTTTTATTTTTACCTTGAGGTATCTGTTTTGATGCTATACTAAGAAAGTCAGAAAAGAACAGAGGGCCGATACTGGTATTTTGGCGATCCACACACTGCCCCGCACTACGCTGCGGGAGCGTGGCGACGCGGCGACGGTGCTACGCGTGCAGATGCGAGAGTACTGGTCTGCATCATCAATCACGCACGTTACTGCAGAACTCGGTGTCCATACCGTCTGGCCCCGAACCCACGCGCGTGAGTACGTGTTTCTCTGCATGTAAGCGTGTGATCAGTAACACAGCGCTTAAATGTGTTTTCAGTGTGTTGCACCACGCGTGATTTCTATACAAAGAGAAATACTTACAAACAATACAAGAACACGCACGCTCGCACTACGCTCCGTGATGCAAGGCAGTGTGTGGATCGATCATGCATATTACAATTTTCAATTTATTTAATTTATTCGTATACAGTTTACATTGTGTTTGAACTTACAGCATGAAACATGAATATAAACTTCAAAATTATTTCACATTGAAAGTGCTCCTGGCGCCGCTGCCGGCCTATGCCATTCCGGTGAGGTGTAAAACGGCCGTTTGTTTCTTGTAGTTCGTTTACGAGAGCTTTTATGCAACGAGACCTCATTTGATATTAGCATGTCTGTTAATTTACCATAGCCCATAGACAAATTTCATCTATCGATATCGATAAACTGTCAGAAGGTATCGTAGCACTATTAAACTTCTATTTGTCTCTGAGTGTGTACGCTTTATTCTCATAATAGTACTTCTATGCTTTAGTACTTGTACTGTGATCTGAACACAACTATCAATGACGTCTGCCTTCACGCGTATGACCGCGTTCGGGTAGTGCACTCAGGCATATCCCCCACGCGTGCCATTACCGCCCCGTGCATTTCAAAAGTTTGTTGCAAAGACAGAATTAAAGATCCTTCTTGGCTGGCACCGACTCCAAAATAACTGATTAAAAACTATAAATAGTTAAGTACTATAGGTATCAAAAATTGCGTTGATTCCCCTTTAATGTTCTTTGCTATGAAGTAATTAAAATATTATTTTCTACTTTTTAGTTAAGAATTGAACATGTAGGTATTGTTTGAAGTCGGTTTTCATTTTTTTCTAAAAATAATTTTATATAATGATGTGTTTAGGTATATGAATAGGAGCACAAAATTTTAAAATAATGTATGGTTTTCGAGACATAACTATTTCCAATTTAAGTTGAACTCTCATCCATATGGTCGATCATATTAATTAGAGACCAGCTTACTGATAATACATCATAATGACATCTCCCCGTCTTTTTAAAAAGTATGTAAATGACCTGATTGAGGAGCTTAGAAGCACACATGTCGAATGCTGACAGACGACATGATGTTGTTAAGCCTTCAGTTGGGAGACTCAGAAAATTGTTAGGGATCTATGAGTATTATGCTGTGTCGTACGGTTTGAAGTACAATGCGAAAAAGAGTGAGTTCATAAAGCCTATACACCCCGCAAGATATGCCATTTAATTATAGAGCTCGAATTGGAAGCAACGACATTGCACAAGTGTTATCTGATTTGTTACTTGAGATTGGTAGCGGTACGTATCTACAGAACCAAGAAAAGTACAGTTGCCTTCTAGGTTACCCTACTCGAACATTGTATGAGATAATATAATTTTTGAGATAACACGCAATGTAAACTATTCTGAGGATAAAGCGATATGTCATTCTCCTAAGGTTAATATGCCGAACAATTTGATGTTCACGGCGAAATCCTAGCAATTACAGATAATGAGATATCAGAGTAGCGTTTCGACTGCGCGGCCACGTACTTTCTGTTTTGGATTGATTTCGTCAGTTTCACTAAACTGACATAGTATTTATTGCTTTTATTAGTTTTGACAAATTAAGACCTTTCTTCTTGTAATAGTTTTAATGTACCTATAAATCTTAAGTTTTACAGAAATTATCAACAATAAAGAATCAACAACGTTACGATTGCGCGGCCATAACATTCAGTCGTAAATATTTCGTAATATATTAATAATTCTTTTTTCGACAATTTTCGACAAATTCAGTCTTCAATTGGCAAAAAGAATTAGATCTCTAACCCAAACAGTTGCTGAGATCTCCATGGCCGCGCAATCGTACATGTTACGTTGGCGCGGCCAACTTAAAACCCTTATAACTTCTTTATTTCTACTTCGATCGACAAATTTTTTGTTTGTGCACTTCGATTTCGACAAATTTCGAAAAAAATGTGGTCAAAGTTTTTTTCTGGTTGGATAACTTTGCAGAGCAATCGTAACGCACACGGCAGAAATAGCTGACACAAATCGTCGGCTCTGTTGCCAAAAAAAGGAGAAGAAGAAGAAGAAGAAGAAGATATCCTAGGTACTTTCTTACAGTAGGTAACATCAACAGAATAAAAATAAGCTAGGTAGGTTGGTAAAGATATTTTACAGAGGTTGATATTTTATAACCTTCTTCGGCTTTGGCTGGGTAACTTTTCACTCAGATTGTCTAAATGTCCAGAATTTTCAGAGAACGTTATTTAATACACTAGATACTAATTGACATAAGTTTTATAACATTACATTTGGGCCCAAAAATGTATTGAATGGTATATAAGGGTAGTCTCCTTTCACACAAACTTGCGGCTCCTACTTTCCCATATATTAAAGGTAATTTCTAAATACTAAAAAATGAGTATTTTCTAGTAATTTGTAAATCCTAATAAAAAACTATAGAAGTTTTATACAAACTTTGTCATCCCCTTAAACCCCCTCGAAATCTCCTTCTATCCATCATCCCATCACCTATATCCTAAAAGGAACTCCCATGCAAAGTTTGAGACTCCTAGCACTTGTAGTTTTTGTGATTTCGTGATGATTGTGTGTGACTTTTCGCTTTTTTGATTGTGTTTTTACTATTATATTACCTGGAATGGAACCTATAACCCACATGAGTGCAAAGTTCTCATCATAGGAAATGAATTAAGTCCAAACACCAAGTAATTTGCTGTAAATCGTCGAGGAGTTACCTCGACTGTCTTTTGGCTCCATCATCAGATCGACTCCAAACCTTCATTAAATAGTAGTGCCTTAAAATACTTAATGAAAACAAAATAAATGCATTAATCGCCACTACGAATTTCGAAGGTTACCCTCAATTTCTCTGCGGTGCTATCATCAGATATTAGTAGATAGTTAAAACCAGGCTAGACACCATGAATTTTTAGTAGTTTTGTAACCTTCGTACTTTTCGCTTATCAAAGTATTATTAACGATATTTAATAACCCAGATCTACAAAATCAAAAATAAGAAAACTCGAATAAACTTCGTATACTTTATTCTAGTTACTACAGTACCTATCGTTATTATTTCTTAAAATCACGCACGGCACTGCAGGACTCGGTGTGCCATTCCTTGCGTCTCGCCCCGTACTGACTGACGCACGTGGGTGCGTGTTTCGCTGCTTGTAGGCGCGTGATCTGAATGAACACGCATGGATGCATTTTCGGTGTGTTGAACCGTGCGTGTTTTATCAACAAACGGAGATACTTACAAGCAACGAAAGAACACGCACTCCCGCACCACGCTGCATCACGTGGGGCAGTGTGCGAAAGGCCTTACCTTCTTCTTTGCATCCAAAGTAACATTTTCTATAACCCGACATAATTTTTGGGAGAATCAGTCTAGTATAACGCAGCCAAGACAAAAGTTATATGTATGTAAAGTAAAGTATGGAAAGCCGAGGTCAAACAGATTATATAACAAATAAATACTAATTTAAGCCAAAGTCATCAAAAAACGTAAAATTTAATGTTCATTAACAGCGCACAACAAATTTTCAAAAACTTGTAAAAAATAAACAGAATTAGGTTATCAATCATTTTATATTATTGCAAGTTAAATGTATTCTATTCTATTTCTTTTTATTCAGAATGCTTGTTAAAAAATTTTCAATTATTAAACTTAATCAATAAAACACAGAAAGTTAAACACGACTTTTAAGTAATTTTTAAATGAACCGCAAATCTATTGACAAATAAAGTTACATTTTCTTTCTTTTCTTCTTTCTTTCTTCTTTCTTTATGGTAAACACATGAAATCCATGCCACCAAAGAATGCCTCTGCCTGATGGTAAGCAATAAGTAGTATCCAGAAGTGGCGGACACCATTCCAAAAGCCAAACTACTGGTATGGTGGCCTCCACTATGGCGGCTTAGTGAGATGCTTTTTCACGCCCCGCTTAAAAGACCCAGGATCAAAATTAGATGGGACCACATGCGCTGGCAAAGAGTTCCAGGCTTTAATTGAGCCACAAAAGTATGAAGTGCTGAACCGTTTGGTTCGAGACCCTTTAGATTCCACTGTGAAAGGGTAGCACTTTAGTCCCGCACGTGTTGTTCTGGACAAAAAGGGAGAGGGTGGGATTAATTCAAACAGCGCCTAACAGAAAATCACTTTGAAGTGGAGGGATATGCCGTTGATTTTGTAATCATGTTCAGAGGCTTCTGCCAAACGACAATATCGGATCGTACCCAAGGAGCTCTTAACACCGTAATCAAATGGTGCAAAGAAAATTTTCTGTCAGCAAATCCTGATAAAACTATAATTGTCCCATTTATAAAAAGGTAGAAGCTGGATAAGCTCAGCACGCCTAAAGTAAACGGCAAAGCACTAGATTATTCCAACGAAGTCAAATATCTGGGCGTAACAATCGACCAAAAATTGGCATGTAACTCGCATATTTCGCGGATTTCGGCCTAGGAGGGGGACAACGGGAACTTGCTGGACCTAATGTCACATTTGGTACCCGCGGTGGACGGTGGGCAACAAGTAGATGTCACTTATTTCGATTTCCGGAAGGCATTTGATACAGTCGACAATGACATACTTCTCTCCAAAATGGCAGTTATGGGATGTACACCGCACGCGCTGTCATTTTTTGCAGGCTACCTACGGGACAGATGTCAATATGTGGACTGTGGCGGATGCCTTTCAGATCCCTACCCGACGAGATCTGGTGTGAGTCAGGGCAGCAATTTAGGGCCTCTCTTATTCATTATGACAGTCAACGGTTTACCCGGGGTGGTTAACTGGTCAACTCCTTTATTATTTGCAGATGACTTAAAACTGGTTCATAAAGTGACGCAAAGCGTAGATCATACCATGCTTCAGGAAGATATAGAAGAGGTGGTTAAATGGAGTAAACAAAAATTATTTTTAGAAAAAAAATGAAAACCGATTTCAAACAACACCTACATGTTCAATCCATAACTAAAAAGTAGAAAATAATATTTTAATTACTTCATAGCAAAGAACATTAAAGGTGAATCAACGCAATCCTTGATACCTATAATACTTTACTATGTATAGTCTTTAATCAGTTATTTTGGAGTTGGTGCCAGCCAAGAAGGATCTTTAATTCTGCCTTTGCAACCAACTTTTGTAATGCGCGGGGCGGTAATGACACGCGTGGGTGATATGCCTGAGTGCACTACCCGAACGCGGTCATACTCGTGAACGCAGACGTCATTGATAGTTGTATTCAGATATACATAAAAAAATTGACGCGCACTTATCAGATTCCGTTCGATTTCTTGTATTAAATCTATATTTTTCATTCATATATATTAATAGATTAATCAAGAAGGTTTTTTTGCTAGTAGGTAGGTTATTTTTATGAAGGTCATTATTCTTGGCTGGCACCGACTCCTAAATAACTGATTAAAAACTATAAATAGTAAAGTATTATAGGTATCAAGGATTGCGTTGATTCACCTTTAATGTTCTTTGCTATGAAGTAATTAAAATATTATTTTCTACTTTTTAGTTAAGGATTGAACATGTAGGTGTTGTTTGAAGTCGGTTTTCATTTTTTTTCTAAAAATAATTTTATTTTAAACTTTTAGTGGAAATTAATTGTGTATGAATATATATTCAATATGGGTAGACCTACTAAACGTGCTGCGCAAATGAGACAGCGCCGCGCCGTTTGAAAGTAAGTAGAGACGAGAGGTAAGATTGTAAATAGAGATATAAGGTCCTTGTCAACACTTTCTTGATCGCTAAACCCTGAATCCCAGAAACCACAAATCCAAACAAAAAAGTGATGATCTACCAACAATAAAGAATCATCAAAAATCATAATTTAACTGACCGAGCAATCGCTCAGATAAACAAAAAATAAACAGTGGTGCTGTAAAGGCAGGTTTAAAACCGCCGCGCCGGTTGCTGTTGTAATTTCTCACGACCTTAAGACCTCCAACTTGGCTTAACGACTACCAAATTATAGTTATAATCATAGTCTACTGCTTCTAAAGAATGAAGACGCTGAAAATGAAATGACACAAATGGTCACTCATCCAGGGCCACTTCGTTTCTAACAAAAAAATGAATTTTGAAAATCACTTCGCACTTGTAGTATGGACATGTCAATGTCAAATAATTCGTCACAAAAGACATCGACGTGTTGCTTTACACGTCTTCACTACTTGCAAACGTTTTGTTACAAAATATTAAATTGAAGCCAAACTACTAAATCATTCTTTATAAAAAAACATGGGACCTCATTTCGGAGTAGGTATACCCTTTCAAATAAAAGAATAATTTTCCAAATTGGTTTATAAATGACCGAGTTCAGTTGTAACAAACATACAATCACTGAACCATTTCTTATAATAAAAAAATGGGACCAATTTCAGAGTATACCCTCTCAAATAAAAAAAAATTTTCAAATCGGTTCATAAATGACCGAGATATGAGGTAACAAACATACAAAAAAAAAAAAAAAAGAAAACATACGACCCGAATTGATAACCTCCTCCTTTTTGAAGTCGGTTAAAAACAACGGCTTTAAAAGGACTACACGAGGCATTCGTAAAAAGCCACTTAGAGTGCAACGCAGTAATATGGTCACCTCACGAAGAAAAATATAGAATAATGTTGGAACGGATTCAAAACAAATTCGTTAGGTTCATTTATTTAAAGCAGTACGGGGTGTACCCAAGTTATCCACTGTTGTACCTTACTCTGTTCATTCTGGGCATGGTCGGATATTACAGACTTGAAGTTAGAAGGGAGGTAGCTCTTGCCATTTATCTTTTTAAAGTGATCAGAGGTAAAATACATAATCCACAAATTTTGCACGCAATCCAACTAAATGTCCCAGACTAGTACGTGGGCCGAAGGCCGCGGTCGCTGTTACTGGCGATTCCCCGCGCGCGCACCAACCTACTGCACCTAGCACCGCTCACGCGGGCGCTGCGGGTGCTCAACGCACTGTCTGACCGACTGAATATATTTTCATGTGCCCTGAACGAATACACACGAGTCGCTTATTGTGATATTGTTAAATATATTAATATTAGGTAGATAGATTTAATATTTTTGTTTTTATGAGTAATTTTAGTTTTTATGTTAGTTTGAATTATTTATTTTAGTTAATAATAGCTGTACGTGTGTGTGTGAAATAAATAAATAAATAAATAAATATTTTGACAACATTACTCATAAGGCAAAAATGTCACTGTGAATTTGCCGTCGTCTGGCGGGCTCAAAATGAGAAATAAACTCCAAAATAGCCCTATGGTTGTACACTGCCATAGTCAAGCCGTTAGTTTCATACTCCTGTGTGGTATGGTGGCAAAAATCCCTACAGACAACGACCGCCAACCGACTAAATAGCCTACAGAGAATTGCTTGTCTAATAGCAACTGGCGGTCTGTGCTCTACACCAGGAGTGGCTCTAGATGCACTACTAGACCTCTCACCTCTGCCCTTGTTCATTCAGGAAAAGGCTAAAGTCAGTATGCTCAGAATTAGCCCTCATAAAAAGAGCACATGGCACTCTCAAAGTTTAAGACTTTTGAAGACTCGTTACTGAGTGATCCCTTACTGGGTACGCCTGAGGACGACATGTCTCCAGAATGTAAATTGGTACAGCACTACAAAATAGAAATTTCTGGAAGAGACTGATGGCGAACCAATTGCTTAAAGTCTCACACAGAATTTGATCTTATCTGGTACACAGATGGATCCAAAATGGGAAATGATGTAGGATTTGGAATCTATGGTATCAAACCTGAGACCTATTTGCTATTTGCTGCTAAATAACTTCTGGAATAAAATGCCAGGAAACTCGAACTCTATTGACTTTGTTACACCAAGAAATTACTATTCTTAAGTAAAACCAATATTTACATGACGAAAAGGGTCCTCACTGGTCACTGCAAGCTTAACAAGCATATGGCCAACCTAGGCCTGAGCTTAACAAAGCTGTGCAGATTCTGCTATGAAGAGGAGGAAACGCCACAACACATTCTCTGTGGTTGTAGCACACACATTCACAAACGAAACATCTTTTTTGAATAATACACTATCTATCCCGAGGAGATAAAGAATATGCTGCCAGGGACATCTTAAAATTTCTGTCTCTGACAGGCATTGACAGAGAACTCTAGAGCCGAGCGAGCGCAATAGATCTTTTAGGTCGCAGTGCTACTGGTCTATTTACGCCTGCTATATAAGTATAAATAATAATAATGGCAAAATATTTCATCATTCAGTATCAATACAAACTGTTTACTAAGGTAATGTTAGTCGCTGAGCCTAAAAGTTTTTGAACGAGAAATAAATCATATTCGCGCTTACAATTTTGGCGATGTTTTCTTGTAGGAGAACTTAATTGATTTTACAATTTATATTTCAATGAATCTTATCTTCATAGTTTCTAATATTTTTATTCACGTCAATGTGCAGATCAAAAAATACAATGAATATTATATTTTAGAAAATTGTATAAAGTTCAAATATGGCATATCACTAAAACTATTGTAATAACAGATGTCATTTTGTTCTCCATATCGCTGGCCCCCAGCGATATATTTTATTCTATTTAGAGCATATTTTCTTTAATCATGATACTCGGTCATTGTCGATGATTATTATCTGTAACAGGAAACAGAAAAAATATTATTAAAATACCTACAGGCGGTAATATACAGTCTAGGCATCGTATACATACGTTCACTATCAACCTGATGATTAAACTATCGAATGACAAGATAACATCAGCGTACTGTGATAATGATAACACTCACTGCACGGTAGTAGATCCACGCTGGTTTCAGCATGAATGGGCCGGATCGACCGAGGAAGTACTACCCTCTCATAGAAGATCGAAGTAAGAGTATAAATAGTATCCTTACTATTGCATTTCGTTCGGTGAGAGAGAGTGCTGGAGGCCCAATTTTCCTCGTTTCCTTTTTCTTAACCCCCCTCAATCTTTTACCCACTCCACTCCCTTGGCGGTAGGCAGCGACTTCGCAGTGTTCCTGACGTTGCAGGAGCAAAGCTAGGGACTCTGAGTCGTCCATGAACGATACCACTTATCATCACGTTAGCTGTTTGCTCTTAAATCAATAGTAATGATGGCGCAGTGGTTAAGGCATCCGCTTTGTAAACTTGAGAGCTTGTGGGTAAAAAACCGAGTAATACCAATGTGACTTTTTAAAATTCGTATGGTCTTTCTAAATTTACCTTGGACATTACTGACTAACGGTGAAACAAAACATCTAGAGAAGATGCCTTTCCCTGTTGTGAGATAATGACTGGCTGGTATGATGAAACAAGTAGAGCTACGAACCTTTTGGCGACGAAACTTCAAAGCTATTCATTTGTTATTGGCGGTGCAACCGTAGTAATATATGTCGTTTCAGTCGCAGCCGAAGTAGTTGGCAAGAATTCAGTAGTACTCACAGTCGTGCTGCATAATGGACTACCTGGAGATTCATCAGAATTGGTTAAATTGAATACTTTTTCTAGATTTAATCCAAAAGTAGAATCTGGCACAGACACTCCAGGAGACGCCCAGATCCAAATTGACTCGTACATTGACAAATCTGGATGCGTTGAACTGGCTAAGGAGTTGGTTAAGTTTGATTCATTTAATTGATTTAAACCAGAAGAAGTATCCATACATATTATACTAGCTTTCCGTGGCGCGGTTTCACCTGCAGGCTTTCTTACTGCTCTGCTCCCGTCGCTAGTAGCGTGATGTTACATAACCTAATATAACTTTCCTCGAGAACAGGGCTATCATACGCAAAAAACTTTTAAATCTGACTGGTAGTTTCATAGATAAGCGCGTTCAAACAAACAAATAAACTTTTCCGCTTTATATAATAGTATAGAAAAGGCTTTGTCATGACTGACTGACAGACAACGCACAGCCTAAACCGCAGGTTGTAGCGACTTGAAATTTGGTGTGTTTGTCTTAATGTCTAACTCTAGAGATGCACTATAAATGGGTTATAAAAATTCAACCCCTAAGTGTGTAAAAAGGCACGAAATCAATTATTGTATGAAACTTTTTTGTTTTTTTATTTATAGTTTAAAATAAAAACAGAAAATTATTTGTATAATTGTTTTACTGAATTAATTTAGATGTATTTAGTAATGTCCCGAAAACCAAGACAATTGAGACGCAAAAATATTTAATCCTAAAGCGTCTCCATTTGCATCTGTTACTTTTCGTGCAGTAGGTACGAGGGGGGCGGTCAGAAAGTTTGTGGAATGAAGTGGTTGGTGGGGTAGGTTAATTAATCTAGGTAGTGACTAGTTGAACTATTCCTTAAGGGTATAAATACCAAATTTGAACCTAATCGGGTCTTAAACCTTTGAGTAATCGACCAGTAACGAAGTCAATCGGCAAGAAATCAGCCTCTATGGTGAAAATTTAATACCGCGCCGTAATTGTTTCCTTACCAAGCAAGAAAAATTACCTCAAACCATTTTCCAAGAGATGTTAGCAGTTTACGAGGACTCTGACCCTAGTAAAACCATGGGTTAAAAGTAGTATGGCCATTTCAAGCAATGCAGGGACTCCATTGAAGATGACCATCGCTCTGGACGGTCAATTGAGGCCACCACTCCAGAAATCATCGAGAAAGTAGAAAAAATTATATTGAAAAAAGCCCGACTGAAGAAGAAGCAGCTAGCAGAAATGGTTGGAGTATCTGAAACAATCATTTTAACCATCCTACATGATCATCTTGTGATGACTAAGGTCAGTACAAGATGGGTGCCGAGAATGTTTACGCTTTAAAAACACGAGCGCGTTTAGTGCTTTTGCCAGTTTTTGGAGCTCTGTGGAGAGAATAAAGAAAAATTTATGGCTTGGATCGTTACTGGAGATGAAACTTGGGTTCACCACTAGGAACCTGAGTCAAGGAGACCTCCCAAAAACGTACAAGGTGTCGCAATCGGCTGGGAAAATCATGGCGACAACCTTTTGGGATTCAGAAGAAATTTTACTGATCTTACTGATTGATTATAAAGAACGAAGTGTCACTATAACGGACCAATACTACGCTTCCTCATCAGAACGCTTCAAGGAGTCTATCAATGAAAAAAGAAGTCAATAATTGGGGAAAGGTGTGCTCTTTTTGCACGACAACGCACTCGTGCACAACAGTCGAATGGTGAGAGCTGCTATTCATCGATACGGCTTCGAACAAATGCAACACTCACCAAGCCCAGACCTAGCCCCTAGTGATTATTATTTATTTCCAAAATTGAAAAAAGAGCTTCGTGGACAAAAATTTAACGACTATGGAGAAGTAAAGATAGCAATTTCGACCTATTTTGACACCAAAGACAAATCAAAGATCTGAGAAATGTATTTTTGTTAAGGGAGAATATTGTTACGACGATTACCTACGCTAAATAAAACATTTTTTAGAACGTTCGTAAGTACCTACCTACTCGTGTACGACGAATACCTACACTAGAACGTTCGCATGTAGCTACCTACACGTATAACAATAGATCATCGGCGGTAGACATACCTACGCATCACAGCTAAGTACCTACACTCATTGTTCTGTTTTCGAGAATTGTCGGCATCTTTGTAGTAATAACTGGAAGGTTCTAGAAATCTATTAAATGACTATAAAAGGGATTCGACCGTCGGCACTTCGTTCAGTTGTGAATACAGCGATCTCGAGCGAACATCTAAGTAATACAGAAGTTTACGAAGAGCGATATACGAAGCGTGATAGTGCAGTATAAGTGTTTATTGCTTTATTTTGTTACTGTTAGAGTATTGTGCGAGTCTTGAATAAAGTCATCATCGCGTAACTGGCATTTTGCATCGAACCCCATCCAGACACGTAACAATATATTAAAAATAAAATTATTTTTAGAAAAAAATGAAAACCGACTTCAAACAATAAAATACATGTTCAATTCTTAACTAAAAAGTAGAAAATAATATTTTAATTACTTCATAGCAAAGAACATTAAAGGGGAATCAACCAATGATATTCTATTTAACAGATATGTTATACACTCACAAAACAACAGAAAAAAGTGTTCCGCACAGTACCCGTTGCACACATAGACCTTTTTCATTCATTTCACATTTCACTACATGTCAAAATGATAGAAAAGGATGACTTGAGAAAACAAATATGAAAAAAGTGACAGCTAGTGTTGTCAATTGCGTATGAATTTGAACAAACATTACTCTAGTTACCAATCACCGCATGCTGTATCATAGACTAACAAATATAACGCGAGAGAAGGTACAAAATTTGTACCGCAGTTTAAAATATGACACTCGTAATACTGAGACGAATATAGCGACGTATGATTTATTGAAATCGGTTCAGCCGTTTATTAGTTACGAGAGAATAAAAAAACCGGACATACGTACAGGTCAAACACATAACCCTCGTTTTGGGCTTTACTGTAGTTGGGTTAAACTAGAAATAGCTTTATTTTATGATTTTTGATAATCTGGTAATATTCAAATTTTTTACACACACTTATTTATTTCTAATTAAGTATATGCATTTTTACATAAAACAAAATTATGAAACAATACAAGGTTAGAAAAAAGGAAAACCGAACTGCGAAGAACGATGACTTTTCTGCCTACGATTTTCGCATCTGTATTTTTATTCTATGTCCGGGATGCACGCGTCCTTGTCACACGCACCACAAAAATGTATTTTCCATTTCTTTCTTTTTTCTAACCTCCAAATATTCGAATTATTAGGAAAATAATTGAAATATGTTATTAAATCAAAGAGTATTGCGTACTTACATATGGTATGAGATTCCTTGTGTTTTATTTAATTTTGTATCATAATTGGTGCACTTACGGAACACACAAGATGGCATTTTTAAATTTAAAAATTGCATCAATAGTGTACCTACTCGTTGCTGTGCGTAACGCAGACTAAAGACAATACGTCCCAATTAGGACGTTTTCAGGTCTTCACGATTACGCGTTCATAACATATCTGTTAAATAGAATATCATTGGGGTAGACCTACTAAACGTGCTGCGCAAATGAGACAGCGCCGCGCCGTTTGAAAGAAAGTAGAGACGAGAGGTAAGATTGTAATAGAGATATAAGGTCGTTGTCAACACTTTCTCGATCGCTAAACCCTGAATCCCAGAAACCACAAATCAAAACAAAAAAGTGATGATCTACCAACAATAAAGAATCATCAAAAATCATAATTTAACTGACCGAGCAATCGCTCAGATATACAAAAAATAAACAGTAAAGGCAGGTTTAAGGCCGCCCGTTGCTGTTGTAATTTCTCACGACCATAAGACCTCTAACTTGGCTTAACGACTACCAAATTATAGTGATAATCATAGCTGCTTCTAAAGAATGAAGACGCTGAAAATTAAATGACGCAAATGGTCACTCATCCAGGGCCACTTCGTTTCTAACAAAAAATGAATTTTGAAAATCACTTCGCACTTGTAGCATGGACATGTCAATGTCAGATAATTCGTCGCAAAAGACATCGACGTGTTGCTTTACACGTCTTCACTTCTTGCAAACGTTTTGTTACAAAATATTAAATTTAAGCCAAACTACTAAATCGTTCTTTATAAAAAAAACATGGGACCCCATTTCGGATAAACCAATTTTCCAAATTGGTTTATAAATGACGGAGTTAAGTTGTAACAAACATACAACCACTGAACCATTTCTTATAATAAAAAAATGGGACCAATTTCAGAGTATACCCCAATGATATTCTATTTAACAGATATGTTATACACTCACAAAACAACAGAAAAAAGTGTTCCGCACAGTACCCGTTGCACACATAGACCTTTTTCCATTCATTTCACATTTCACTACATGTCAAAATGATAGAAAAGGATGACTTGAGAAAACAAATATGAAAAAAAGTGACAGCTAGTGTTGTCAATTGCGTATGAATTTGAACAAACATTACTCTAGTTACCAATCACCGCATGCTGTATCATAGACTAACAAATATAACGCGAGAGAAGGTACAAAATTTGTACCGCAGTTTCTACCTATAACAACTACTAAAGGTAGAAAAATAAAACATGTGAAAGAAAATAAATATTTATTTACAGAAAAATTAAAACATTTTTAATAAAATCTGTGATAGGCATAATTACAAGCTTTTTTGTACGTAACTATATTTATAACGGGTGGAATCATGCAACTCAATTTTCGGTCGATTGAACTGAAACTTTTTACACATCTTATGGTCCGTTGACAATGCAATTATATATAATTAATATTATTTAAATCTAAAATAGCGAATCTAATATGGGTTACATTCTGTAACCCAAATTTTAAAATACAATAAACTAAGATATCGGAAACGGTTATAATGTACCATTTCTGTCTTAGTGTCTTATCTTAGTTTATCCTTAATTTAAAATATTTAAGGTAGTAGATCCTAGCTATTACGGTCGTAGATCCTTGCTATTTACGGTAATAGATCCTTACTATCCTCGTTAGCATGAATGGGCTGGATCGACCGGGGAAGTACTACCCTCCTCAAGAAAATAGGCATGAAGTATTAGTTTTCATACTAATGCGTTTCGTTCGGTGAGTGAGAACGCCCAATTACCCTATTACCCTACTTGATCCTCTTCCCTTTCCTCCCTCATCCCCTTCTCCCTACACGATCGACAATGGCATGGTATATCAAAAATCATAAATAGCTTTATTTTATGATTTTTGATAATCTGGTAATATTCAAATTTTTTACACACACTTATTTATTTCTAATTAAGTATTATGCATTTTTACATAAAACAAAATTATGAAACAATACAAGGTTAGAAAAAAGGAAAACCGAACTGCGAAGAACGATGACTTTTCTGCCTACGATTTTCGCATCTGTATTTTTATTCTATGTCCGGGATGCACGCGTCCTTGTCACACGCACCACAAAAATGTATTTTCCATTTCTTTCTTTTTTCTAACCTCCAAATATTCGA
This sequence comes from Parascotia fuliginaria, assembly GCA_963082885.1. NCBI lineage: Eukaryota > Metazoa > Arthropoda > Insecta > Lepidoptera > Erebidae > Parascotia > Parascotia fuliginaria. The sequence continues at coordinate 2,092,706 of OY720201.1, read as the reverse complement.
ATTATTAGGAAAATAATTGAAATATGTTATTAAATCAAAGAGTATTGCGTACTTACATACGGTATGAGATTCCTTGTGTTTTATTTAATTTTGTATCATAATTGGTGCACTTACGGAACACACAAGATGGCATTTTTAAATTTGAAAATTGCATCAATAGTGTACCTACTCGTTGCTGTGCGTAACGCAGACTAAAGACAATACGTCCCAATTAGGACGTTTTCAGGTCTTCACGATTACGCGTTCATAACATATCTGTTAAATAGAATATCATTGGAATCAACGCAATCCTTGATACCTTTAATACTTTACTATTTATAGTTTTTAATCAGTTATTTTGGAGCCGGTGCCAGCTGTTGTAATTTCTGACGACCATAAAACCTCCAACTTGGGTTAACGACCACGAAATTATAGTGATAACGATAACCATAGTCCACTGCTTCTAAAGAATGAAGACGCTGAAAATGAAATGACACAAATGGTCACCCATCCAGGGCCACTTCGTTTCTAACAAAAAATGAATTTTGAAAAGCACTTGTAGCATGGACATGTCAATGTCAGAAAATTCGTCGCAAAAGACATCGACGTGTTGCTTTACACGTCTTCACTCCTTGCATACGTTTTGTTACAAAATATAAAATTGAAGCCAAACCACTAAACCATTCTTTATAAAAAAACATGGGACCCGATTTCAGAGAATACCCTTTCAAATAAAAGAAGAATTTTTCAAGTTGGTTTATAAATGACCGAGTTCTGTTGTAACAAACATACAACTACTGAACCATTTCGTATAATAAAAAAATAGGACCAATTTCAGAGTATACCCTTTTAAATTAAAAAAGAATTTTTCAAATCGGTTCATAAATGACCGAGATATGAAGCAACACACATACAAAAAAAAAAAAACATAAAACATACGACCCGAATTGATAACCTCCTCCTTTTTGAAGTCGGTTAAAAAGGAAAAATAATTTAATATTTAATTTCACCACCTACCACTCATTCTGCGAACTTTTTGACCACTTTTTTCCCCTCGTATTTTAGCTCCCATAATTCCGATTGTCATAAGCACAGCGTCACGACATATTATTATCCCAATGCAGGGATTCTCATACAGAAAAGGTATATATAATGCAATAGATATACCTGGGATCCTGCAGAAGATACCTTGCAAAATCTGAGCTTGGCATGTCGCGAACTGAAACAAAATAAAAATAACATACACATTACTCCATACAACTTCGATAGTAAACAAGCTTATAATTGTCCACCTAATGGTAATAAGTGGGAACCGTAATCATATACATTGTTCAATACCCAATATCTCAGTTTACTGAGCACTATGATAATCAAGCACACATTTTACTTTTAAATTTTTCTTTACAACATAGAAAGCTGTAAGTAATTAAGTATCTATAGAGTTATTAGGTATTGCCTGCGTCACTTTGCATGCTACTTGAAACTGTAACTTACAAAAATTGTAATAACCTGGCGATTAAAAAGAGTGGCCTGAGTTTCTTGCCAGTTCTTCTCATGGCTCTACTTCGTCAGGGAATTGGCTGTAGGTTAATTTGTTGACATTTTGTAAACTTTGACGTTCATATGTGTTAATTTAATTAACCTATATGAATAAACATATTTCATTTCATATCAGCTATACTGTAAAGAGGTTTAATGTTTAAGGATGTTTTTATTGTTTGTATAATCGGACACATCAATGACTAATTATACTTACATGTAAAAGATATGGAATATTGTAAAGGCTCGTTGGAAAATAAAAAATAAACTCTCAATTTGGCTTAACTAGAGATTGTCCTTTAGTTGACCACGACTGTACTGCCACCCTTAAATATTTATTATTTTATCCTGTTTTTTTTTAGTATTTGTTATTTTAGCGGCAAGAGAAATACATCATCTGTAAAAATGTCAACTGTCTTAACTATTACGGTTCATGAGATACATACAGCCTGGGTGTATCAATATCTAAAAACGGGCAAAAAAATCACCTTTGTTGTATGAGAGCCCCCTTGAGGGTTTACGTGATATGTAAACGCTCTCAGTATGACATTTTGGAATGATAATTATTATTAAAAATTTCCCTAAGTATATTGCGTATTAAATAATAAAATTACACTAAAAAATATGATTTTTTTGTAGTGCAATTTAATTATTTATTTTAATTTTTTTTATTGTATCTAATTTTAGGTTTTTTTTATTAATTTATTTATTTTTTTATTTGGTTTTTTTTTTTTTTTTTTATAATGGAGCATCCTCTTCACTACTTTGCTGTACCTTACAGGGCCCAGAACTTTAATACTACTTACCTCCTAAGAAACATTGTGGAATATGCTAATAAAGTAGGTAAATTGAATTGAATTGCTTTATAATATCACGATTGGCATCCGCTTCGCAGTGTCTGGCATTGCAGAAGTCCTTAAGTGACAGTTACCACTTGCCATAAGGTGGGCTTTGGGTAATAATAGTAATACCACAACAACCATACAACGCCATCTAGACCCAAAGTAAGCTTATATTAATAGCTTGTGATATGGATGAACAGAATGCGGATAAACATACGTATATACTTTTTTTAGTAAATAAATACATTATTATACATAGAGACATCCAAACGAATGCAAATAGCCATGTTAATGCACACAAATATTTGAACTGAGCGGAAATCGAACCCGTGACCTGTGCGTGGCAGTCCATACACAGTACCACCGAACCACAAAGGTTGTCAAAAATAAAAAACAAAATAAAATTTTAAATGCTTACCAAAACTGACAAAAGACAGATCAGAATGAATAACTTCATTTTGTAGACTTAGAATGTGATCAAAATTTTATAAAATAGCTAATTAATAAATTTAACACGTGTGCGTCTATGTTACAATCTGATAGAATTGAACGAATTCCAAAATGTATGTGTTTTTATAGTTGTGAACATCGAAGGTGAAATAGTGTAGCTGTAAAACCAGCGATTTATTGAGATGCAAGCGGCTTAAGAGCGCGTTTACGCGTCATGAGCGACAACTAATCAAAATAATCCTTATAATTGGTGTATTGTGTCTGGATTTTGAAAGTTTTTCGAAAATTCAAATGAAAACATGTTTATTCATATAGGTTAATTAAATTAACACATAAGAACGTCAAAGTTTACAAAATATCAGCAAATTAACCTACAGCCAGTTCGCTGACGAAGTAGAGCCATGACAAGAACTGGCAAGAAACTCAGGCCACTCTTTTTAATAGCCAGGTTATTACAATTTTTGTAAGTTACAATTTCAAGTAGCATGCAAAGTGACACAGGCAATACACTTAACTTTATAGGTAATTAATTACAGCTTTCTATGTTGGAAATAAAAAAAAAAGTAAAATGTGTGCTTTACAGGCTGCCTCAATTTGCATACCTATTGCTTTATTTTCATACATATACAAACATATATTATTATTAAGTTATTAATAGTAAGAGATGATAAATCCTGGTACGATAAAGTGTTTTGAGATGCAAAAGTGACGGTGAAAAGAAACTACCGGAATTGTCCTATTTGTTTGATATGTTGCGTTTAATAAGTTAATTTTTATTTTCTAATCAAGAACATTGTGATTTGTAAAAAGTCTTAACGATTTAGATGGATTTCATAAGAAAATTAATTTCTAACCCATTTGCTTTGGTGTTGAATATTTTTGGAGAAAAGATCCCACATTTTTTGGTTATCCTATTTTATATTATAAATGCGAAAGTTTGTACTTATGTGTGTGTTTGTTACCACTCAGCGCCTAAACAGCGGAACCTGATTGAACTGAGATAAAAATTGGTATGTAGATAGATTCGGTGCCGGAGATGGACATAGGCTACTTTTTATCCCGAAAATCGGTCTGGTTCCCATATATTACGTGCGGGCGAGCCGTGGGTCTCAGCTAGTATTGAATATTCATTTGCAATGCAAACATGCAGTTACAATTATCGGTTCGTTATCTGTTTAGGCGCTGAGTGGTAACATGCATTCATACATACTACATATTATTTTGTCATAAATTTGAGATAAGGAAAATATACACATCCGTAAGGACATTATGCAATTTTTCCTCGTGTCTAATCGACAATACAAACAAAATGAAGTCGCACACAGGGCTGGCGGAAAGCTGACGCGCCGGCCAGTGTAGTAGTCTCTCGAGGAAAACTTGAAGGAGAGTGCATTGAACCTTATCTTACGAGGGTAAAAATTCTCTGAAACCTCACTCTACGAGACCTAAGAGTTTTAGGTTGCTGGACGCAGTTGGTGGCGGAAAGTACGATGATAAAAAGTGGCCGTTTACACTATACTAAACAGTACTTTAGAACACAGCCGATTGTACAGTAAGGAGGCAAAGTCTTTTTTTTTTTTTTTTATATTATAGCCTACCAAAGTGACTCCACCCCGCCTGATGGTAAGCAGTCAGTGGAATCCAGAAGTGGCGGCCACTATACCAAAAGCCATCGTCTTAAACTGCTGGTATGGTGGCCTCCACCATGGCGACTGGGAACCTTCTGGCCATTTAGGACGGATTCCATGTTGAACGGATTCCATATAGGACGGATTCATGGAATCCGTCCTAAATGGTCAGAAGGACTGGGAATGGGGTTAGGGGAAGGTAATGAGAGAGGTGAGGAAAGAGGAAAGGGGGGGGGAATTAGGCCTCCGGCGCTCTCACTCACCGAACGAAACGCAGTAGTACGGATACTACTACTCTTAAGTCGATCTTCTATGAGAGGGTAGTACTTCCCCGGACGATCCGGCCCATTCATGCTGAAATCAGTGTGGATCTACTACCGTAATTAAAGTCTTATCTTAACACTAATGATTCAATACAGCCAGTAAGCTTAGAATTGACATAGTTCTCACAACACGTCTTTGAACAGATTGATCTAACAATGCAATCTGACCACGGATACAGAAGGCTATAGACAGGGGGTCAAGGGGTACAAGCTGGTATCCAGGTGCTCTCGCCCAAAGATGGCAGTAGTACACCATGTGGGGACGAACTTTAGCTTTGTAAAGCAATAGTCTTTGCCCCGCAGTGAAGTACTGGTTGGCCCTATTGAGCAAATCGAGCTTTTTGCATACCAGCTTGGATTTAACCTTCAAATGATGCCGGGAAAAAAATGTCACTAGAGATGTCGATTCCGAGGATCCTAAGGCTTTCGAATGTTGTAAAGGCTGTGTGTTAAGGCAGTTACTTTTCTACTATGATCATTTATTATGGGTAATCAAATCAAATACATAATATACCTAATTATGTCATTAATTATATTATAATGCTGTTGGTTTTTTGGTGAAAATGAGGAAGGTCAACGTGATAGATCTTACGTAGAATAAACGCTTCTATTCTAAAGTACCTAGTAGGTATTACTTTGTTGAATTGAGTTCTTTGATAATTGTTTTGAAGTTATACTTCTTTTGGCGCGATTGGGAAAAAAATGTTGAGAGTGAATTTTTACTATGCGCTTTTTTGTTTTCTTTTATTTTAATTATATTTTATGATTTTTCATTATTGTTGCATGCTATTTATGTATGAATGCGTTGTGTTATTATTTGGTATTTTTGGATTGTTACGCCAAAGAAGTATAACTTCTTACGTGCGTACATGAGTACACACACTCTTTTTTTGAATATCTTTTGATAATACTACTAGTAGGCCAATTTTTTTTATAAATTCAGCACTTGTATAATGACTACATTGAATATTTCATGATTTTCCACTTTTTTCTTTGGAAAATTTTCCGGGAGTATTAAAAATTGGTTTGCTTTTGGATTTCGACGCTCTTTCCAAAACTGTTGATTTTACGAAAACAATTTCCATTCATAACTATATAATGTAGTAAATTTTCTGTAGTTTTACTTTGTAATAAAAGTTTTTATTATAAAAAAAATAGCCCTGTGGTTAAGGTATCCGCTGCGTAAATACGAGAAGTGGGTTCAAATCTGGGCACGTACCAATGTGATTTTTCAAATCATATGTACTTTTTAAGTTTATTTTGGACATTTCTGACTGACGGTGAAGGAAAACATCGTGAGGAAACTTGGACTTAAAAGTCTAAAATTGTCAATCCGCCTTGAGCGCACGTGGTGATTAATGCTCATGCCTGCTTTATATGAGAAGAGGCCTTTGCCCTGCAGTGGGACAGTAAACAGGCTAGTCTTATTATACATGTTTTTATTTTTTTGGGCAATTTTTTTAATTTTCTCCCCGTAAGAACCATTCTCGTACTTCAAGGAATATTATAAAAAAATAGTTATCGAAATCGGTTTAACTGCTCTCGAGATTTGAGCTTAGCAACACATTTAGCGATTCATTCATATATTATGGATTAGTTGTTGCCCGCGACTTCGTTCGCGTGAAAATTCAGATGGGTGCCTCTATGAGAATATTGCGGGCCTGATTTTATGGCAATCGTACATTGTATCAGTATTATCCGTCTCTATGGCGAATCCAGTTTAAACCCGCTACCGCTAAAACTGACAAACCACTTTCACACAAACTTGCGACTCTTATTTGCCCATTTACTAAGGGGGGTTGCAGAATAATAAAAAATAATCCTACTATAAAAACTATAGAAATTTTATACAAACTTTGCCACCCCTTTATACCCCCTTAGGAGATGGATTTCGCAAAATTCCGTCTAAGTGAGCACCTATATCCTAATAGGAACGACAATGCAAAGTTTGAGATTCCTAGCACTTGTTGTTTCTGAGATTTCGTGATAAGTGAGTGAGTGACCTTTTGCTTTTATGTATGTAGATACCATTTTTATATTGTTTAAATACTGTTTTTCATACTATTTTTAATCTCCCATTCATACAAATCCTCTTTCACCTACCTAAAGATATCCCTCGTAAAAACAAATTTTCACTACAATAACTTTCCCCTTCCTCTTCTTCCCTATTGCACTTTTTCTCCATTCTCCACAGTTTCCTCCTTCCTCTCCTCCCCTCCCCCTTCTCCTCTTCACCTCCTTCAGCATCCCTTGCCCCTCCTCCAGCATCTCTTGTCCTTTCCTCCACTTCCCTCTACCTTGCCTCCTCGTTTTCCCTTCTATTCTCCCTTCCTTCTCCTTTCTTTTCCTCCTTTCCTCTCCCTTCCTATCGCTTCCTATCCCTTTTCCACTATTCGAGAACTCCTTTTTTCCGCGTTCCTTCCCCCTCCCTTCCCCCTCCCTTCCTCTACTGTATCCCTCACTTCCACCTCACTTTCCTCATTTTCCCCTCATTCACCCCTCACTTAACCCTAACTCCCCCTCACTTTCCCTCACTCCCTCCTCACTTCCCCCTCACTGCCCTCTCACCCACCTCACTTTCCCCTCAATTCCCCCTCAATTCCCCCTCAATTCCCCCTCAGTTCCCCCTCAGTTCCCCGTTTCTTTTCCGTCACTTTCCTCTCACTTCCTCTCACTTTCCTCTTACTTTCCTCTAACATTCCCCTCACTTTACCCTCACTTCTCCCTCACTTCCCCCTCACTTCCCCGTTTCTTCTCCGTCACTTTCCCCTCACTTCCACTCACTTTCCTCTTACTTTCCTCTAACATTTTCCACACTTTCCCCTCACTTCTCCCTCACTTCTCCCTGGCTTTCCCCTGACTTCCCTCTGACTTCTTCCTGACTTTCCCCTCTCTTCTCCCGCATTTCCCCCACACTTCCTCTTCACTTCCCCCTCACTTCCCCCTCACTTCCCCCTCAATTCCCCATCACTTTCCTCTCACTCCCCATCACTTCCCTCTCACTTTCCCCTCCCTTCCTCCTTCTCCTCAATTCCTCCTTTTCCTCCCTCCTTTTCTTCCCTCCTTTCCTTCCCTCCCCCTCCCTGTAAATTTCAAGTCGCTAGCTTCAAAAGCTAAAGATCTTTGTATAGGGTATTTTATCCCTAATTTCACCCCTCTAAATCCACCCCTGTTAAAATAAAATTATAAGGATATTTTTTTATTTAAATAGAAGTATTCCAAAATAAAATTCAAAACTGTAAGTTAAAAAATGAAGAAGATTCATACATCGATTTCATCCTTTTCACACACTTTTAAAATTTTAAAAAACTCTTTAATAGTACAACCTCTAAACATTTAGACAAACACACCCTCCAAATTTCAAGTCACCACGACCAGCAGTTTAGGCTGTGCGTTGTCTGTTAGTCAGTCAGTCAGTCAGGACAAAGCCTTATATAATATGTATGGGTATATGGATGTATGGATTAGACGTATAGCCATCGGGGATCAAAGCATACAGGCTGCTAGGAATGCTAACACGTGATAGATCCACATAAAGCTGACCGTGCGAAAAACAGCTAATACTTAGATCCACACCCACAACTTTTAGTTGTGTCTGACCTTGGGCTTTATTAATTGTCATCGCGAAACAGAGGGTCACTGGAAACTGGACTCATTTAAAACTAAACGGAAGATTGTTTAGAATGAGAGGAATCCGAAAAATAAAAACACTATCAGCTATTCCGTAACCTGTTAAGGGCGTTCCGTCACATATGACCTTGAGCGTTTCGCTTCCTCACCACCCCGCGCCTCACCCGAAAAAAACATTGCGTGCGAGTTCGCCCTCTAGCGGCAAGTAGCAGTAGCATAACTATAAGACAATGACCTTACTTGTCCGAAACCGCAGAGCTAAAATCTGATAGACGCGCCAGTAATGAATTATTTTTTTAGTATCTTTTATTATTTCGTTTAGTAAGTATGTATATTTTTTAGTATATATTATTTATATATTTATTATTTATATAGTAGAGAAAGCAAAGATAAGTGTTTAGAATCATGACGTTTGTTAAATATGTAGTAGAAATAAAAATAACTACTGTGGGTTAAAACAATAAACTCAAAACCCAGCTGCTGTGAAATGTATTACCTGATCAAAAAAGCCGTTTAAAACGATTTTTATGAATTATTGAATACAAAAAAATATTTAATAATATATATAATATTAATATATTTTGAAGTCGCTTAAAAATTAAGTCCCAATGACAATACACCATTGTGATAAATTCCTATAATCGACATGATATGTATTCTTCAACTAATACTAGTACACTTTAGTTTAGTAACCCTGCCGAGTTTATACTTATTTAGTTATAGTTATATATATATATATATATATATATATATATATATATATAGGTTTTTTAGTCTCTGTTTCTATCAGAAAAGCGATCGGTTACATTTTTATTATATGTATAGATTAAAGTCAATAATATGTCTATGGAATTTGTCTCATTCCAATTTACATTAAAATACTCAAAGGACCACTGCAAGTTGCACCTATGTCCCCCAAGCCTTCCAAAGGACCGGGCATTCTTTTTAACCGACTTCAAAAAGGAGGAGGTTATCAATTCGGGTCGTATGTTTTTTTTTTTTATATGTTTGTTACCTCATATCTCGGTCATTTATGAACCGATTTGAAAAATTTTTTTTTATTTGAGAGGGTATACTCTGAAATTGGTCCCATTTTTTTATTATAAGAAATGGTTCAGTGGTTGTATGTTTGTTACAACTTAACTCCGTCATTTATAAACCAATTTGGAAAATTCTTCTTTTATTTGAAAGGGTATACTCCGAAATGGAGTCCCATGTTTTTTTTATAAAGAATGATTTAGTAGTCTGGCTTCAATTGAATATTTTGTAACAAAACGTTTGCAAGAAGTGAAGACGTGTAAAGCAACACGTCGATGTCTTTTGCGACGAATTATCTGACATTGACATGTCCATGCTACAAATGCGAAGTGATTTTCAAAATTCATTTTTTGTTAGAAACGAAGTGGCCCTGGATGAGTGACCATTTGCGTTATTCATTTTCAGCGTCTTCATTCTTTAGAAGCAGTAGACTATGATTATCACTATAATTTGGTAGTCGTTAAGCCAAGTTGGAGGTCTTATGGTCGTGAGAAATTACAACAGCAACGGGCGGCCTTAAACCTGCCTTTACAGCACCACTGTTTATTTTTTGTATATCTGAGCGATTGCTCGGTCAGTTAAATTATGATTTTTGATGATTCTTTATTGTTGGTAGATCATCACTTTTTTGTTTTGATTTGTGGTTTCTGGGATTCAGGATTTAGCGATCGAGAAAGTGTTGACAAGGACCTTATATCTCTATTTACAATCTTACCTCTCGTCTCTACTTTCTTTCAAACGGCGCGGCGCTGTCTCATTTGCGCAGCACGTTTAGTAGGTCTACCCATATTGAATATATTTATTTATTTATTTATTTATTTATTTATTTATTAGGATTACCAACAAGAGAAACACATACTTAAAAAATTAAAAAAACATAGGAAATGCATGCCTGGTGCTCTCTCAATTATAGTCAACCACATCATATAATAATACACAATTAATTCCCACTAAAAGTTTACAAATAAAATTATTTTAGAAAAAAAATGAAAACCGACTTCAAACAACACCTACATGTTCAATCCTTAACTAAAAAGTAGAAAATAATATTTTAATTATTTCATAGCAAAGAACATTAAAGGGGAATCAACGCAATCCTTGATACCTATAATACTTTACTATTTATAGTTTTTAATCAGTTATTTTGGAGTCGGTGCCAGCCAAGAAGGATCATAATGACCTTCATTAAAATAACCTACCTACTAGCACAAAAAACCCCTCTTGATTAATCTATTAATATATGAATGAAAAATATAGATTTAATACAAGAAATCGAACGGAATCTGATAAGTGCGCGTCAAATTTTTTATGTATATCTGAACACAACTATCAATGACGTCTGCGTTCACGAGTATGACCACGTTCGGGTAGTACACTCAGGCATATCCCTCACGCGTGCAATTACCGCCCCGTGCATTACAAAAGTTGGTTGCAAAGACAGAATTAAAGATGTTGTTCCGCGCTCTCGCTTGCACGTAGAACGTGTCATTTTTCGTGAGTGCTGCCGGCGTTTATCGATTTATATTTTTTTTTTTTTTATTACACCATAACATTAATTAAATACAGAACAAAGTATTAAGTATTATTTATATACTAAGTGCACAACTTATGTAGGTAAACACCACATGCATATAATTTAGTAACTATTATTTATTAAAAGACATTATCACGTGAAAAAAAATATAATGTACGAGGCACAAAACGAAGTACTTTTTACAATCTATGACATTTTGGCGCGCTTCTCAATTTAACTTAATTTTCAAACGTGAGCGTGCAAAGCTAACAAACTGTAGAGCCAGTGTGAGTTTGGTGTGATGTTAAACATGTACAATACATGCTACAATACTCACTCTAACTTCATAGACATATTGGCAAGCTCTAATTTTGATATCTCCTTTAACTCAGCTCTGTCCTATCATTTTCAATACCTTTAAATGAACTGTTAATTTTCTTAATAGTTGTCCTACGAGGTTTTAGTCTCATTATCTCAGTGTGTTTATATAAAGTTATATAACTTGCTTTGGGAGTATCTTCATTACTGGACTCGGTCCAGTTACTAATATATACAAAACCTTGCTTCTTATCTGCATATTTTTCTTTTTCTGTTGATATTTTACTCGATAACACTCGTTTTACAAATTTATGAAGATTTTTAGTTTCAGTTTAGCTTTAGTAGTTAATTTTTCACCGATTTTAGTTCTTATATCATCAATAATTAAAGTTTTGCCATGTTTCTTACGTCCGTCATCAAAAACGTTTTTCTTTTTATTTTTATTCAGAGATTGCTTAAATAAATGAGTAGTTAAATGTTTATCTTGTATCTCAGACTTTATTCTATCTGGTTCAAATTTAGGATATAGCATTTTAAAAGTGACAGATTTTATATTTATATCCGTTTCTGTACTATCTTGTTTCAAAGCATTTATCTTTTTTTCTGTCATTTGATTCTTAGAAGATTTATTTAAATATGCTTTCTCAGTATGATTTATTAGTTTAGTTGAATCTGATAGCGTATTCACAATAATCTCTCTTGTAGTATTATGTATTAGAGCTAAAGTTGTCCAACATTTGTTTTCATTACATTTTAATTTTACTCTAGTATTCTGATTTAACTGAGCGTAATAGTCATATATTGCAGCCTTTACTATATGTCGTACTATTGCTTCTAGAAATTTCCTTTTAGGTTTCAATCTATATTTATCTGTTTTTTTTTTTTTTTTTTTTTTTATATTATAGCCTACCAAAGTGACTCCACCCCGCCTGATGGTAAGCAATCAGTGGAATCCAGAAGTGGCGGCCACTATACTAAAAGCCATCGTCATAAACTGCTGGTATGGTGGCCTCCACTATGGCGGCTGGGAATGGGGTTAGGGGAAGGGAATGAGGGAGGTGAGGAAAGGGGAGAAATTGGGCCTCCGGCGCTCTCACTCACCGAACGAAACGCAGTAGTACAGATACTACTACTCTTAAGTCGATCTTCTATGAGAGGGTAGTACTTCCCCGGACGATCCGGCCCATTCATGCTGAAATCAGCGTGGATCTACTACCGTACCTCTAGTCTACTAAAACCTTTTTAAATTTGGCTATAGATTCTTGGTTTTCAATGTGTTCATGTAATCAATAAGATTCCTCTCAGTAGAATTAGGAACTTTTTTTATTATATTAGAAATCGATGACATTTTATTTTTTATAAATTTTCCTGACACATTATCAAATTGTTCAAGCTCGTTTATTAAAAATGATCGAAAGATGTAATTATCTGTTACGTTATCAAATTTGTCATCGGAATATTTTTTTATTTCATCCCGGACGGCGGTGAAAAAGTATTTCAAGTCGGTGTCGTCGAATTTGTTTAAAATTTTAATGACATGTTCAATGAAGTCTGTGAATTTTTCAATTTCTTTCTCATGTTTTTTAATGTTTTTGTCTATTATAGCTATTTTTACTTCGTTTATAAAGTTCTGAACGTTATCTAAAAATTTAATATTAGAAACATTGTTCTTTAAATTAATTTTCATGGCTGTTTCAGCGACGAGATTTATTAAATCATCTTTATCATTTATTTTGTTATCATTTGATTTAGCAATCTCTGTTCCATTTTGAATTGCTATAACAAAAATTACTCAGATTAATTAAGATTTTTTTTTCTTTCTTTCTTTAGATATTGCTGAACCGAGAAAGAGATAGCGGAACGATCAGAATCTGGACAGTGTTTTGTTTTGGGAAATTGGTAGAAGAAAGCGACATCGCGATAAATTTAAGGCCTTAAATCAGTAAAATTAAATATACTACAGAATGTGTGAATACAACGTTCTCAGCATTTGTTTTTCTTCGCACGGGCAATGCTGATACTAAATATAGTATCAGCATTGCACCCGTGCCAAACCAGGGCGGGTCGCTAGTACTATATAAAGCGGAAGAGTTTGTTTGTTTGATCGCGCTAATCTCTGGAACTACTAGTCAGATTTAAAAAAATCTTTTACGTATGATAGCCCAGTTCTTGAGGAAGGTTATTGGCTATATAACACGCTATTGTCGATAGGAACGAAGTTACAGAGATTGGCGCGTTCCAACAAACAACAAACTTCCTCTTTATACTATAGTAGGTATTTATTTATTTATTTATTTATTTATTTATTAGGGAAAAAAACGGATACAAATGATCTTATAGTTTACAAAACATAGATAGTACATAATCCAGAAACATTTTAAACAGATAGTAATATATACATGTAGGCTAACAACGAAATACAATAATATAGTAAGAGAAAGAGAAGAGAACTAAGAGAACCAAATACATAATATTAATAAAGTCAATAGAATCTGACAGCCAAATTTTCTAAAACATTTTTTTTAAAGTTTGGGAGGGAAAGGTGAAATACGTCAATGAGGTTATTACTATCATTAGTAGTTAATTCATTATAAAAGCGACATCCTCTTCTAATAAAAACATTCTTCATTCTTAGGTATAAATAGATAGAAGTTTAGATTTATTGTGTATAACCTGTAGCGATTAATATTCCACCTAATGTAACCAAACAGTAAACTATTGACATGACAAATATTTTCTACAAAAGTTTATTTGATTTATTTTATTCTCGTCATAACTATAATTCTTAACTTACTTATTTTATGATCTCAATAAAAAACCGGAATAAAAATGGCTAGCGAATTACATTTACATTGGCTAAAGATAATTATTTCGGAGTGACTTTGCTTAATGCTTAGCAATCAGTAGTGTAGGTCTCTCAGGCATGTTGGCCTCTTGAGCTGGAGTCAAGAGATGTTATTGGGGCTTTTATATTAGGTATGTTCTATTAACGCCATCTGCTGACGAATTGGAGTGATAATAGCTGCAAATTTATAATCTATACTATTAAAAAAGCAGAAGACTTTGCTTGTTTAAAATGCGCTAAACCCTGGAACGTCTTGTTCTCTATAGTCTGTGTCTGGAACAGTATGTAAAATGTACTCTGTGGTCTGGAACTACCCACAGACTTACCTCGCGTTTTCACTGACGATAAAACATGTTGCAAACATCTATCTAACTCTAGGTAGCTCTCAAAGAGTGAGTGGGATAGGTAGCTGTTTAGAACATGTTGTGTCGTCAGTGAAAACTTGGGGTAAGGAACTAGGTACCAGTCGGATTTGAATAATTCCGTTAGTGTTTAATCTATGGCAGTAACCAAGGACGCGGGTGAAACTGCACCGCAAGAAAATAGTTCTGAATATTGCGGCTGACAACACCTTTTTATCCGACTTCAAAAAGGAAGAGGTTATCAATTTGGGTCGTATGTTTTTTTTTGTATGTTTGTTACCTCATAACTCGGTCATATAAGAACCGATTTGAAAAATTCTTTTTTTATTTGAAATTGGTCCCATATTTTTATTATAAAAAATGGTTCAGTAGTTGTATGTTTCTCACAACAGAACTCAGTTATTTATGAACCAATTTGGAAAATTCTTTCTTTGAAAGAGTATACTCTAAAATCAGATCCATAATTTTTTTTATAAAAAATAGTTCAGTGGTTTGGCTTTAATTTTACATTTTTACTAATAATAACGTATGCAAGGAGTGAAGATGTGTAAAGATATGGACATGTCCGAAATACAGTTGTAAACCGATTACCATAATTCTTTCTTTGTTAAACACAACGTGGCCGTGGATGGGTGATCATTCGTGGCATTTCATTTTGAGCGTCTTGATGCTTTAGAAGCAGTGGACTCTGGTTATCACTATAATTTGCATATTTATTACGCGATTACTCCGTCAGTTAAATTATGATTTTTGATGATTCTTTTTTAACCGACTTCAAAAAAAGGAGGAGGTTTCTCAATTCGACCGTAAATATATGTTTTTTTTGTTGGTAGGTCACTTTTATATTTTAGTTTGTGGTTTCCGGGATTCAGAGCTCAGCGATCGGCAAAAGTTTACTAAACTGACGGACTCATAAACTGCATCAAAGTTCAGGATTACTTTGAAATGATTTTTTTTAATAAGTATGCAAACTTTTTAGATTATAAATATGGAGAGACTGGCTCTTAATCTAAAAAAAAAGCAACATTTAAAAATAGAACTGCAGTAAAACAAATGAATATAGCCGGGAAAAGAAAATTTACTCATAGTATCAGATTTGCGTGTTATTTAAAGCAAAGTTTTAAATTGATTCGCATTGATTTTTTATTCTTTTTGAAGTATATGTGAGTACTTAATAATGCTTAGCGCAGTAAAACACACGACCGTTCTTTACTCGCTTTATTATAAGACTGGGGTACAGTAAAAAGCTTATGCCTACATACGTTACACCTCCACCCTTATTTACTAACTACCTTAACATAATATAATATTCATAACTATTAATAAACAATTTTGCTACAAATAAGCATCTTATAGTCTACATTACATTTATATAATAACTATACTTATGTCTAGTATGTACTTATTGTATTATTAAATCGATACAAAATCTATTCTTCGAAACCATATCTAATAACTGGTTTTATTACTCTTTTGGGACGACTCACCGGCACAGGAGTTTTATCACCAAGATTTTCTGCACAAATTCCAAGCTGTGGGTTACCCACTGTACCTAATGTTCCCTCTTGAGACCCAGATTCCTGTGCGCTCGACTCGGATAAATTAGCCCCCATGTCCTGCTTATCAGGTTCTATATCCCTTATATCTTCACCCTCCGAAATCTCCACAGCGGATCTCGTTGCCGGTGATGAAATCATTTTATCTACAGATGGTACCCCGTAACTGCTCCTTCTCTTTTTTATTTGATTGACGTGTCTTTTCAAGAAGGGACCACCTTCCTTACCTACTACATAATTACGAGAGCCAACTTTGTCTGTGACAGTACCACCAAACCACTTCTCTCCTGTATAACTGCGAGCCCACACCGGGTCACCTGTCTGAAAGTGTCTATCAGTTCCGCCTGCATTCGATACTTGTTTACGCTGAGCATTGTTTATTCTAGCTTCTACCTGCCTATCCTCGCCTAGTAATTCTAACCTAGTTCTTAATTTTCTTCGCTGTAATAGCATAGCCGGTGACTCGCCAGTAGAACTGTGTTCTACATTTCTGTACATCAAAAGATATGTCTGTAATGCTTCATCTAAATCTATCCCGTCACGTATTGACTTTTTTATAGCTCGCTTGCAAAGTTTAACAGCATTTTCCGCTGCACCATTAGAAGCAGGGTGGTATATTGGTGTAAATGTTACTTTAATGCCGTTATTATTCATAAAGTCTTGATATTCCCTACTCGAAAATGGTGGGCCGTTGTCGGAGACTATTTCCTTGGGCAAACCAAAGCGTGCAAAGGTAGTGCGAAGTACTTTCACCACTGCACTTGCTGTGGTTCGTGGCATTAAAAATGCTTCTAACCATTTACTTGTAGAATCTATAATTACTAAAAATGTTTTGCCTTGAAATGGTCCCAAAAAATCTACATGTAAACGCGACCATGGATCTGCAACATAAGGCCACGGCTGTGGCGGCGCCTTCGGAGGTGTTGTTCCTTCTAGGCAACATGTTACACATTCCTGACAAGTTGTTTCAATATCGTGATCGATACCAGGCCACCACACAATACTACGCGCAAGACTTTTCATTTTGACTATACCTAAATGACTTATATGCAATTCTCGTAATACAGGGCCTCTTAACTTACTTGGTACCACTAAACGATATCCCCAAACTACGCATCCTCTGTCTAGGTATAGCTCATTCCGTCTTACAAAATAAGCTTTTAAGTCATTTTCCTTACAATTATTAGGCCATCCGGTTTTTATAAAATTTATAACTTTAATTAAAATGCTATCTTTGGATGTACTATCTCTTACGTTTTCCCGCGTAATTGGTAAAAAATGCTGAACGAAATTTAAATAGGTACATTCCTCATTCAATTGTTTTTCTTTATCTACTGGAAGTCGAGACAAGGCATCTGCGGCGTTTCTATGACTACGCACATATTCTATTGTATAGTCATAGCCTGCTAAAATTATTGCCCAACGTTGTATCCTACTAGCTGCCATGACAGGTATGCCTGTTTTATCGCCAAAAATAGTGACTAATGGTTTATGATCCGTTCTTAATATAAATTTCCGCCCGTATAGATATTGGTGAAATTTACGTACACCATAAATTATAGCTAAAGCTTCGCGCTCAATTTGTGAGTATGCTCTTTCAGCTGTGTTAAGTACACGTGACGCGTAAGCTACCGGTCGCTCATCTCCTTCTGGACAGATATGTGAGATGACAGCGCCAATGCCTACACTACTCGCGTCAGTCGTTAGTACAAGAGGCAACTCCGCAGCATAATGAGCTAGCACTCTACTAGATACCAACAGATGCTTCACTTTATCAAACGCTTGACTACACTCTACATTCCATTCATACCTGACATCTTTTTTAATAATCTATATAAAGGCTCTAGAATAGTACTTATATTTGGCACAAATTTGGCGTAGTACATGACCAACCCTAAAAACGAACGTAATTCCATAATATTTGTAGGTATAGGTGCCTTTTTAATTGCATTTACTTTCTCTGAGCATGTATGAACACCTTGTTTACTTATTACAAAACCTAAGTATGTTACAGTATCTGCGAAAAATGTGCATTTTTCTTTCTTTATTCTCAAGCCATACTGCCGTAATCTCTCAAACACTTCATGTAATGTATTTAAATGCGTAGGCGTATCTACTCCAGTAACAATAATGTCATCTAGAAAGATGCCTACTCGAGGCATGTCAGCAAAAAGCTGCTCTAACTTACGTTGAAAAATACCCGGGCTAGATGCTAATCCATAAATTAATCTATTGTACATAAATAAACCTCTGTGTGTATTTATAACTGTATACCTTTTTGACTCATCTAACTCAAATTGTGCATACGCTTGTGATAAATCTAATTTTGTGAACTTTTCCGCACCGTATAATTTTGTAAGCAAGTCGTCTACTTTAGGCAAAGGGTAATGGTCCACTTCTAAACACTTATTCAACGTCATTTTAAAATCTGCACATACTCTTATGGTACCATCTTTTTTCATTACCGGTACAATAGGTGTAGCCCAGTCCGACGTGGAGACCGGCGTGATGATACCGTCTCGCACCATCTGATCGAGCGCACGTTCAACCGGCTCCCGCAGCGCAAAGGCGAGTGGCCGGGCGCGCAGGAATATGGGCCGTGCTCCCTCTCGCAGGCGAAATCCTACTTGCCCACCGGTGAAACGTCCCAAGCCCTCCTTGAAAACTTCACAGTACCTGGAACTGAATTCCCTTACGTCAAAAACATTGTTTAATCTATCTATTTTAAGAACGTTGCATGTTGGTATAGGTATACTTAACTCCTTGAGCCAACATCTACCTAATAAATTAGCCATACCGCTTTTTATCACGTACAAATCTAACACTTTTGATATGGTTTTAAATTTCACATTGACTTCAATCTTACCGACAGGCGTCACTGTTTCGCCTGTAAGGTATCGTAATTCTAAATTACTCGGTTTTAGATTACAATGAACAAAGAAGTTTTTGTAACAACTATAACTTATACACGATATAGCACTGCCCGTGTCAATCTCCATGCTCAATAAACAGCTCTCAACATAAACATTTACAGTGAATGGTCCAAGTAATTGTGATTTTGAATTTGTTCTTATGGAATAATTATTATAATACTTTACCTCGTCGCTGTCGCTGTCCTGATTATCTACTGTATGATGATGCATATTATGCAGAGATGTACCTTCTCGCAATTTTGGGCACATTCTTTTTAAATGTCCGTCCTTGTTGCACACTCTACATACGTACATTTTGAATTTGCACGTAAGTTCTTCGTGAGTGCCACCACACACGTTACATTTGTGATCCGAGTTTAATGCGCTTGATCGATTGGTGTTCGCCCGGTAATTACCTCTATTCGCTCCGCTTATGCCGCTTGGACCACTACCGCTGCCGCCGGCTGGAACAAGTGGTGTTTGCGTGATAACCTTCTGGCCCTTCTTGATTTTTTTACTCCGTTCCATGAAATTTATTGACGTGTCGTTTGGTATGTTGTCACCTGAATTTTTGTTTCTGGTACAACCTTCGACCAATGCTGCAATCGATTCTGCTGCTTCCATGGACATCGCTATTGTAAAGGCTCTGTCGAAAGTTATACTGTCATCTTCAGCAAATAATTTTTGGCGAATATCTTCATTAGATAAGCCGCATATAAATTGATCCCTAAGGTATTCTGCTAAATCTAGAAAGCCGCAGTGTTTACTTAATTTCTTTAACTCAGCTACATACGCAGCCACGGATTCGTTCCTATATTGAACCCGTTGCCTAAATTTAAACCTTTCAGCCAACCTACTCGGTTTTGGATTCAAATGGCCCCTCATTAATGCCACTAATTCCTCATAAGTCTTCTTGGCGGGTTTATCAGGTGTACATAAATTTACCATTAGCTCGTAAGTTTCACTCCCTATCACCGTGATCAATGTAGCCACTTGTATCTCAGGTTTTATTTCATTAGCTACAAAATATTGTTCCAATCGGTCAATATACGCCTCCCAGTTGTCCTTTTCAAGATCAAACGGTCCTATTTTGCCGATGGTCATTTTGTAGAATAAAAATACACTCCTATAGTCACTTTACAATCTACAAATAAACTAACTAAATTGAACTACAAAAGCAAACTAGCAAATAATTTCCACGCGTGAAGTGTTTTTAGTCCTCGTCGCCACTGAAGTATATGTGAGTACTTAATAATGCTTAGCGCAGTAAAACACACGACCGTTCTTTACTCGCTTTATTATAAGACTGGGGTACAGTAAAAAGCTTATGCCTACATACGTTACAATAGTCAATTGTTTTTTTAAGTTGTAACGAATTAGGCCATTTTGGAAAATAAGAACGAAAGAAAACACTGGAAAATTAAAAATACTGTTCTAGGTAATTTATCTTTTTTAGTTCAGTAGTGAACAAGGAACCCTTATTTATAGTTTCGCCATGTCCATCCGTCCAACCGTCCGTCCGCGGCCTAGCTCAGAGCCCCTTGGTACTAGCTAAAAATTGGCATAGATCTATATATATAAAAATGAATCCCTATTTCCCTTGGTCATAGCATCACGCGTGAACGACTAGATCAAATTCGTTAAATTTTTTTTTGTTGTGTTTGTTATTGTCAGGAGAAGGTTCTTATGAAAGAAAAACTAGAAAAAATTGCGCGGTGATTTAGAAAGTTTAAGAATACTTAACCATCATATTAAATTTAAACCGCTAAACCGATTTCAGTGAAAATTGGAATGTAAGTAGATAGATTTGGTTTCGGGACATAGGCTACTTTTTATCCCGAAAATCGCTCTCATTCCCGAGTTACATTAATTAAACACATAGCAATTTTCGCGCGGGCGAAGCCGCAGGGCGCAGCTAGTATTATATAAAAATGAATCCCTATTTCCCTTGGTCATGGCATCACGCGTGAACGGCTCGATCAATTTCGTTAATTCTTTTTGTGTTGTGTTTGTTATTGTCAGGAGAAGGTTCTTATGAAAGAAAAACTAGAAAAAATGGCGCAGTGATTTAGAAAGTTTAAGAATACTTAACCACCATAGTAAATTTAAACCGCTAAACCGATTTCGATGAAAATTTGTATGTAGATAGATTTGGTTTCGGGAAATGATTACTTTTAATCCCGAAAATCGCTCTGATTTCCGAGTTACATTAATTAAACTCATAGCAATTTTCGCGCGGGCAAAGCCGCAGGGCGCAGCTAGTATACATATATATACGGAGACAAAGTAATAAACTTTTTTTTTTATTTTAGTGTAGGTAGGCACCTCCCCGTTTAACTAAGTTGGGGATGTAATTTTTTTTTCTCGTTTACCTCATCATGTGGGATGTCGTTGGATAGGTTTTTGAAAAATATTAAGGGTTTTTAAAGACTGTTTTGCGATTTAGAGATCCGTTTGAGAAATATTTAGCTTTAAGGTGCTCGTTTGTTAGTCAAGTGTGCCGTACTAGCGCAACCGTTGAAAATGAAAATATATTTATTCTTAAAGGTTAATTAAATTAACACTTATGAACGTCAAAATTTACAAAATGTCAGCCAATTAACCTACAGCCAGTTCGCTGACGAAGTAGAGCCATGAGAAGAACTGGCAACAAACTCAGGCCACTCTTTTTAATCGTCAGGTTATTACAATTTTTGTAAGTTACAATTTCAAGTAGCATGCAAAGTGACACAGGCAAGACACTATACACTATACGTTGTATTTGGAAATGTAAAAAAAATAATAACAGTAGTTTATATCAATAATTTAAAAGGAAAACTATCATGGCTAAGCAAGCTTTACAGGGTAACGAGTTATACTCAATCAACCTATAAAATGTACTTCTAGTACAATAACTGCCTCCGTGGTGCAGTGGGGCAAGCGACTGCTGTGCACGAGGTTGTGGGTTCGATCCCCATACGGGACAAAACTTTGTGTGATTACTGATTATATAAATCCTTTAAATTCTCGGCTGACATAAATTTGTAGGTATTTTTATACCCCGTGAAAGCAATTTATTAAAAATTAAAACCATATAAAGATGAGGCACATGTGTTTTTATAAATTTGTCATTCCATTTCCAACACGACGTAACTGCAATCCCATTGTCATTTTGCTAAAAGTTCAGCGCCTATTACACTTCGCGTTATTCAGACAGTTTTAGGCTCGTATTTATAAACTCATCTCAGGTATTGAGTTGAGTACGCGCACTTGAATCATACCCCTGTCTCTATCTAACTAGGGGCCCGAGACCGTAGTTAGAAAGAGACGGTATTAAATACGCGTACTCAATACCTGAGCTTCGTTTATAAATACTACCCTTAGTCTATAAGGGTTAGACTGAAGCGCCTATTAGGTACACTACGCTTTATTCAGACAGCCTTAGTCTATAAGAGTTAGACTGTATTAAGCGTCTATTAAGTACACTACGCGTTATTCGGACAGTCTAAGTAGCGTAGTCTATTAAAGGTTAGACTGTCTTAATCTGAATTCAGACAGTAATTTCGGGCGTCTGAATAACAATGTAAACAATAAAAATCTCTTTGGTTATGACTTATGATGTTCATAAATAATAAGTATAACGTAGGTAATCATACTAATATTATAAATGCAAGTTTGTTTGTGTGCATGTTTGTTACCACGCATAAATGGCTAAACCGATTTTGATGAAAATTGGTAAGTATGTAGATAGATTCGTTGCTGGAGACGGACATAGGCTTTTTTATATATATTAGCCTACCAAAGTGACTTCACCCCGCCTGATGGTAAGCAGTCAGTGGAATCCAGAAGTGGTGGCCACCATACCAAAAGCTATCGTCTTAAACTGCTGGTATTGTGGCCTCCACTATGGCGGCTGGGAATGGGGTTAGAAAAAAGGAATGAGGGAGGTGAGGAAAGAAAGGCCGAACTCCATTAATGAAACACAGACCATTTCTCGCGCCGGCGAAGCCGCAGGGCGCAGCTAGTATGATCTAACTAAACTAAGAAATGAGTTCGCCTTTGAATAAAAACAGACATTATCGCTACCAGTTTAAATAGCTCTTATATTGTCCTTTCTTTTAGATGCTTGCTACTATCATGGTAACAGTAAGCGCAAAGGATGCTATCGGACATGGTGCAGACTCCATTCAGGAAGACGCAAGTGCTGCCGGATCCAGAGTCAAAAGACGTAAGTAATTTGTGTACAATAAAGTATTAAATAAAAATAAAAAATGGCTTTCCGGACATTGAGCGACCTTAGTTCCGCGCGGACATCACGATGCTTAATACGGATATTAGGCATAACGGAGTCCCAGCCAGATATAGTCGGCGGGTGCAAGCCACGGTCGTCGACTCGGGAGTTAGCCGCAAAGAGTTCGACAAACAAGATTGCTTTCTCTTGCGGCTCGTGGGCCAGCGATTTATCAGGATATTTCAAGGGGGCCAGCGAAGGCTAGTAGCTACGACTACCCGTAGAATGCGAGTTTATACCCAATCCATGCAAGGCGCTCTGATGTAAGCCCTCTTGCATTCCCTAGTGGCTTTGTTGTACGCTCCAAGCTAGGATCGCGCCGTGCTCGGACCCTGATCCAAACGCTCTGACTCTTTGTGCCCGACTGCCACAGTCAAGGAGGGTAATTTTAACCGAGGGTAAAAACAATTTCGGCGCACTCACAGTTAAACCAGGGACGCGTTTTGCCTGCGCTGGTGACATCTGAGGTTAGAATGTAAAGGTGAAAGCAACAAAGGTTTTCCCGAGAGACTACAACATGGAGTTCTTCAAGAAAGGAGTTAAAAGGTTTTTAACAGGGTCGGCAACGCGCTAGTGATGCTCCTGGTGTTGCAAGCGTCCATAGGCTACGGTAACTGCTTACCATCAGGCGGGCCGTATGCTTGTTTTTACAGCTTAGTCGTGTAAAAAAAATAAAAACAAAGGGCACTGAGGCGCAGACCAAACAATAGTTGGAATTACCCAATGGGGCGTGGACCGAAACACTGTCTTGGTCTGGGTGACTCGTCAGCAGTAGGTCTAGCAAATTTACCTCATATTTTTTTTTTACATTAGCATACCAAAGTGACTCCACTCTGCCTGATGGTAAGCAGTCAGTGAATTCCTGAAATGGTGGAAACCATTCTAAAAGCCAAACTACTGGCCTCCACTATGCCGGCTTAGTGAGATGCTTTTTCACGCCCCGCTTAAAAGACCCAGGATCATAATTAAATGTGAACACATGCGCTGGTAAAGAGTTCCAGGCTTTAATTGAGCGACAAAAGTATGAAGTGCTGAATCGTTTGGTTCGCGGCCCTTTAGATTCTACTGTGAAAGGGTAGCACTTTAGTACCACACGTGTCGTTCTGGATAAAAAGGGAGAGGGTGGGATTCATGCAAAAAGCTCTTTAGAACACTCTCTATGGTAAAGGCGATAGAAGACGGCCATTGATTGAGGCGATGTCTCTTCGCAGCTGTAAAGGCTGTTCTTGAGCCATTTTCTTAAATTACAGAAGCTACTCCTGCAACTCCTGCGACTGCTGCAACTCCTGCAACAGCTGCGACTCCTGCAACTCCGGCAGCTCCTGCAACTTTCTAACTCCTGCTACTCTAGTTTCCACTCCAATTGCTGGAAAACCAATAACTGGATTTGTCATACATCTAAGTCCTTCCTTCTATCTCAGTAATTTAATTAAACTATAAAAACCTTTATGTTTGCATTTCAAGTTTGATTTTTATTGCTATGACTGTATAGTTCAAATTTGAACATCTTAAAATGTCCTTTAATCTATTATTGTATGAATCAGGCATATTTACTAACGCATCATTGTATCAAACTAGAAAAAGAACAAAACTGATCTTTATTCGTATGAAACTAGGGTTCATTCAATTTCAATATCAAAAAAAGTCTCCATAACAGAGTTATTAGTTTAAGGTACAAATTTCAACAACAAAAATTTAATTTAAATTTTAAACCTATTGTACTAAAGTTCTAATAAAATGAAATAAATTCTTTTATAATGACCTTTATTGCTTTTATTACCCTCGGCAGATTCGGACCTTTCATTCAGGAACCAGGGGCATATTATGTCGGTTAAGTCTGCTCCACTATGGCGGCCGGGAATGGGGTTAGGGGAAGGGAAAGAGGGAGGTGAGGAAAGAGGAAACGAGGGAAATTGGACCTTCGGCGCTCTCGCTCACCGAACGAAACGCAGTAGTACGGATACTACTACTCTTAAGTCGATCTTCTATGAGAGGGTAATACTTCCCCGGACGATCCGGCCCATTCATGCTGAAATCAGCGTGGAATGTGTAAATCTGTCACTGCCATCCCTGTCAAAAATATTTAAACAGCATTTTTCATTTTGGTTAAAGCATGAAATATAACTTTTCTCAACTGAGTATTTTACGTCGATGCAGCATGAATTTGTAGGATCGAGGAAGTACCACTCTCTCATAATTCTATGAGAGGGTGTACTTCCTTGATCCGGCACAAAATCTACCGTGAAACATTTTTACTTCGGTTTATTTTATTAAAATATTTAATTTATTATCAACTTACTTCGGGGCGCCGGCGCCGCGTAAACCGCAACGATCTAAAACAAACAAATAAGAACATATTATTGTTATATTTTACTGAACATATTATATGTTACTTCTTATCGAGTGGTTAGTAGTCAATCTAGTGTCAGGATTTGTTCTGGTCACACATAGTTTATTATAGAGGCATCTACTTGAGATAACGTTAATCAACATGGTAACAGCGGGGACCGACTTAACGTGTCCTCCGAAGCACGGAGATGCTCAGATCAAATACCACTATGCGGTCACCCATCCATGGGTAGGCCACACTTTTTGTTGCTTACCGATCAGTGTGCGCAGCGGGCTATGAGCGCCATTTTATCTCTATTGGTTGGTATATAGTCACATGGTAGTCTATAGAGTGTAGGCGGCCATTACCGTTACCAAGCAAAACACGAGAATTTTATTTCCATAAAGGACAAAAAATAGTGTGATTCATAAATATTTGTATCAAGTCTGTGTTTTGATTCTGTCATGGATATCATCTCATCACATCTGGCAGCACGTAATCATATGCTTTTCCTTTTCTGACACTGAGTCTGTTCATTAACTAGAGCAAGAAAGCGGCAGCGCGCTGCATGCTGTCGCGTTCCGTCTCTTATTCTTTAGATTCTCAGTGACAGAATACGATAGAAACAAAAAAGTACAATTTCGTGATGCCAGATGTGTAACTCTGATTGTATGTTTGTAAAATTTTCCGGAATAGAATTTATTCTATAGAGCGGAATTTGTCTTTAAAAAATTGTAGACTCTAGATTTTTTAAAGGACAAGTTTTGTGTCGAAGGATTCTTTAGAAGTATACAATTAACGTACAAATAAAAGCAAATATTTCCAGATCTCACAAGCTCTAACTTGGTAGATATAACAAATTGCCAATCCGTATTGAGCAAACGTGGCGATCAAGGCTCATGCTCTCTTTATGACAAAGATCTTTCACTGAAGAATAATAAGAAAAACAAAAAAGCGGGGAGTCCCTCCACGCGGAGTGAAACTTCGTAATCTGGAAATGAAAAGAGGAAGGGGTGGAAATTGATTTTTAGTGTACCTACTCATATGGTTTCTTTAAGACAAACTTTATTAACATTTCTTACAATTCACAATTCTCGTTCTCTCTCCTACTTTCTACCTTTGTGTATCTTTCTTTCTCTTTCTCTATTGCGTTGGAATATTGGATACTACTCGTTGCTACGCAACAGTGCTTTCATACCCCCTCCATGGTAGCGTTAAACGTTTAACGCAACCTTGTTGAAAGTCGCATTAGAAGCTTCACTTCAAAAAATACTAAATAATACTAAAATACATAAGATGGGAAAATTGTCATAAGTTTATAATAATAATAATAATAATAATCTATTTATTTCAGAAATTCATCCATATACATATTTGTTAGTATACAAGAGACCTTATTTACTATGTTAGTACATGAAGCTTACATAGGTGTTTCATTATGGGGCTGTCATATTTGCCCGCAATGACACTCAGGAGCCTATTAAAGAATAATTCTTACCAAAAGAGCGATAACTATGATAGTTCTCATGATGCCAGGAGGAATCAGAATGAAGCTGAATGTCCAACGAAATATTTCCATTTATATACTTACATGTACCACCTTAATTATATTAAACAAAGATAGGTAGAGGCTGTCAGGATCGTTGCGACTAAGATCTATATTGGTAACTTTAGTACTAATGTTCTCGCTAAAGTGTTTCAGGCGTTCAGAGGACACAGACAACAACATGTTGCTCAAGCTCCACACAAGACATTTCAATTGTGCGCTCAATGGAAAGCTTTACTATATCCTTACGCTCCTTATATTTTATGCTATTACAAACATATACTAAAGAGCCACCATGTATAGCTTTCTTCCTAGTAAATGCACTACCAATACTGTAGTACTCATTGTTCATTATAAGTTGGTCATATTTCAGCCAATGTTCAGTGACACAGAAAATATGAATATTAAGTAATTTTAAAAATAATTCTATTTCTAGTTCCTTGCCGGATAAGCCCTGAATATTTTGGTGAACCAAGTTCAAATAAAACCTTTGTCTCATCTACTAGTTTAAACTATTAGATGTATTGATATCAGTAGTTACACTACTTTGTCCTAGTAAATTCTTCAACACCCTACAGGTACCTGTGTCAGTAAATAAATTATATGCTAACAATTCAGCAATTTGTTTTTTGTAAAATGTTGGAAGATACATAGTATCTTTTGTCAATAAAAAATTTAATAATAAATATATCGGTGTCAAAAAATGTCATGTAATCAAGGCGACTTGTACTATTATAAATTAATAAATTAAATTTTTCAATATGCTTATTTTGTATATCTGATAAGTGATAAAGCATATGAATATTGTAAAGCACAAAAAATAAATTTACACCCTAAACTATCATAAAGTGAAATCATTTCAAGTTTTCTTCTACCAAGTATATTATCATCAACATTAGTCTGAGGAGACTACTGGCCAAAGATATCTTCCAAAGAAATGATTTTGTTATATTGCGTTAGAGATAGGAGGATTGACTGCAGTAAAGTGATAGTAGGTACTCAGGTAACTCTGCTGCTTGTTTCTGAGAATCGCCTCTTAGATTTAAATGAGGCTATCGAGGAGAAAAAAAATGTAGTCCTAAGGCGTCTCCACTTTGAAACAATTTATTTGGATAAGAATTGTTAAAATGGTGCGGATAACGTCGCCTGAATTTGATCAGAATTTCTATCAACTTTTAAAATGTAAAAACGTAGTTATAGTGACATAACTATAATAGTTGGACGTAAGGTTTCGCGAAGTTTTTTGTAGATATTGATATGTTCTTTAATATTATAGAACATTTTTTTATTCTATCATCAATACTTTCCGCAGCGCATGCGATTTAAGAAATTTTTTAGCTAATTTTTTTACACCTTGGGTTGGTTTTCGTAGGAATTTCTACGGATCTTTATTATTTTCTAGTAAATTATATAGCCTATGTTATTCCCTGATAAATGATAATATATATTTCTAATGGTAATAAAATAAACAATTTTTGAAATCGGTCCAGTAGCTTTTGAGTTTATTCGTTGCATACAAAAATACAAATCTTTTCTCTTTATAATATTAAAATAAATAAAGATATATAAAGATAATTAGAACACACACCACCCCATCTCTTCCTGTGTATGTCGCTAGAGGCGACTACAAGAACACCAGGTAAATAAAGCAAATAAATAACACAAATTAATTCAAACTCTTATTATTTTATTTAGAGCATATTTGCAGCATTGTCGATATTATCTGTAAAAGAAAACAGAAAAAATATTATTGAAATACCTATAGGCGGTAATATACAGTCTAGGCATGGTTTACATACGTTCACTATCAACCTGATGATTGTGAACGTATGTAAACCATGCCTAGACTGACATCGAATGAGAAGATATCATCAGCGTACTGTGATAATGATAACACTCACTGCACGGTAGTAGATCCACGCTGGTTTCAGCATGAATGTGCCGGATCGTAGGAAGTACTACCCTCTTATAGAAGATCGACGTAAGAGTAATAGTATCCGTACTATTGCATTTCGTTCGGTGAGTAAGAGCGCCGACGGCCCAATTTCTCGTTTCCTTTTTCCTCACTTCCCTCAATCCAGAGCAGAGTCCCTGACATTGCAGGAGCAATGCCTTGGATATTACCTACTGACTTACAGTGAAAGAAAACATCGTGAGGCAACCTGGACTTGCAATCAAAAAGTGCTATCGCCAATCCGAATTGAGAAAGCTTGGCGATCAATGCTCATGCCTTCTAGAGAAGATACCTTACTCCCAGTTGTGAGATAATAACTGGCTGGTATGATAAAACAAATAGAGATACGAACCTATTAAACGCCTCTGGCTTAAGGCGTAGTGGGTGGTTGTATTGGTGGTTGTGGTGGTGTTGTAGTTTCAAAGTAATCAAGAGTAGTTGTTTCCATTTCTTTTGTAGTCGTTATACACAATGGATGACCTGGAGGTTCATAACTTTCAGATTTCCTATACTTGTGGTATAAAACTTTATTACTTGTCAAATTACATAGTTCTAGGTCAAAGGAAAATACTCTATGAATTTTGTTTCCCTTTAGAGTGTCGAAATATACATTTGTTCACACGAGTCACACTCTCTTACGTTTTTTGCGGCATAAACGGCCGTATTTCCTGTTACTTTATTATTGCTTCAAGAAGTCGTATATCGTTTTAATTTCAACTTGAGATCTCTACGCGTTCTCGAGATACCGGGCCTTGACAGAGAGACCTTGGTCCTTGATAGTGATGTTGGTCCAGTGGTTAAGGCACGGTGATGGCGGTAAGTCCCGTCCTCGAGGAGTGGCTGGAGACGAGGCACGGCGTCTCCAGCCGACCGTGGTTCTGTCCATGGTCCGCAGCGAGAGGGCTTGAGAGGGAGTCGCCTCCTTTTGCGAGGAGGTGATGCTCGCCAAGGAGGCAGCCGAGCGAGAGAGGGAGCTGACCACCTTGCTCCCCGCCCGTCGCGCACGCACCGGACGTCGCCGTGGGGCGCTCCTGGATCTCCAGCCACCATAGGAGGATGCCTGCGAACAGCACAGGCCCGAGAAGGCGGCGTACGTGTTCCACGAACGCCTCTCGATGGAGGAAGGAGGGCTAGGCCACCTAAATCAGACGGGGCCCGCTCATGAGCGGGCCCCGTCTGATTGACCCCGACTAACTTAACTGATTTAAACCAAAATAGAATCTGGCACAGATACTTCAGGAGAGGCCTAGTTCTAAATTGGCCCGCTCATTGTCAAATCTAGATGCGTTGAAGTGGCTAAAGACTTGGTTAAGTTTCATTCATTTAGTTTATTTAAACCAGAAGAAGTATCTGTTATAATACGGTATTACTTGCCAAATTTCATAGTTACAAAAATATCCTAGAAATTTTGATCCCTTGGAGAGAATCGAAATATAGGTTTATTGCGGCATAAACGGCCGTATCTGATTTTTACGTTAACAGTTTTAAGAAACTGCAGACTTGAATATATCGTTTTAATTTCAACTCGACACCTCCAACATTCTTGAGATATTGGTCCTTGGCAGAGAGACAGACAGACAAAAAAAAACCTGTGGCACTCGGGGACTGCCGCGGTAAAGCTATTGCAGAGCATTTTTTATCAACGTATGCAATTATAATTATTTATTTATTTAGAATCTAATGGACTTAAGTTCGTGCTCGTTATTGTCGACTCTTTTACAAAATATTGTCTTCTATACCCTATGTGCAGACAAGATGCAGACGATTTAAAACGAGTGTTTAACGCTGCTGTCTCTTTATTCGAGGTCCCGAAACTAATAGTATGTGATCGCAGTCGTATGATCGAAGCTTTGAGTTTTGTAAAACAAATTACAGACATCGATTCTGACATACATTACATTACACCTGGTCGATTACAACGGTCAGGCGGAGCATTATATACGCACCTTTTTGGAAATGATTTGCATCGAAGTTAGTAATAAGAATGTTGTTGGTCTAATTATCTGTGGAAACTTCAACTAGTATTAAATGTCACAAATCAGAAAACCACTAAACACTCGGCTTTAAACTTGTTAATCGGTTCTGATGCAACCAATCCAGTTATTCGAGATGTAGCTATAGAAAACTCCCATCCTAATCATCAAGCTTGGCGAGAGTTATGTAGAAGCCAAGCAAATGAGATGCTAAGTAAGAATCAAACTGAACATGATTCTTACGTCAACCGGCACCGACGTCCTCTAAAGACATTTAAACTAAACGACTTGGAGTTTGTCATAAAGTATTTGCAGAGCACTGGAAAGCTGGGCCCCCGTATGAGGTGTCCGTATCAGGTCAAGAAGATCTTATCAAGCGACCGACATGAGCTATGTTGCTCGCTGGTGCTCGTGGCAAAACGGCCCTAGCAGCGGCACAGTATATGGTGCCGTGGAAAGGAGAATGGTGTCCGGATACATGTGCATCTTTCTTGGAATGTGAGTAATGGTTGCTTTTGTTACAGAAGATAGCAATATGTGTGTCTGACTACGGCCGTATAAAAGTAGTAATAACTATGGCTGTAGATGTGAAGGACGCTCTGTCGGCAAGGCTGGCTACTTACTTAGCAGCCCGACATGTACTGCGGTACCTGACGGAAGACTATAAATGTGGTATGCGCTACGATGACATACCCGGTGCTGCGGTATCTGATTTGATATTTGGACAAGCTGTGGTGTTGTCAGATTGAATGTGAGAGACGTGCTGCGGTACTGCTGTCCTCATATCAAAGATGCGCTGCGATGTCCTCTCCGTTACAAGCACATTAAGCGGATATGTCGCTAATACGGCCGTATAATAGAACAAATGTGTGATGCGTGAAACGTGAGAGATTAATGTTTTAATAATGATTATGGATGCAGAAATTTAGACAGTTTACTGATTATAAAAGTAGGCCTTGAATGCGGAACGAATGAGAGAATAGGCATAACTAGATTCATAGCACTAGACTTATATACAAAAAATGTGATTACAGATGAAGACGATGGCGATGATCTGGCGGAGGCGGAATCCTCAACCCAGCCTTCAATAAATCCAGTCGAGGGAGTAGCTACTGAGGAGGTGCCCGAGAACGACCACAGTCAGGAGTGGCCGTATTAGAATCAATTATTTTTTTGTTTTATCTGGCACCGGCGACCTATATGTGAACGGTCGAACCAAGACATTGCGCCTATTTGCCAGTGGACATTCGAGCAGTGAGGTCGTTATTGCACACGTGAGATATTTGAATTTAAATTGTTTAACGGTTTTTCTGAGTATCTGATGGTTGATTGTTTCTCTGTTTCTTAGTTCCTTTACTTTGTTTTGTTACTGAAAACGTGAAGTGTTTTAATTAGTTAATTTAATAAGTTAGTTTAGTAAATTAGTTATTTAAAAATTGATTGTCTAAAATAAATTGTGTTATTCCGTTTGTCTATTTTTTGAACATTTTCCACTTCTGTTCCAAAGGAGTTTCTAGTCCAAGAAACCCCCGACATAGTGTACATTATTCTACCAGTCAAGCCCTTTCACCTTATTAAGGAATTTGTGAAAAAATATGAAATCCGCTACTTTGTGACGCCAGCTGTCTTGAACCTATTTGCATCAAGAACTCTCCCGACTAATTCATCTTTTAAACAAAAAAAATACAAAAGTTCATCCGTTAGGAAGCTATGATGCCACAGCAAACAGACTTTATTACTAAGCAAATAAAGTGCGTCGTGACTCACAAGTGGTTTCTAAACTTCTTCATAAGACTGCAAGTATGAATTAAAATTACTTACTAAAATAAATAAGCGGCCGTTACTATGTTAACTATGGCTAATCCAGGATGTAGCCCTTGTGGGCGCATCCATCCTGCACCGAGGTCAGCCCAACACAGAATTTCTGCACGTAAAGTAAAAGTCTTGATCTAATATCAGAGGTACAAGAATGGACTATCGACGAATATCTAAACGATATATGTACTATAGTCAATTATTGCAAAATGAACTCGGACTATATTTCTTCTTCCTTTTATTTATTATTAATTCAATATTCGCATGCCTAAACAAGGCTAAATATGTTAGAACTATAAATATACCTGTTTGTTAACATCTCTTTAAACCATGTTTTATGTGAATAAATTCTCATTTCTCACTTCCTTCCTCTTCGCCGATGACTTGAGCGAATATAAACGCTCGTTTGGCGACGGCATAAAGAGCTTGGCGTGTTTAGAGCGCCGCAAGACCGGCCATACGAAGTCACGGCCACAATTCGCCAGATACAGCCGTCTTTGATCTGAGCTAAACCTCCCAATCTAATCACCCTGAATCAATCTTAATTTGCTATTGTAGTAAGGTTCTTGTAGTATTTATTTAATTGGCACCAACTGCAAAATTATAAAATACAAATTTTATCATTTCTGATTAACTAAATCATAATAGGAATTACTTTGTGCTAAGTAAATTTATTTTTACTTTTTAGTTTTCTTCCTGTATGAAGTCAGATATTTTTAGTGAAAATTATTTAATTTTACGATTTTTAGAGATGGGTAGACTTAATACCTATTGTGTGTTAGTTAAATTTGATGATAATACGATTGGAAGTGGAATTAAAGATGAAAATGGCTGCGTGCCGATTACTCATATTGTTGCAACATTTCAGGCAACAAAAGGATACCGAAATGGCATGCGCCTTGTCCTAAGTCATGTTAAACACCTTAAAGGTTTTATTGCGGGTAGGCAAACATATACATTTTGCAAAACAAGGTATACGACAAACTTATTAACTCACTCACCTACAAATTGGTGTACCTATCACTCATAGTTCGAGCCATACATACCCCAACTTTGTTTTCTATTATTATAGAAATAATAAAAAATAAAATAAAAAAAAAACTTTATTGGCAATAAAAACAGCAAACCTAATAAATAAATTTTAACAATCCTGTGACATACAATAAGCGGTTGTTTGATCTTGATTCACGCTGACCTCCGTACTAGTGAATACTGTATCACGGTAGGTCAGTTTTCCTCCTTCACAAACATTGTAACACATTCTAATATTTATAGTAGGCAAGTAATTAATTTAGTATATCTCTATTTAAACAATAAATTGCGAGATAATAACATATATTGTATTATTTGATGCAAGTCATTCGTTAACAATTTTATGTGAGGGTGATTGAAAAATTTAATAAGTATATGCAAAAAATTCAGATAAAAAATTGATGTGTTATTATGACAAATCATTGTTCTTAAGAAAGGGATCGCTTAGCTATAGCCAAAGAGAGTAATAATACTAATAGATAACAAAAATAAATAAAACAAAAAAATATATATTACAAGATACTTAATTAAAATATTAAAACCGTTTGTATAATTATGTGAGTAGGTAATTTGTAAGTGTTAATTGGTAATGTAAATGTGTAAATAATGTAGGATGTAAAATTAAATGTAATGTAAGGGAAATGTAGTGTAAATTTATGTTTAATTTAAAAGCTTTTCTGTATTATTATAGTCCATATCAATGAGATATTTATCCAAAGTTTTTTTGCAA
Organism: Parascotia fuliginaria; assembly: GCA_963082885.1. Classification (NCBI taxonomy): domain Eukaryota; kingdom Metazoa; phylum Arthropoda; class Insecta; order Lepidoptera; family Erebidae; genus Parascotia; species Parascotia fuliginaria. Next base: position 2,058,122 of record OY720201.1, on the reverse strand, counting down.
GAATATTGAGTCATATCGCGTAGATTTATTATCTTCGATAATCGGTTATACAGATGTGGGCCAAGTCGATCAAAAAATTTATTAGAGAATGCCGTATTACTTTTAGGAACAGAATACACCAAGTCTCTTCTTCGCCTTGTTGTAAAATACACTAACTTAACATGTATAAATAAATTAAATGTCTATTACATTAAAATTTGAATGGAATTGTGACAAATACAGACCCAAAATAATTAATGTAGCTGCATTTTTTAAAAGCTAGAGCTTTGTTAAATATGTCAATCGAGAGAGCAGAAAATTCTAAGAAAAACTGTATACTTAATTGTAACTTACGTATTTTGTCAGTTACCCCAAGTTAACCTGCAGGTGGCGATATACGAAAAAAAGTTTTTCGATTGATAACCTCGGTTTAGGGGACATTTATTATGTCATTGGACGTAGGACACTCGATTAAGCTAACCGTTTGGGTGCATTATGAACCTTCTGAGACTTTAAATCTAAAATGTCTCGATTACACAAGTCTAGTAGTTCGACCGTATGACAATATTTCACAATTGGCACACGTAAACAGTAACGAGGTCTTAATTTAGAGAAACCGATATCGACAAAATTTACATGTTCGAACTTAGAACATACAAGTTTTAGTTCATAATTTAATTTGGACTCTCGTAAATATCTATTAAATGGTACTTCACAAAATGCCCCCGGGTTTTCAATAAGATCTGACTGTAAACCGCTCTGCAATTGTGCGTTGTAGTGTACGTCGCATGCCATACCTTGAAATTCTACTTTGTTATTGATAATTCTTCTCTCCGCACCCTTTATTGTGGCATCAACAAATGGTTCTTTTACCATTTTTTTTGTGTTAGTCTCTTTGCATCGTGGCGATGTAAACGACTCGTTTAGTACGAAGTTGGGATCTCATTATTTTGTAAGGGTTGTGAAACTACAGCAACTTTTGAGTTATCTGGCGTTGCATAGTAAGTTGAAATGAAAATGCCCTACATCAGAACTGTTTTGTTGCAGACCCGTTAAACATTGCTTATTTTTTCTAACAGGCGTTACACATAAATTATGTTATGGATGTTCGTTTCGTTCGGTCAGTTCTTTTTTATTATGTTTAAATTGTTGCTCTGCTGCCTGTAAAGGAGTTTGGTTTCGATTTACGAGTTTCATATTTCGTTTACGTCCAGAAAGTGGGATCATATTTATAATATCAGTGGAGTTAATTTTTTTATACGCCTCTATTAATTTATTGCATTTTTGTAGTTCCAATTCTCAGAATGTAGATTATCAATTTCTGCATGCGCACTTTCAATGCTATTTGACATATCTTGTAATTGTTCTTGCAAATCTAATAAAGTTTGGCTGGTGTTATGTGCCGCATCTCTTAGACTTAACATACTTGTGTCAAATATCGTAGAATTTGCAGTTGATAGGTCATTTAGTGAACTAGTTCTATGATGCTTACGAATAGTGACGAACATCCATCCTTAATACTATTTTTTTTTTCGCAGTATCAACGCCACCTCTTGTTATGTTACAAAACCTTGTTCGTGTGATCGATAGCAAGGTGATAAGTCGTTTGGTAGTATTGCTACTCAACGCTAGATGGCAGTGTTTGGCTTTATATTAATGCGACTATTCTCCACTAGTTGCACTAGTTTCTATGTCATAAATTTAAATATTTTTCTTAACCGTTCCATAAACTGTTTATTTAGTTCAATTGTATAAATATTTGTAATAAATTGAATTATCCAATGTCATTTGATGCGCATCTTTGTTTTTAAATGTTCGATCTCGAAATAGTAGGTACTACACAGTTTTTGCGATTTTAAGTTAAAAGTAATCCGTCACATAAATTAAAATGTTTTTCACTATTACTGTATCAATTTTTGAGATAACACTTTTCACAGTATTTATGGACTTACAGCACCGTGGTAATGTTCAGTTTCACAAAAAGTTTTTGATATCTATTTTTAAATAAATAATAATAATATCAAGAGCACAATCACTGGGCAATGTTTACTTGACAGCGCCATCTGTCAGAAAGTAGAGTTTTTGTCGACAATACTAATTCCTATAAGTTCTGGGCATACTTAATACTTTGTTAGCTTCTAAGTATGTAAGTGATTTGTTTTGTTGGGAGTTCATCACTGTTTTGTTTGGTTTGTGGTTTCCGAGATTCAGGGTTCAGCGATCAACAAAAGTTTTGATAAAGACTTTAAATCGGTATTTACAATCTTCCCTCTCGTCACTACTTTCCTTTAAACTGAGCGGTCTCATGTGCAGAGCAGGTTTAGTATGGCCCATCCATTTATACTAACATAATAAAGAGAAATATTGTTAAAATTATACATTGTGATTTGTGAAATAATAGAGGTACTTACATTGTGAACTCCTGTAGTATATTAAGTTCAGTCTTACTTTATACTTATAGCAAATATTAACAGTTTATTTAGTACCTAGGGGAGAGTCGGGTAGCCTCGGCCACATAAATAAAACTCATGATATCTTGAAAATCAACGGAAATAAACATTTATTTTTAAACTCTAACTTCAACTGAACATATATCTTATAATATTAATTAAGTTACAAACTGATAGTTTTATTATCTTAGCTTAAATCAATTCTTCAATATTTGTTAAAATATTTTTTGGAGGGTAGCCCCGGACATAGAATTACTGATGATCAAATCGTTCTTTAGCCTTGCATACTTCACAATAAGTAAGCCAGCGATGGATCAATATCCACACACGCTTCGTGCGCCCAGTCTTTGCATCTATGACACTGGATCCAATCTTCCTCGAACGTTTCTCCACAAATGATGCATTCTGTATCATGGTCTCTTTCTAGCTGAGTCAAACTTTGAATATTCTTCTTTGTTTTCATTTTATTAGTTGCCGCCTTTTTTTTAATCGTTGTAGTTTTAGTTTTATTGGTGGCAGCCTTGGTTTTTTTGGTCGCAGCCTTCTTCTCTACCAACGCATTTTTGAAGGGCGAAGATGTCAGAATCTCACTTTTTTGTGTTTTTCGTGAACGCGCTGCAAGACGTCTCTTGGATGCATGAGGGAGAGGGGACAACTGGTTGAGCAATTCATTTACAGTAGAAGGTGCAGTTGATTCTGTTATTTCCGACGTTGTTGTGGGCATAATTGATAATTGATGATTGATCGTCATAAAAGAAATGTCCGGGGGTTCCCGACAAAAAAGTGTCCGATTGTACCCGACCGCCTCGATCCTATGTTTTATTTATATCGGCAATATCAATAAAAACAACGTCAAGTATTTACCTAATTTGTTAACTATAATGACTACCTTACAGAATTAATAATATGTTATGGTGAAGTACTGACATTGTATAAACAATAACCGCACTCAAAAAGTAAACGGCGCACACATAAGTATAGGTACCTACTGTTAAACAAACGAATGTCACGTGTTGTTCGCACGGCAGTGGCGGCAGCCCGTTTGATATGAATATACGGCTAAATGGTGCTGCGGTCGTGTTGATGTGACACTTGTGCACGTATGTGTGCGAACTTTCCTGTAACTAACACTGGCCGAGGGTACCTGCCGACTCTCCCCTACATAGAAATATTTACCACAGTTCACATGTTGTCTTTACCTTTTTGTAGCAATATGCAAGTTGAGGCAGCCTGTGAAGCACACATTTTACTTTTATTTTTCTTTACAAAGTAGAAAGCTCTAAGTAATTAATTACATATAGAGTTAAGTGTATGCCTGTGTCACTTTGCATGCTACCTACGTAAATTGAAACTTACAAAAATTGTAATAACCTGGCGATTACAAAGAGTGGCCTGAGTTTCTTGCCAGTTCTTTTCATGGCTCTACTTCGTCAGCGAACTGGCTGTAGGTTAATTGGCTGACATTTTGTAAATTTTGACGTTCTTAAGTGTTAAATTAATTAACCTATATGAATAAATATATTTTCATTTAATTTCATTAAGCGGTTTTGAACAGAGGTAGACGCTTTCCTGCGACTTCCTTCTATACTGTGTATAGATATCACATCAACTTTACAACTTTATCTAGATTCCTAGTAATGACTGTCAATTAATAATTGACAGTGATTAAAAAAAATGGCGGCCGCCACTTTCTGATGTTCTGCGAGCGCGTACCAACTTGTTGCAACACGCACCACTTACGAGGGCGCTGCGTACGCTCAACATGGTTTCCATTAAATTGGACATTTTCTCGTGCTCGCAGAACGAATTCACAAAGGCTGCGTATTGTGCACTAGGTGTGTAGTAAAATGTTTAATTATAATAAGGATGTGTAAATTAGTTAAAGTCTTAGAGCATTAAACCAACCGGAGAGGCCACTGACAGGCGTACCCCTCTGCACATAGGTACCAGCCCACCGGTCATAGCCGTTAAATAAAACTAGTTGACGCGCGTTCCGCATCATAAGTCACCTATCAGTGCGTGCGTAATAACGTCTCAATAGAAATGCCGAATTGCAGTGTATTTTGGTGTAAAACGCGTTCAGCGAAGTCAAGTCTACAAAAGGATAATATTACATTCCACCTGTAAGTATTATTTTGTTCTAATATTATTAAATAAGGCATTAAATTAGCAATTTAACCAAATAAAATGCTAATCAACAAGTGTTGCCAGGTTTATCATCAGTACTCCAATCTGGGGTAATATTTTAAGTTGAATTAACATAAAAACTAACCTTTCCTTTTTTATATCTCGTCTTGTTGACATATCTAATAAGTTTCATTTTGGATGTACGTTATTGTGTCACCGTTCCCATATTTATTTATTTTTAATTAAAACCAATGTTTTTTTTACCAAGTAATGCTCAAAATAATATTAAACGAACAAGTAAAATGAGATTATAAATCCAAATATACAAGATTAGTGCACTTTATTCCGAAAGATAATTGCTCATTTCTTACAAAAATAAGCGTATTTATTTTTAAGAAACTGGTCACACTTTAACATAATTAGAGATGAGACAGTTTAATCACAAATATCGATATTGGTTTTCCAGTATTAAATTATTTTTTTTATGTTTGTTTTAGATTTTCAAAAGAAGCAGCGCCTCGAGTCGCTTGGGTCCAATATTGTAGGAACCATATAAGTGGGTTTCTAAGCGTACAAGTATCTGACTAGCAGCTTAAAAGACAAAGCCTTCTGTGCTGCCAGCACTGCTACCTCCTCCCTACCCCCCAAGCGGCGGAGAGCTCAGTTTTTAGCAAGTAAACTCGCTGTGCGCTACCTCCTCTTATTGCAATACCTAGGATTAGTTAAACTAGATTTATAAGGTTAATTTAAATTGCACAGTTTTTCAGTAATTTATTATACCTACTTAAATAAAGACTTTCTGAAATATATTCTGTTGTTTTTTTGTCTAATTTATCTGAACAGATAAAATATCTCTCTAATAAAAATCTACTCATACATTCTCATGTCAGTGTCTTGTTACTATGTAATCAGAACAAAATCCTCCAAATACAAGCTCTGCTTAATTGGAACGAAATTTAATAGCAACAGATAATTAATTCAAAGTATTATTTGGTTTGAATATACATACATACTTAGGGATAATACACGTAAAATTGACACGTAATAATTAATTACTATCTTTAATCCACACTAGAACAAATTTCAACAGGTGGTGGTTATTGAACATACATCCTTGTGCGCAGTAGTAAAATAAAATAAAAAGAGTGGGTACCCATGTAAGCACGTAAGAAGTTATACTTCTTTGGCGTAACAATCCAAAAATACCAAATAATAATACAACGCATACATACATAAATATTTGAATTGATATAAAGGCCAATATTTTTTTTATTTATTCACACTGATTATTTGTACTGATACGACACACAAAGATCCGCAACTAACTTCTGTGTGTAAAAGGTTCGCAACTAACTTCAGGGTGTTGCTTTTTTCTGTCGGTGTGCGCGCGCATCGTAAAAATTCACTCTCATCATTTTTACCAATCGCGCCAAAAGAAGTATAACTTCAAAAAAAACGGCAAAATGCCAGTAGGACTCGCGCGCCGAGGGTTCCGTACTATCAGGGATCGGAAGTATTGAATAAACATTAGTAAACATAGTAGGAGAGCCCGACCGCATAACCAGATTTGTTTGTCGATCAATGTTTAACAAATAAATTTAGCCCGACCGTATGACGGGCTTTTTTGATAATAATTACAAAAAAGTGTGCTAGTTAAAAACACTGTTTTATTCTTCCTGTAATATTGACATAAACATGAATTAACAGAATTACTTCTAGTTAATTCATGTTTATGAACTATTTCCTTTACTTTCATCTATTTCAAAGTGCTTAAATAAAAAAACCTTAAAATTATAATAATTATTATTACCTAAAACTTTTCTATATAATATAAGATAATGCTCATTTTAATAAGCAAACATATTAATCATGAAAATAATTAAATCTTTCGCGTACTTATATGAAATCCTAAACATCGATACTAAATATCGACAGAGTCAAGCTCTAACTGTTTTACGCTAAGGAAGCGTAAACTGATAGATGTCCCTGTGTGTGAATTCGATTGTGTGTGTTTAGTTTAAGCTAGTGTGTAATAATTTTATTGTGTGCGTGTATAACGACGCGATTTAAAAATGCATTAGTAGTTAACATTGTAATTAGTGTGCGTTGCTCGCGTTGCCCCGTCCCCCGCCGAAAGTGGCAGACTTTTGCGCAAGGGAAATAGAGCGCGTGTCCACTCCTGTTGGTTTAATGCTCTAAGGTTATTTCACATTCAATGCATGCACTTAGTATATTTTTTATCGACCACCAGCGGGGAAAGCCGCGCAGAAGCTAGTAATCACTAGAATAAAACTTTTATTGATATACTTACCTAATTGGCTATTTTAGACGTAAAATTGTTTTATTTTTTAACATCTTCATTTATAAATAAGTAGGAATAAATACCTTCTTTTTAACTAGAGGTAAGTTGTATGCAATAGGGGATAATATTTTCTATTAAAATGATTTGATGCAAAAAATAATTATAATAACTCAGTTTATCTGTTACGCTATCATGACTAAATTACTGAAAGAATTAAGTAAGATGAAATTATCTATAGATTATATCATTTTGATCCTGGAGAACTGGGAACATAGATAGGTTTTTACCAATATACTAGTTGGTTTATGAAATCGATTAAATAGACCGATATAAATTAGATGTAAAAAACAAAATCGAATGAATCTTGTTGCAAATATTATCTACCTACCTACCTCTAAATCTTACACACACAATCAATCACAATCTTACACTAAACAGAACATTACAGATTAATAAGCATTTATTTATTATTTCAAATTCCAGGCAGGAAAAGCAACGACATTTCAATATTTCATTTACAGTCGACGCTACGCCTTCGTTATATTCACGTGGAATTATGCTAACAACGAAAATATGCATAAATAGAAACGATTACACTTAGGTATGGTCACAGAGTAGCCGTACAGAGGCAAAGCTTCCTAAGAAAGCGCAAAATTGTTACCTATTCTGGTAGGGTTGTCACAATAGGTTAAGACGAACAAAACATTTGTTAAATAGTTTCTAAATGGAGTTATTCCGGTCCGATCCCCCAGATCTCATCCCCTAGGGTTATAATTATTCTTTAATTCCGTTCTCATCATAGATATCCAAGTTCTTATTCTCTGCAAATTTTGTAATACCGGTCTGATCCCCTCAGAGTTTTTGATAGGTAAGTACATTCAAGAGAAAAGCAGTTTATGTAACAATGAAAAACATAAAAATAATAAACGCGCTTTAATGGAAGGCAGGCGTGAAGTTATTGTACGTATTTTCTCGAAAATCTGTCAAAGATAACTAGAGGATACGACTGGAATAAAATAGTTAAATATATTTAGGTTTTGTTTCTGATCTCCTACGCGATCAGAACTGAATAGAAAATAACAAAAAGTAAAGCAATCCCCAGTGTATGAGATTCAGGGGATCAGACCGGAATAACTCTATATATGTACCTACTGATTTTGATATCTCATTAAAACGAATAGCATTAACATAGTGAATAGGAAAACATCGAAATGAAATGAAATTAAATAAAATATATATTTATTCATTTAAGTTAATTAAATTAACACTTATGAACGTCAAAGTTTACAAAATGTCAGCAAATTAACCTACAGCCAGTTCGCTGACGAAGTAGAGCCATGAAAAGAACTGGCAAGAAACTCAGGACACTCTTTTTAATCGCCAGGTTATTACAATTTTTGTAAGTTACAGTTTCAAGTAGCATGCAAAGTGACGCAGGCAATACACTTAACTCTATAGATACTTAATTACTTACAGCTTTCTATGTTGTAAAGAAAATTAAAAAGTAAAATGTGTGCTTTACAGGCTGCCTCAATTTGCATATTCCTACAAAAGGTAAAGGCAACATGTGAACTGTGATAAATGTTTCTATGTAGATATTAAATAAACTGTTAATTTTTGGTATAAGTATAAAGTAAGATGAACTTAATTTACCACAGGAGTTCACAATGTACCTCTATTTCACAAATCACAATGTAAAAAAATTTAATCTGTCGTTTTGCCTTTATAAGTAGCTAAATTCGATATATTTTAGTGTTTTAAGCTGATAATATTATAAAAGTTTTGTTGCCAATGTGATTTTTCATTCGTGATAGTTAAACATTCGTGTATATTTCAATTAAGTAGGTACAAATCTAAACCTACCTACAAACTTCGGAAGAATTTGATGAACCTGTTAAATATGAAGGTAAGTTCACAGAGGTAAACTTTTATCGCGTTAAAATAAACAATCATTCTTATTAAATATCATTAACATTATTTAATTTTAATCAAACTTTTCATGAATATAAATATTAACATATTTATTATAGTTTCAACGATTAAAATTAACCGATAAAATAATTAACAATTAACTTTAACGTGCGTCGCGCTGACCCTGAGATTGTCAACTGGCTGTGCCGGCGTCAACCGGTTTTTCCCAGTCTCGCCGTGTACGCGACAAGCGGCCAGTGGACACGCACACATGCCCCGCGTGCTTATAGTAGTGCCACCGATTTGCGCGTTTGTAGGAAGCTTTCTCTCTGTACGTATCTACTTTGTGCTATGGTTATGTGTTGTTATAAGTGAGAAGAGCTATGCGATATCGCTGCTCTACTCTAGGGCGGAGCTTGCTGAGCCCATGTGCAACGCGTGCAAGCGATTCACGACCGATGAGTGGGAAACCGGACCTTTTGCCGATAGTACCTACATAACAGAAATATTTCTACATTTTCCTATACTATAGAATTATGGATTAAAACTTGGATCAAACAATTTACTATAATTATGTAGGTACAGATCGTTTACTTATACTTCATATCAGCCAAAACACGTCCACTGTTCGACATAGGTACGCCTCCCCCAATTTTCGCCACCGTAGCCGGTCGTTCGCCGCTCTCATCCATCGGATGCCCGCCACCCTTATAAGTTCGTCGGTCCACTTTGTGAGGAATCCTCCATGCTTGCAGATTACTGCTGGACTCTTATTAGAAACACACCAGGGCAGTCTTACAAAAAAACAACCAAAAAGTTCGAAGAAAACTGTCTTCATTAGTAACTTTTAGCATCAATGATGTAGAAAATTTGATGTTTAAAAAAACGTGTCGTGGTCAACTAATTAGGGACATTCATGATAGTGAATATCCGGTTATGTACATATAAATATAAAACCCTATTGATTTCTCAGCACCTATTATTTGCATAATTTGATCCAATTATTATGCTACAAATGGCTGTAAATCAAAGATTAAATAAATAGAAAAAAGTATTTAATATCAAAGGTTACACATACAGTATTCAATTTTAAGGTATAATTCTGTAGCTGGACATTTAATTAAGGACGGTAAAGTGTAATGAAAAATAGAGTTAAACAAAACTAATCATCTGCAGTATTATAATATCTTTAACAGCTCCATTTTATTACGTGTAAAATCAGTACCCAGTAACCTTTGTTAGTAATTACCGCTTGACACCGATGTGGCATAGACATTATAAGTTTCTGACATGTTTCGATAGGAATGTTTGCCCATGCCTCACAAAAAGCTTCATTAAGTTCATCTAAATTTGTGGTACGATAAGTGGCAACTTTTTTCATGATTTCGTGCCAAAGGTGCTCGATTGGGTTGAGGTCCGGGCTATTCTGGCCAATCTAGCACCGATACTGGTAAGAAACGACTTGACTGAACGGGCGGTATGTTTCGAGTCGTTATCATGCTGTAACGTGCGTATAATAGGGAGATGGTCCTCAGCACAGGGATGCATAGTTTTCTCCAATATTGCCTTGTATTGATGTTTTGTCTAAGTTACCCTAAACTTTCCTTACAGGTCCCACTCCACGTCCAGAAAATTAACCCCATATTTTAATGTTTCCACCACCATGTTTCACCTACTTTTTTGTAAATCGTGAATTCATTTCCGCCTTTCGATTTTACAAGACGCCGGACGTATTGCCTTCCATCCATGTTAATATTGAGCGTAGGTCCAATGGCCACATATAAAATATATAGGTACATACATATATAAAATTCTCAGACAGTTCGTGTCAGAGGGTGGAGACGTGTACTGATTTCTAGTCTAATATTATTTCTAAATCATTCCTATTGACTACTGTGTTGAATTTTAGTTTCTTGTCTCACCTATGGAATTTGTATGGATCGGCTCCTCCTAGTGGGCGGTCTGTAAGAGGGACGACAACATTCATCAGTGCTCAACGTGATTAAGTGCTTCTCGATTGGCCGGTGGTATGAGCCTTGAACGCTGCGTGGGAAGTCGATGCTTGTGCCGCGCCGCTCCGCCACCGTACAACTGACAGTGAGTGTTGAAATTATTATCTCCTTCCTACAAACTACGTCATCGGTGAACGTAGCCTATAGCGACTACCGCTACAACTGAGCTAAGAGTGCTACGCGGCGCCTACGTCATTGCCTATTATTGTACACTACATAGCTACGCCGTAGCCGTCATAGAAGCTAGTCTTCTTGTTCGTAACTATAGCTCGATTCGATTTTATCATGCCTAATGTCAAAAGAACTCCACCAAAATCTACAAATGTAAACTTAATGAGAGAGCCTTCATACTCCGATTCTGAAGTGACTCCCTCTCCGCAAGGGAACATTGCTGTGAGAACTAAGCGCCCGCGCGTGGAATTTTCACCTAATAAACAAGAATCCTCTAGCAAGATCTCACTGGAACTAATCACGACTACATTGACCGATATGAAAACACAACAAGAAGTTACATTTGCCAGAATTTTCTCTGAAATGTCTGATGTCAAGGAAAAAGTGCATCAAATACAAAAAAAACAAACAGAAATCGAGAAGTCTATTGAATACATGTATTATAAACATTGGGACCTGAAGCTTCAAATCTTAGACCTAGAAAAGACCCGAAATGAAAATGCTGTAAATATCAACAAGCTCGAGAGGCAACTCCAAGATATTAAATTTAGTTAGAGGTCATCTACTACTGTAGAAATTAGAAATGTCCCGAATACAGAAAACAAAACGGTTGAGGAGATGATTAACACTGTGTCACAGATCGGCAAAACTATCGGCATTGAAGTACCAGCATCAGAAACACGCGATTGTGGCCGAGTTTTCTACTGTGCGTACTAAGATAAATTACCTTTCAGCAGCTCGTAACTTCAACAAAAGCCGAAAATTAGAAGAAAAATTAAATACACAAGTAGTAGACATATGCGGCGATAAAAACCGATATATATAGACGAATATCTTCCCGGCTCAATGAAAAACTATTCTTGCAGTCTCGAGACTTTGCCAAAAAGAATACTTTTAGATATTGTTGGATCTCTAACGGCAAGATTTTGCTACGCAAAGGCCGGTGTATAAAGAAACTTATACTGTTAAAACGGAAGACTACTTCACAAATATTCTGTTAAAAATATGACTATTCAACATGTGTTTAATTTCCAGTCGCTCTTCTTTGCTATTCATTACTTACAAATACAATATAAATATTATATTAACATTTTTACTATGAAAACTTTTATCACACCTTACACACACTACACGTTATTCATACACTGCACAGCTTACACTAACGTTCTATCGAACCTGAAACCTTACTCACCTTATCCTATTGCACTCACCAAATCAAAATTATTTACTCCAATTATGTCGCTAAAATACATCAATAGAGCGTTCTTTAGACTTAACTTTAACTTTTTTTCGGATGCCTACGTCATAGAAAGAACACACCCTCCAAGTTTAAAGTCTCTACGATCAGCGGTTTAGGCTGTGCGTTGATCCGTCAGTCAGTCATTCAGGAAAAAACATTATACAGAGTGTATACGACGTTTTGATATTAAATGAAAAGGCAGCTGTTACTAGTCCGTATAATGATTTCAAATTAATCACATAAACAAATTTAAAATTTTGTAACAAAATATATAATTTTTAGTAATAACAAAGTAATACACCATTTATTATGACAAGTTCACTGACCTGTGTCTAAACTAATGAAGTTTTTTAGTTGTTTTTTTTTGTATCGCTTTATAATGTCACATACTATACGTAATTGCATTTAATATCATACCGTCGTGTATACTCTGTACATATATTGTAGATATGTGATGTTTGTTTGAACGTGCTAATCTCCAGAACTACAGGACAGATGTGAACATTTCTTTTTGCGTATGATAACCCAGGTCTTCAGGAAGGTTATAGGCTATGTAACATCACGCTACTGGCGACGGGAGTATAGCAGCAACCAAAGACGCGGGTGAAACCGCGCTACAGAAAGAAGATGTTATCACGTCAAAAATATTTGTCGATTACTTGCGTATTTCTAAAGACGTCATAACAACTAAGTAAATATATATTTGCCAAATAACAATGGCTATATTATTTGTTTTTCTTTGCATCTATAATGTTAATTTAATAATTTATACAAGTGTTTCAATAACTGATTATTTAACTAAATTAGGCTATGAAAAAAGCGGACAGAAACTACGTAGTTAGTTATCCGCCTCCGCTCCATATTATTTCAACCCCTTCGTGGATCGTGGTCGTTCGTGGATGTCGTAAGATTAAAAACAATACCAGATCTACCAATACACAAAGGGCAGCATTTCTGCGGCTCAGTTGTACCCGCGCTAAGTTACTTACATCTTTTGTTACTGCACCGCTCCTGTCGCTTGTAGCGAACTTAAGAGTTATTATTAAATTTCTCTATTAAAAGAGTTATTCAAATTAAATTGGTAGTTCCAGTGACTAGCGCGTTCAAACAAATTAACAAACTGTTCCGCTTTATATAACAGTAGGTATAGATACTATAGATAGATAAATCTCTTTAGAAGAGGCCTACGAGCTGCAGGTTGTCCTCACACTAATGATGTGTGAATAATCTTCGCAGTTGCTGCACTGCGACACAGGGCTAGTTCCTTAGTGCGGGAGATGTCTTTTTAAAGAAAAAAAAAAAAAACCACCGCGATCATCCATCCATGGGCTAGTCCTATTCTATGTTGTTTAAACCTCTAATCGTGTACCGATCAGTGAGCGCAACGAGCTATGAGCGCCTCAACTAACTACTAACAGCTAATAATAATTTAAACCGCTTGGATCTCAATAAATCGCTGGTTTAACAGCTACACCATTTGACCTTCGATGCACACAACTATATAAACACATCAATTTTTGAATTAGTTCAATTTAACCAGATTATAACTTAGACACACACGTGTTTAATTTAATAATTAATCATTTGAAGAAATTTGTACCTACACATTTTAATATGAAGATTTTAATTCTCATCTTTGCAGTTTTGGTAAGCATTTCAATTTTATTTTGTTATCCAATGCCCACTTGATGGTAAGTGGTAACCGTCGCTCATGGACTTTTGCAATGCCAGTCACTGCGAAGCCGCTGCTTACAGCAATTCAATTCAATTTAATACTTTATTTGCATATTTCACAATGTTTCCTAGCAGGTAGTATTATATTTATGTTGTGAGCCCTGTAAGGCCCAGCAAAGTAGTGAAGAAGAGGATGCTCCATTATAAAAATTTAAACAAAAAATATCTAATAGATAAAATAATAAATAAATTAATTAATAAAATAAACATAAAATTTAAAATAATAACAATAATTATTAGAATAAATAATTAAATTACAGTTAAAATTACAATAAAAAAAAATTACTTAATTTAAAAAAAAAATGTAGTCAGGTAAAAATTTAGAATATCATACCAAAATGTCATACTTTTGTAATTTAAAATCAATAATACAAATTAAAATCTATTTGCAATTGCATTTTAAAATGTTAATTCACCGGATTTGCAACATTATTATAATAGGTACCTCTATATCCATACTAATCCATACTTCCATACTAATATTATAAATGCGAAAGTAACTTTGTCTGTCTGTCTGTCTGTTACGCTTTCATGCCTAAACCATTGAACTGATGAAATTTGGTAAAGAGATAGAATAGTCCTTGGGAAACAACATAGGCGTGATTATATCGCGAAAAATGGCTTAAAGAGGTTGAAATAGAGGATGAAAGTTTGTATTGAAAATGAGATATGACAGACATTCACGCAGGAGCGGAGCTGCGGGCAACAGCTAGTCATATCATAATTAATAATTGAGAATAATAATTTTATTAGGTAATGTCCCCATAAACATGATATTAATTTAATAATTATGATTAGAATTATTATTTAGGAAGTCATTATTGCTGTAGTAGCGTTTAATTAATTGTGTGAAACAAAAACATTTAAATACAAAATGAGTTGAATTTCGCAAAATTTTCTAATATATCGTAACACTGATTTTATACAGATAAATTTCTATTTGATATATTTGATATTTGATTGTAAGAATGATAATTCTAAATTAGAGGAATTGCTAGATATAGTAGTATATTTTGTGTATTACTAATTGTAAAACGAAAAACGCTATTTTTTAACCGACTTCAAAAATAAGGAGGTTATCAATTCGGGTCGTATGTTTTTTTTTTTTGTATGTTGTTACCTCATATCTCGGTCATTTATGAACCGATTTGAATTTTTTTTTTTATTTGAAAGGGTATACTCTGAAATTGGTTCAATATTTTTATTATAAAAGTTGGTACAGTAGTTGTATGTTTGTTACAACAGAACTCGGTCATTTATGAATACTCTAAAATCGGGTCTCATATATTTTTTATAAAAAATGGTTCAGTAGTTTGGCTTAAATTTTATATTTTTATTTTCGTATGCAAGGAGTGAAGACGTGTAAAGCAACGCGTCGATATAATATATGAATTATATAGTTTTGTTAGAAACAACGTGACCGTGGATGAGTGACCATTTGTGTAACTTCATTTTAAGCGTCTTAATGCTTTAGAAGCAGTGGACTCTGGTTATCACTATAACTTGGTAGTCTTTAAGCCAAGTTGGAGGCCTTATGGTCGTGAGAAATTCCAACAGTAGCGGGCGGCAATAAACCTGCCTTTACAGCACCACTGTTTATTTTCTGTATATCTGTTACGCGATTGCTCCGTCAGTTAAATTATGATTTTTGATGATTCTTTATTGTTCGTAGGTCATCACTTTTTTGTTTTGGTTCAGCAAAAGTGTTGATGATGACTTTATATTTCTATATTTACAATCTTCCCTCTCGTTACTATTTCTTTTCAAACGGCGCTGTCTTATTTGCGCAGCACGTTTAGTAATCCTAACCATATCAAATATTATAACAATACACGATTACTTCCACTAAAAGTTATAATATGATAAAATTATTTTTAATAAGAAAAACGAAAACCAACTTCAAAACAGTACCTACGTGTTCAATGCTTAATTAAAAAGTAGAAAATAATATTTTAATTACTTCATAGCTAAGCACATTAAAGGGAAATCAACGCAATCATTGATACCTATAATACTTTACTATTTACAATTTATAATCAGTTATTTTAGAGTCGGTGCCAGCCAAGAAGGATCTTAATGACCTTAATAAATATAACCTACCTACTAGCAAAAATAACCTACTTGATTAATCTATTAATATACTAATGTAAAATATCCCTTTAATCGACTATGGTGATGTGTGCTATGGTGAGTGTTTATTGAGAAGCTCTGCATTCAGGTCAAAGGACCTGAATGCAGAGCTTCTCAATAAACTCGACCATCTTCTCAATAACTGCATTCGATTCACTTTTAACCTTCGTAAGTATGACCATGTGTCCACTTATCGTTCCCAGCTAAAATGGCTAACTATTTTTCAACGCCGAAGTTTGCGTGCGCTAACCACACTGTATTCAATTCTAACTTCCCCTAACCCTCCTCCTTACTTGACTCCTTATTTTCAGTTCCTTAGTTCTATCCATGATAGAAATCTTCGCTCCGCTAATAATCTTCTCTTAACTTGTTTCTCTCATACAACAGATTTTGTTCACTCTTCTTTCCCTATCCAATCTGTTCTTCTTTGGAATGCGCTTCCTCTCGAAATCAGAAAGTCCACTAACCGTTATGTGTTTAAAGTTAAAGTCCGGGAGTTATTATTATGCAAAAATAAGGCAGTTTCATCACACATATAAGTAATTATGTATTATTTTCCATTTACATGTGGATTATTTTATTATATGTATGTATATTATTATGTCATATTATTATATAATACTATATATATGTATATTTATTTATGTATATTATATATATACATAATTAATTATAAAATATATCCTATCCTTTAACTTAAGTACTTTGCACCTACTTGATTGTCTCTGCATCACCCAATGGTAGACTGGTAGATAATGCCTCAGGCATTAAGTCCGCCTTTACATGTATGTGTATAAGTTTTAAATAAAAATAAAATAAAATAAATAAAAATATAGATATAATCCAAGATTATTATTTGTTTTATATAAAGTTTGTAATCTTAATTTTGTTTTATTAATTACTGTAAAAAATCATGTTAAGGTATTTAATTCAAACCAT
Source organism: Parascotia fuliginaria (assembly GCA_963082885.1). Taxonomy (NCBI): domain Eukaryota; kingdom Metazoa; phylum Arthropoda; class Insecta; order Lepidoptera; family Erebidae; genus Parascotia; species Parascotia fuliginaria. The sequence goes on along the minus strand of OY720201.1, from coordinate 2,041,127 downwards.
ACTTGGGTGTGGTGGCACAAATCAAAATTAATTATTAAAAATATTTCGGGGAAAATGAAACTTTTACTTCCCATCTTACCCGAATACAAGTTCGTTGGAAGATCACACGAAAATTCGGGGAACACATTCGGGAGAAGATGGGAATAAACCGCCTATGTTACGTATCCGTCAAAGAATTTTTAAATCGGTAACGTAGGGATATTAATCTAAATAAGAACAAACGAATATAAAGAAAATTATGTCTCTTTTTTTTTCTAATATTAATTTAAAATATTCTTATTTGGCTGTAGGTTAATTTAGGCAGACATTTTGTAATTTATAACGTTCATGTGTTAATTCAATTAATTATTAATTATTTTTGCATGGTACAAACCTTAGTACTTCCGTGCTATTGCCCACAATATTATGCCGTAACTAAGTCACGCGTATATGCGTAGTAAGCAGTTTTAGCCGTCTGGAGGTTTGTAGTTTTTAGTGTTCCGTACCCAAAGTGTAAAATGGGACATTGTTACTGAGACGCCGCTGTCCGTCCGTCTGTCACCAGGTTGTATCTCTTGAACCGTGGTAGTATACAGGCTGGGAGTCCACCCACTTAGATCCCACACGTTGAGGTATCGAAACTCTCTATCTCTTCACTTCTCCCTCGTAAGATAAGGTTGTGGAATGAGCTTTAAGAAAGGAGTTAAAAGTAGGTACTAATGGGTTGTGTATGTATAATAGAGGCGCATTCATTTGTCTGCTTCGATGGCACAGTGAAAGTGGGTGCGACTGCTGTATAATAGTTTTTTATCCACGCGGAACAAAATTTTGTGTGATTTATTATTTGAACAAAAAAAGCTTCTACATCCAGGCGAATTACGAGTTCGTATTCAGATAAGTAAAGAAAAACTTTTGATACGTACGAACTTTTCTTATAATTCACTCAAGAATTTACATATTTTCGTTTTGTTAATTTTGACGTTGTTTTATCAGGTGTTTAAACGTCTAGCAATGTTTTCTTAGGTGTACCCTTAGTATTCATCAAGTACATAAAATAGGTAATACTTACTTATTTAAAATATTTGGCATAATAATTATGTATTATGACGTAATTTATATTGAGTCAAATTTATAAGATAAATAGCGCCCTTAGTGTTTACTTTATGAACTAAATTTGACGTTAGAGACAGTTAAGCACGTTGTAAAGCTAAATTAATAGTGTTGAATAAATTATACTGATATCACAAAATAAGGTTTCTTTTTCTATTATTGCCAACAGCAGCAGACGAACAAACAGTCTACGTGATAGTAAGTGGTAACAGTCGCTCATGGATGACTCAGAGACTCAGGCATTAGTGGCATTGCTCCTGCAATTCTATTGAACCATGTTCATGATTACGGCTACCACTTATTACCATTAGGTGGACAATAAGCTTGTTTACTATCGAAGTTGTATGGAGTAATGTGTATGTTATTTTTATTTTGTTTCAGTTCTTTACATGCCAGGCTCAGCTAATTTCTATCCAAGAACTCTTCTGCATGCTCCCAGGTATATCTACTTCATATTATATATACATTTTCTGTATGAGAATCCCTGCAATAGGATAGTAATAGGCCGTGACGCAGTGATGATGTTGAATGAAGCTAAAATACCTACTGCTCGAAAAATAACAGAGGCAAGTGGAGACGCCTTGGGACTAAATATTTATTTGCCTAGATAGCCTAAGAGGCGATTTACAGAATGAAGCAACAGTGGTAACTCTAACGTTAAATAGCAAAATCATCTCTTTGGAAGATATCTTTGGCCAGTAGTCTCCTCAGACTGATGTTAATGATAATATACTTGATAGAAAAAAAACGATTTTCTCTGAGTTTTCCAGGCAGATTTCCTTAATTTTCTCATCCTTCATTGTTTTCGTTACCGAATGCCGTTTCTGGGACTGCAGATTCTACAACCCCAGTGCCTAGAAATTCACCAGGCACACCAGGTCTAATGTCAAGTTTTGTGACTGGTTTAGATAACCTTACTTCATCTTCATCATCTGTTATTGAAACTACAGGCTCCACACTCCTAATGCCTGATAATTTACCAGGCACCCAAGTTCCATTTCTACCCAATTCAACTTCAGTGCCTGGTTTAGACAATTCATCTAATTCTCAATTACCGAATTTGTCTTCGATCTTAGGCTCTACAATACTTGTGACTGGTTCACCGGGCACTTCAGATCCAAGACTTTCAACTGCGGTGCCTGGTTTAAATAATCTTAATTCATGTTCTTCGTTACTAAATCCCATTACTGGTACGCCTATTTCGCCGAACTGAGGTTAATCTCTTCCCATCAGTTCTTCTATAACTGGTATACTGGATAAAGGTCTTGTACAAGACACTTCTTCTGGTTTAAATCAACTAAATGAATCAAACTTAACTAACTCCTTAGCCAGTTCAACGCATCTAGATTTGCCAATGAGCAGGCCAATTTAGAACTAGGCGTCTCCTGAAGTGCCAGATTCTATTTTTGGTTTTAATCAAGCAAAAGTATCCAATTTAACTAATTCTGATGAACCTCTAGATCATCCATTGTGTAAAGATACTACAAAAGATCCTGATTTCTTTGAATCTACAACACCACCACCACCATACACTGCGCCTTAAGCTAGAGGCGTTTAATAGGTTCGTATCTCTATTTGTTTTATCATACCAGCCAGTTATTATCTCATAACTAGGAGTAAGGCCTCTTCTCTAGAAGCCATGAGCATTGATCGCCAAGCTTTCTCAATTCGGATTGGCAATAGCACTTTTTGTTTGCAAGTATAGGTTGCCTCACGATGTTTTCTTTCACCGTAAGTCAGTAGGTAATATCCAAGGTAACTAGTAAATAGTAAAGTAAGGTAAATAGTAAAGTAGCATTGCTCCTGCAATGTCAGGGACTCTGCGAAGCTCTGGATTGAGGGTAGTGACGAAAAAGGAAACGAGAAATTGGGCCTTCGGCACTCTCACTCACTGAACGAAATGCAATAGTACGGATACTATTACTCTTACGTCGATCTTCAATGAGAGGGTAGTACTTCCTCGGTACGCTGATGTTATCTTCTCATTCGATGGTTAACCATCAATACGATCGTTAGATTGTATATTACCGCCTATAGGTATTTTAATAATATTTTTTCTGTTTCCTTTTGCAGATGATATCAAATTATCGACAATGGCCGCGTATCATTGAAAAAATATAGAGCATATTTTTTTAAATAAAACATGTGTTTGAATTAATTTGTGTTATTTATTTGTTTTATTTATCTGGTGTTCTTCTAGTCGCCTCTAGCGACACAAACAGGAAGAGATGGGGTGGTGTGTGTTGTAATTATCTTTATACATATAATATAAATTGCATGTGTTATACAATATAAACCATGTATAAAATAACTAGCTTTCTGCAGCGCGGTTTTACCCGCGTTAAATTACATCTTCGGTTAGTGCTCCGTTCTCGTCGCCAATAGCGTGATGTTACATAGCCTATAACCTTTCTCAAGAACTGAGCTATCTAACACAAAAAAAAATATTCAAATCTGACTGGTAGTTCCAAACAAACTCTTCTGCTTTTTAATATAGCTAGCTGTAGCCGCAGCACAGATAAAATAATACTACTTATACAAGTTCCCGCTTTAGCCCCAGTTTAGCTTGCGTGAAATGACTGTAAAATAAAACATGTTGCGCGCTGGCGAGATTGCCGCCAAAGCTCTCTGCGGGACCCGATGGTATTCCTGCTTTTATATTTAATGATTGTCGAGCAGTGCTAGCGGAACCATTGGTACATCTGTTTAACGTATGTGTTAAAACTGCTAAGTATCCTGATCGTTGGAAGCTTACTAGGGTTGTGCCCGTGCCAAAAGGTAGCGGAGGTTCTGCAGCCAGTGACTATAGACCTGTCGCGGTGTTAAATACACCGGCTAAAGTGTTCGAGGCGACCATACACAGCACGCTGTACCCACAAATAAACTCTCTGTTGTCTGACGCCCAGCATGGCTTTCGTCCTGGGCGGGGGACAACGGGGAATTTACTGCACCTTATGACCGAAATAATACCTACGGTGGATGCTGGTCAGCAAGTAGATGTCGCCTACTTTGATTTCAGGAAGGCCTTTGATACAGTTGATAATGACGTCCTTTTAGAGAAGTTGGCTGGCGTGGGTTGTACACCGCACACATTGTCTTTTTTCTCATGTTATTTGCGAGACAGGTGTCAGTACGTTGACTGTACCGGCCGGTTTTCCGAGCCTTACTTTACAAGATCAGGTGTGAGTCAAGGTAGTAATTTAGGACCTCTTCTCTTTATCTTAACTATTAATGACTTACCTAAAGTAGTCAACAAAGCTACAACTTTGTTATTCGCTGATGACCTGAAGTTGGTGTTTAAGATAAAGCAGACAACGGATCATGACATCTTGCAACAAGATATATCCAGGGTTGTGGAGTGGAGCTTCGTAAATAAGCTATATTTTAATGTGACCAAATGTTCGGTGTTATCCTTTAGTCGTGCACGGAACCCTGACCGTCATAAATACTACATGGACGGGTCGCCACTTCAACGGGTTACTGAAGTTAAAGATCTGGGAGTGCGCTTCACTACCGATATTTGCTTTCGTAAACACATCAATGAAGTTTGTAAAAAAGCTTACCGCAACTTAGGCATGATCTTACGACTAGCGAACCAATTTACAAACATCGGTGCTCTGAAGTCATTGTACGAGGCACTTGTGAAAAGTCACTTAGAATGTAACGCCGTCGTTTGGTCACCACACGAAGCTAAATATAAGCTCACGATGGAACGCATACAAAACAAATTCCTTAGATTTATTTACTTAAAACAGTATGGTGTGTATCCTGGGTATCCACTTTTATAACCTACTTTGTTTATATTAGGCATGACAGGCTATTATAGATTTGAGGTAAGAAGGGAAGTAGACCTTGCTACTTACTTATTTAAAGTAGTTCGTGGTAAACTCCACAATCCACGAATCTTAGAGTCAGTGTCGTTGTGTGTTCCTGACGATTACATGGGAAGAAGACGGTTACCACCGCTACTGTCGGTACCGCGCGCGCGCACTAACCTGCTGCAGCACGCGCCCCTGACGCGCGCGTTGCGTGCGCTCAACACACTGTCTCAGCATGTTGATTTGTTTAACTGTACTCTGAGTGAATTTACAAGGGCCGCTTACTGTGTTGGATTATTTAGTTAGTATATGTAATATAAAAATTATAGTTCAGTGTTTTTTTTTAATTAATTTATATTTAAGTAGATTTAGATAAGTTTATACACTATTGTATTAGGTACGAACCTGTAAAAATAGTTGTATATTGTGTGTAATAAATAAATAAATAAGTAAATAAATGTTATAGTTACTTTGGCTCTAGACATTTATTTATTTATTTATTTTATTTATTTATTTATTTATACACACATACAACTATTTTTACAGGTGAACCCTAATACAATAGTGTAGAACATTAATACTTTTTAACATAAGACATACTTTACAACATACTTTTAATGACTATAACTAATTTACACATTCTTATTATAATTAAACATTTTACTACACACCTAGTGCACAATACGCAGCCTTTGTGAATTCGTTCAGCGAGCACGAGAAAATGTCCAATTTAATGGAAACCATGTTGAGCGTACGCAGCGCCCTTAAGTGGTGCGTGTTGCAACAAGTTGGTACGCGCTCGCGGAACATCAGAAAGTGGTGGCCGCCATTTTTTTTAATCACTGTCAATTAATAATTGACAGTCATTACTAGGAATCTAGATAAAGTTGTGAAGTTGATGTGATATCTATACACAGTATAGAAGGAAGTCGCAGGAAAGCGTCTACCTCTGTTCAAAATCGCTACTCTTAAAACCACTTAATGAAATTAAATGAAAATATATTTATTTATATAGGTTAATTAAATTAACACTTAAGAACGTCAAAATTTACAAAATGTCAGCCAATTAACCTACAGCCAGTTCGCTGACGAAGTAGAGCCATGAAAAGAAGTGGCAAGAAACTCAGGCCACTCTTTTTAATCGCCAGGTTATTACAATTTTTGTAAGTTTCAATTTCAAGTAGATAGCATGCAAAGTGACACAGGCAATACACTTAACTCTATATGTAATTAATTACTTAGAGCTTTCTACGTTGTAAAGAAAAATAAAAGTAAAATGTGTGCTTCACAGGCTGCCTCAACTTGCATATTGCTACAAAAAGGTAAAGACAACATGTGAACTGTGGTAAATATTTCTATTTAGGGGAGAGTCGGCAGGTACCCTCGGCCAGTGTTAGTTACAGGAAAGTTCGCACACATACATGCACAAGTGTCACATCAACACGACCGCAGCACCATTTAGCCGTGTATTCATATCAAACGGGTGCCACACACTTCGTTTGTTTAACAGTACTGGTTACGCCAACATTAAGTTTGCGTGTAATTTAATTTATTATATGATTATTTACTGACGTTGTATGGTCAAATTACCTGGTGAGCTAAAGTTGGTTTACTGTTCTTGTTAATTTCATGCAATCCAAAAATATTGGGCTTGCGTGGAGTTCAAATATTCGCGCGCTTTGTCCATTATGACATTCGCACGCGCATGTACGCGCTTCAAGCGCCGCCACTCGAAAGAGAGAGAAACCTTCGCCGTGAGACTGATAGGACACGCGTGTGTGTGGTGGATCTCAAAAAGTCGCATCGCATCTGAGTCCTCGTCAGATTACCGCAATTGCCGAACAATATCCACCCGTAAAGAGTGACAAATTCTGTGGAAGTGATCTTCGACCGCAGTGCAGCCCCCAGGAGAGGGATCCCTCAGCTTCCGGATAGCAGACGTTGGCAGGTCAGTGAGCCGACTATTATCATCAGGGTTTTGATCGGTACAACGTCATTATAGACCGTCGCAATTGACTGTAGGAGGTTTTTATCATAAAACCAGTGCCTATACCCATTTGTGGGAATCTCGCGCGTACTGAGTTTGGCTGGCATCTAATTGTTTTTTTGAAGCCGAATACTGTACGCTCCATAGTTGGTCCTTCGAGCCGGATAGGGTTAAATTTGCAAACCGTGATCAGATTGATCCTTAAAATCATTATTGTTATCGTTCCTTACGATTTTTGATAAAAATTAAACCTACAAATTTCTATAATTAATTTACGAACAATTTATTTTTTTATTTATTTATTATAATAAAGAGTACATAATAAACTTATAAGATAATACAAAGTCCCACAAAACTGTATAAACAGTTTGACTGTAGGATCAATTTATGTAACTAGGTATATGTAGGTTGTACTAAAATCTATTCAAAATGTATATAAAGTAAGTGCTGCTTTATATATATAGTAACTAGTAAAGGATCTTTATGGTAACGTGCTTATGAGGTATTTCTTTAATTCAGTTTTAAATTTATTTTTGACATTTTGGTCTGTGATGACTGATGACCGCTGGTAAACTGTTATATAAATAAGGTATACGTTTTGCTAGTGTCCTATCTCCGTACGCATTAGTCACTCTAGGTAGGTACAACAAATTTACCAGAGGTCATCGCTCTAGTATTATAATTATTATTTACATTTATTAACAAGGAATTATGCTCTCGAATGCCATGGTTGTTAGTTGCAAGAAGATATTTGTGTTTTAAACTGACCGGTAAAATTTTACAAATTTTAAACAGCTTGTTGTAATCGTTTTTGCATTCGCTTTTAGTTTTCTTATCCACTAGTAATTTTAGGAATCTAATTTGAATATTCTCCAGCTTATCAATATAGGTTTTAAATGTAAGTCCATAGCAATCTAGAGCATAGTCCAAAATAGATTCAACCAAACAGTTGTACAAGAGTTTCAAGGTACTAGTGGGAACTCGATAACTAAGATGATAAAATTTACTAAGTATTACTCTAAGCTTATTACATATGAGATCTACATGTTCATTCCAAGAAAAATGCTTATCTACCTTCATACCTAAATATGTGACACACTTTACTCTCTCTATTGGTTTGCAATTACAATTAACATGGCTGTCATGGAAACAATCGAACGAATGGGTAAATAATGGTCGACTAGTTTCATCTAATGGTAAATAGGGAGAATGTATAATTAACAGTTTCGTTTTGTCAGTATTTAGTTCTATACCGTTGTCGTGTGACCATCTGACAACAGCATCTACGTCATGCTGGACAAGTGTACACGTCTCGGCTAGGTCTGTGCCAGCGCGCAGTGTGCACAGGTCGTCAGCAAACATATGCGCAGAACAGTGTTGTAGTACTCCACAGAGACTGTTCACGTGCATCAAATAGCAGACGGGGCCACATCCTGAACCCTGAGCCACTCCACAGCCTACCGTCCTCTCGTCACTGAGCGTGTCTCCGACCTTCACACGGTAAGAGCGTGAAGTGAGGTAGTCTCTGAACCAGTCATTCAGAGGTTTCCTAACTCCGCACTCTTCTAACGCGTTTAACAATGTATTTGTTCCAAAGTATCAAAAGCTTTTTTAAAGTCGTAAAATATAGCTACAATGAATTTTTTATTATTTAAATGGGTATTTATTTCATCTGTAAATTTTGATAAAAGGTTATTAGTACTTTTGCCCTTTTGAAAGCCATGTTGACATTCTGCTAAAATATTATTAGTCTGTAGGTAGTTTGCTAGTTAATTTTTTATACATTTTTCTATGATTTTATCTACGCTAGATAATATTGCTATAGGTCCATAATTGGAGTATGTCTCATAGTCGCCTTTTTTGTGAATGGGACGTATTATTGCCTCTTTGAGCTTACTTGGAAACTGATGTTGTTTAACAGACAAGTTAATAAGCTTAGTTATTACGGGGCTTATTCTGTCACTAATCACTTTTAAGTCAGACATTCGAATGAGATCGCTGCCAGGTGACTTTTATCGTTCATGTCTTTAATAATAGTTTTTACATATTTGTCACAAACAGGTTGCTATCTCATGCTCTTGTCTGTATGTTGGACATAGCTCTCCCTATTTAACCATTTATCGTCGCATACATGTTTAATTTGTTGAATACCCTCGTCAAATGCAGTTGCAAACCGATTTGTTATCTGTTGAGCGTCTCCTTTCATGTTACTCAATATCACATTATCTAGTGATTGCTTATTTTTACCTAGTAATATATTTATTCTATCCCATATCTTTTTTATTTTTTTGTTACAGTTAATAATACTCTGCCTATCATATTCGTTACTACATTTAAATACTATTTTTGAACTTTATTTCTATACTTAGTATATTCTAATCGTTGATCGCAATGATTCAAAGAATATAAATAAACGATTAGAATATACTAAGTATAGAAATAAAGTTCTCAGAAATATACAATTCAATGTGGTTACGCTACAGAGTATACTCTCCAGCAGAACTACTTTAAAATAACAGTTGATTCACGCTGAGTTTGCGCAGGTCATTATATATATTTATTAATATCTGGATATACATTTATTGTATATTAAGATAACATCCACAATTTTAGATAAATAATTGCTGATTTTAAATAATATGTAAATGTGTTATCGGAATGCGCCTGCCATAAATTTCTTAGCAGATAACAAGATCAAGACATTGAATTGTATATTTCTGAGAAACTAACGATATACAATTTTTGATATTCCGCTACAAAAATATAGACATTGTCTATATTATATCCTGTAATTTTTATATAACATAGTCAAAGTGGTTCTGCCAGGGAGCATGACACGATTAATCGGTTCTGATTTTATTTAAATAAGTATATAGAAACGAAGCGGTGGTTAGAAGAATACAGAAGAAAATCACCACTTACAAAGAAATAAATTTAATGAAAATTTCACAGTTTCATTTGTACAGTAGAATGAAGTATTATAATAAATATTTTAAGACTACTTTTGAGACAAACAAACAATACCATACTATACCTTTATTAAACTGTTAGCTCTCATACAGCCTATGATACAGGATTATCCTAGTACAGGCAAGTATTATGTAATTCTAATTATAGTAACCATTAAGATTATTTATAAGACTTTTGTCAATATTGTACCTTATGAATTGAATAAAAAGACGTCCAACAGACCTCCTCCAACTTCTCCCCTTTCCTTTTCCTCATCTCTCTTATTCCCTTCACAGTGGGCAGTGTTTTCGCTGAGTCCCTGGCATTGCAAAAGTCCATGAACGCCAGGGCCATTTCGTTCTCATCTAATTTTGATCCTGGGTCTTTTAAGCGGGGCGTGAAAAAGCATCTCATAAAGCCGCCAAAGTGAAACAATGCCCTGTTTGAGACGATGGTCACTTCTGAATCCCACTGACTGCTTACCATCAGGCAGAGTGGAGTCACTTTGGTAAGATAATATAAAAAATCTGATGATTTCTAAGTTAGCAGAGAAACAGGGAAGTGTTCGCACGTGATCGCCGGTCTGTCAAGCAGAGCCGGCATGTCAAGCTGAAGACTGGGGACGGCAGGGTCGGCAGGATCATCTCGTCTAAGCCAGGGTTATAGAGGAGGTCGAGAGGTTCTACGGACAGTTATACACGACGCAACATGTTACTGTTAGCTTCCTAGCATCAGATTCAACAGCTAGATTAACTCGTCATTACACCGAAGACATCCCGGACAGGTCAGCCTGTGCGAGATTCGTATGGGTCTCAGGCAGCTCAAGAACAACAAGGCGTCGAGTGAGGATGGAAGTGATTCCATCCTTCAGGCCTTAAGGCCTTTCTGAGGCTCTTTAGTGCCGTCCTCTTCGAGGGCAAAACGCCTTAGGCGTGGCACAGGGGTGTGGTGGAGCTGCTCTGCAAGAAGGGCGATAAAGCCCTTCTTTAGAATTACAGACCTATCGCACTCTTGACTCACGTCTACAAGCTGTTCTCGAGAGTCATCACTAATCGTTTTGCAAATAGGTTCGACGACTTCCAGCCTCCCGAAAAAGCCGGTTTCCGAAAAGGTTTTAGGACCATAGACCACATACACACACTGCGGCAGGTTATACATAAGTCCACAGAGTATAACCAGCCCCTTTGCTTACCGTTTGTGAACTATGAGAAAGCCTATGATTCGATCAAGGTCTGGGTCATACTGCAGTTTTTCCAGCGGTGCCATATTGACTATCGAATAACGAAATGCTGAAGTGTTTGTATGAAAAGGCTACCATGTCAGTACAAATTAATGGTCAGAGCTCAAGACCTATCTGGTTGCAGCGAGGAGTACGACAGTGAGATGTGTTAACGCCTGCACTAAAATATATAATTAGTCATAATAATAACTTTATTGCTCTAACACTTTGTGCAGGAGCTACCGTTATGACGGTACATAGAAATAACACTGGGCAACACGGAAAAACCCACTAAAAAAAATCATACGGTATCGTATGTAGGACATCGACTATATTCATGGAAAAATATGTTTTTCCATCTACCCTCAATTCCTTCTATTATTATTTTTTTTTTTTTTTTTTTTTTTTATATTATAGCCTACCAAAGTGACTCCACCCCGCCTGATGGTAAGCAGTCAGTGGAATCCAGAAGTGGCGGCCACTATACCAAAAGCTATCGTCTTAAACTGCTGGTATGGTGGTCTCCACTATGGCGGCTGGGAATGGGGTTAGGGGAAGGGAATGAGGGAGGTGAGGAAAGAGGAAAGGTGGGAAATTGGGCCTCCGGCGCTCTCACTCACCGAACGAAACGCAGTAGTACGGATACTACTACTCTTAAGTCGATCTTCTATGAGAGGGTAGTACTTCCCCGGACGATCCGGCCCATTCATGCTGAAATCAGCGTGGATCTACTACCGTAAATTTTTAAATTATTTTCTAAATTGACAGTTCTTTGCATAAAATTGCTCATTACACAGTTGATTACGCATTAGAATGCTATAAACCGTAACGAAATTATAGCTGGTATACAAATGTTCTAAAATGTCGCGAGTTTGTATGAATTCACTTGATTCTATTTGTTATATATATAACTAGCTGTTGCCCGCAGCTCCGCCCGCGTAAATGTCGGTACATCGCATATTATTATTATTTATAAAAGATTTTTCTAAAATAAACGTTGCCTAAGTTACTCCTCATTACATCAGCTACCTGCCAATAAAAGTCCCGTTAAAATCGGTCCAGCCATTTCAGAAATTAGCCTGAACAAACAAACAGACAGACAGTCAAAAATTGTAAAAAATGAATGAAAAATTCATATACATGTAGTAAAAAACGGCTATTTCGATATTACAAACAGACACTCCAATTTTAAATTCAAAATTCATATTCAAAATTCATTTATTTCAGATAACTCAAAGAAAGATCCATAGTTATGTTAATAAAACTTATATATATGTTAGTAATTAATAATAAATTATAATAAAATAAACATTTGGCCGCACTGTGACTCACCGCTGTACTATACCGTGTGATATAGCACTGCAGCGATTCACATATGTACAGTCTAGGCGGCTTGCAATCATGTTTAGAATGCGATTAGAGCTACCCCGCACCCTGGACACCAGAGATGCACACCTCTTACGCGTAGTGGTGTAGAAACTGTCTACATGAGCGTCGGCGAACATCCCCGATGCGCTACAGAAGCGGGGCAACCCCAACAACATCCTAAATGCGTTATTATATTGAACGCGGAGGGCGCCGTACGCTTTCTGCGTATATTTGGCCCACAGGCTGCACGTGTAAAATGTTGTGCAGTAGGCCCGAAAGAGAGTAATTTTTACTTTAAGTGAGCAGCGTGCGAACCTGCGTACCAGCATATTCGCCCTTACAGACAGTGCCCTCCGCTCTCGCTCAATATCAAGGTCATCGTTAAGGTCAGAGCTTAATATGTGACCAAGATATTTAAAATTGTACACACGTTTAAGTGGCAACCCGCTTAGTCTTAACGGTGGTATATTTTCTGGTCTTCTACCCCCGGCCTGAAAAACCATGACCTCTGATTTTTTACAGTTATATAACAACCCATGAGTTCGAGCATAGTCTTCACATATTTTTAATAAACTTCTCAGGCCGCAGATAGACGCACTCAGCAGTACCATGTCATCTGCGTAACTAACATTGTTGACACTAATACCGTCTATGAAACAACCGACTCTGGTACTGCTGAGCTCGCCTATTAGCTCGTTGACGTATAGGTTGAATAGCGTAGGTGAGCTCTGTCCCCCCTGCCTCACCCCACATTCCAACCTAAACGGATGAGACCAACCTCCAACCCATCGCACAAGGTTTGTTTGATTGCTGTACCAAAACTTAAATATGTTGATAATTTCTTTAGGTATTTTCTCTTTGTCTAGCTTTTTCCATAATAGATCATAATTAACTAGATCAAAAGCTCTAGATAGGTCAAGAAAGCAGGCATAAATAGGCGTACCACGTTGTGTATAGTAAGTGACAGCATGCTTAAGGCATAGCACTGCACTCTCAGTTGATAAACCAGGCCGGAATCCATACTGGTTATCATGAATTTTTACACGTTTATTTAAGTATGCGTTAAGCATGCTGTCAAATATCTTGGCTATCACTGTAGCCAGTGATATGGGCCTATAGTTATTTTTATCTGCAAGGTCACCAGTTTTATTTTTTGCAATAGGCACAACTACAGTACGAATCATGTCATTAGGCAAGTAACTATGGCTTACACAGAAACCATATAACATAGTTAGTACTCGTGGAAGATGTGGGCCAGCATATTTCAGGTGTTCGATGCTCAGCCCGTCATGGCCAGGGGATGTACCCCTTGACATTGTTCTAATGGTCTTAGCAATCTCCTTAGTAAATTATGTATAGATTATATACAAAAAAAGTAAAAAAAAGCCTCTTTCGTCTTTGATTCTCGAATGCTAGTTTTGAATAAAATAAAGTACAGCAAACATTTAAAAATTTTATTAGGTTTAATTTTAGGTTTACAACTTTGATACACAAAATACTGTTGCTTTTTGCGCAAATGGGACAGTAGAGCACAGAGCATTTTGTTAGAGATCAATGATCAGCGAGAGAATTGGTTTTACGCCAGAGCCAAAAAAATACAAGAATGACCCGTTAGTAAATGCAAAAATATAATTTTACCACCGCTGCATATCAAGTTAGGCCTCATAAAAAAATTGTTAAATCGACGGATACGAACGGACCTGGATTTTTGTATTTACAAAACAAGTTTGCTTCTCTAGTCATGTTAAAGTAAAAAATGGTGTGTTTGTTGGGCCTGATGTACGGAAGCTAGTGAAGGATCCTCAGTTCGTTTCTACATTAAATAACAACGAAAAGAAGACCTGGTTGTCACATTCAGACAGAAGTTACAGAAAAGTTTTTAGGAAATAATCGCCCTCCTGAGTGTAAAGATATATGAAGACGATGCTTGAGGCTTTTTGTGACCTTGGAAGCAACATGTCACTGAAAAAACATTTCTTGCATTCACACATTTTTTTTCTTAAAATATGGTACAGTATGTGACGAGCATCGAAAACGCTTCCATCAAGACATAGCGTCATTTGAAATAAGATATCAAGGAATATGGGAATCCTCCATCATTATCATCATAATTATCAGCCACAAAACGTCCACTGCTGGACATAGGCCTCCCCCAATTTTCGCCACCATTGACGGTCGTTCGCCGCCCTCATCCATCGGTTGCCCGCCACCCTTATAAGGTCGTCGGTCCACCTTGTGAGGAATCCTCCATGTTTGCAGATTACTGCTGGACTCTTATTAGAAACACGCCAGGGCAGTCTTACAAAAAACAACCAAAAAGTTCGAAGAAAACTATATTCATTAGTAACTTTTAGCATCAATTATGTAGAAAATTTGATGTTTAAAAAAAATGATTTATCTAATTAAAAAATATTTTTTAATTAGATAAATCATTTTTTTTTTAAACATCAAATTTTAAGAAAGTAAATATAAGTGTAAGTGCGCCAATTATAGACCACCATAAGGATTTTGTGTAATAAAACTCAGAATTATAAAGATTCATCAACCTTATATATTTTGAGCGGTTCGATAATTATTTGGTATCAAAAACGATTGTTAGAATTTTTAAGGAACATGAACTTCTTAATGAAATTCTTAGAAATAATCAACATTTTCTAAAATATGTCATTCTTTTTTTTTATATATTATAGCCTACCAAAGTGACTCCACCCCGCCTGATGGTAAGCAGTCAGTGGAATCCAGAAGTGGCGGTCACTATACCAAAAGCCATCGTCTTAAACTGCTGGTATGGTGATAGCTAAATACGACCGATGGTTTTTGAGAAATGTAGGTAATCCATATTACGGAACTAGTCCATAATTGGCGCACTTACTCTACCCCTACCCCAAAGATCACAAATACATTACATTCGTTAGAGTGGGAGAAAAATATTTTTTTTTGTTGCCCAGTGTAATTTAACAATTTCATAAGGAAAAATTTCTACCTACTTTGTGTATGTAAAAAACTTGCTCTCCTACATTCAATATGAACGCACATGAATTATGAACATTATTGTAAAATAACAAAAATTAGCATTAAATTCATCTAATAAGCTACTTCAACATCGTTTTATTGAGGGTCATAGCTCCAGTGTCTCGAGAATAGACAATATGTTATATCACCGAAACTGTTTACCGCTACACCTGAGGACGTGTTCAAGCTTCTGACCAGGAATGGAGTTGGCATCAACATAAACGGCGAGTGCATCACTCACCTTCGATTCGCGGACGATATCGTGGTCATGGCTGAGACCGTCGAGGACATCAGTGCAATGCTCGATGGCCTCAGTAGTCTCTCGACAAGTTGGCCTAAAAATAAACATGGACAAGACTAAAGTCATAACCAATGTCCATGTTACACCCACTCCTATTACGGTCACAGGCTTGATGCTCGAATTCGTTGACGAGTACATATACCTGGGACAAACAGTCTGATTAGGTAAGTCCGATTTCGAGAAAAAGGTCACTCGTCGAAATCAAATCGGCTGGGCAGCGTTCAGGAAGCTACAACATATCTTCTCGTCCGCACTACCGCAGTGTCTCAAGACCAAGGTCTTTGACCTGTGTGTGTTGCCAGTGATGACATACGGAGCAGAGACATGGTCGCTAATTACTCTGGGTCTTATCCAAAGGCTCAAAGTCGCTCAGAGGGCGACGGAACGGACTATGTTAGGCGTCTCCCTGCGCAATCGTTTGAGAAACGAAGAAATCCGCAGGCGAACCAAAGTAAGACTTAGACTTACTTAAGGCTTGGTATTAGATGGATCTCACAACTTTTTGCCCGACTGCCGAAGTCAAGAAGGGTAATGTTTTTCGAGCGTATGTAGGTATGTATGTATATATGTATGTAAGCATGTATGTCTATTTCTTTGGCACGCTCTACAGCCTAAATGGCTTGATGGATTTAAACGTATGAGGTGTCATTCGATTTGTATTAATAGTGGGAGTGACATAGGGTACATAATATTTCAATGTAGCGTCAGCAAGAGAAAAGATGATGGGTTTCTTTCTTGTCACTTTGTTTTAGGCACGTAGGCTTTTTCTTTTTTAATAATATATATTATTGCTTGTTACGGTAGAAGAACTGAGTTGCGAGATTTGGTTGTTATTACAAATTATTTTAATGGAATTTAATTAACATTAAATAAGTATAAAACTATCTGTTCCTAAATAAATACAATTAGTAGTTTCATCTACGTTTTAATCTATAATTTCATAATATCGATCGTGTATGTCCACATGAATAAATATTTAAATAGGTATGAATTAAAGTCGTCGCCGCTCAAGTCTTTGGCGAAGAGGAAGGAAGAAGGAATATAGGAAGGAATTCTCAATATGATGATAGACCTCCTTATGATGATGCAGCTCACGAGAATACGAGACAGCCGTACTCTTTTGTTAATAGTTTTAGGAGACAATAAATGTATATTAAAAAAGAAAACAAGGAACCCTTATAGTTTCGTTTCGCCATGTCCGTTCGTCCGTCTGTCTGTCCGTCCGCGGCCTAGCGTGAAGACCTTAAAAAACATTTTATTTTAGAGTAACTCCTGTACACCTAAGATGAAGACGTTATTTTTTTCCCCGATTATCCGATCTTAAGAAGTGTCGTAAGATCAGCAGAGCAGAGAAGCAGTTAAGACGATGGCTTTTGGTACAGTGGCCGCCACTTCTGGATTCCACTGACTGCTTACCATCAGGCGGAGTGGAGTCACTTTGGTAGGCTATAATATAAAAAAAAAAAAAAAATCAAACTCGCTACATTTATAGGTCATAATTCTAGCCAGGTTATAGGATACTTTCTATACCAAAGGGTTACTTGGGCTACAGTTCGCTACAGGTAAGACGGTCATTCGATCAACTTTTGACTGCATGTAAAATCCTACATGGAGCTATTGATGCACCTGATTTACATGCCGAGCTGTGTCAATTTTTTGTGCCCGATAATTACAACAGAGCCAGGCAGCATCCTTTGTTTGCGGTACCACGCTGTCGCACGGTTGCGCGTTCCATGTCTCCAGTACCGCGTATGTTAGGTAAAAGGGCTCAACGCTCTGCTGGCGTCAAGTTATGAGCTGGATCTGTTTGCTGATGAATGGAAGTTGATCTTGTCTGAATGTATGAGGTATTGTGATACATCAGAATAAAAGTTGTTATTTTATACATTTTAAATTTGTACTGTGTAATCAGTGTAATTGATTGTCGTTCTAATAATAAATAAATTATTAATAAATAAATAAATAGCACAGTGGGGATCGAACTGTCATTTAAAATAGTTTGTGTTGTTGTAAACTCCTGCTTATATTAGTAGGGAAGTCTAAGTGGGGATTTTGGGCGGCAGAATAACATGAGGGGAGAAACCTTGCACACTGTTAAGTACCCCCACCAAAAACGAACCTTTTATGTAGGAACGTGCGTTCAGGGCAGCCGATCAGAATAGTAAAAAAAAAATTATCGTTAAAGAAACTCGAACGCGTCAGATTAAGGTAAGGTGAGTTAATTACATGCAGACAAGTGTGGAATTTAATAATCTGACGATTTGCGCGTGACATAAGAAAAAAGGAGAGTCACAACGTTGCAAAAAAAACGTCCCCTGGAGCGCATTCTCGAGCGCGGTTAATTTTCTTTTAATTTGACGGAAATCATTCTAGAGTCACGGGAATAATATAGGTAATCTGCCGATTTCCACAAGCCGAAGTAGTTTAAAGCATCAATAAAGTGCGGTGCGTGCAGCTGTTGAGAACTGTATTTCTCACTCAGCGCCTCTCAGCCCTTCTCACTCTTTCTATATCTCTCACTCTCTCACACCGTCACTTTCCGTCGCACACTGGTCCGGTTTTAAGAAATCAGGGACATAGGGATCGAAGTCCGAATTGCGGTTTAATTTTTTTAAATTAAGGTCTTTGGATGATTATAAATCTCTTTTTGGGGAATAACTTTTTTTGAGCGGTGTTCATTTCAAAAATTAGTATTTTGTAATTACTTTATAATCAGGCAGAGTTGTTAAAACCAAACTTCTAGGGAATATAGAGGGTACAATACTCCACATTATTTTCTAAGACACTTGCGTCATAATTCTGCCCGTTCAAAAACGGCAGGCGTTCAAAATCTCAATTTATTATTATGAGGTTTGATAGATACAAAATGGTTTTATTGACGCTAAAATAACCTAATCTTTTGAAAAATGATAAAAATAATAATAACAATGGTCGCACGTTTGGTATCCTACCTACTACCTAAATACCTGGTACATACATATTTGTCATTATACCTTCTGTCTGCTAAATATTCATAATTTCATATTATATAGTATTTTATGTTAATTGTATGTATGACATTCAGTAATAACAAAAATAAAAAAGATGAAAAATCATTTTTCAAACCGTCAGATTTAGGAAACTCCTCCACATAATTGTCAGATTAAGGGTCAACACAACAAGGACATCAAGCTGAACCTACACTAATCTGACGCGCTCGAAAAAATCAATGTCACGTTTTTTTTTTGAATTTTCAAAAATCGGCTATGAGTTTTGGTCACGTCTAAATCGTCAGTCTTTTAAATAGGAGCTTCGTTAGGGTTTACATAACATCCTTTCAGAATATCTGACGCGCTCGAATTTTTTTTTTCCCATTTTCAACCTCTTGGTACGGCCACCCCCACCATGCAAACCGGCAGTTTAATATTTCTCTGTTATCAGAAACACGTGGGGCGCTTACACTATTAATATCTCAAGAGCTATTTTTGAAAATTTGTACACGTTCCCCCCACCAGTGAAAGGACATACATCATATAACCTTTTTTTCTTTTTAGCATATAATCGTCAGAAATCAAAAGGTTCCCACGACGCTCGAGTAAATCCTCATTTAGCCTTTCAGGCTCCCCTACTATAAATTTTTGTACAAGTTCTTAAACTATTTACTTTTAAACCGCGTTGCATGATATAGTAAAACTAAATGGATCGAGGAATAAATAAATAAATATACGTGTTTGTGACCACGGCCGGTGTAACCTGGTCGAAACGTCAAGGAAAATAAGGATTTTGTGGTCAACTGAGCCCACAGCCCGTTTAGCCCGCGGGCTGAGATGACCACTTCAGGTTTTTTATGGGTGACTTAGCCCACTAGCCGGCTAACTCAGCCCGCGGGCTCAGTTGACCACTAGCTGCGGCTGAGGGTCTACTCAACCTGCGGGCTCAGTCGACTACTTTCTACCCTTTTGTAGTCAACCCAGCCCACATCCCTCTACGCTGACACAATATGAAAGTAGAAAGTAGTCAACTGAGCCCGCAGGTTGAGTAGACCCTCAGCCACAGCAAGTGGTCAACTGGGCCCGCGGGCAGAGTTAACCATCTAGTGGGCTAAGTCATCCATTCAAAACCAAGAGTGGTCAACTGAGCCCGCGGGCTAAACGGGCTGTGGGCTCAGTTGACCATAATATCAAAATAAGGTATGTAAATACCTAATGCATGATCGCGTGATCCGTATATTTAGTTTTACTTAGTGTTTAAACTGTTCTCTTGTGCCTACAAAGTGATAAGTGACATTAATATTAGCTACAGACGGTTTTAAGTGCATTGTACATCATATTATGTGAAATTTAAAAGCGTAATCAAATTATTTCGCTGAGCTTGCAATAACATAAAGATACCCCCAACGATATTATTTTTCTTCTAAACGCCTGTAGAGATCAAAAAGTAATACCCTATTATACTACTCGCAAACGCCTACAAGAATAAAATAGTAAACCACTAAATCATTATTTATATAACGAATGTTAGGCGTAGAAGAATGGAAAGTATAGAAACTTTTGTAATATTTGGACACTGTAACATACATTATTATGGCATCCAAACAAAACAAACAACATCATACCTAACCCAGCACCGACAAATTGTGGAGCATGCAATCAGCCAATAGCTGGCGAAGCTTACCTTGTAGGTATGCCGCAAAGAAAACTGTAGGAGAATCTATATATTTATTTATTAATCAAACTTAATGCACATGCGTACACAGGCGGACTTAATGCCGTTGGCATTTTAAACCAAGGTGATGCAGATTTCAACTGTGGCAGCTATATCGCGCAAATGTACACATCTGTGGCGCTGTTTGGCGCGATTTGCCGTAAATTCAAATGTCGCGGCTGCGCAGTTTTAATATCGACATATCTTTTAATTATTATATGGCAGGTGTATATAAAACTTATGTCATTGGAATCGTCATTTAATATACTTCATAACAATATATATATTAAGTTCGAGTAAAGAGTTTTTATATTGTTAATACTCATTTCAAAAAAGGTCGAAATTTTTTAACGGCTAAAGTTATAAAAATGGTTAAAAATCGAATAAAATACCCGTATTTGTAAAAAAGTTATAGTTAATATACATTAATATACATTAAACACTATATTTAATAAATGAAATGAAATGAAATATGAAATGAAATATATGTTTATTCATATACGTTAATTAAATTAACACTTATGAACGTCAAAGTTTACAAAATGTCAGCAAATTAACCTACAGCCAGTTCGCTGATGAAGTAGAACCATGAGAAGAACTGGCAAGAAACTTAGGCCACTTTTTTAATCGCCAGGTTATAAAAAACAATATACCCTCTTCATAGAAAATATCATATTTTAAGCCATGACAATGCCGGGTGGGAGCGAAAACCGGGCGCGGCCGAGCGTAAGTGTAAACAATCGCTTCGTATTTTTATAAATTTTCAAAATACTTACAGTTTTGGCGTTGTTACACTGTAGTATATTTAATAAACTTATCACAAATACAAATTGCAGCTCTTTTAACTGCTTTTTTTCACTTATATAACACAAATACACCAAACACTATGAAAAAAACGGGTACTTGCACATTTGTGTTCCAAACTTCACTAAAGTTGTGTATTTTTACAAATAAAACGTGATAATTAAATATTACATGACCTAATTAACGTTTTATTAAAGAAACAATACTGGCAAATGTTAAAACAAAAGTTACCGATGCTCTATGTTACTGCAAAAAGCTTAAATGGCGGTGGGCTGGCCATATAGCCAGACTGACAGACGACCGATGGACCCATAAAATAACATCTTGGGCAGGGCCATCAGGCGTTAGGAAGAGAGGTAGACCTGCGGCCCGATGGGCAGATGACATCTTAAAAGTAGCTGGGAAAAATTGGATGGAGACAGCAAAGAATAGAGAGAAGTGGAAATCTCTAGAGGAGGCCTTCACCTTCGAAACGAGGGGTTCTTGCTAATTATAGAGAGTTTATATATATATTTATATTTATATGTTATTAAATTTTAGTTTTAATTTTAAGTTGAAATTTATACTATAAAATTGATATCTTTGTAAAGTAAGAAATATAAGGCTTTTTTATTTTTTATTTTTATTTTTATTTTATTTTATTTTTATTATTTTATTATTACTGGCAAATGATAAAATAAACGATTTAGAACAATTTATATACCAACCAAGGAGGTCGGTCGCGCGAAAAAATAACACTGACAAGTAACTTTTTTGACAATTTATATTTGACATTTAAATGTCTATGATTCTAAAGTGTTTAAGTATTTAGTCGACTATATCCGTAAAAATCAGGGATTTCTACCGAATTAAAGATTTTGAGTATTAGCGATTTTAGAAAAGGTCGAATTTTTTTCCGGCCGTCATATTGCGTCAAACTTTTAAAGTCTGCTCCACAGACAAGGGTTTTTTGACATCAGACTTTATAAGTTCGATCAACAGTCAAGGGGCCTGACCGTATCCGGTCACGGCGACTGATGCCTGACTATTGTAAGCTTCGTTGGTGTGCTCTTAGGTGACTGACGTAGCCAATTTTTGAAGCAAATGTACGACCACACTCGTTGCAAGTCAGCATTCCTCCTACGTAATTATAATTAATGGCCACAGGTGATCGGGCCTTGAGCTCATCTCGCTTAGCATCGAGTTCTGCTCTACGTCTTTCTTGAAAATTAAACACCTTAGTGCTCACAGTACGCCTCCACATTGGTCGGTCTGCTGCCAATGTCTCCCATTGCGACGGTTCTAGATCACATCGCTTCATAGGACGCTTCAGCACACCTGGATGCAATCACATGAAAAGGAAATGCGAAATGCTACCGAAATTTCTACACTTACATCTGAAATACGACTTCTTAGACGAGAGGTATCGTTTCCCAAAGAATTTTCCTTGGCCCAATCTGGGCAAGAGGGATGTCAAAAGACGCGGCTGCTCACCACCTACACGACGACAGTATCCCAGACACCACCAGCGCTCACGGTCAAAAGTTATCAATGAATTTGTTCAAAAATTTAGCAAAAAGTATGCGGGTATTACACTGTTTTAAGTATTTTTGTACGTTCCAGATGGTGCAGAAGCGATCCAGAGGTATCCCTAGATAGGTCTCACCGTCCCCAAGCCAAAACAAATGATACACAGGAATTGGGAATAGGTCTAGTGGTATATAAGTGCAAAAATCCTAGAAAATGTGTAATTTGACACGTGTTCCCGTTGGAGTAAAGCCAAGGGATTAAAAATACCTGCTAAAGGGGCGAAATGAAAATTATCATATCTAAGTATCAAGTGTAATGCGGTCGGTTACGATGGTTACACCTTATCCCACCATGCATTAGTCCACATAGGCAACTACTCTTTATTTTGTAACTAGCGGCTCGCCTCGGCTTCACACGGGTGAGAAGCTGATACTATATTTAGTATCAGCATTGCACCCGTATAAGCTGTGAATATAAACTCTTGACAATCTGTAGTATATTTACTAAAGAATGCCGGCTCCCGGCCGGTACCGCCGGTAGCACAATGTCCCTGCAATTTAAATCTGTAATATCTTTGAAAATATTCATTGAAATAACATGCTGTAAAAGGTTATATTAATCTATATTAAATGCACAATGTATTTAACTTAATTAGATAAGGCTTAATGCTGTATTGCTTAAAATCGCTTAGTAAATAAGTCATTATTTCTCGTAAATTGTTATTGTGGGTTTTCTCTAAGAGATAGACATTATACCATCGCGGACTTTTTTAACCGACTTTAAAAAAAGGAGGTGGTTCTTTCGACTGTAAATATAAATATTTTTTTACTGCCGTGGTATAACTAAAACGCTGTTAACTGCCAAAGTCGAGTTTTGAGTAAACACTCAAAAACCGCGGCAAAAATTGAAACCGTTGTCACTTACCAATGACAACAATTATTTGAGATTTGAAGGTACCAAAATATAGATCAAATGAAATACTTTCAATTTATTCTTCTGTCAGTTTGTAAATATAATTAAATTTTATAATAAAACGTTTATTGCGTTTTAGTATACCATTGGTGTTGCAAAAATCTAATAGATCAGCGGCTAAAATGCCACTACGCTTAGCGTAACGGCATTTTAGTGTCTCTATTTCATAAAAAAATATTGTTTGTTAAAAACCTAAAAAACAAAAGAACTTAATTGTAACTAAAATGTCGGTATAGCACATAATGTCAATTTAGCTTAACATTAATACTTGTGGAACTACCTCATGTTAAACTTTAGTGTGGTTAACGTCCGTTCACTGCTTTTAAGACTGGTAGTCTATAAATGTGTTTAAATAAGAGTACAAAACTTGATTCATTGTTACGCTTAAACACGGCTAAACTTAAAACCTTATAGTTTAACGGCATTTTAACGCAACAGAATTATAAAGTATTGGATCATTATCGATCAAACTGAAGTTAAAGTTATTAAAATACAGTCATTTTTTAAACGTCCAACTAACACAAAACTTCCCTTAAAACAAGATTTCTTACGAAATTTTAGTTCTTTACTAAACAAATAGGTATCACATCAATTATTATAAATTTAAAACATAGTTTTTATAAAATTTAAATTGACTTACAAACCACTTTATAATAAAAACAAATGAAGATACTAATAATAAAAATCACAAGTAAGTTTAACTTACACTTTAAACTAATAAGCATGAAAAACAATTGGACCTACTTATGCAAAAGGAACCAATCCACACATATGCCAAAATCGAGATAAGTATACAAAAAGCATAAAATGCACCTTCTATCTACTATGTAAAGATCAAAATGATTTGACAATTGTGCCAGAACAAAATATTTCTGGGACAAAGTTACCAACCACATATTAACAATTGTTCAATAAACTAAAAGGATGCAACTTGAAAGATAAGTTGAAAATGTAAAAAAAATTTGAAATTGCTTTTTTTTATAAAGACTCATACCACATGGTCCCTTGTAAAATATATTTTTATCCGTTATGTAGAACCATGCGGGTTGGTTCTTGTTTGCATATTAAAAATGGCATATGCCTAATAAGTTTTTTTTTGAGACTCACATTACTTGGTTCCTTGTTGATTTAACTCTTTAAATGAAGTTTGTTACACAATATAGATTCAAAGGACATGAATCTGTGTTATATAATAAACTTCTTGATAAAATTATTTACTCAAGACACTTCAAAATAGTACTACGATTATTGTAATTCACTTGTTTTCACTTCAAATAAATCTTTCATAGGATAGGTGAATTTTGTGTCGTATAAACGGGGTTAAAGTGTTTAGAGAATGTCCAAGAGAGGATTGAGGTAATATTGTAAAAGTACCCGTCTGCGGAGGTGGTCACAGTGGCTGGAATCCTGGACCACTAAACCTGTTTACTATATGGCCTCGGCCTATAGTCTTTCTCACTTGGTTATACGTCCTACACGTATTTCACACATTGAGAGCCATAAACCCTTGATGGTGGCTCTTCTGATGACTACACATTCACCCGGTTACATGGTGGTGGGCGATACCCTACTTGGGTCATCCCACAACTTCCTTGTGAGTAATACAGCCCCCGTTGCGCGACCTGTTCGCTATCCAGCTTACAGGTCCCGCAGAGTCTGGCATACAGGTCAGCAGATTGGGACGGACTTCGCGAATTTTTCGCGTCTTACCCATGGAAGCGGCTTTGCTTCTCCTCTACGGATCTCGATGCTTCTGCGGACTATAGTGCGAAAACGGTGCTTCAGGGGATGGTATTACTTAGGGTATTATAATGGTTTAATGATGCCTGTAGGGAGATTGTACACCTAAAGCAGTCCGCAATCCGCATACGTGGCACTATGGGCCAAAGATAAGGACGACCTCCTGTACCAACTCTTTGCCTCGAACTCGACTTTGGACGATGGGTAAATCATTCTACCTACCATCTCCCGGTGTGAAAGCTTTTTGCGTAAAATCCGCATCGCGCAAAGTGTGGGAGTTCACGCTCCTGGGCGTCCATGAGTCGAGTGGGCCAGACAGTGTTTCCGCAGAGGAGCTCAAGACGTGCGCCCCTGAAATAAACCCAGTCCTAACGTGCATTAACCGTCTCTTCTATGAAACGAATAGGGTTCCATCTGCGTGGAAGGTAACCTACGTCCACCCAATCTTCAAAAGGGTGACAGGTTTGAGGTTTAGGTTAGGTTAATACCGGTCTACAGCAGTAGCATCCTTGCTATCCAAGGTCATGGAGCGAGTTATCAACGATAGACTTCTAAGGTATCTTGAGGATCGCCAGCTGATTAGATTGGTGATCTGCTCGCGTACCTCACATACCACTGGGTTGAAGCCTTGGATGGGAAGGGTAAGGCTTTTGCCGCCAGCCTTGACATTCTCAAGGCATTTCACAGGGTCTGGCATAAGGCTTTTCTATCGCAGCTTATGGAATTCCCGAGGGACTCTGCAGATGGATCGCCACCTTTTTGTATGGTTGGAGCATTAAAGTCGTCGTTAACGGTGCATGCTCAGACACTACACCATTAACGCTGGCATTCTACAAGGCTTAGTGCTCTCCCTAACGCTGTGTGTCTGCATATCAATGATATGTTATCCGTAGAGAACATCATTACTTAATAAACTCGTACTAGAAATCTTAACATTATAGATTTATATAGATGCACTAATTTCAATCACTCGAAAAATCGAAACAGGATCGTAGCCTGCGCGAGATCAACTAACGGCAATATTGTGTAATTGTGTTAGATAACGACGTTTCAGTCTAACCGTGACGGACAAATTATTTTTATAACATTTACAAAATGCCGCTACTGGCTTGTAACTTAAAATTTAAGTATGTCAAATAGTAAGCTGTAATGCCGTTATATGTCTTTAATCACATTTAAGTCTAACTTTTTCAATTAACGACTTTATAACTTGACAATAAGTAAATCGTACTATTTAAAATAATTTAACAATAAAGCAGTTAAAGTACTTTTACCTCTTTATAGTGCACAAAATACAGTTAACGGTAATCTTGAAAAGTATCCCTAAGAATAAGATTATACCAAAATATAAGTTAACGAACCTTAGCGGCTGTATAGACTCCCAAAGTTACTTAAAGGCATTTTTGCTTATTTGATAAGCGAAAGAATTGTACATAACAGCATTCTTATAATTATTATTTCCGAAACTAAGTACAGTATCGAGAAATCGCAAATACTGTTCGATAGAGATTTTTTTTCTATATTCTTTAGCATCAAAAACTGAAAATTGGCCAGATGTTAGATAACGGCATTTTAGTTATACCACGGCAGTTTATGTGTGTTCGCAGATAACTTCGTCGTTTATGAACCGATTTTGATGGTTCTTTTTTACTTAGAAAGTAGATATTCCAAGGGTGGTACCATGATAAGGAAACCACGATCTGATAATGGCATCCCAGAGAAATCGAGAGGAATCTTCGAAAATCGTAATGGCGACTAGTGCATATTTGTTATTTTTTCATTAAGTATTTTAAGGCATTACTATTTAGTAAGGGTTTGGAGTACCTCTGATGATGGAGCCGAAACACAGTCGAGGGACTCGACAACGATTTAGAGCAATTACTTGGTGTTTGGACTTAATTCATTTCTAATGATGAGAACTTTGCACTCATGTGGGTTATAAGTGCCATTACAGGTGACCATAGATAGTCGAGGGAATTCCTCAACAGCAGTCATGTCAAGCTTACTTCATACGGTTTCTTTTGGTAGTTAGTGTCTAAAATCTAAGCATACATAGGGACAGGCAGACAGACAGCGGGAAGCGATATTGTTTTAAACTATGTAGTGATACCATAAACCTTTCCCGCCTTATGGCGTAGAGCCTTCATTGTACCACTTCCTATCCTAGGATACCTACTACTACTCTTACGTCGATCTTCAATGAGAGGGTAGTAGGTACTTCTCTTGTCAATCAGGCCCATTCATGCTGAAACCAGCGTACGTATGTATATATACCGCAAAAATTTAGCCGCGATAAAGAGTTACATAATAATACAAGCCGTTGTATCGCTGACATAAGAGCTGCCAAGCCTCGGTATAATTAGACTCGGTAACCTTCAAATTGCTAATTACTTGTGATGCCTCACCCTCTAAATAGGAGTTTAAATAATGAAATTTGTGTATGGGCTTTATTCTATCATTGTAGTGAATTAAAGAGTTAAAAGTATCCCTAAATTCAAGCCATTTAAAATATTTACCGCAAAAATTTAGCCGCGATAAAGAGTTACATAATAATACAAGCCGATATTACACTGATTAATTTCGGTTCAATATTTCATTGAAAGCTCCATTGAACCGAACGCTTTCAATATAATGGTGACCATATTATTGAACATTGTTCAATAATATATTGTTAGCGCGACGACATCGTACAAACGTGTACCTATTGCCATTTAGGAACATTCAATGACATTTCCTTACGTGTACCTATATTCAAAACAAATTGTAAAAAAACAAGTCTCGCAACTCATTTCTTCTACCGTAAAAGTTGTGCGATCCATGTAATACCAAGTCGGTTAATTTATTTAGCCCCTACATATGAGACCTTCTGTCTTAAGTTGTTAAGATATCATGATCATTATGAGTTCGTAAGGCATAATACATTTTATTAAGGTTCTTTTACCACCCATGCCCTGCATTGTCATGCTCACTAAAATGTCATTGCTTGTGGTGTCGTATTGGCCGGGTCATCACCTTCCCTTTAATATGGCGAGGGTGATGATGGCTGGCCCGTCCGTCATGCTCGTGAACGGGTGCTACTTGGGATGACTGGTAAATCTTAGCATTTAATATTTAATCCAGTATTACCTTGTCGTGCAATGTGACCAGGAGGTGCATTTACCAGTTTAATTAAAATACGTAGTCAAATTACCATACTAGATGAAACTAAATAATTGAAATCCTCTCTTTTCTTTCTTTAATTTTAGTAATTATATTAATAACCAATTAATATAATTACTAAAATTAAAGAATTAATTTGTAATAATTACTTTGTGTGGTTCATTAGTTGCGTTGAATGTTTAAATTGTAACTCATACAGATAACTGTAATTAATGTAATTATCTGGCAATTGAAAAGAGTGGCGTGAGTTTGTTGCCAGTTCTTCTCACAGCTCTACCTCGTCAGCGAACTGGCTGTAGGTCAATTGGCTGACTTCATGTAATGTTGACTTTTCATAAGCATCGTACTTGATCAAAATGAAATAAATGCTTTGACTTTGACATTACCTACGTAATTAGCTAACCTAACAACATCGCATGAAAAACAAGGTATCTCACAAGTAATACATATACATGTTTTATATTAAATTAGATTATTTAGGACGATGGATGCAATCTATTTATTTGAAACATAAAAAAGTTTTAATATTGATATGGTCACTATAAGATGTTGTTAGGTTTTTAGGACGTTTCTTTAAATTTTGTTTTTGATGGCATCTCATTTCTTTTTGTAGCTGCAAATGTAAAAAAACCTATATATTTGTACGGGATTACAAAGTTGTATATGTAGTTAGTGTATCTAGAAAACTGGAATGAAATAGCAAAATATTTTAGTTTTCCCTTGATTTATACACTAAAAACTAATTGTAGAATTTTGAAACAATTTGAAACTTCTACGTTGGCTAGAAGTGCCTTAAGAGTTTTGATAATCGGTCAGTCAGTGAGTGGCAAAAAAAGAAATCACCTACAGCCGAAGAATATATGTTCAACCAACGAAAACAGAAAATGATAATATAAAAATACGTATGAAGCGATTACAAGAGGAAGTGGATTCTACTAAGTCCACGGTAACAACACTTTCAGAAAAGTTACGTGATAAGGAGCAGGAAGGAAGGAAGAATAACCTCGAAATCTCAGTTCCAATTTAAAAGAATGAGAACCTGCATAGCATATTGAACCGTATTGCTGTAAAGGTTGGTTTCTCCCTGACTGATGTTGACATTGATTATGTTCACCGAGTGAGACGCTACGTTCTTCGTGACAAGTCAAATACTGTGTTTAGTGAAGAACCTGCGACGGAGCAGCCCGGAAAACGTGCGGCCGTACCCAACATAATAGTGCGATTCACCCAACGAAAACGCAAATGGGAACTGCTTGCCGCTGTGCGTGCTAGGTGTGGATTAACAACAGCTGATTTGGATATTGACGGCGCACCTATACCTATATTCATTAACGATCATTTGTCTTCTCTAATCAAAATACTTTACCGACAAGCACTGGAAAAGTGCAGACAGTTAGGCTATAGATTTATCTGGTTGAATGATTGTAAAATTCTATAACGCAAAGTTGAAGGATCAAAATCAATTGTCATTATAAACGAATCTGACCTGCAAAAAATTAAATGACTATTGTTGTTACAGTTCACCAATTGCATCTATTCTATGTTTATTATGTGTTACAATTGTCACTTTTAAAAAAGTTTTTGTTCGTCTATGGATGTGCAAAATATATAAGTGTTCAAAGAGTTGACCTTATCCCACTTTTTAAATATAAAACAGTCTATTATTCCACTAATAAAACATAGCGGTACGTGTACGTCGGTTCTCATAATTATTTTGTTGTATATTTTTTCTTCTGTAACCATACAATAATAATATCATTACCATGAATCCTAAAACATTCCTTTCCATTTATTACCAAAACGTACGAGAGCTACGGAGTAAATCTCATGATTTTTTTTAAAAATGTTTTGATGTATGATTACGACATCATTTGTTTAACAGAATCTTGGTTAAATGATACCTTTTATAGCTCTGAATATTTCGACAATAGGTATGAGCCTATATAGATGCGATCGTCATCCAGCTATGAGTGGTTCTAGCCGTGGGGGAGAGGTCGTTGTGGCTGTGCACCGAGAACTATCTCCAACTGCGCAATCTGATTTTTGTGCGCCCCCGCCGGCCGACGAACTATTGATAAGTGTTCCGCTAAGCAGCTGTTCGCGAGCGGCCGGCAATACGAGTTCTGCGCCTGAGGTTCATCTACACATTATATGTACTTAGGTACCACATGGCACTCGCCACCAGTCTTTGTTAGAATCGTTTTTCGACAGAGTGACTAATATGATTCATTCTAACCTTCATGACACTTTTATTGTTTTAGGAGATTTTTATGTCACAAATGCAACTTGGTCGTATGATTATATAATCAAGTAACGACTCATTATCGAACATTACCTCTGATTTTATGAACCTTGCTTTATTAAACCAATTTAACACTAATTTTAACACTAACAATCGTTTGTTGGATCTTGTATTCTGTAATATTTATTGTGAAATTTACACACCTTACGTTCCTTTTGTTTCAGGAGACCCACACCATAAAGCCTTATGCTTTGTTCTACCTATATCTATACAAGCAGTCCTAAAAAATAACTACGTCCTAAAACAAATGTTTTTTAGTGCTGACTATGACTCGATTAGGAACGCTCTTAAATCTTATGACTGGGATTCCCTATTTTCGCACATAATTGACGTAAATTCTCTAGTTGCAGTATTTTATCGACTTCTTAATGAATTGATCGTTAAATTCGTTCCAACACGTTACATCTCAAACAGTTCTAATTCTTATCCTCCCAGGTATACGCTTCCCTTAATTAAATTAACGAATGAAAAACGTAAATTTCATAGGAAATGGAAAATATATGGCCGTAGATCAGATTATGACACCTTTTCTCTTCTGAGAAAAAGATTAAATAAATAAATTAGAGAAAGAAAGCTCTAAAGAAAGAAAGAAAGAAATTATTAAGAGCTCTCAGAAGAGAAAATAAAATCCAACCCCAAATTCGTCTGGTCATATGTAAAATCGAAACGCCATTCTGGGCAGATTCCACAAAAAATGATTTATGATGGCGTTACGTTGTCGGATGGTGAGAAAATCTGCGAGGCTTTCAATAAACACTTTCAATCAACTTTTGTTAGAACAGCTTTTGATGGTAATCTTCCAATTTCGTCCAAGCCTTGGTGTCAGTCATTAGTTGATCTTGATTGTATAAACATTGACGAAAAAACGATTCTTAACGAACTTAAACAAGTTGACACTCACAAAGGTGCTGGACCTGACGGTATCCATCCGATATTCATTTCCAAATGTGCAGATGAACTACTGAAACCGTTTTACCTCATATTTCAAATATCTGTTTTGACGGGAACCTTCCCATCACTATGGAAACGAGCTATTATAACTCCTATACCAAATAAACCAACAAACTAATTTAACAACACAATATAGACCCATATCTAAATTAAGTATTTTAGGAAAGATTGTTACTATACAATTATCTTACGCAGTTCGTAATCATATATCCGACGAACAGCATGGTTTCATCAAATCACGTAGCGTAGACTCGAATATGCTAACCTTTACAGATTATTTATTGAATGCCATTGATTCCAACCTACAGGTGGATGTCGTGTATACTGATTTCTTGAAAGCATTCGACAAAATAAATCATGACTTATTAATTATAAAGCTCGAAAACATTGGTATACACGGCAACCTACTCAGATGGATGGATTCTTTTATACGTAATCGTTCTCAAGCGGTATGTCTTAAGGGATATTGCTCCAGCTACCTGCCTGTTCCCTCTGGAGTCCCTCAGGGTTCCCATCTAGGTCCTGTACTTTTTCCATTATATATTAATTATAGCTGTTGCCCGCGACTTCGTTCGCGTGAAAATTCAGATGGGTGCCTCTATGAGAATATTGCGTGCCTGATTTTATGGCAATCGAACATTCTATGAGTATTATCCGTCTCTATGGCGAATCCAGTTTAAACCCGCTACCGCTAAAACTGACAAACCACTTTCACACAAACTTGCGTCTCTTATTTGCCCATTTAATAAGGGGGGATGCTGAATAATAAAAAAAGAGTATTTTCTAATCTTATCTCTAACCGTATTTGGTAATCCTACTATAAAAACTATAGAAATTTCATACAAACTTTGCCACCCCTTTATACCCCCTTAGGGGATGGATTTCGCAAAATTCCGTCTAAGTGAGCACCTATATCCTAATAGGAACGACAATGCAAAGTTTGAGATTCCTAGCACTTGTTGTTTCTGAGATTTCGTGATAAGTGAGTGAGTGACCTTTTGCTTTATGTATATAGATAGCATTTTTATATTGTTTAAATACTGTTTTTCATACTATTTTTAATCTCCCATTCATACAAATCCTCTTTCACCTACTCTAAGATATCCCTCGTAAAAACAATATACAATACACAAAGGCAAATTTTCACTACAATAACTTTCCCCTTCCCCTTCTTCCCTATTGCACTTTTTCTCCACTCTCCACAGTTTCCTCCTTCCTCTCCTCCCCTCTCCCTTCTCCTCTTCACCTCCTTCAGCATCCCTTGCCCCTCCTCCAGCATCTCTTGCCCTTTCCTCCATTTCCCTATACCTTGCATTATCGTTTACCTCTCTCTTCTCCCTTCCTTCTCCTTTCTTTTCCTCCTTTCCTCTCCCTTCCTATCGCTTCCTATCCCTTCCCCTCCCTTTTTCCACCATTCAAGAACTCCTTTCTTTCCGCGTTCCTTCCCCCTTACTTCCTCTACTGTCTCCCTCACTTCCCCTCACTTTCCTCTCATTTTCCCCTCATTTACCCCTTACTTAACCCTTACTCCCCCTCACTTTCCGTCCCTGTAAATTTCAAGTCGCTAGTTACAAAAGCTAAAGATCTTTGTATAGAATACTTCATTCTTAATTTCACCCCTCTAAATCCACCCACTGTTAAAATAAAATTATAAGGATATTTTTTATTTAAGGTGGTTCCGACGAAATTTCGACGAAATCCGCTACTTTCATCTCGATAATTGAGTAGATTCTAATGCTATTTATTCTTTTTTTTTTTGCCAACAATATACTTTGATTCATGAACTTTAGAATAGTAGAAGAATTATTTACAATAATTGATTATATAACTTATACCAACGATATTAAAACAACGTGATTTCACTTATTTCGAAATATTACTTTGTAATTACTATAGTTATAAATATAAAAGTTATATTGAATCAACCGGAATAAACCAAATGTCAACTCTGTAGGTTTATTTCATTTATTAGGATAATGTTTCAATAGTTATTGATAATTTGGCTGAATCAGCGTCGCAGGGGCTCTGCGCGGGCGACGGGAGGCAGAACGGCAGAGCGGCGCAAGCCCTTCTGACGGACGGACGTATGCGGTTTTTTAAAAATTATTTACGTAATTCAATAATTGCAAATAAATAATATCAAAAAAAATATTGTGTGGATAGATTTAGTGTTGCAAATAAATTAGATTAGTTATTTAGATTTTTTTAGTGTATTAAATACGTAGGTTTTTACCTACATTTATTATTATTTTTCATCAAAATGACTAAAATTTCACGACTGAAACAAATACAAATGCAAAGGATTCAATAATAGAATATCCTGTAAGTAGGTATATACCTACCTTCATATTTTTAGTAAAATACCTTCTTTGAGATACTTACCTAGGATATCCTTTAATTATGTTTAGTTCCACGTAAACTAGGTAGCAGGTGGTGAGCCTATTGTCGCTCGTGATAAGATCAAGGCAACACCAGGCCTCAAGAATCAGTAAATTCCTGCTGTTATATACCCTAGGGGTATGAATATGAGCTTGCTACAATATTGTCTATGTCTACTATCATTTCGAACTAGGTGTGTGGTAGGTGGGCACATGAGTAAAATATCTAACTTGGATATTTACTCATGTGGCAAGGGCGCTTTCCGATTCCGACCGACGCGACGCGACGACGGCGACGCCGGCGTAGGTACGAGGTGCTTCGGTCGGAACACGAACGTCGGCGTCGGTCGTACAACTAGCATAGAACTCAAATTACAATGATTATACGTGACATGCGTCGGTTTGCGACCTAGTTAGGTACCTACACAAAACAACCATACACGCTGCTGTTAGCTACCTAACTATCTACGTTATCTTGCACGAGCATAAATACCTATACATTCTATATATACATACGGTGTGTACTTGAATATTCTATCGGTAAGTAATACCGATGAAATATTCAAGTATTTACCTTGTTAGATTTTTTTTCATGAGCTGATAAAATCAGTGATAAGATACTAGGCTAAAGTAAATACCTACCCTTCTACTTTCAATGCATCTTATTTTGATTTATTTATTTGATTGCAAGAAAGGAAGAAAAAAAAGGCTTTACAAAACGTCTTAGTCTCTAACCAAACTAAAATATTTGAAGACTGTGAAATTATCACAATTAGGTAAATTAAAAATCCTACTCTCTGTTCCTTTATTATCGTACTATATAAATTTTTAATCCTAAAATTAAATAATATATTGTTGAGTGCCTACTGGACATAACAAAACTAATACCGTATTTTTCGAGTAATAGGTGTATGTAGAAAGTAATAGACCCGGCACGGTGGCACAGTATAAAGAATTCTACTCTTTTTTGTACAGTCTTTACCTAACTAGGTAAAGGCAAAAGAATTATGGTTTAGCACTCTATGTATGTATGTATGTATGTATCTTTATTATATTATATTATAAGTCTATGTACTGTAAAACTACCCCGTGACGTCGTCCGCATGGATCCGTTACTTAGCGATAATATTACATTAGTTCTACTTTACCGATTTTGCATTATATTATACATTTACAATACTACAATATGTACGTACATACAAATATATGTATGTACACATATATTTGTATGTACATATTGAAGTAATCTATACTTATAATGAATCTCTAGCGAGGTAATTTTCACGGTACATCCAAATCACTCAAACAGTGGGTACAATGCGTCTACTTTGGCAATTGTTCGTGTTACTTATTTTGCTAAGGGTACATGATATTGTGTACCTTACGTACGGGCACTTACTAGAAGATAATCAACATTTATTTATTTATTGAAAAAGTATTTACAATATCATTACAGATAAAAACCCAATACGATATCATAAAAAACCTAAAATTAAAAACACTAATTACTAAATAAATATATCTACTTATCCAATACTATACATTTTTGTGCAACATCCTTGAATTTTGATAGGGTACATTGAAAAATATCAATTTCTATAGAAATAATGATATACACATAGGAATGATGACGCTTTGTTTAAAGCATGTGTAACTGAAAATCCTTATCAGCTCTGTCATTTGAATTCAGTTTTGCTGGTGAATGGTGCTGTTTCAAATTCAGTGCATTGGTGGCCATACAGAGTAAAGATACTGTGGGAGAAAAAGAAAATAAAGAGGACCGAGGAGGTAACTATGCCTTCGGACCACTGACTTTCAGACAAAACTTACACTTTACGTCGTTATGTACATCTCCAGCCAAACCGTCCCGCTTATTCTAAAAGATCTACTTCCGTAAAATTTTTGCTAGCTATACAATATACAGAACGATTTACTGAAGTTATATTTGTGATATCCAGATGAACCGAAAATAAATAAGGAAAATGAAAATATGTTAATTCATATAGGTTAATTAAATTAACACTTATGAACGTCAAAGTTTACAAAATGTCAGCAAATTAACCTACAACCAGTTCGCTGACAAAGTAGAGCCATGAGAAGAACTGGCAAGAAACTCAAGCCACTCATTTTAATCGCCAGGTTATTACAATTTTTGTAAGTTACAGTTTCAAGTAGCATGCAAAGTGACACAGGCAATACACTTAACTCTATAGGTAATTAAATACTTACAGCTTTCTATGTTGCAAAGAAAAAATAAAAAGTAAAATGCGTGCTTTACAGGCTGCCTCAATTTGCATATTGCTACAAAAGTACGAAAAGTCAGGGAGAAGTCAAGGGGAGTCAAGGGAAAGCCAGGGAGAAGCGAGGGAGAAGTGAAGAGAAAGTGAGGGGAATGTGAGAGGAAAGTGAGAGGAAAGTGAGAGGAAAGTGAGGAAAGTGACGGGGAAGTTAGGGGAAGTGAGGGAGAATTGAGGTGGAAGTGCGGGAGAAGTGAGGGGGAAGTTAGGGGAAGTTAGAAGTGAGGGGAAGTGAGTGGAAGTGAGGGGAAGTGAGGGGGAAGTGAGGAGGAAGTGAGGAGTGAGGGAAAAGTGAGGAGTAAATGAGGAGGAAGTGAGAGGAAAGTGAAGAGGATGTAAGGGAGATGGGAGAGGAAGGGAGGGGGAAGGGACAAGGCAGGAGCTCTCGAATGCAGGGTAAGGGATAAGAAGTGATAAAAAGAGAGAAGAAAATGAGGGGAACGAAGGAGAAGAAATGGGGAAGTGCTAGAGAAGAGAGGAGAAAGCGAGGAGGCAAGGTAGAGAGAAGTGGAGGAAAGGGCAAGAGATGCTCGAGGAGAGGCAAGGGATGCTGAAGGAGGTGAAGAGGAGAAGAGGGAGGTGAGGAGAGAAGCGGAAACTGTGGAGAGTGGAGAAAAAGGGCGATAGGGAATGAGGGGAAGGGAAAAGTTATTGTAGTGAATATTTGCCTTTGTGTATTGTATTTTTTTTTTACGAGGGATATCTTTAGGTAGGTGAAAGAGGGTTTGTATGAATGGGAGATTAAAAATACTATGGAAAACAGTATTTAAACAATATAAAAATGTCTATTGGAAAAATCAATATTCACGCGAGCGAAGCCGCGGGCAAAAGCTATCTATAAACATAAAAGCAAAAGGTCACTCACTCACTCATCACGAAATCTCAGAAACAACAAGTGCTAGGAATCTCAAACTTTGCATGATCGTTCCTATTAGGATATAGGTGCTCACTTAGACGGGATTTTGCAAAATCCATCCTCTATGGGTGTATAAAGGGGTGACAAAGTTTGTATGAAACTTCTATAGTTTTTATAGTAGGATTACCAAATTACTA
Organism: Parascotia fuliginaria; assembly: GCA_963082885.1. Classification (NCBI taxonomy): domain Eukaryota; kingdom Metazoa; phylum Arthropoda; class Insecta; order Lepidoptera; family Erebidae; genus Parascotia; species Parascotia fuliginaria. The sequence continues at coordinate 2,003,536 of OY720201.1, read as the reverse complement.
GAAAATACTCTTTTTTTAATATTCAGAAACTACCCTTATTAAGTGAGCAAATAAGAGTCGAAGTTTGTGTGAAAGTGGTTCATCAGTTTTAGCGGTAGCGGGTTTAAATGAGATTCGCCATAGAGATGGATAATACTGATATTTATTACTGATACAATGTACGGTTGCCGTAAAATCTGGCACCCATCTGAATTTTCACGCGAACGAAGTCGCGGGCAACAGCTAGTCTATAATATGTATGTATTTACAAAAAAAAAAAGTATATAAGTAGTATATCAGTTGTTTAGTACCCATAACACAAGCAAATATAATTGCTTAATTTGGGGCTAAGATGGCTCTGTGTGAATGTGGTAGAATATTATTATTATATTATAGTTATAAGGTGCATTTTATGCTTTTTGTTTAATTATCTCAATTTTGGCATATGTGTGGATTGGTTCCTTTTTGCATAAGTAGGTCCAATTGTTTTTTTATGCTTATTAGTTTAAAGTGTAAGTTAAACTTACTTGTGATTTTTATTATTAGTATCTACATTTGTTTTTATTATAAAGTGGTTTGTAAGTCAATTTAAATTTTATAAAAACCATGTTTTAAGTTTATAATAATTGATGCGATACCGATAATCTTGTTTTAAGGGAAGTTTTGTGTTAGTTGTAAGTTTAAAAAATGAGTGTATTTTAATAACTTTTAACTTCAGTTTGATCGATAATGATCTAATACTTTATAATTCTGTTGCGTTAAAATGCCGTTAAACTATAAGGTTTTAAGTTTAACCGCGTTTAAGCGTAACAATGAATCAAGTTTTGTACTCTTATTTAAACACATTTATAGACTACCAGACTTAAAAGCAGTGAACGGACGTTAACCACGTTTAACATGAGGTAGTTCCACAAGTATTAATGATAAGCTAAATTGACATTATGTGCTATACCGACATTTTAGTTACAATTAAGTTCTTTTGTTTTTTAGGTTTTTAACAAATAATATTTTTTATGAAATAGAGACACTAAAATGCCGTTACGCTAAGCGTAGTGGCATTTTAGCCGCTGATTTATTAGATTTTTGTAACACCAATGGTATACTAAAACGCAAAAAAACGTTTTATTATAAAATTTAATTATATTTACAAACTGACAGGAGAATAAATTGAAAGTATTTCATTTGATCTATAACTTGGTACCTTTAAATCTCAAATAATTGTTGTCATTTGTAAGTGACAACGTTTTCAATTTTTGCCGCGTTTTTTGAGTGTTTACTCAAAACTCGACTTTGGCAGTTAACGGCATTTTAGTTAAACCACGGTAGAGCTGGATTTTGAGTTTATTGGTTTAACCCACAGTAGTTATTTTTATTTCTACTACATATTTAACAAACGTCATGATTCTAAACACTCATCTTTGCTTTCGCTACTATATAAATAATAAATATATAAATAATATATACTAAAAAATATACATACTTACTAAACGAAATAATAAAAGATACTAAAAAAATAATTCATTATTTTCGCGTCTATCAGATTTTAGCTCTGCGGTTTCGGACAAGTAAGGTCATTGTCTTATAGTTGTGCTACTGCTACTTGACGCTAGAGGGCGGACTCGCACGCAATGTTTTTTTCGGGTGAGGCGCGGGGTGGTGAGGAAGCGAAACGCTCAAGGTCATATGTGACGGAACGCCCTTAAATAGAAGTATTCCAAAACAAAATTTCAAAACTGTAAGTTAAAAAATTAAGAAGATTCATAGAATCGATTTCATCACTTTTCACACACTTAGGAATTAAATTAAAAAAACCCTTTTTTAGTACAACCTCTAGACATTTAGACAAACACACCCTCCAATTTTCAAGTCACTACGACCAGCAGTTTAGGTTGTGCGTTGTCTGTTAGTCAGTCAGTCAGTCAGGACAAAGCCTTATATAATATGTATGGGTGTATGGATGTATGGATTAGACGTATCAGTCAGTCAGGACAAAGCCTTATATAATATGTATGAGTGTATGGATGTATGGATTAGACGTATAGCCATCGGGGATCAAAGCATATAGGCTGCTAGGAATGCTAACACGTGATAGGCTCTATCATAACATAAAGCTGACCATGCGAAAAACAGCTAATACTTAGATCCACGCCCACAACTTTTAGTTGTGTCTGACCTTGGGCTTTATTAATTGTCATCGCGAAACATAGGCTCACTGGAAACTGGACTCATTTAAAACTTAACGGAAGATTGTTTAGAATGAGAGGAATCCGAAAAATAAAAACGCTATCAGCTATTCCGTAACCTGTTAAAGTCTCTGTTTCTAACAGAAAATGTTCGACGTGATTCTTTAAATTGGCATAATATTTTTATTTATGAACCGATTGACATGAAACAAACACTAAATGTTAAGTGAAGCTTACCACAATGTATTAGTGAAATATTTAAATCGGATAAGCCGTTTCTGAGATTAGCGTGCACAAACGCACAGACAAACAGACAAAAATTGTAACAATCATTGTTTTGGGTTCTATTTGCGTTGATAAAGGCCCAAATTTTTTTTCTCATATATCTTCCATGTACAGACAGCGATTGGTTACATTTTTATTATATGTATAGATATAGATATGGGCGACTATCTTAATAATACTCATCATTTACTTTACGCAGATGATACCAAAATATTCAGAGCTATAACTGGAGTTTCAGAGTCTCAGACTGTCAGGACCTTCAAAACACACTAGTGTCTTTATCCAAATAATGTGCTGATAATCAACTTTACCTTAACACAGATAAATGTTTTATCATGACATACTCAAGAAAAAAACCAATATAAAATGTGATTATCGTATTGCAGAATGTTATTTAAAGCGTGTCCACACAATTCGAGATCTAGGAATCATAATGGATGACAAGGTTTCATACAACACACATATAGATACTATCATATGAAAGGCTTTCAGAAGCCTGGGCTTTATTAATAGAATTACGAAACCGTTTCAACATGCAATTACTTTAAAAAAATTATATTTTAGTTATGTGAGATCAATATTAGATTTTGGTTGCTCGGTATGGAATCCCTTCTACAGATGTCATATCGATCGCATAGAAAGAGGGTACAAAAACATTTCATTAAAATTATGAATTATCGACACTCCAGTACCGATAGCTCGTACACTAAATCATTAAATAAATACAACCTTCTTTCCTCAGAAAATCGTCGTAAGCAATTTGACGTTGTCACCCTCTATAAAATTCTTAATAACAAAATAGATTCATCAACATTACTATCTAAAATTAATTTTATAACCCATGCTCGACTTCCCGTCCGCCCCTCACGAACTTTAGATATCTTCGTACCGCCCTCACTTCATAAAAACTATACTCGCAACAATTTTATTACTCGCTCGCTTAAGTTATTTAACAAAGAATTTAATGACATAGACCTCTTTAACAACTCTCTGAACACTCTAAAATCTAAACTACTACAGCAATTAAAACAAGAATGCTCCTAGTAGTATCTAATACCACTAATACTATGTATGTCTTACGAAATTTCTTTCTTATGTAAATTAGATGAAGCATATTCTGTTTTTTAGGTAGGATAATATAAGTTTGTCTGCTGACATTTACCAATTACGTTAAATTGATTTCTTCTGGGTACTCTTTGTCTTTATATTAAGTCTATATTTATGTTACTATGTATGCTGATGACTGTTTGTACCAAAATAAAATAAAATAAAATAAAATTGGTGTGGTGGATTTAATTTAGCTATTAATTGGTGTTTTTTTATTTTTAATAGGCGTCTATACTTATTTACCGTGGGAACTTCTTTCTTTTTAGGCATATAATTTTACGCACACAATTTCTTACTTGCTTTGCACTAGTTTTTAGCAGTTTTAGAAACAATTTTTTTTTGTGCGGTTTTGTTAGCAATTTTTACTTTATATTAATATTATTTTCTAGTGTTTATCAAAAATACCACCTCGTAAGTTCAAAACTGTATTAACTGTATTAGCAGGCGATTTACTCAAAAGACATAGATTTATAGACCTGACAACTGAATGCCGATGTTTGAATGTTAGGTCAAATACGATTGATCAATTACGGCCGACAGTGGTTAGACGTAACACCAAACATAAAACGCAGGCCAGACAGACTGTTAGTTGACCACAACCACTCGTACAGGCACAAAAAACGATGTTACTGGATGTGTCCCAAAAAAAGAACCATTTGAAAGTGCGTTGTCAATCTTTGCATCTAGGGCTGTTTTAAAGCATATCACAAGCCGTGACATTTTTTGCTTTTACTACCTACCTACCGTATTCAAGCAAGTCAGACCATCGCTTGCTTGCAGCAATCGTGCCTTTACTGACTTTTAAAGCTTTCTCTTCTTCTTCTTTCTTTTTTGTTCTATTATATTTAATTAACCTAAAAAGGTCAAAACAAAAAACTCATTGCAACGAAACATTAGAAATTTGTAATTATTTTCATTTTCATTTTCAATATTGATTTATACGCCAACATGTAATGGTAAAATTCGGCAAAACAAAAAGTTTTTTGAAAATCAAACGATGTTGTTGATGTGTAAAGATTAAAATTTCTAGTTTTGTTTTGAAATCAATAGTGTTGCATAGTTGTATTAAATGTAATATATATGTGGGTACATGTGTATAGTCGTGTGGAGCGACGTTCGTTACATTTGTAAAACCAGTCTCAATATACGCTTGAAGCTAACACTTGTGTCTTATTTATCAGTGGCGACGAGGATAACGGAATAATTAGAACTTTTATAATAGTGGTTATTGAACTTATTTGAGTGCGATAAAAAGATGTCTGTAGGCAAAGTGCGGGATTTCGACGTGAAAAATGGAAATTGGTCAGCGTACGTGGATCGTCTCGAAATGTATTTCGTCGCGAATAAAATATCGGACGAGCTGAAATTACCGACATTGATCGCGTTAATCGGTGAATCGGCATACGAGTTACTGGCTACTTTGGCGAGCCCGAGAAAACCATCAAAGCTATTATATAAGGACGCGGTGGATTTATTGCAAAGTCATCTACAGCCGACGCCATCTATACTTGCGGAAAGATTTAGATTCCGACAAAGGCGACAACAACCCGGAGAAAAAATTGCCGACTATGTGGCAGACTTGAAGAAAAAGACTCGATATTGCGAATTCGGTAGTAATCTGGAAGAAAATTTACGGGACCAGTTCGTCTGCGGGTTGCGAAGTGAACTTATTCGTCAAAGATTATTTGCAGAAAATAACATAGATTATCAGAAAGCATTAGTGTTAGCAAATACCCTAGAGGCAGCCGAGCGGGACGCCGGGGCCGTCGAGGGAACGCGGGAACAAGTTTCCGGCCGGGAACTTAGCGAGGAAGTACATAAGCTGGGACTAAAGAAATGCTCTGTGTGCGGTGCCAGCGAGCATGGACCAGATAATTGCAGATACAAAGACTTAGTTTGTAGTTATTGTGGAAAGCAAGGTCATTTACGGCGAGTATGTAGGAGAAAGGACTTCGATCGACGGAAAAAATCGTTGATTTCAAATCGCGACAATGGCGACATACCGGAGAGGTCACGCAGAGGACGCGGGATAGGTTCGAGCGGCAGCGGGTCGGGCGCACGGCGTGCCGACAGGGGGCGCGCGGCGAGCTCCTACCCACGAGCCGAGGCGGCGCACTGGCTGGACGAGCCACCATCGAGCGAAAACATGGACTCAGAAGATGAAGGAAGCGAGGAGCCCATGTATCAAATGTCGTTAACAAATTACAAACCGGTGTGTATGACACTTTTAGTTAACAGTAAAACGTTAAACATGGAAATTGATACTGGATCGTCATTGTCATGTATTAGTAAAAGTACGTACATTGAACGTTTTAACGATTTACCTTTGAAAAGTTGTCAGTTGAAATTGAAATTTTATGATGGCTCTGCGATACAACCATTAGGTTATTTAGAGACAAATGTGCAATATAAAGGAAATATAAAGAAATTAGATTTGTATGTAATAAATAAAGGCAGTACTAGTTTATTAGGGAGACAATGGCTATCAGAGTTAAACATAGATATACCCAAATTTACTAGTTGTAATCAAATGAAAGTATGTAAAAATAAAATGTTTAATGATATTATCTCCAGGCATAACAACCTATTCGATGGCACATTGGGAAGGTTTACCGGGGAAGAAGTAAAGTTACATGTGCGGGAGGGAGTCGAACCAATTTTCTGTCGAGCGCGACCTGTACCTTATGCGCTGCTAGCGCGAGTTAATGCCGAGCTAGACGCGATGCTCCGCGCCGGCGTCATCGAGCCGGTGGAGCGGTCCGACTGGGCCACGCCGCTAGTGATCGCGAAGAAGGCGGACGGAGGTATACGCTTATGCGCAGACTATAAGGTAACTCTTAATAAGGCTTTACTGGTTGATAGGTACCCAGTCCCAAAAGTCGATGACCTATTTAGCAACTTGAGTGGGAACCATTATTTTACAAAAATCGATTTATCGCAAGCTTATAATCAATTGGTTTTAAACGAAACTTCCCGGAACTATACAGTCATTAATACACATCGGGGACTATTTAAATATAATCGTCTAGTGTATGGACTTTCTTCCAGCCCAGGAATATTTCAAAAATTTATGATGACCTTATTTAAAAACGTACCGGATGTCGTTATTTTTTATGATGATATATTAATTAAAAATAAAACAATAGAATCTCACGTGGCAAGAATAGGTCAAGTGTTTAGTATTTTGGAGAAGAACGGATTGAAAATTAAAAAAGATAAATGTGAATTTATGTCAAGCCAAGTTAAATATTTGGGATTCATTATTGATAAAAGTGGAGTGCGGGTTGATCCACTTAAGATAAAACCTATTTTATCAATGCCTCAACCAACCAATGTGTCCGAGTTGAAATCTTTCCTTGGTATGGTTAATTTTTACGGTAAATTTGTAAACAACTTGAGTACCCATATTACACCTCTTTATGAATTACTTAAAAAAGGAAAACATTGGCATTGGACAAAAACTCATACATACGTTTTTAGTAAAATCAAACAACTTTTATGTAGTACGGAAGTATTGACCCACTTTGATATAACACTAGAAAGCATAGTGACATGCGACGCGAGCGCGCGGGGGCTAGGCGCCGTGCTGGCTCAACGGATGTGTGACGGCAGCGAGCGGGTGGTGGCGTATGCGTCGCGGGCACTTACCGCCGCGGAGTTACATTACAGTCAAATACACAAAGAAGCGCTCGCTATCATTTTCGCGGTAGACAAATTTCACCAGTATCTTTATGGTAGAAAGTTCACATTACGCACAGATCATAAACCGCTAGTAACAATATTTGGACCGCACGCAGGTATTCCGAATACCGCAGCTAGTCGACTACAAAGGTGGGCCATTAAATTATCGGCGTATGATTTTAATATTCAATATATTCGAACAGATAAAAATACGGCAGATGTTTTATCTAGGTTAATTAGTAAACATAAGGACGAGGCTATTTGTGAAGAATTAGATACACCGGAGCAAACGTACTTACATTTTGCCGCGGAAGCCTTATTGTTAGATTACAAAACATTAAAAAGAGAAACCGGTTCCGATACAGTATTGTCTAGAGTATATAGGTATATAAACGACGGCTGGCCGAACGAAATCGATGCGAGAGAATTAAAACCTTATTTCAATCGTCGAAATGAATTATATACAGAACTGGAATGTATTATGTGGGGTCATAGGGTTGTAATCCCTAGTACATGTAGAAACAGGGTAATATCCGAGCTTCACGAGGGACACATGGGCATAGTAAAAACTAAAGCATTAGCCCGAAGTTACGTTTGGTGGCCTGGTATAGACGAGGCACTAGAGACAGCGTGTAGTGCGTGCGAGGTGTGCGCAGCGGTGGCGAGCGCGCTGCCTGCGCATGCACCGCGTGCGTGGCCGTGGCCTGACCGACCATGGTCTAGGCTACATGTCGATTTTTTAGGTCCAATAGCGGGGCTCACTTACTTGGTGGTTGTGGACGCACACTCCAAATGGATAGAGGCCATTAGAATGGCTACCACTACAGCGGAAGCTGTCATAAAAGAATTAAGAGAGATGTGGGCGAGATTCGGATTGCCAAGACAATTAGTTAGCGACAATGGTCCTCCGTTTTTCAGTGCAGAATTTAAATTATTTTTAAATAATAATGGTATTGAACATATTTTTTCGGCACCATATCACCCAGCCTCCAATGGGGCAGCCGAAAACGCGGTTAAAATATGTAAAAGGACTATTAAAAAAGCAATATCAAGTAAAACAGACATACACTCCAGTTTATGTCGGTTCTTACTAGCGTATCGAAATACCCAACACTACACAACTGGAGAAAGTCCGGCAAAGATGTTATTAGGCCGTAATCTACGAATGCGATTAGACTGCTTAAAACCTGATCAAAGGAGACTAGTTCAAAATCGACAGGAACGGGTAGAAGTAATAGCGGGAGGCGCAATACGCCAATTTAGCACAGGAGACCCTGTATGGTTTAGATACTATCGTAGCTCGAATAAGTGGACAGCGGGAACTGTCATAGGAGTAAAAGGTAGTACCGATTATAATGTTAGATCTAGTAATGGCATGGAGGTACATAGGCATATAGACCAATTAAAACCAAGAACCATAAAGGAAATCAGTAGGCAGGTAGACAGCACCAATATTAGGGACTTACAACCAGTACAGCCTGTTAAGAAACCTCGTCCTTCCCTAATATTTTCCAATAGCAGTACAGAACTAGACAGGCAGAAAGACAGAGATAATCTCAATTTACCCCAATCATTGGCTGAAGACACCTCCCACGCACAAACAGAGAGGGATAATGAACCCTTGACTACAACTAGCGTACCGGAGAATGATCCCAAGGTGCAGGAGACAGATAATCAACGTGATCAGAGTCCTAATCAATTAAATAGTCAAATAAGCAAGCGTACACGCAAACCCGTCAAAAAGTACGGTATTGATGACCTATTTTTTTGTCAATAACTTTATTTTATGTAATTTTCAATTAGTATTCGTATTTATTTTAAGGGAGAAGTGTATAGAGAGGATTGCAATAGATTTTATAAGTAGAAATAATATAGACTTTTAGTAAATAAGATGGTAATAATTTAAGGGTGAAGGTGTTGCATAGTTGTATTAAATGTAATATATATGTGGGTACATGTGTATAGTCGTGTGGAGCGACGTTCGTTACATTTGTAAAACCAGTCTCAATATACGCTTGAAGCTAACACTTGTGTCTTATTTATCAAATAGAGCTCTACATTAGAGGTCTATTGATATAGTTATTTTATTCATATTGGCCAACCAACGTGACTTTGCCTGACGGTAAACAGTCAGTGGAGTCCAGACGTGGAAGACACAATTCCAAAAGCAATTGCCTCAAACTGCTGGCATGGTGGCCTCCATTGTAGTGGCTTTATGGCATGCTTTTTCCCGTCCCACTTAAAAGACGCAGGATCAAAATTAGAAAGACACATGCCCTGGTAAAGAATTCGAATATCTGCTCGCGGGCTGGGATCTATCAAATAGAACATTGGTAACATTGTGTTCTGTAGAAAGACCGAAGAAGGAAGGAAGATTTTTTGGCAGAGAACGAGCACACCTGCTTTTTTTAGGCATTAAACTCGACCAAGCTCTCGACTCAAGTTCTTTTACCTCAATTTCTTTATGGATTTATGAGGTTATATTAACTATCCTGTTGAATATTTAAAATTTCTGAGCACTGTAATTTGTTTAGGCTGCAGAAAACAATGTTAGAATAATGACACCCTTGCTTTCTGGTAAGGCGGGAATTCATTCATTCTTCTATTATAATTCATGAAGTACACTCAAGCGACGCAGCACAGGGTACATCAACGCGGACGGAGTCGCGAGCACAGCTAGTTTTAATTATAAAATTATTTTTAGAAAAAAAATGAAAACCGAATTCAAACAATAGCTACATGTTCAATTCTTAACTAAAAAGTAGAAAATAATATTTTAATTACTTCATAGCAAAGAACATTAAAGGGGAATTAACGCAATCCTTACCTATAATACTTTACTATTTATAGTTTTTAATCAGTTATTTTGGAGTCGGAGCCAGCCAAGAAGGATCATAATGACCTTAATAAATTGCATGGACATGTCAATGTCCGAAAATTCGCCGCAAAAGACATCGACGTGTTGCTTTACACGTCTTCATTCCTTGCATACGTTTTGTTACAAAATATAATTAAAGCCAAACCACTAAACCATTATTTATAAAATTTGATTGGTTTCAGAGTATACCCTTTCAAATAAAAGAAGAATTCTCCAAATTGGTTTATAAATGAACCAGTTCTGTTGTAACAAACATTCAACTACTGAACCATTTCTTATAATAAAAAAATGGGACCAATTTTAGAGTATACCCTATCAAATAAAAAAATATTTTTTCAAATCGGTTCATAAATGACCGAGTTATGAGGTAATAAACATAAAAAAAAAACATACAACCCGAATTTGATAACCTCCTCCTTTTTGAAGTCGGTTAAAAATACTTACGACATTACACAAAAATTACTGTCAGTGGTGGCAGACAGGTAGGGTAGGTACGTTCATCAATGTTGCAAAGTAGTTTTGTCAAATCTTTGTAATAAATAAAAATAGAAACAATCGACAAAAAGTATCACCATTCGATTTTTTACTTAAAATTTACAAAATATTTGTTTTACATTGTATTCTAATTAGATTATAGTTATATTACGTTAAATAAAATACCTTTATGAAAACAAATTAATTTAAAAATTAATAGTTTACGTTACGGTTTGCGTTACCGCATAAAAATAAATACTTGGTGTGTGAGCTTTCGCTGGGCAATTTTTATATAAAGATAATTACAACACAAACTACCCCATCTCTTCCCGTTTGTGTCGCTAGCGGCGACTACAAGAACACCTGCAGGTAAATAAAGCAAGTAAATAACACAAATTAATTCAAACTCATATATTTTATTTCATTTAGAATAGATTTTCTTCAATGATGTCGATATATTATTATCTGTAAAAGAAAACAGGAAAATATTATTAAATACCTATAGGCGATAATATACAGTCAAGCGATCGTATATACGTTCACTATCAACCTGATGATTAGTGATAATTAAAACATCGAATGAGAAGATAACATCAGCGTACTGTGATAATGATAACACTCACTGCACGGTAGTAGATCCACGCTGGTTTCAGCATGAATGGGCCAGATCGACCGGGAAAGTACTACCCTCTCATAGAACATCGATGTAAGAGTAATAGTATCCGTACTATTGCGTTTCGTTAGGTGAGTGAGAGTGCCGGAGACCCAATTTTTCCCGTTTCCTTTTTCCTCACTTTCCTCAATCCTTTCACCTACTCCACTCCTTTCACGGTAGGCAGCGGCTTTGCAGAGTTCATGACGTTGCAGGAGAAATGCTAGGGACTCTGAGTCGTCCATGAGCTACAGTTACCACTTACCATCACGTGGACTGTTTGCTCGACTGCCACTGTAAATCCATGTGTACTTTCTAAGTTTAACTTGGATATAACTGTGAAGGAAAACATCGTGAGGCAACCTGGACTTGCAAACACCTCTAGAAAAGACACCTTTCCCTGTGGTGAGATAATAACTGCTGGTATGATGAAACAAATAGAAAACTACTTTACCGTTATATTACCGTTGACGGTGCAGGCGAAGACGTAATAGGACTATAAGTCGTATCCAGAATAGTAGTAGAAGTAATCAACCCGAACGTAGTTCTCTTTATCGTTCTACATCTTGGGTCCGGGTTCCCTGGAGATTCATCAAAATTGGTTAAATTGGATACTTTTACTTGATTAATTCAAAAATAGAAATTTTTCAAAAAATTTTTGGAATACTTCTAACAAAATAAATTATGCTCTTTGAGAAGAGTGGCTTAAGAAATTAGGGATGAAACATTGTATGGAAAAATCTTTATGTTGAAGTTAGCGACTTGAAATTTAGAAAGTGGGTTTGTCTTAATGTCTGGTGGTGTACTAAAAAAGGGTTTTGAAAACTCAATTAAAACATACTTTCATCAATATATTTGACAGGGATGGCTTCAAAAGTGTGAAATTATTGTTGAAACGTATTTCGGAAAGATCTTTGTTATAGTTTATCGTTGTGTAAATTACCTAGTATTGAGATAATTAAAAATGCCGCTTTTAATATTTTTGATAGATGTGGGCTTAGGGATTGACATTATTAAAGACAGAAATCTTTGTTTTTGAAATTACAGTAATGAGAAAAGTTATATTACGATACTTTAATCAGAATGAAAAATACTGTTTCAAATATTTTTGACAGTGATGGCTATAGTTGGATGGATGAAATATTGTATGGCAAATCTGTTTTTTAAGTTATTGCACCTAAAAATTTGTATTTGGATACTGTATCTATCTTTAGATAGATGAAAAGAAAAATAAGCAATATTTATTTTTAAAGAAGTTCTTTGCACAGCACAGCTCTGTCCCGCTCATAAATATATTAATAATATAAAAGTCTAGGTATGGAACTAACGATACCCACGTCAGCGAAGCCGATGGGCAAAAGCTAGTCTGGTATAAGACCTTTATCCAGTAAACCAGTTAGAGAAGAACTAGGAAGAGATTGACCTGAGTTTGGCGAATTAGGCGTACCAGTAATGGAATTTAGTAACGAAAAACATGAATTACAGACCGAAGACGAATTTGGTAATGATGATTAACTGAATTGTCTAAACCAGGCACTGAAGTTGAATTGGGTAGAAATGGACCTTGGGTGCCTGGTAAATTACCAGGCATTAGGGGTGTGGAGCCTCTGGTTTCAATAACAGATGATGAAGACCTTAGTTAGTAGTTAGACCTAGACCTTACTTCATAGTAAGGTTATCTAAACCAGTCACAAAAGTTGACATTAGACCTTGAGTGCCTGGTGAATTTCTAGGCACTTGGGTTGTAGAATCTGCAGTCCCAGTAACGGCATTCGTTAACGAATAAGATGAAGGATGAGGAAATTAAGGGAATCCACATAGAAACATTCAGAGAAAATCGTTTTCTTATACCAAGTATATTATCATGAACATTAGTCTGAGGAGACTACTGGCCAAAGATATCTTCCAAAGAAATGATTTTGCTATATTGCGTTAGAGATAGGAGGATTGACTGCAGTAAAGTGATTGTAGGTACTCAGGTAACTCTGCTGCTTGTTTCTGTGAATCGCCTCTTAGGCTATTAAGGCCAAAAAAATATTTAGTCCCAGGGCGTCTCCACTTGCCTCTGTTATTTTTCGAGCAGTAGGTATTTTACCATCCATAATTCCGATCATTGATCATCATCATCACAGCGTTACCTATTACTATCCCAATGCAGGGATTCTCATACAGAAACGGTATAATAATATGAAGTAGATATACCTGGGATCCTGCAGAGCATACTTTGCATAGGATTTTGCTGAGCCTGGCATGTAAAGAACTGAAACAAAATAAAAAATAACATGAAAATACATTACTCCATACAACTTCGATGGTAAACAATTTTATTGCCCACTTAATGGTAATAAGTGGTAGCCGTAATCATGTACATGGTTCAATAGAATTGCAGGAGCAATGTCAGTAATGCTAGTGACTCTGAGTCGTCCATTAGCGACAGTTACCACTTACTATCACGTGGACTGTTTGTTCATCTGCTACTGTTGGCAATAATATAAAAAGAAACCTTATTTTGTGATATTAGTATAATTTATTCAAAACTATTAATTTAGCTTTACAACGTGCTTTACTGTCACCAATGTCAAATTTAGTTCTAAAAGTAAACACTAGAGACGCTATTTATTTTAAATTTGTCTCAATGTTAATTGCGTCATAATATGCCTAAAATATTAAATAGGTACTACCTATTATATGAATTTGATGAGTAATAAACACCTAAGGAAATATTACAATGGATTTTTAAACACCTGATAAAACAACGTCAAAATTAACAAAACAAAAATATGCAAATTCTTGAGTGAATTAAAAAAAAAAGTTGTAAGTATCAAAAATGTTCTCTACTTGTCTGAATACAAACTCATAATTCGCCAGGATGTAGAAGTTTTTTTTTTTTATTTAACTTTTTGCTCCGCGTAGATAAAAATTACTTTACAAACTTATTGACTTTACTTATAAAAACCGAAAGCTTCCGAATTTACTTTGTTAGAGATACATATTGATACGAATTTTAACTTCAAGTCTCATGTAAAACAACTGAGATCCGGCCAAAAGCGAGTCAGACTCGATTACGAAAGGTGCCGTACCATTATCTTTAAAAAAAAAACATGTTTGTTGTAGTATGGGAGCCCCCCTTAAATATTTGTTTTATTTCAATTTAATTATTTATTTTTAAAGTGAATATTAAACTAAATATTCTGTGACTATTTCAAGCATCTACCAGTTGCCGTTATCAATATTGAGAATAACGAGGAAGAAAATAACGTTTGTTGTATGGAAATTCCCTTAAATATTTATTATTTTATCCTATTTTGTAGTATCTGTTACTATTAGCGGCAATAGAAATACATCGTGTGTAAAAACTATAACTGTGTACTACCACGGTTCAAGAGATACAGCCTGGTGACAGACGGACGGACAGCGGCGTCTCAGTAATAATGTCTCGTTTTACACTTTTATACGGAATTTAGCTAAAGCTACTTACTACGCATATACGCGTGACTTAGTTACAGCATAAAATTGTGGGCAATAGCACGGAAGTACTAAGGTTTTTACCATGCAAAAATAATAATCAAATCAAATCATAATTATATTTATTCACTAGCTGTGCCCGCGACTTCGTCCGCGTGGAATAGTGATTTTGGGCAGCATTTTTTGGATATATCTTTTGGTTTGTTTTGAATTATAAACATCTTCGTTAAGGTGAATAAGAAAAATCTTTACAGTAAATGCTTCTCTATCTACGATATTAGACGTATAGCCATCGCGGATCAAAGCCATACAGGCTGCTACGATTACTTACACGTGGCAAATCCACATAAAGCTGACCATGCGAAAAACAGTTAATATTTAGATCCACACTCATTAATTGTCATCGCGAAACATAGGCTCACTGGAAACTGAACTCGTTTAAAACTAAACGGGAAATTGTTTGGAATGAAAGGAATCCGAGGAATAAAAACGCTATAAGTTTTTTTTTTTATTAGCCTGCCAAAGTGCCTCTACTCTGGCTGATGGTAAGCAGTCAGTGGAATTCAGAAGCAGTGGACACCATTTCAAAAGCCAAACTACTGGTATGGTGGCCTCCACTATGGCGGCTTAGTGAGATGCTTCTTCACGCCTCGCTTAAAAGTCCCAGGATGAAAGTTAGGTGGGAACACATGCGCTGGTAAAGAGTTCCAGGCTTTAATTGAGCGACAAAAGTATAAAGTGCTGAACCGTTTGGTTCGAGACCCTTTAGATTCCACTGTGAAAGGGTGGCACTTCAGTCCCGCACGTGTCGTTCTGGATAAAAAGGGAGAGGGTAGAATTAATTTAAAGAGCTGTTGAGAAGACTCTCCGTGGTAAAGGCGATAGAAGACGGCCGTTGAGGAGGCGATGTCTCTTCGCAGCTGTAAAGGCTCAAGGGTCTTAGGCCTTCGAGCTTCCATGATACGGACTGCTCGCAAAAGGCCGCCGTACCGTCTCGAAAATGGTCGCCGGGTCCCACTATCCGGTCACCAACCTGCACGACGAACCACTCCGAGATTATGCGCAACCTGGTGGGGCAGTTTCTTTTTTTTGGTTAGGTCTAATTGGGCCCTTGTACAATGCCGCGGGCGGCCAGCGGCACCACCGTTTATACTGGTCTCCCTGGCCGGCGGGTTGACCCACACCACCCACACAATGACTCCGCGGATACTCAGCTGGTCCTACACATGCTGCGAGGTCAACGCCTTCTAGATCCAAAGTAAGCATATTATATGCTTGTATTATGGGTTCTAGAATACGGATAAACATACTTAAATACTTTTATTTTTGTAAATAGATACATATTATACATATAAACACCCAGACCAATGCAAATAGACATGTTCATGCTACAAATATTTGCACTGAGCGGGAATCGAACCCGCGACCTCACAGTCCATACACAGTACCACTAAAATACAGAGGCAGTCGATTTCCCCCTGACTTTCCCCTCCCTTTCCCCTGACTTCTCCCTAACTACCCCCGCACTTTCCCCTCACTTCTCACTTCTCCCTTCCTTTCCTCTTCCCCCCCTCCCTTCCCCCTCCCTCCAAATTTTAAGTCGCCAACTTCAAAAGCAAAGATCTTTCCATACAATATTTTATCCCTTATTTCACTCCTTTAAATCCACCCCAGTAAAAAAAAAATTATGAGCGTATTTATTATTTAAATAAAAGTATTCCAAAACAAAATTTCAAAGCTGTAACTTAAAAAATGAAGACGTTTCATACAATCGATTTCATCCCTTTTCATACACTTAAGGGTTGAATTTTTAATAACCCTTTCTTTGTACACTTTTAGACATTAAGACAAACACACCCTCCAAATTTCAAGTCGCTACGACCAGCGGTTTTGGCTTTACGTTGTCTGTCAGTCAGTCAGTCAGTCAGGACAAAGCCTTTTATAATATGTATGGATGTATGGATTAGACGTATAGCCATCAGGGATCAAAGCATACAGGCTGCTAGTAATGCTAACACGTGATAGAGCCACATAAAGCTGACCGAAAAACAGCTAATACTTAGATCCACACCCACAACTTTTGTGTCTTACCTTTACTTTAATTACTTAATTAATTAATTACTTTAATTAGTCATCGCAAAACATAGGCTCACTGGAAACTGGACTCGTTTAAAACTAAATGAAAGACTGTTTAGAATGACAGGAATCCGAGGAATAAAAACACTATCAGCTATTCCGCAACCTGTTAAAATATCTGCTTCTATAAGATTTCGTAGTAAATTAACGAATGTTCGATGTGATTCTTTAAATTGGCATAACTTTTTTATTTATGAACCGATTGACATGAAACAAACACTAAATGTTAAGTGAAGCTTACCACAATATATTAGTGAAAACCATATTTAAATCGGATAAGCCGTTTCTGAGATTAGCGTGCACAAACGCACAGACAAACAGACAAACAGACAAACAGACAAACAGACAAAAATTTTAAAAATCATTGTTTTGGGTTCTATTTGCGTTGATATAGGTCCCAATAGTATTTTTTCTCATATATCTTCCATGTACAGACAGCGATCGGTTACATTTTTATTATATGTATAGATAGATTTAGGTTAATTGAATTAACACATAATGATGTTATAAATTACAAAATGTCTGCCAATTAACCTACAGCCAAATAAGAATATTTTAAATTAATATTAGAAAAAAAAAAGATATAATTATTTTTATATTCGTTTGTTCTAATTAATTTAAGATCCCTACGTTACCGATTTAAAAATTCTTTGACAATTAAAAGGTACATACATAGGACGGATACGTAACATAGGCGGTTTATTCTCATCTTCTCCCGAATGTGTTCCCCGAATTTTTGTGTCATCTTCTCCCGAACTTATATTCGGGGTAAGATGGGAAGTAAAAGTTTCATTTTCCCCCGAAATATTTTTAATAATTAATTTTGATTTGTGCCACCGCACCCAAGTATGGTTTAAATGAAATACCTTAACATGATTTTTTACAGTAATTAATAAAGCAAAATTAAGATTATCAACTTTATATAAAACAAATAATACAGCATTTTTCGTTTTACAATTAGTAATACACAAAATATACTACTATTTTATTTTTGCGGCCACTATACTAAAAGCCATCGTCTTAAACTGCTGGTATGGTGGTCTCCACTATGGCGGCTGGGAATAGGGTTAGAGGAAGGGAAAGAGGGTGGTGGCGAAAGAGGAAAGGGGGAAATTGGGCCTCCGGCGCTCTCACTCACCGAACGAAACGCAGTAGTACGGATACTACCTACTACTCTTAAGGGCGTTCCGTCACATATGACCTTGAGCGTTTCGCTTCCTCACCACCCCGCGCCTCACCCGAAAAAAACATTGCGTGCGAGTTCGCCCTCTAGCGGCAAGTAGCAGTAGCACAACTATAAGTCAATGACCTTACTTGTCCGAAACCGCAGAGCTAAAATCTGATAGACGCGCCAATAATGAATTATTTTTTTAGTATCTTTTATTATTTCGTTTAGTAAGTATGTATATTTTTTAGTATATATTATTTATATATTTATTATTTATATAGTAGCGAAAGCAAAGATAAGTGTTTAGAATCATGACGTTAGTTAAATATGTAGTAGAAATAAAAATAACTACTGTGGGTTAAAACAATAAACTCAAAACCCAGCTGCTGTGAAATGTATTACCTGATCAAAAAAGCCGTTTAAAACTATTTTTATGAATTATTGAATAAAAAAAAAATATTTAATAATATACTGGGTGGCGCAAAAGTAAAGACCCTATTTGGTTCAGCTATAACATTTTTTCTAAATTAGAAAACTAGATTTAGATTTTTTTAAATGTATATTTGTGCCATTAAATTTCGTACCATTAGGATTTAAAGATGATGTCTTTTAAATGGTGACCTCCAGAGTTGATACACATTTGAGCCCTATTTATGACATTTTGCATAACTTGCCGTAACACTTCCTGCGTTTCCATTTCCATCTCTCAGGGCATGTCAATAAGCAGAATACTCGGTTCTGGGGCACTGATAATCCGCGCATTATTCAAGAAACACCTCTACACCCACTAAAAGTTACTGTATGGTGTGGCATCTGTGTTGACAGAGTGATCGGACCCTATTTTTTCGAAGACGCTGGAGGCAATGCGATTACTGTCACTGGAGAACGCTACAGAACCATGTTACGTGAGTTTTTGATACCCAGTTTGGACGAATTGGGGCTGGAGCACATCTGGTTTCAACAAGACGGCGCTACGGCACACACAGCGCGCGACACTATGGACTTAGTGAGGGACGCTTTTCCAGGCCGAGTTATCTCTCGTTTTGGCGATTTGCCTTGGCCTGCAAGATCACCCGATCTGACCAGTCCAGACTTCTTTCTTTAAGGTTTTTTGAAATCTCGGGTGTATGTGAACAAGCCACAGACTCTCGCAGCTCTAAAAGAAAACATTCGTCAAGAAATAACGAACATATCGCAGGAAGTGTTACGGCAAGTTATGCAAAATGTCATAAATAGGGCTCAAATGTGTATCAACTCTGGAGGTCACCATTTAAAAGACATCATCTTTAAATCCTAATGGTACGAAATTTAATGGCACAAATATACATTTAAAAAAATCTAAATCTAGTTTTCTAATTTAGAAAAAATGTTATAGCTGAACCAAATAGGGTCTTTACTTTTGCGCCACCCGTTATATAATATTAAAATTTTTTGAAGTCGCTTAAAAATTAAGTCCCAATGACAATACACCATTGTGATAAATTCCTATAATTGACATGATATGTATTCTTCAACTAATACTAGTACACTTTAGTTTAGTAACCCTGCCGAGATTATACTTATTTAGTTATAGTTATATGTATATATATATATATATATATATATATATATAAGTTTTTTGTACATGAACAAACTAAAACATTTTGACTTAAAAAATGTATTAACATCCTATTAATATTATAAATGCGAAAGTTTGTGTGTGTGCACGTATGCGTACCTCATCTTTATTTATATTTTTACTATTTGCAATAGTGTCGCTAGTATCATGAAGCCGCTATGCTAGCAGTTTGAGACAATTTCTATTAAAATAGCAGAGGAGTGCGTTACCTCAGCAAAATGTTGATAAAAATGTGCTTATAAGAGGTGAGAGTATAACAGATAATTAGTGCGTCGTAAGGAGTAATTTGTTTGCCTATAGCAAAATTTGTTTGCATTATAGTTTTAAAGTTATTCGGAAAAAAACAGATTTTGCTGGGGTAACGTTTGGAACATTACCCCAGCAAAATGTCTTTTCATTAAATTATCCAGGCAGAGTCACGTTGGTAGACCAGTATGAATAAAATAACTGTATCAATAGTACTAGTACATGACTTTTTAAAACAATACTGAAAAATTCAATCTTTATTTATGCCCGTCTGATTGTTAAGTGTTCAAAATTAGCTCTTACAAAAGCCAAGAGATTTCATACCTTTCTAACTCCACTGCGTCTTCATGGACTAATGATATGAGGTCCTGCATCAATAATAAAAAAGCATCTCATAAAGACCACCTAGCCAGCAGTTTGAAACAATAACCTTTGGAATGGTGGCTACCACTTAGTCTTTTGGATCCCACTGACTGTATCATAAGGCAGAGTGAAGTCACTTCGATAGGCAATTGTACGGCACGGTTATATTGATGTATGTAAAGTAAGGTTTTGTGCAAGACAGCTTTTTCTTGGTTCTGTAGATACGTACCGCTACCAAACTCGAGTAACAAATCAGACTACACTTGTGCATTGTCCTTTCAATTCGGCCTCTATCATTAAGCGGCAAATCTTGCGGAGTGTATAAGCTTGGAGCCTATTAAATGCAAAACAATTTTGAAGTGCTACAGACTGTGGACCTCCTAAACACTATTTAATTTCATCAGCCTTAGTCCACGAGGTAGGAATAACAGGCACAGTCTGCCGAAAATGAACACAAAATAGTAGGACTGTGATAGCCACTCATGAGTTGGTGTTGTCTGATATCTGGTCCACTGCTTTTAGCGCTTTACAGTTTGCCATAGTAAATTCATCCTTTATAATAAGGCTACTATCGCGCAGCCAAATCAGTAGAAGGATTATCTACTCTACGAACACGAATCTAATCGAAACAAAACGCTGTTCTGTCTCGAGCAAAGATGTATACAGAATATTATACTAAATGATTCATAACTTATTTCCATCCTGTAATCTCGCTTAATGATACATTTTGACATAAAATGATTTTTTTTTGTATTAATTATATATGACATAATGCCCGAGCCATAATTGTACAGTTAAGTACACATTTTGTATTGTTTTGTTAAAATTGTATACTTAGTATTATTAGAATTATACATTGTGATTTGTGAAATAGAGGTGTTCACAATGTACAATGTGAACTCCTGTGGTAAATTAAGTTCATCTTACTTTATACTTATATCGAATATTAACAGTTTATATAATACTTACATAGAAACATTTATTACAGTTCACATGTTGCCTTTACCTTTTGTAGCAATATGCAAATTGAGGCAGCCTGTAAAGCACACATTTTACTTTTTATTTTTTCTTTGCTGTAAGTATTTAATTACCTATAGAGTTAAGTGTATTGCCTGTGTCACTTTGCATGCTACTTGAAACTGTAACTTACAAAAATTGTAATAACCTGGCGATTAAAAAGAGTGGCCTGAGTTTCTTGCCAGTTCTTCAATTCTTCTTCTTAAAATTCTTTTAAAATTGTTCTTCAGTTTGTCAGCGAACTGGTTGTAGGTTAATTTACTGACATTTTGTAAATTTTGACGTTCATAAGTGTTAATTTAATTAACCTATATTATTATGAATTAACATATTTTCATTTTCCTTATTTATTTTCGGTTCATCTGAATATAACTTCAGTAAATCGTTCTGTATATTGTATAGCCAGCAAACATTTTACGGAAGTAGATCTTTTAGAATAAGCGGGACGGTTTGGCTGGAGATGTGCATTTAACATGTACATAACGACGTAAAATGTAAGTTTTGTCTGAAAATCAGTGGTCCGAAGGCATAGTTACCTCCTCGGTCCTCTTTATTTCCTTTTTTCTCCCACAGTATCTTTACTCTGTATGGCCACCACTGCACTGAATTTGAAACAGCACCATACACCAGCAAAACTGAATTCAAATGATGGAGCTGATAAGGATTTTCAGTTACACATGCTTTAAACAAAGCGTCATCATTCCTATGTTGATTATCTTCTAGTAAGTGCCCGTACGTAAGGTACACAATATCATGTACCCTTTGCAAAATAAGTAACACGAACAATTTCCAAAGTAGACGCATTGTACCCACAGTTTGAGTGATTTGGATATACCGTGAAAATTACCTCGCTAGAGATTCATTATAAGTATAGATTACTGCAATATGTACATACAAATATATGTGTACATACATATATATGTATGTACGTACATATTGCAGTATTGTAAATCTATACATATAATAAAAATGTAACCGATCGCTGTCTGTACATGGAAGATATATGAGAAAAAATATGGGACCTATATCAACGCAAATAGAAACCAAAACAATGATTTTTTAAATTTTTGTCTGTTTGTCTGTTTGTCTGTTTGTCTGTGCGTTTGTGCACGCTAATCTCAGAAACGGCTTATCCGATTTAAATATGGTTTTCATTAATATATTGTGGTAAGCTTCACTTAACATTTAGTGTTTGTTTCATGTCAATCGGTTCATAAATAAAAAAGTTATGCCAATTTAAATAATAACGTCATACATGTGGTATGTATTTAGTTTAGGTTAGTGTGTTTTTAAGTTAGGTTAACACGTCTTATTTCTTTATTAAAATGTAAATACTTTATCAGTTAAAATGTAAATAAAAGTTAGATTTATATTTTTCTGGACTTATTTTATTTTTTACTAGCTGACCCGGCGAACTTTGTTCCGCCTTAATGTCAATAAATAATCATATTTTTTTTTTATTGGAAAAAATACAAAAAAAATTAAATTTCTACATCAATCATTCATAATTATTTCTTTATTTTAGTACGGAATAACAAAATTGACGTATAATGACAGCTATGTAATGACGTGTGGATGACAATTTGATATTTGTAAGAAATCAATAATAAAACTATTTCTATTAAATAAATAATTAAAATGATACATCTATCATACAGCCAGGCACGTCCAAAGAGTTTAAAAATTCAATTGGATAGTTGGTGGCTTCATCTTCATTTGTGACGCAGTCAATAGATTTGAATGAATGCATTGTTCCAATGATCTTATTTTGAATTATGTAGTTTAGGTCATCTACATCTTTATTCTTAGCCGCTAAAATTGCTCGCTCACTCATCCATTCATAATTTTTGTAGTTAGAAATAATTTCTGGAAATACATTGTTGATAAGTTCGTCTTTTGATGAGACAAAATTACAGAAATTATTTGGAAATGATATTAATCCACTCGATTCATCGACAGGTACTTGACCATTACCGATAGTCAGCAATTGCTCCGAGAAATCTTCAGCAGATGTATCATTAAGCAATGTAACTCTCATGTTTGTTGTCAGTTGCAGTTTCTTCACATAGCGCCATAGATTTGACGATTTGAGGCAAGCGTTTATTTCGTCGGCAGCCGTAGATCTTGGAATTACTGGCAGTATTTGGCGGAAATCGCCAGAAAGTAAAATCATTGCTCCTCCAAAACATCTCGAGTCATTGCGTAAATCTTTTAATGTTCGGTTAAGTGCTTCTAATGCACGTTTATGCGCCATTGTGCATTCGTCCCAGATGATGATTTTCGATACCGCTAAAACTTTGGCCATTGCTGAGTGTTTTGCAATATTACACGTTGGTTCTTCAATAGTTTGAAGATTTAACGGTAATTTGAATGCTGAATGAGCCGTACGGCATCCTTCTAACAATGTGGCTGCTATTCCAGAAGAAGCAACTGCAACCGCTATGTTAGATCTCGCCCGAACAGTTGCTAAAACTAATGACATGAGGAATGTCTTGCCAGTTCCACCAGGGGCATCTAGGAAATATAAACCACCATTTTCATCATCGATTGCCTTCATTAAAGTATCATAAACTTCCTTTTGTTGGTAATTCAACAGGGGTACATTCGTTTGAACTACTAAATCTAATTCCTGGTGATCATATTCACGTTCCCGTTCCAATTCTCGATTAAATGCGTCATTCATTTCACGATATGGTGCTGGCATTCCTAACCTGATTAATAAATTACCGCACATGAGGTAACACATATCTTCGATCAAGAGTAAAGCACGATTATGTATCTCCTCATTCATCTCAATATCGTGATTTCTGGAACTGACACGAATTTGATGTAAAATATCTTCTGACATATTATCCTTGTATTTGTGCCACAGGTTACATGGGTTTGATGGAAAACATGTCGAAATTATGATAGCGAATAATGTGCGTATCTGACTTGGAGATACAGAGATAATGGCTTCAGCGATTGTCGTATCCCAATGACTATCGTTTTCTAATAACTTCAATTCTTAACATGCAGCACGATATGTTGGGAATATTACACCATTAACAGTTCGTAGTGACTCAAACAATGTATGTCGCCGGCAGAATAGTTAATCGACCAATATTAGCTGCATTTCCTTCAGTACTAACTGCATCACGTAAATGGATGTACTCCTCAGAACGCAGTTTGGCTTGGTTCAACCTAATGAATGTTAAACGTTCCGTTTCTATTTTTACATACATGTCAACGCAATACTGCTGAAACAATCGACGAAACCGCAGCAAATAGTTGTCAGCATTTTTACGAATCATCAAACGATATGCGTAATAATTCATTGAGCTAACTTTCTTTCTAGTTTCTTCACCTGAAATTAAAAATTTGATAATTAACCATTTCAAAGGCAAATTTTAAAGGCAAACAATACAGACATTAACCATTTTTTTAATGAGCATTATTTTAAATCAGTGTCTTTCACAAATAAATGAAAATGTCCTTTCGTGTATTGTATTTTTGAGTATTTGCAAGAAAGTGTCGTGATTCTTGTGTTTCGCCACAAAGCAATGAATACAATGGCTCAGGTGGCGGAGTCAACAATGGCAATTTCACTTTACCATTAAGGCAGCATAATCCAGGCGTTTCTCCTGAAAACTTTAATGCACCACAATACTCGCAAACTACGTCCATTTGCCCAATGCAAACGCTAGGATGCAAGCTGTAATCATTGCTGCAATCGTATTGAAACGCTGCTCGATTCAAATCAGCACTTGATAAATATCTTGTTCTGCGTCGCAAATTATCTATTTGTTGACCTCTGTTGTTCGCTCGACGATTCTGCATTGCCAACCGAGCTGTTTCACGGGCTGCTTCACTTTGCTCTCGTGATTGAGAAGCACGAAGTCGAGCCATACTATCGCGGCGCTGTTCACGTGCAATTTCTTGTTCTTCTTCAGTCCTTTCATTTGCAGTATTTCGTATTCTTCTTGCATCACGGCTTTGTCGGGAAAGATTCGATCGTCTTGGTCGCGGCATTATTAATTAAACTTCACTTCACCTAAAAACTTAAATTTTCAACCATACCGAGTTTTATAGTTCACTTCACTGTTTATACGAATGGGCAATTGGGCAATAATGTTAATTATTTATTTAATAGAAATAGTTTTATTATTGATTTCTTACAAATATCAAATTGTCATCCACACGTCATTACATAGCTGTCATTATACGTAAAAAAAAAAAAAAAAAAAAGTAAAGATAAAAAGTATCCTATGTCCTTCTCCTGGCTCTAAACTACCTCCCTGCCAATTTTCAGCTAAATCGGTTTTGAGTTATAAGTGAAGTAACTAACACGACTTTCTTTTATATATATAGATGATAAAAACATGTTAACACGTCTCATTACGGAATAGGTGGAATTAAAGTGAATTACGAAATAGTAGTAGTCGATTTACGCTGATTTCAGCGTGAATGGGTCGGATCGACCAGGGAAATACTACCCTCTCATAGAAGATCGTTGTAAGAGTAATAGTATCCATATTATTGCGTTTCGTTCGGTAAGTGCGAAAGCCGGAGGCCCAACTGATGCAGAGATGACAATCCTCGCAGCTTGTGTGGGACCAGCTGAGTATCCGTGGAGTCATTGTGTGGGTGGTGTGGGTCAACCCGCCGGCCAGTAAGACCACCATAAATGGTGGTGCCGCTGGACACCCGCGGCATTGTACAGGGGCCCAATTAGACCTAACCGTAGTATTACGGTAGTAGATCCAAGCTGGTTTCAGCATGAATGGGCCGGATCGTCCGGGGAAGTACTACCCTCTCATAAAAGATCGACGTAAGAGTAGCAGTATTCGTACTACTGCGTTTCGTTCGGTGAGTGAGAGTGCCAGGAGCCCAATTTCTCCCTTTCCTTTTTCCTCACTTCCCTCACTCCCCTAACCCCATTCCCAGCCACCATACCAGCAGTTTAAAACGATGGCTTTTTGTATGGTGGCCACCACTTCTGGATTCCACTGACTGCTTACCATCAGGCGGAATGGAGTCACTTTGGCAGGCTAATATATTTTAAAAAACCTTATAGCGTTTTTATTCCTCGGATTCCTCTCATTCCAAACCATTTCCCGTTTAGTTTTAAACGAGTTCAGTTTCCAGTGAGCCTATGTTTCGCGATGACAATTAATAAAGCCTAAGGTCAGACACTAAATGTTGTGACTGTGGATCTAAATATTAGCTGTTTTTTGCATGGTCAGCTTTATGTGGATTTGTCACGTGTAAGTAATCCTAGCAACCTGTATGGCTTTGATCCCCGATGGCTATACGTCTAAAATCGTATATAGAGAAGCATTTACTGTAAAGATTTTTCTTATTCACCTAAACGAAGATGTTTATAATTCAAAACAAACCAAAAGATATATCCAAAAAATGCTGTCCAATATCACTATTCCACGCGGACGAAGTCGCGGGCACAGCTATGTATAATATAATGCAAAATCGGTAAAGTAGAACTAATGTAATATTATCGCTAAGTAACGGATCCATGCGGACGACGTCACGGGGTAGTTTTACAGTACATACACTTATAATCAGAAATCAGAAATCAGAAATCAGAAATTTTATTTGTTAACATAGGTACATAACAAAGGTCTTGAGATCATAAAAATAGTGCGCTATGTTTTGCCTACATACAAGGCATACAAACATTTTACAATAAGTTTATATATAATATAATATAATAAAGATACATACATACATACATAGAGTGCTAAAACATAATTCTTTTGCCTTTACCTAGTTAGGTAAAGACTGTACAAAAAAGAGTAGAATTCTTTATACTGTGCCACCGTGCCGGGTCTATTACTTTCTACATACACCTATCACTCGAAAAATATGGTATTAGTTTTGTTATGTCCAGTAGGCACTCAACAATATATTATTTAATTTTAGGATTAAATATTCATATAGCACGATAATAAAGGAACAGAGAGTAGGATTTTTAATTTACCTAATTGTGATAATTTCACAGTCTTCAAATATTTTAGTTTGGTTAGAGACTAAGACGTTTTGTAAAGCCTTTTTTTTCTTCCTTTCTTGCAATCAAATAAATAAATCAAAATAAGATGCATTGAAAGTAGAAGGGTAGGTATTTACTTTAGCCTAGTATCTTATCACTGATTTTATCAGCTCATGAAAAAAAATCTAACGAGGTAAATACTTGAATATTTTATCGGCATTACTTACCGATAGAATATTCAAGTACACACCGTATGTATATATAGAATGTATAGGTATTTATGCTCGTGCAAGATAACGTAGATAGTTAGGTACCTAACAGCAGCGTGTATGGTTGTTTTGTGTAGGTACCTAACTAGGTCGCAAACCGACGCATGTCACGTATAATCATTGTGATTTGAGTTCTATGCTAGTTGTACGACCGACGCGGACGCCGACGTTCGTGTTCCGACCGAAGCACCTCGTACATGTCGGTCGGAATCGGCAAGCGCCCTTGCCACATGAGTAAATATCCAAGTTAGATATTTTACTCAAGTGCCCACCTACCACACACCTAGTTCGAAATGATAGTAGACATAGACAATATTGTAGCAAGCTCATATTCATATCCCTAGGGTATATAACAGCAGAAATTTACTGATTCTTGAGGCCCGGTGTTGCCTTGATCTTATCATGAGCGACAATAGGCTCACCACCTGCTACCTAGTTTACGTGAAACTAAACATAATTAAAGGATATCCTAGGCAAGTATCTCAAAGAAGGTATTTTACTAAAATATGAAGGTAGGTATACACCTACTTACAGGATATTCATGTGTTGAATCTTTTGCATTTGTATTTGTTTCAGTCGTCAAATTTTAGTCATTTTGATGAAAAATAATAATAAATGTAGGTAAATACCTATGTATTTAATACACTAAAAAAATCTAAATAACTAATCTAATTTATTTGCAACACTAAATCTATCCACACAATATTTTTTTTTTGATATTATTTATTTGCAATTATTGAATTACGTAAATAATTTTTAAAAAAACCGCATACGTCCGTCCGTCAGAAGGGCTTGCGCCGCTCTGCCGCTCTGCCTCCCGTCGCCCGCGCAGAGCCCCTGCGACGCTGATTCAGCCAAATTATCAATAACTATTGAAACATTATCCTAATAAATGAAATAAATCTATAGAGTTGACATTTGGTTTATTCCGGTTGATTCAATATAACTTTTATATTTATAACTATAGTAATTACAAAGTAATATTTCGATATAAGTGAAATCACGTTGTTTTAATATCGTTAGTATAAGTTATATAATCAATTATTGTAAATAATTCTTCTACTATTCTAAAGTTCATGAATCAAAGTATATTGTAGGCAAAAAACAAAATGAATAAATAGCATTAAAATCTACTAAATAACGAGATGCAAGTCGCGGATTTCGGCGAAATTTCGTCGGAACCACCTTAAGTCGATCTTCTATGAGAGGGTAATACTTCCCCGGACGATCCGGCCCATTCATGCTGAAATCAGCGTGGATCTACTACCGGTGGCTACTATAT
This sequence comes from Parascotia fuliginaria, assembly GCA_963082885.1. Taxonomy (NCBI): domain Eukaryota; kingdom Metazoa; phylum Arthropoda; class Insecta; order Lepidoptera; family Erebidae; genus Parascotia; species Parascotia fuliginaria. The sequence continues at coordinate 1,974,747 of OY720201.1, read as the reverse complement.
CTAGCAATTCCTCTAGTTTAAAATTATCAATCTAACAATCAAATACCAAATATTAATAATAATATTCATCTATAAAAAATCAGTATTAGATCGATATAATATATTATTAGAAAATGTGGCGAGATTCAACTCATTTTGTATTTAAATGTATTTTTTTCACACAATTAACTATACGCTAGAACGGAAATAATGACTTCCTAAGTAAATAATAATTCTAATCATAATTATTAATTTAATATCATGTTTATGAGGACATTACCTAATTAAATTATTATTCTCAATTATTAATTATGATATGACTAGCTGTTGCCCGCAGATCCGCCTGCGTGAATGACTGTCATATCTCATTTTCAATACAAACTTTCATCCTCTATTTCAACCCCCATAAGCCATTTCTTTGCGATATAATCGCGCTTATGTTGTTTCCCAAGGATTATTTTATCTCTATACCAAATTTCATCAGTTCAATGGTTTAGGCATGAAAGCGTAACAGACAGATAGACAAAGTTACTTTCGCATTTATAATATTAGTATGGATGTATGGATTAGTATGGTTATAGGTACCTATTATAATAATGTTGCAAATCCGGTGAATTGACATTTTAAAATGCAATTGCAAATAGGTTTTTAATTTGTATTATTGATTTTAAATTACGTAATAAGTATGACATTTTGGTATGATATTCTAAATTGTTACCTGACTACATATTTTTTTTTAAATTAAGTAATTTTTTTTTATTGTTATTTTTATTGTAATTTAATTATTTATTCTAATAATTATTGTTATTATTTTAAATTTTAGGTTTATTTTATTAATTAATTTATTTATTATTTTATCTATTAGGTATTTTTTGTTTAAATTTTTATAATGGAGCATCCTCTTCTTCACTACTTTGCTGGGCCTTACAGGGCTCACAACATAAATATAATACTACCTGCTAGGAAACATTGTGAAATATGCAAATAAAGTATTAAATTGAATTGAATTGCTGTAAGCAGTGGCTTCGCAGTGTCTGGCATTGCAAAAGTCCATGAGCGACGGTTACCACTTACCATCAAGTGGGCATTGGATAACAAAATAAAATTGAAATGCTTACCAAAACTGCAAAGATGAGAATTAAAATCTTCATATTAAAATGTGTAGGTACAAATTTCTTCAAATGATTAATTATTAAATTAAACACGTGTGTGTCTAAGTTATAATCTGGTTAAATTGAACTAATTCAAAAATTGATGTGTTTATATAGGTGTGTGCATCGAAGGTTAAACGGTGTGGCTGTAAAACCAGCGATTTATTGAGATCCAAGCGATTTAAATTTATTATTAGGTGTTAGTAGTTAGTTGAGGCGCTCATAGCTCGTTGCGCTCACTGATCGGTAAACGATTAGAGGTTTAAACAACATAGAATAGGACTAGCCCATGGATGGATGACCGCTGTGGTTTTTTTTTCTTTAAAAAGACATCTCCCGCACTAAGGAACAAGTTTTGTGTCGCAGTGCAGCAATTGCGAAGATTATTCACACACCATTAGTGTGAAGACAACCTGCAGCTCGTAGGCCTCTTCTAAAGAGATTTATCTATCTATAGTATCTATACCTACTATTATATAAAGCGGAACAGTTTGTTAATTTGTTTGAACGCGCTAGTCACTGGAACTACCAATTTAATTTGAATAAAAATTTATTAATTTCTCTAAGTTCGCTACAAGCGACAGGAGCGGTGCAGTAACAAAAGATGTAAGTAACGTAGCGCGGGTATAATTGCGCCGCAAAAATGCTGCTCTTTGTGTATTGGTAGATCTGGTATTGTTTTTAATCTTACGACATCCACGAACGACCACGATCCACGAAGGGGTTGAAATAATATGGAGCGGAGGCGGATAACTACGTAGTTTCTGTCCGCTTTTCTCAGAGCCTTACTAAATTAAATAATTAGTTTTTGATACACTTGTATAAACTATTAACTTAACATTATAGACGTACCTAAAGAAAAACAAATAATATAGCCATTCTTACTTATTGCCTTACTTGGCAAATATATATTTAGCTGTTTTGAAGGCTTTAGGAACTTACGCAAGTAATCGGAAAATATTTATCTTGTACATAATATGTCATGTACCAAAGTTGTTACCTATCTTCTGTTTATTATTCTCACTAACTTTTAAACCACACAACGAAAACAAGAAATGTCACGTTCTGCGTGCAAGCAAGAGCACGGCACAAGCGATAGAGAGGCACGATTGGCCTACGCGTTATGCTTGTGACACATACTCTTTCTTTGTATTATTTTATTACATATAACTTTTTAACGAAAAAATTTAAAGGCAAAAAATTATAAACCATTATTTTTTTATTGACTGGCCTGTTGGTCTAGTGGTTAGTGACCCTGACTGCTAAGCCGGAGGTCGTGGGTTCGATTCCCACCCAGGACAAACCTTTGTGTGATGAGCATGATTGTTTGTTCTGTGTCTGGGTGTAATTTATCTATAATATGTATATATTTACAAAAAAAAAAAGAAGTATTTAAGTATGTATATCCGTATTCTAGAACCCATAACACAAGCATATAATATGCTTACTTTGGGTCTAGATGGCGTTGTGTGTAGTTGATGAAATATTATTATTATTATTATTATTAACCTTAATAACTAACCCCAGTTTCTGAAAGGCTGATCAACGAAAAATTAACTAATCACCTGTAATTAACCTCGTGTAAAGTGCCTAAAAGCATGCTAAAAGCTTGGATATTTAGTTTAATTAGATCTAGTTAGTTACTAATTAGATCAAATTAAACTAATTATTTATTCTTGTAGCAACCCAATTGGTACTTCACACGAGATTTAACAGGTGATTAGTTAATTTTTCGTTGATCAGCCTTTCAGAAACTGGGGGTAAGTCCTTCAACTAATGTGTAGACTTAAGTAGGTCATTTTGAGTCGACGCACAAGCAAATTAAAAATACTTGTTTGGCGTCGACTCAAAATTACTAAAGAATTATCAAAATCGGACTACTTGGTGTGAAAAGTTATGCGTGGTCTTAAAGAAAAACAAAAAACCGACAACAAAAAAATAGAGGAGGTTCTCATCCTTTCAGTTTTTTTTGTCGGTTAAAATATTCAGTGATAAATAATTCAATTAAGTTCATAAAAGTATGCAATTTTTCATCAATGTTTTCGTAAAAATAATGGTTTGTAAACCAACTATAAAGACAACAAGACAAGTTTTTGATCACTTACGGGCATTGAAATTTCATCAAATTACTCTTATATCTTCATAATAAGTAAAGTAACGCAATCCAAATTTACTGTGTTTATATAGGTGTACCAAGGGTACATGGTACCTACAGCTTTTTATTTTATTCTAAGTGTACTAGAAAATTAGTTTTTTTCTGATTTTCGAAACCATTTATTTACGGTAATGTTAATAGGGGATCGGACTAATTTTCAAAAAGTGTTTTAAATTAATCTTTGTTGACACTTATTTACATAAAAAATAAAATTTTATTTATTTATAGCCTTTTAGGTACTCAAAATCATGTTTTAGTATTGTTTATTTAAAAATCCCGCCAAAACGCCACGATATGTCGTCTGACAGCGCGTGACGTCATTTGTGGTCATAACAAAACAGCTGAACGAACATAAGTTCGCGAGAAGTTTTGTTTTGTGGAGTAGATTCTTAATTTGTTGTTATGGAACGAAAAACTATCGTCAGTGTGCAGTGCCTCAATTTACAAACACACCAAAAACTACTCCAAATAAAATATTCATTGATGTTCCAAGAAAAGCAGATAGGTACTTATACGAAGAAAATGGTTAGGCTTAGCGAGAAGAATTCCGACGGACGAGATGTCTGTAACTTCACCAATTTACTTTGGTGAAGATCATTTTGACGGTAATTACTTACCTACCTTCTACAAATAAATTAAATAAAATATGGTTAAATTAAATCGTAGTGAATTTACACATTGTAGTAATGTTAGAGGTTATATTTACGAGGACATACATAATTTTTTCTTGTTTCAGCTTTCTAATGATATGAAAAATTACATGCGAATAATATATTATTATGAAGATAGTTATAAAACCTATACAAGATTTCACATTTCGAAGTTCAGCGTCACAAAAGTCTAAATTACTTGCAAAGAAATTGCAAATCATAATTATCTTGTTGGCTTTCGTAAATCCTGTTTCCACTATGAAAAACTGGAGAAACGCCACGTGACAGATTTAAAATCGATTACTGTATCCTAGTTTACCAGTAATCTTTTAGCAACTTTTAGAATTTAAACTAAATATCTGAGTGAACTAACTAGGTAGTACCCATGCAGTCAATGATTGCCCACAAATGACGTCACACAATATGATTGGTGTTTCAGTACAGATTAAAAATATTGTAAATAACAACATTTTATTTCTTTATTTAAAAATATTTAAATGAATTATATTAAATTTTGATTTGATAAATAATCATAAAATAGTATATTTATTCTATATTATGTACATTTTAGATTTTAATCTGATTACTGTCCGATCCCTTATTAACCAAATCGAAAACTTTTGATTATACAAATTCAAACAAATTAAGGTCTATTAGTGGTATTTTTTTCAAACTTCTGCGTCGAACCGTTTTTTGAGATCTCGGCAATCCCAAAACGTTAAATCTTGAATAACTTTAAAACCACAACACACACAAATTTTGCAATAGTCAAACAAATAATAATGCGACAAAAGCTACTTATTCGTGTATTTGGTTCTGGGTAAATCGATAATTTCAAAAATATATTTTGCTGGGAATGTTTCGAACGTTATCCTAGCAAAAAACTGTAATTAAAACTATAGTGGCCTGAGTTTGTTGCCAGTTCTTCTCATGGCTCTACTTCGTCAGGGAACTGGCTGTAGTTTAATAATTGTTGACGCCAATTAAACCGCCCCGCGGCAAGCTAGTGTCCTACAAAGAAAAATGTTCACGCTTTAAAAGAGACGGTATCAAAATTGTATAAACATGGTATTCTTCTTCTTTCACGTGTTCACCTTGTGTTATTGTGACCCTGAACGCAGACTATCTGAAGACAAAAAGTATAAGACACAAAATCTTTATAGAAATATCTCTCTTATGCTAATACGTATACTGCTCTAAATTGTCTAAAAGCGTTTGTTATAATATTTTTGGATTACGAGTATTATTTATGACAATATATACGTAATAAATAATACAGTCTGTGTATATTTAATTACATCTGTGTATACTGTAGTCATTTGTTTTATAATGAAAAAATATACCTACTAGTAAAATTGTATGGGTTGGTTAGGGCATGCATTATATCAAAACAAAATTCGCTTAGTTATTTTCTTTTCTAAACGCAACGCACCTAATCTAACGTCTGTAGGTTCTAAATACAATATAAATATACATTAATAAAATGAATAAAAGACTGGAGTCTTCGTACGTAAACATACTATTATGTTTACGTACGAAGACTCCAGTCTTCTAATCTTAACATTTTTATTATGTAGTGTATATGCCCGCGACTACGATATATGTATGCCCGCGACTTCGTTCGCGTGAAAATTCAGATGGGTGCCTCTATGAGAATATTGCGTGCCTGATTTTATGGCAAACGTACATTGTATCAGTATTATCCGTCTATATGGCGAATCAAGTTTAAACCTGACAAACCACTTTCACACAAACTTGCGAGTCTTATTGGCCCACTTAATAAAGGTGGTTTCTGAATATTAAAAAAAGAGTATTTTCTAGTAATTTGGTAATCCCACTATAAAAACTATAGAAGTTTCATACAAACTTTGCCACCCCTTTATACCCCCTTAGGGGATGGATTTCGCAAAATTCCGTCTAAGTGAGCACCTATATCCTAATAGGAACGACAATGCAAAGTTTGAGATTCCTAGCACTTGTTGTTTCTGAGATTTCGTGATAAGTGAGTGAGTGACCTTTTGCTTTTATGTATATAGATAATATAGATAGCTTTTGCCAATAGACATTTTTATATTGTTTAAATACTGTTTTTCATACTATTTTTAATCTCCCATTCATACAAATCCTCTTTCACCTACACTAAAGATATCCCTCGTAAAAACAATATACAATACACAAATGCAAATTTTCACTACAATAACTTTCCCCTTCCCCTTCTTCCCTACCGCCCTTTTTATCCTTCCTCTCTTTCCCTCCCCCTTCTCCTCTTCACGTCCTTCAGCATCCCTTGCCCCTCCTGCAGCATCTCTTGCCCTTTCCTCCACTCCCCCCTCACATCCCCCTCACTTCTCCGTCAATTCTCCGTCACTTTTCCTTCACTTTCCCTCACTTTCCTCTAACATTCCCCTTACTTTCTCCTCACTTCTCCCTGGCTTTCCCCTGACTTCTCCCTGACTTCTCCCTGACTTCTCCCTGACTTTCCCCTCACTTATCCCGCATTTCCTCCGCACTTCCCCATCACTTTCCCCTCACTTCCCCATCACTTCCCTCTCACTTTCCCCTCCCTTCCTCCTTCTCCTCAATTCCTTTTTTTTCTCCCTCCTTTCCCTCCCTCCCCCTCCTTGCAAATTTCAAGTCACTTGCTTCAAAGGCTAAAGATCTTTGTATAGAATATTTCATCCTTAATGTCACCCCTCTAAATCCACCCCTGTTAAAATAAATGTATAAGGATATTTTTTTATTTAGTGCGAAAAACAGCTAATACTTAGATCCACGCCCACAACTTTTAGTTGTGTCTGACTTTGGGCTTTATTAATTGTCATCGCGAAACATAGGCTCACTGGAAACTGGACTCATTTAAAACTAAACGAAAGATTGTTTAGAATGACAGGAATCCGAAAAATAAAAACGCTATCAGCTATTCCGTAACCTGTTAAAGTCTCTGTTTCTATCAGGTTTCGTAGTAAATTAACAAATGTTCGACGTGATTCTTTAAATTGGCATAACTTTTTTATTTATGAACCGATTGACATGAAACAAACACTAAATGTTAAGTGAAGCTTACCACAATGTATTAGTTAACCATGTCTAAATCTGATAATCCGTTTCTGAGATTAGCGTGAACAAACGCACAAACAAACAGATAAAAAGACAAACAGACAAAAATTGTAACAATTATTGTTTTGGGTTAAAATATTTTTTTCTCATATATCTTCCATGTACAGACAGCGATCGGTTACATTTTTATTATTTGTGTAGAAGATGCAGAAGATGAGATAGGTAGCATAACAATCAACACATTGAGATCAAGTAAATCATTTAAGAGGCATTACTTACTACTATTCAAATTGTAACGGTCATTTTTTACAGTTTGTCGTGAATATTTAATTAAATTACTATTTTAACTAGATCAATTTGTAATGTACCTAGTCATGAAAAATACGATTTTTGTACGAAATGAAATCGTCATGCATGCGAAAGTGTTTGTTTGTATGTTTGTTTGTTAATCTCTGGCACTACCAGTCGGATTAGAAAAATCTTATTGAAATGAAATGAAATGGTAGGTTAATTTTTTCCCCTTTTTCCCCTCGGACCACCGCAAGGTGTTGACGTGCACACAAATCCGTATTTTATTGTTTTTATTATAATAAATAAATTTAGTCAAAGATAAATCGTTTGCAAAAAATAGTACTACATAAGTTGTGAAGAGTTATTCGAGTATCAACAATCTTCAACCTCCGTTGAACTTCGGCCAGCCTGGTACTTTCAACTAAACGCGCCTCTTCAGGTACGGTGCACACCCTTACTATTGCCACCAGCTAATCAGCGCACACGCAGGCGTGACACATCTTGAACGAGTTCATTGACCCCGCCCTTTCACCCGCCCAATCACTACGCATTGGCCAGAGTCAAACCCCGCCATATATGAGGCGTTACAATATTATTGACTAATGTGTGTTATACTGTACGAGTCATAATTATACTACGTTTGACTTCTGCCTGCCTGGTACATCACTGAACTCCGGCTAGAAATCATTTATAACTTCACGCCCTTTATACGTTAGAGCAAGCAGTGCTCTTCGAAGCGGCGCTCAAACTACTCTCAGTGATTAGTGATTATCCACAGCTTTTCGGTTTTGGCCAATATTAATTATGCCTTTAAAGAGAACACCTCCTTACACGCCACAAGAAAAAATTAGATCCGATACATACCCAAGTTCTGCGCCGGCCACAGACACAGATAATGAAAGTTCCAGTAATGTTACTACCAGGTCTCGTCCCCGCAAGATGCGTCAACATGATGATGAGATTACGTCTGCCATTTCGGAAATGAAAAAATGCCTTGAAACTTTTCAAGTTCAACAAAAAGCAATTCAAATTAGTATTGACGGTATTCTTCAACAAAACAGCGAAATCATAAAGTCTATGGAATTTATATCACAACAGTACGACGAAATGAAGACTACTTTAATTAAATTGGAGATGGAAAAACGTTCACATTTGGCACATATACAAACACTAGAATCTAAAGTGGAAAATCTCGAAAGGGCTCAAAAGCAGGCATGTATTGAAATAAAAAACGTTCCTCTGAAAAAAAATGAAACCAAGCAAGACCTGATTAACTTAGTTCAAAAGATTGGATTGGCTACTAAAACGTGCGTTGATGAACCTCACATTAGAGATGTTTTCCGACTAGCTGCGGACAAAAAAGGAAACAGACCCATTTTAGTAGACTTCACTTCAGTACTACTAAAGGATAAGGTCATAACCTCTGTGAAATCCTATAACAGGCAAAACCAGAGCAACAAATTTAATACAACTCTTCTACAACTCGACGGTCAACCTCAGCCAATATATATCGTGGAAAGTCTTACGCAAAAAGCTAGAAAATTATTTTATTTAGCGCGCGAATTTGGCAAGAAAAACAATTACGAGTTCTGCTGGACTGCCCATGGAAAAGTCTTTCTCCGCCATAAGGTTGGGGCTCCGTCACATCGTATAGATAATGAAAGTGACATCGACAAGCTGCATCCTAAACCTTTACTGTGACTAGGAATAATTGCACGTGTTATGTATTTAATTCCTATTTGCTGCATGTTCTTTAACTCATTAAGTTTTATTTACATTAATATTTTACTTGTTTTACTACTACTAAGCTACTTGTTACCACTGAAACTAATACTTTACACTTTAATTTACACAACACATAATACTTTCACAAAATTAATATTTTACAAACTACTTTTACATAAATACACACAACTTCCTTTCATCACAAAAGCCGTCACTATTAATTATCTGATCCGTTCTTTTAATATCCGAAAGGGTAATAATAAAACTTGTGAAATTCAGTTGTGCACTTCAGACTGTTTGCTTAAAAATGTTATTTTTAGATGAAATATCTAACGATATTGACACAGCTCATATGTCGGATTCTATGATATGTTCCCCTGAAGACGTAAAAAGCCATATAGATTTATCCCGGAAAGCTTTAACCGTATTCCACACTAACATTCGTAGTGTGGCCTGTAACTTTGATGCTCTTGTTGTGCTACTAGAGCGAATTTGTATCCAGTGTGATATACTAATATTAACGGAGTGCTGGTTATGTAAGTCTCCAATTGCACCTGAGGTTGCCGGTTATACATCATACGCTTCTAACTATACCAACCAAAATGACGGTGTTCTCTTATATATTAAATCTGAGATAAAACATTCTATAATAACACCCTCGGTATTGGATGCAAATTGTATTATTTTGCAATACGAAAATGAATACGCAGTCATTGCTATGTACCGGTCGCCATCATCCAGAAATATCGGTATGTTCTGTGATAGCCTTGATACATGTCTTGAATCGTTGAAGTCTGTCAAGTCATTGGCTCTGATTGGGGACATAAATATAAATATTTCTACACAAAGTAACGACCCCAACTGTAACGTTTACTTAGATCTTATGGCCTATCACGGTCTCTTACCCGCCCACGTTACTCCTACTCGTAACACAAACTGCTTAGATCATGTAATGTTGAGATCCAGCAGGTCCGCAGTGACTTATATACTTGATTCTCTCATTACTGATCACGCACCTCTAGTTTTTTATTTGGAATGTAAAACGAAAAGGCACAATCCGAAGACTACATTATTGAAGATTGATTATCCCGCACTGGTGCTCAAACTCTCCCACACAGACTTTAGCTCTGTTTATAATATCTCTGACGCTAATGTATCTGCTGCTAACTTGATTAATATTATCTCTGACGTCATTAGTATTCACTCTATAAATATAAATATTCCACACCGGAAGCGAACACTCAAACCGTGGATGACTCCGGGTTTGGTCCGATGTGTTAGGCATAGGGACAAATTACACAAACAAACAAAATCCAAACCAAATAATGCAATACTGCAGATCACATATACCAGGTATCGCAATTTTTGCAACAATCTTTTAAAAAATCTCAAAATAACGTATGAAAAATCTGAATTTCAGAAGAATAAAAACAATCCAAAAGGCACTTGGAAGACAATTAATAAAATTGCCAATCTTAAAAAATCCTCACCTTCTCCGAGAGAACTACTTAATTTAGCTCCGGATCCTTGCGAATCACTTAATTCAGTAAATCGCTTTTTTGCGGATATTGGATCGACCTATGCAAATGCAATATTAAATAAAAAAAAAACTCTTAATTCACCGAATATCTCAAACAGATGTATGCCATCCTCACCATCGATAGACTCCATGGCGTTATTTGATACTGACTGGAGGGAGGTCGATAATATTATCACTAACTTAAAGAATGACTCTGCAGCTGGCATTGACAATATACCGATACTTGTAATTAAATCTGCAAAGAGTAGTTTAATTCCTCCTCTCACGGCTATGTATAATAGATGCTTGCAAACCGGAGTCTTTCCAGATATTTTAAAAAGTGCACTTGTGCACCCCATTTATAAGAGTGGCGACCGCGACAGTGTTGGGAACTATAGACCTATATCGGTATTAAGTGTCGTTTCAAAAATATTGGAAAAACTCATAAATTACAGGTTAATTAAATTTTTAGAAAAAAATAATATTTTGGCTGAAAACCAATTTGGCTTTATTAAAGGTAAATCTACAGAGGATGCTACTTTGTTACTCACAGAAATTATCAGTAAACATCTTGACAAAAGAGAAAAGGTCATAGGTGTCTTTTTAGATCTCTCTAAGGCCTTCGACACTGTCTCGGTCCCTCTATTGCTTTGTAAAATGGAGTCGATCGGTATTCGTGGTGTTGTATTAGAGCTATTTCGTTCTTACCTCATAAATAGAACCCAAAGCGTTAGAGTAGGAAACTTCACAAGCTCCCAGCAGTCGCTTTCCTTTGGAGTGCCGCAAGGTAGCGTGCTAGGTCCTACTTTGTTCTTACTGTATATTAACAGTTTATGTACCAAGACGCTACCAAACTGTAAAATTATCACTTACGCTGATGACACCGCATTAATCATCCATGGTAGGCACTGGAATGAGACTCAACTCTGTACAGAGCATGCGATTAGGGAGGTAGTGACGTGGTTAACTGATAATCTATTAACATTAAATATAGATAAAACACGTTACATTACCTTTTCTCCTCGTGCGAATACTCAGCCGCCTCCTGATTTTGTAATAACTGCACATACCTGTGAAGTACAAAATAGTTGTGGATGCCCACAACTAACCCGTACAGCAAATATAAAATATCTAGGTCTCATAATAGATTGTTCGCTTAGTTGGCAACCTCACATAAACCTATTAATAACTCGTGTTAGGCGATTGATTCCTATTTTTAGAAAACTCAGGACCTCTGCTAACATTGAAACACTCCTATGTGTTTATCATGCTCTTGCTCAGTGTTTACTCCAATACTGTGTTGCGGTGTGGGGTGGTATTGGCAAGACCACACTACTTCCTTTGGAACGTGCTCAGAGGGCATTGTTGAAGGTGATACTGGGAAAACCACGAAGGTATAGCACTAGTCTTCTATATAACGAATGTTCTGTACTAACCGTCAGACAACTTTTTATACTATCAACTGTACTCCGAAAACATAAAAGTATTACGTACAACGCGATTACAAAGCGAAACAAAATGAAAATTTGTTCAATTACTCCCCATCGTACAACCCTAGCCAAAAATCAATTTTATGTTATTAGTAACAAATTATATAATGCAGCAAATCTAGCAAACCACATTTATGCACTACCCACCAATAAATGCAAGGATTCTCTACGTAAGTGGTTGTTAGGTTTAAACTATAGTGAAACTGAAGACCTTTTAAATTAAATTCGTATTCTTAAACCATATATTAGTAAAATATTCACCAAACGGAAACACACACACACACACACACACACACACACACACACACACACACACACACACGCACACACACACGCACACACACACGCACACGCACACATCATATAAACTTACCTTTATTGATGATCAGGATCTCTCGAGTGGTAACAGTATTCTAACTAGGTATACATATTTTAAATATTTCACTTCTTATTAATAATGTACAACCAAACTCATAACAAAATTGTTTTAGATTTTAATTGTTTTTCTCTACTTTCTTGATGTGCAAAACAATGCAATTTTTTGTAACAATCTTAGGGTGGAAGGCGCTGGCGACTGTAGCACAGTTTACACTAGTACAGTCGTCATCGATTTCTCTTATCATATAAAACGCTTCATGATATAATTTACAATTATATTAAGTAGATTAAGAGAAAAATTGTTAAAACCAAATTATGATAAATAAAAAATTATTATTATTATTATTATTATTATTATAATTAAATTAACACTTATGAACGTCAAAGTTTACAAAATGTCAGCAAATTAACCTACAGCCAGTTCGCTGACGAAGTAGAGCCATGAGAAGAACTGGCAAGAAACTCAGGCCACTCTTTTTAATCGTCAGGTTATTACAATTTTTGTAAGTTACAGTTTCAAGTAGCATGCAAAGTGACGCAGGCAATACACTTAACTCTATAGATACTTAATTACTTACAGCTTTCTATGTTGTAAAGAAAAATTAAAAAGTAAAATGTGTGCTTTACAGGCTGCCTCAATTTGCAAGGTAAAGGCAACATGTGAACTGTGATAAATGTTTCTATGTAGGTATTATATAAACTGTTAATTTTTGGTATAAGTATAAAGTAAGATGAACTTAATTTACCACAGGAGTTCACAATGTACCTCTATTTCACAAATCACAATGTATAATTTTAACAATACTAAGTATACAATTTTAACAAAACAATACAAAATGTGTACTTTTTTTGGTTAGATACTTCTGTCACATAATATTTTTTTTTCCTTTATAATAACGTTGTTATTTATATTAAGTAGCTTAATAATATACCTAGACAAATTTATGCAATGATAGCAGCGCCCCACGACTTCATCTATGCCTAAAATGTGATTTGTTTTCCTCGACGTGGTGAGTGAAACACAAACATTATTTTTTTACTATTATTTATTTATTTATAGGTATATAATATAAAAGTGCAAAATTAATTTTAAATTTATAAAAAATAACATAAAAGTTCACATGAAAATATGTTGTGAGTGTCCTAAAAACCTATATAGGTTTGTCCAGGACACTAAAATCTGGATTCGATACATAAAAAAAGATAACTTATTTATACATCAACACGTAAAACTAAATAAGTAACAAGGTGTTAGCTATTAACTTATTGTATGTAGGTAGACACACATTCAGCGAACGCACGCATAAGAACGAGCTCCCACTGAGTTCTCTCACTCACACCTGTATGGCTAGTAAGGGACAACATTATGTCCGTCCGAGCTAGTCGATGACTGGTTTACTGCGTTTACGCATGCTCCATTTTATGCTACATCATCATCATCATGATCATATCAGCCAAAAGACGTCCACTGCTGGACGTCGCCACTCTAGAACCTTTCTGCCCCAACGGCCGTCGGTTCTTAGCTATGTGTCCTGCCCATTGCCACTTATAGTAGAGTAACTTTGGTTCGCCTACGGATTTCTTCGTTTCTTAAACGATCGCGCAGGGAGACGCCTAACATAGCCCACTTCATCGCCCTCTGAGCGACTTTGAGCCTTTGGATAAGACCCATAGCTAGCGACCACGTCTTTGCTCCGTATGTCATCACTGGCAACACACGCTGGTCAAAGATCTTTGTCTTGAGACACTGCGATAGTCCGAACGAGAAGATATGTTGTAGCTTCCCGAATGCTGCCCAGCCGAGTTGGATTCCACGAGTGACATCTTTCTCAAAATCGGACTTACCTAATCGGACTATTTGTCGCAGGTATACGTACTCGTCAACGAATTCGAGCATCGAGCCTCCGACCGTATAGGAGTGGGTGTAACATAGACATTGGTCATGACTTTAGTTTTAAAATTTAAATGTATGTTTTAATTTATGTGTATTTTCATGTACTTTTGAATAGTACTAATTTGTTGTAAATCTGACGTTTGGACCGATCCTTCGCTTCAGATTTTATCAACTTTGCTGCGTAGTGCAGACGAATGTCTATATATTTTTCGATAACAGCCTTTATCAACATAACTTTATGACCAAGATTTAATGGTAGGTCTTGGCAGTGTTCGTTGATTTCAACAAATACATCACAAAAATGCATTTGTTTCAAAATAGAAATGCACATTTTTTCTTTAATACATCCGCCACTGCGAAGAAATCGTCTTATTACAGTTTCCGATTTTTGACAAATTAAAAACACATCATTTGACGCATAGCACAAACCTCCAAAATCTTTAATATCTATTAATTTGTGGAAGGACAACTTTTCTTTGGCTAGTAAAGGATCTTTGCAAAAATCACATTTTAAATGTTTTAATAAATAACGGACTACAAATCCGGCTATATACCCAATAATTTGCCTCATTAACTGTGCCTCTTGGCCTGTTGTTTGAGAATCTAAAGTTATAGAAAAAATGTCACAATTACTTTGATATCTTTGGCTCTCTGCTTGATCTATATTGTTTATCTCTTTATTTATTTTGGATTCATCATCCTCTAATTGAAGGTCGAAACGATAGCCTATCGTAGACCGATTTATATTAGAAATATTGGAAAAGTTTCCACAATTTAATATGGGCATTTCCTCAAGAGGAATGCAATTTCCTGAAAATTTATCCCCAGTTTCTATGAAAGTATTTTTTTATAAGCAGCCATAAATTGTTGGACATTCGGGTTGTTATTGTGCCCACCATGATTTCTAATATTCCCAAAGAATAATTATTCTAAATGGTCCTGGCTTACTTTATAAGTAAGTAAAAACGAAAGATATTTAGATTCAACAACATTCCTATATAAGTGCTGGACACTTTCAATACATACTAACAAGCCGATTAAGCCAGTGCTAGCTCGGCATTGCCAAAGGGGCACAGTATTTGTAGTAAAAATAACTCTAGTATTATTTTTTTTCTTTATAGTTCTTTTTCTTTTAATATCAATCGTTAAGCATTTGAGATATTCTTTAGCATTCTGTAAAAACGAAAAACACTGAACCACATTATCAGATTGCAAAGGTTTTTTATAGCCAGGGCACTTTAAATTACGTGAGTTGAGAATATCAAAAAGATCGTTAATAAACATTAAAAATTTAATTGTTGCATTAGAATCGTGAAAAGCCGGTAACTGTAATTCTTGACAGAATTCTATTGCTTTAGCCACACTACGACTCATCAATTGTGTCGCTAACTTAACTTTCATAAATTCATTTTTAAATTGAATGTGCCTATTAGTTAGCTTGTTGGCTAAATTTAATGAAAGTTTTTGCTGTAAAATATTTAAATCGCAAAGTAACTGCCACCTTATGACTTTTTTGTCATTGTCAGTAATTCTTCTTTTTGATTCGAGGGTATTGCGCATGAGTTTAACCATGTGACAAGCATCTAAGAACACCACCACGTTATGTTCGGTCGCCGGGTGTTTGAAATATGGCTTTAAATTGTGAATATCATTGATTTGATTACATCCTAATAATTTCATTGTTAGAATGTTGCTTTTACATCCGTCGAAAGTGATAGAAACTACCTTTACTCCTGCTGCATGACATTTTTCCAGTGCTATATTAATGATATTGGCTTTCATTTCAGCTTTTAATCCCGTAATAAAGAAATAAGCCACAGGTAGTTTCCAGCTTTCATTTAGTGATACCAGTAGTAATACGTACACCTGCTGTGCAATGGGGTCGTTATCGTTTGTTTCACCTAACCCCATATCAACAACGCCTATGTATTGGCCCCCACACCAAATCTTTTGTTGTCTGATAGCCATTTCGTCAGCTATGAGCGCACATAAAATTTCTTTTTCGCCTGACTTAGAAACTTTCTGTTTGAGTCGATCAAATGCCTCAGTAGTGTATATCCTGGTTTTGCATCTATACTCCTGTACCATTTAAATAACGTATTAGGATGGGGCAAACAGTTATGAATAACTTTTATAATGTATCTAAAAGCAGCTGGAGAATAAAAACGGTAAGTAACGGTTAACGGTAGTAGATCCACGCTGATTTCAGCATGAATGGGCCGGACCGTCCGGGGAAGTACTAACCTCTCATAGAAGATCGACTTAAGAGTAGTAGTATCCATACTACTGCGTTTCGTTCGGTGAGTGAGAGCGCCGGAGGCCCAATTTCCCCCCTTTCCTTTTTCCTCACCTCCCTCATTCCCTTCCCCTAACCCCAGCCGCCATAGTGGAGGCCACCATACCAGCAGTTTAAGACGATGGCTTTTGGTATAGTGGCCACCACTTCTAGATTCCACTGACTGCTTACCATCAGGCGGAGTGGAGTCACTTTGGTAGGCTATAATATAAAAAAAAAAAAAAAAAAAAAATGTAGGGTCAGAGCAAATCTTCTAGCTCCTGGGGGATATTTGGCAAAAGGTCTCTTCTTCTTATTAATGTTTTTTAAAAACAAAGCGTTGAAAGTATCTTTTACTTATATATGGTTAGATAAATTAGAGAGAACCGCCTCATCCAAGTCTTTCTTTTTTCTTAAGATAGCAACCGTTGTTTTTAAAGTAGCATTCTTTTGTTTTAGTCTGCTATTCTTTTTTTGCAAATTTTTAACTACTTTGTTTTTGTTCATCAATTGCCTTTTGCATAGTTTGAGATCTTTCCTTAAAATAGATTTGCGAGGAGTATCTAATATTGAGCCAAAACTTAAAGACGTAATCGGTGATTTAATAATAGTAGGCGCTTCTATTTCAAAACATGCCTTTTCTTCCATTGCAGGCTCATCCAACTAGAAAAGAAATAATATAGTTATATCCACTTGAATAACTATCACACATTATTAACTTATAATAGTCATAATACTCTTTAGTACCTGAATAATGTTAGAAGATTCCTTCGTTTTAATATGACTAAATTGTTCATTATTGCATGTAGATGGAAGTTCAACGTGAGAAATTACAACAGCAACGGGCGGCCTTAAACCTGCCTTTACAGCACCACTGTTTATTTTTAGTATATCTATTAGGCGATTGCTCGGTCAGTTAAATTATGATTTTTGATGATTCTTTATTGTTGGTAGATCATCACTTTTTTGTTTAGATTTGTTGTTTCTTGGATTCAGGGTTTAGCGATCAGCAAAAGTGTTGACAAGGACTTTATATCTCTATTTACAATCTTACCTCTCGTCTCTACTTTCTTTCAAACGGTGCGGCGCTGTCTCATTTGCGCAGCACGTTTAGTAGGTCTACCCATAATGAATATATTTATTCACAATTAATTCCCACTAAAAGTTTAAAAATAAAATTATTTTTAGAAAAAAAATGAAAACCGACTTCAAACAATACCTACATGTTCAATTCTTAACTAAAATGTAGAAAATAATATTTTAATTACTTCATAGCAAAGAACATTAAAGGGGAATCAACGCAATTCTTGATACCTATAATACTTTACTATTTATAGTTTTTAATCAGTTATTTTGGAGTCGGTGCCAGCCAAGAAGGATCATAATGACCTTCATAAAATTGACCTACCTACTAGCAAAAATAACCTACTTGATTAATCAATTAATATATGAATGAAAAATATAGATTTAATACAAGAAATCGAACGGAATCTGATAAGGGCGCGTCAAATTTTTTATGTATATCTGAACCACAGAACAAGTACTAAAGCATAGAAGGAGTGCTAATTACCCTCATATACTTGTCCTATTTTTCCAAATAAGCCGGATACATTGAAAAGAAAGAGACAAATAATTTTGCTAAGGACGGCTGGTGTACACTGTAGAAACGTCAATTTGGTTACCTTTGGATGCCGAAATATGAAGCGAACTAATGTAAAATGTTCAAACTAGTCAAGGCCTCTAGACAATTTAGTCGGATTATACCGCCGCTCGTAATTTTCATTGTTGTTTATCTGTTTTGTGAAATAATATATGTTATTTAATAATTACATAGTGCTATTGCGAAGTAAAATTAAGCCCATTGGATAAGCAATGTCCTGCGTTATTGTAGGTTGTAAATTACATTCTTTTCGCAAAGAAAATCAAGTTTAAATCGTCAACATCCATTGGTGAGTAGATAACAAACCAATAATATATACTAAAAACCTATACATAAGTGCAAAATACCTAAGTGATTTATACTTTACTATACTGCAATCATTATTATAATCGTCTGTTTGCTATTCGATTCAGTAATTTTTAAGTATTTTACATTTTTACCAATTTGTGTAGTCATGTTCAATAGTGTTGTGACTTGTGCTGCATATTTTATCGATGACAAAAATATAACAATAATTTGTAGTTAACGATTTTGTGGTAACTATCTTTGTACCTTTCATAGTGTTTCATACATTGTGTTCTTTTGCAGGTTTCCGAAAGATCAGACCGAAAGATCTATGAAGCAAATTAAGAGAGAATTATGTTATATATTATATTATTACACGTTTAACGTTCCAGCGGTGAGGACGAATCTACTCAAATTTGCTCCATTGTCACGCGCCATACGACTTATTATTCACAATTAATTCAAAAAGCGAAAACGTTACTGTTGGAATCGCTATCATCTGAGGTGCGTAGTACGGTTCGAAAAGGGAAAGGCAAGGAAAACCGAGTTTTAAATGACATTATTGGCATTTTTAAAGCAACGGATCCGGATTTACTGCCAATTTTTTGTTGCCCGAGACTTAAATAAATTGCCACCTATAACTTTTGACCATCTTGATGTCTCACAGTTACTGAAGGACCTGGCGCTAGTCCAAGCTGATGTTAAAACCATCAAATCCTCATACGTGACTCAAGACGAGTTGGCAGATCTGAGAAAGGAGTGCGATGAAAAATATTCATCACACAAGGTACTCAAGATCGGATATGTTAACACAAAACGAGGCCCTCTTAGCGGCGAGTATCCCATTTGTAATAATCAGGAAGACGGACGTTGTGATGAAGATATAATTTTAGTGGAAAATACGAGTCCTAGTTATCGAAAAACTTATAATATTTCATGTGAAGGTGGTGCGAAAAAAAGTTTAACGGCCATTCATTATGATGCAGCGAGAACGAGCCGCGCGCAAAGCGTTGATGGTGAGCCCGATACGTCATCGCGTCAACCGGTTACAGTTACTTCGAGCGAGATAGCAGATCGACAGCTGATTGTCAGACATGTACCGAGTAAATCGTACGCCGGCGTTGAATTGGCCGAAACAACAATGAATGATGGTTTTACGTTAGTACAAAAGAAACAAAAACCTAAAAATAGATTTACAGGTTGTGTAGGAAAGGGTGAAATCGAGTCCGAAGAGAAATTTAAACCGGCTGATCGAAAGATACCCATGTTTATCACTAACGTACACAGAGACACATTAGAGTCTGATATAACTACTTATATACAGAAAAAAACAGGCGAAAAAGTTGATCTTGAAAAGATTAATATAAAACGGCAATGCGAACACAATGCTTATAAATTTTTTGTCTCACAACGGGTACTCCCAATGTACTTAGATGAAAAATTTTGGCCACAGGGAATTATATTTCGCCGTTTTGTAAACTACAAAATGAAGCGCATAGATGAAGCGTCAAAGTTGTTAGATAACGGCACTCAACCTGCACACAATGGGTGAAAATGTTTATAAGTTCGTGACCTTTAACTGTAAGAATGTCAAGCGCTCCGCGCCAAGCATTCGTGAATTATGTGAGCAATCTGATGTGATTGCTTTGCAGGAGACATGGTTGCTACCTGAAGAAATCTCTTTCCTTGACAGCATAAGCGATGAGTTCAGCTGTACTGGAGTGTCGGCAGTGGACACGTCGGTGGGTATGCTGCGGGGAAGGCCATACGGAGGCGTCGCCCTCATGTGGAGACGACGCGTATTTCAGAATGTGACCATTGTTCAGTGCGGTAATCCTCGTGTCTGTGCGGTTAAAATAAATTTAAAGGAGAAAGCGCTCCTAGTGTTTAGTGTTTATATGCCAACTGATACTACGGAAAACCTAACGGATTTTACAGACACTTTGAGCTCGGTGAGTGCGATTATTGATAATAACAATATAGACTGCGTGTTCATGTTAGGAGACTTTAATGCGCATCCATATGAACAATTCTACAGAGAACTATCAGGGTTTTGTAGTGAGCAAAAATGGACATGTGTAGATATAGAAATTTTAGGAGTACAGTCGAATACATATACATTTCTAAGCGAAGCGCATGGATCCAAACGGTGGCTTGACCACTGTTTAGTAACAAAAGCGGCTACCAACTCGGTTAGAAATGTATATGTTTTGTATGATGTGTTATGGTCCGATCATTTTCCAGTGATGGTCGAATGCTGTTTAGATGTAATTATTCCTAAAAATTGTGTCACTAATATAAGTCCAAACAGGGTGGTATGGGGGGAAAGAAGTCAAAGTCAAATAGATTTGTATCAAAAAGAATGCCATAAGAGACTGAAACTTATTGACTTCCCATATGCATTGAGTAATTGTAGTGAAAGTGTGTGTAAAGATTTGAGACATATCAGTGTGATAGATAAGCTGTATTCGGACATCGTGCAGGCTTTGAATGAAGCGGCTGTGATAGGTCGAGAAAGCAGCAAACGGCGCGCTAAAAAGGCGGTAGTAGGGTGGAATAAATATATTGCTGGTGCACACAGGGACGCTAGGTCAAAATTTAGGGTATGGGTGTGGCACGGAAAACCTGAATCTGGGGTGGTCTATGAGGAGATGTGTGCGGCTAGAAGAGTCTTTAAATCACGGCTAAAGTGGTGTCAAGATCATGAAGACCAAATCAAAATGGACATTCTGGCCTCGCTCCACTCTAAAAATGACTTTCGCGGCTTTTGGAAGCATACCAATAAATTGCAAAGTAGACCGGGTGTCCCTGTGAGTGTCGACGGCAAGACAGACCCTCATGAGATAGCTGATCTTTTAGGGCAGCATCTTTTTGTTAAATCGCCCTTAGGGCCCTCACGTTCGGTGCTCGATGCTGAGGCTGGCACGGCAATAGGGGTTAAATTCAATACTAAGGAGATTGCTAAGACCATTAGAACAATGTCAAGGGGTAAATCCCCTGGCCATGACGGGCTGAGCATCGAACACCTGAAATATGCTGGCCCACATCTTCCACGAGTACTAACTATGTTATATGGTTTCTGTGTAAGCCATAGTTACTTGCCTAATGACATGATTCGTACTGTAGTTGTGCCTATTGCAAAAAATAAAACTGGTGACCTTGCAGATAAAAATAACTATAGGCCCATATCACTGGCTACAGTGATAGCCAAGATATTTGACAGCATGCTTAACGCATACTTAAATAAACGTGTAAAAATTCATGATAACCAGTTTGGATTCCGGCCTGGTTTATCAACTGAGAGTGCAGTGCTATGCCTTAAGCATGCTGTCACTTATTATACACAACGTGGTACGCCTATTTATGCCTGCTTTCTCGACCTATCTAGAGCTTTTGATCTAGTTAATTATGATCTATTATGGAAAAAGCTAGACAAAGAGAAAATACCTAATGAAATTATCAACATATTTAAGTTTTGGTACAGCAATCAAACAAACCTTGTGCGATGGGCTGGAGGTTGGTCTCATCCGTTTAGATTGGAATGTGGGGTGAGGCAGGGGGGACAGAGCTCACCTACGCTATTCAACCTATACGTCAACGAGCTAATAGGCGAGCTCAGCAGTACCAGAGTCGGTTGTTTCATAGACGGTATTAGTGTCAACAATGTTAGTTACGCAGATGACATGGTACTGCTGAGTGCGTCTATTTGCGGCCTGAGAAGTTTATTAAAAATATGTGAAGACTATGCTCGAACTCATGGGTTGTTATATAACTGTAAAAAATCAGAGGTCATGATTTTTCAGGCCGGGGGTAGAAGACCAAAAAATATACCACCGTTAAGACTAAGCGGGTTGCCACTTAAATGTGTGTACAATTTTAAATATCTTGGTCACATATTAAGCTCTGACCTTAACGATGACCTTGATATTGAGCGAGAGCGGAGGGCGCTGTCCGTAAGGGCAAATATGCTTGTACGCAGGTTCGCACGCTGCTCACTTAAAGTAAAAATTACTCTTTTTCGGGCCTACTGCACAACATTTTACACGTGCAGCCTGTGGGCCAAATATACGCAGAAAGCATACGGCGCCCTCCGCGTTCAATATAATAACGTATTTAGGATGTTGTTGGGGTTGCCCCGCTTCTGTAGCGCATCGGGGATGTTCGCCGACGCTCATGTAGACTGTTTTTACACTACTATGCGTAAGAGGTGTGCATCTCTGGTGTCCAGGGTGCGGGGTAGCTCTAATCGCATTCTAAACATGATTGCAAGCCGCCTAGACTGTACATATGTGAATCGCTGCAGTGCTATATCACACGGTATAGTACAGCGGTGAGTCACAGTGCGGCCAAATGTTTAAATGTTTAAATGTTTATTTTATTATAATTTATTATTAATTACTAACATATATATAAGTTTTATTAACATAACTATGGATCTTTCTTTGAGTTATCTGAAATAAATGAATTTTGAATTTGAATTAATATTATTTATATAGAAATTGATATTTTTCAATGTACCCTGTCAAAATTCAAAGATGTTGCACAAAAATGTATAGTATTGGATAAATAGGTATATTTATTTAGTAATTAGTTATATTGTTTTAAATTTTAGGTTTTTTTTTTATGATATCGTATTGGATTTTTTATCTGTAATGATATTGTAAATACTTTTTCAATAAATAAATAATAAATAAATGAATAAATGTTCTAGGTGACTACAGAAATTTATTGATAAAATTGATCGGGAAAAATTTCTAAAAGTACCAATTCATAACATAACAAATAATATTTCTGCTTATGCACAAATAATCAGGACATTCTTAAACAAAACTGTAATTTTAAGGGGCAGTAATAATGTGTTTCAATATTATTGGAAATATAATCATACATTTGTGACATGAATCTTACAGCTGTGTTTTATTTTTACCTTGGGGTATCTGTTTTGATGCTATACTAAGAAAGTCAGAAAAGAACAGAGGGCCGATACTGGTATTTTGGCGATCCACACACTTATACCCCACACTACGCTGCGGGAGCGTGGCGACGCGGCGACGGTGCCACGCGTGCAGATGCGAGAGTACTGGTCTGCATCATCAATCACGCACGTTACTGCAGAACTCGGTGTCCATACCGTCTGGCCCCGAACCCACGCGCGTGAGTACGTGTTTCTCTGCATGTAAGCGTGTGATCAGTAACACAGCGCTTAAATGCGTTTTCAGTGTGTTGCACCACGCGTGATTTCTATACAAAGAGAAATACTTACAAACAATACAAGAACACGCACGCTCGCACTACGCTCCGTGATGCAAGGCAGTGTGTGGATCGATCATGCATATTACAATTTTCAATTTATTTAATTTATTCGTATACAGTTTACATTGTGTTTGAACTTACAGCATGAAACTTGAATATAAACTTCAAAATTATTTCACATTGAAAGTGCTCCTGGCGCCGCTGCCGGCCTATGCCATTTCGGTGTAACTACTCTATTGCATTAGGTATTTTCCTGTAATAATAGCTGTATGTGTGTGTGTGAAATAAATAAATAAATAAATAAATATTTTGACAACATTACTCAAAAGGCAAAAATGTCACTGTGAATTTGCCGTCGTCTGGCGGGCTCAAAATGAGAAATAAGCCCCAAAATAGCCCTATGGTTGTACACTGCCATAGTCAAGCCGTTAGTTTCATACTCCTGTGTGGTATGGTGGCAAAAATCCCTACAGACAACGACCGCCAACCGACTAAATAGCCTACAGAGAATTGCTTGTCTAATAGCAACTGGAGGTCTGTGCTCTACACCAGGAGTGGCTCTAGATGCACTACTAGACCTCTCACCTCTGCCCTTGTTCATTCAGGAAAAGACTAAAGTCAGTATGCTCAGAATTAGCCCTCATAAAAAGAGCACATGGCACTCTCAAAGTTTAATATTTTTGAAGACTCGTTACTGAGTGATCCCTTACTGGGTACGCCTGAGGACGACATGTCTCCAGAATGTAAATTGGTACAGCACTACAAAATAGAAATTTCTGGAAGAGACTGAGGGCGAACCAATTGCTTAAAGTCTCACACAGAATTTGATCTTATCTGGTACACAGATGGATCCAAAATGGGAAATGATGTAGGATTTGGAATCTATGGTATCAAACCTGAGACCTATTTGCTATTTGCTGCTTTTTAACTCATACGTAACAAAATCTAAACTTGTAAAAACTGCATAATGTTATTAAATGACTTGAACAGCAAAAATAACATTATCTTGCGATGGGTTTCCGGACACTCAAAGAAGGGCTCAAAATCTGTCCAATCAGATCTCGAGCCTTTCTGTGGCGTGCCCCGTGGATTAAAAGTTGGGAAACTCAAACAAATAAGTGCTGAAGAAGCAAATAACTTCTGGAATAAAATGCCAGGAAACTCGAACTCTATTGACATTGTTACACCAAGAAATTACTATTCTTAAGTAAAACCAATATTTACATGACGAAAAGGGTCCTCACTGGTCACTGCAAGCTTAACAAGCATATGGCCAACCTAGGCCTGAGCTTAACAAAGCTGTGCAGATTCTGCTATGAAGAGGAGGAAACGCCACAACACATTCTCTGTGGTTGTAGCACACACATTCACAAACGAAACATCTTTTTTGAACAATACACTATCTATCCCGAGGAGATAAAGAATATGCTGCCAGGGACATCTTAAAATTTCTGTCTCTGACAGGCATTGACAGAGAACTCTAGAGCCGAGCGAGCGCAATAGATCTTTTAGGTCGCAGTGCTACTGTTCTATTTAAGCCTGCTATATAAGTATAAATAATAATAATGGCAAAATATTTCATCATTCAGTATCAATACAAACTGTTTACTAAGGTAATGTTAGTCGCTGATCCTAAAAGTTTTTGAACGAGAAATAAATCATATTCGCGCTTACAATTTTGGCGATGTTTTCTTGTAGGAGAACATAATTGATTTTACAATTTATATTTCAATGAATCTTATCTTCATAGTTTCTAATATTTTTATTCACGTTAATGTGCAGATCAAAAAATACAATGAATAATATACTTTAGAAAATTGTATAAAGTTCAAATATGGCATAACACTAAAACTATTGTAATAACAGATGTCATTTTGTTCTCCGGGGCCAGCGATATATTTTATTCTATTTAGAGCATATTTTCTTTAATCATGATACTCGGTCATTATCGATGATTATTATCTGTAACAGGAAACAGAAAAAATATTATTAAAATACCTACAGGCGGTAATATACAGTCTAGGCATCGTATACATACGTTCACTATGAACCTGATGATTAAACTATCGAATGACAAGATAACATCAGCGTACTGTGATAATGATAACACTCACTGCACGGTAGTAGATCCACGCTGGTTTCAGCATGAATAGGCCGGATCGACCGGGGATGTACTACCGTCTCATAGAAGATCGAAGTAAGAGTATAAATAGTATTCTTACTATTGCATTTCGTTCGGTGAGAGAGAGTGCTGGAGGCCCAATTTTCCTCGTTTCCTTTTTCTTAACCCCCCTCAATCTTTTACCCACTCCACTCCCTTGGCGGTAGGCAGCGACTTCGCAGTGTTCCTGACGTTGCAGGAGCAAAGCTAGGGACTCTGAGTCGTCCATGAACGATACCACTTATCATCACGTTAGCTGTTTGCTCTTAAATCAATAGTAATGATGGCGCAGTGGTTAAGGCATCCGCTTTGTAAACTTGAGAGCTCGTGGGTAAAAAACCGAGTAATACCAATGTGACTTTTTCAAATTCGTATGTTCTTTCTAAATTTACCTTGGACATTACGGACTAACGGTGAAACAAAACAACTAGAGAAGATGCCTTTCCCTGTTGTTAGATAATGACTGGCTGGTATGATGAAACAAGTAGAGCTACGAACCTTTTGGCGACGAAACTTCAAAGCTATTCATTTGTTATTGGCGGTGCAACCGTAGTAATATATGTCGTTTCAGTCGCAGCCGAACTAGTTGGCAAGAATTCAGTAGTACTCACAGTCGTGCTGCATAATGGACTACCTGGAGATTCATCAGAATTGGTTAAATTGAATACTTTTACTTGATTTAATTCAAAAGTAGAATCTGTCACAGACACTCCAGGAGACGCCCAGATCCAAATTGACCCGTACATTGACAAATCTGGATGCGTTGAACTGGCTAAGGAGTTGGTTAAGTTTGATTCATTTAATTGATTTAAACCAGAAGAAGTATCCATACATATTATACTAGCTTTCCGTGGCGCGGTTTCACCTGCGGGCTTGCTTGCTGCTCTGCTCCCGTCGCTAGTAGCGTGATGTTACATAACCTAATATAACTTTCCTCGAGAACAGGGCTATCATACGCAAAAAACTTTTAAATCCTACTGGTAGTTCCAGAGATAAGCGCGTTCAAACAAACAAATAAACTCTTCCGCTTTATATAATATTATAGAAAAGGCTTTGTCCTGACTGACTGACAGACAACGCACAGCCTAAACCGCAGGTTGTAGCGACTTGAAATTTGGTGTGTTTGTCTTAATGTCTAACTCTAGAGATGCACTATAAATGGGTTATAAAAATTCAACCCCTAAGTACACACTTAGGCACGAAATCAATTATTGTATGAAACTTTTTTGTTTTTTTATTTATAGTTTAAAATAAAAACAGAAAATTATTTGTATAATTGTTTTACTGAATTAATTTAGATGTATTTAGTAATGTCCCGAAAACCAAGACAATTGAGACGCAAAAATATTTAATCCTAAAGCGTCTCCATTTGCATCTGTTACTTTTCGTGCAGTAGGTACGAGGGGGGCGGTCAGAAAGTTTGTGGAATGAAGTGGTTGGTGGGGTAGGTTAATTAATCTAGGTAGTGACTAGTTGAACTATTCCTTAAGGGTATAAATACCAAATTTGAACCTAATCGGGTCTTAAACCTTTGAGTAATCGACCAGTAACGAAGTCAATCGGCAAGAAATCAGCCTCTATGGTGAAAATTTAATACCGCGCCGTAATTGTTTCCTTACCAAGCAAGAAAAATTACCTCAAACCATTTTCCAAGAGATGTTAGCAGTTTACGAGGACTCTGACCCTAGTAAAACCATGGGTTAAAAGTAGTATGGCCATTTCAAGCAATGCAGGGACTCCATTGAAGATGACCATCGCTCTGGACGGTCAATTGAGGCCACCACTCCAGAAATCATCGAGAAAGTAGAAAAAATTATATTGAAAAAAGCCCGACTGAAGAAGAAGCAGCTAGCAGAAATGGTTGGAGTATCTGAAACAATCATTTTAACCATCCTACATGATCATCTTGTGATGACTAAGGTCAGTACAAGATGGGTGCCGAGAATGTTTACGCTTTAAAAACACGAGCGCGTTTAGTGCTTTTGCCAGTTTTTGGAGCTCTGTGGAGAGAATAAAGAAAAATTTATGGCTTGGATCGTTACTGGAGATGAAACTTGGGTTCACCACTAGGAACCTGAGTCAAGGAGACCTCCCAAAAACGTACAAGGTGTCGCAATCGGCTGGGAAAATCATGGCGACAACCTTTTGGGATTCAGAAGAAATTTTACTGATCTTACTGATTGATTATAAAGAACGAAGTGTCACTATAACGGACCAATACTACGCTTCCTCATCAGAACGCTTCAAGGAGTCTATCAATGAAAAAAGAAGTCAATAATTGGGGAAAGGTGTGCTCTTTTTGCACGACAACGCACTCGTGCACAACAGTCGAATGGTGAGAGCTGCTATTCATCGATACGGCTTCGAACAAATGCAACACTCACCAAGCCCAGACCTAGCCCCTAGTGATTATTATTTATTTCCAAAATTGAAAAAAGAGCTTCGTGGACAAAAATTTAACGACTATGGAGAAGTAAAGATAGCAATTTCGACCTATTTTGACACCAAAGACAAATCAAAGATCTGAGAAATGTATTTTTGTTAAGGGAGAATATTGTTACGACGATTACCTACGCTAAATAAAACATTTTTTAGAACGTTCGTAAGTACCTACCTACTCGTGTACGACGAATACCTACACTAGAACGTTCGCATGTAGCTACCTACACGTATAACAATAGATCATCGGCGGTAGACATACCTACGCATCACAGCTAAGTACCTACACTCATTGTTCTGTTTTCGAGAATTGTCGGCATCTTTGTAGTAATAACTGGAAGGTTCTAGAAATCTATTAAATGACTATAAAAGGGATTCGACCGTCGGCACTTCGTTCAGTTGTGAATACAGCGATCTCGAGCGAACATCTAAGTAATACAGAAGTTTACGAAGAGCGATATACGAAGCGTGATAGTGCAGTATAAGTGTTTATTGCTTTATTTTGTTACTGTTAGAGTATTGTGCGAGTCTTGAATAAAGTCATCATCGCGTAACTGGCATTTTGCATCGAACCCCATCCAGACACGTAACAATATATTAAAAATAAAATTATTTTTAGAAAAAAATGAAAACCGACTTCAAACAATAAAATACATGTTCAATTCTTAACTAAAAAGTAGAAAATAATATTTTAATTACTTCATAGCAAAGAACATTAAAGGGGAATCAACCAATGATATTCTATTTAACAGATATGTTATACACTCACAAAACAACAGAAAAAAGTGTTCCGCACAGTACCCGTTGCACACATAGACCTTTTTCATTCATTTCACATTTCACTACATGTCAAAATGATAGAAAAGGATGACTTGAGAAAACAAATATGAAAAAAGTGACAGCTAGTGTTGTCAATTGCGTATGAATTTGAACAAACATTACTCTAGTTACCAATCACCGCATGCTGTATCATAGACTAACAAATATAACGCGAGAGAAGGTACAAAATTTGTACCGCAGTTTAAAATATGACACTCGTAATACTGAGACGAATATAGCGACGTATGATTTATTGAAATCGGTTCAGCCGTTTATTAGTTACGAGAGAATAAAAAAACCGGACATACGTACAGGTCAAACACATAACCCTCGTTTTGGGCTTTACTGTAGTTGGGTTAAACTAGAAATAGCTTTATTTTATGATTTTTGATAATCTGGTAATATTCAAATTTTTTACACACACTTATTTATTTCTAATTAAGTATATGCATTTTTACATAAAACAAAATTATGAAACAATACAAGGTTAGAAAAAAGGAAAACCGAACTGCGAAGAACGATGACTTTTCTGCCTACGATTTTCGCATCTGTATTTTTATTCTATGTCCGGGATGCACGCGTCCTTGTCACACGCACCACAAAAATGTATTTTCCATTTCTTTCTTTTTTCTAACCTCCAAATATTCGAATTATTAGGAAAATAATTGAAATATGTTATTAAATCAAAGAGTATTGCGTACTTACATATGGTATGAGATTCCTTGTGTTTTATTTAATTTTGTATCATAATTGGTGCACTTACGGAACACACAAGATGGCATTTTTAAATTTAAAAATTGCATCAATAGTGTACCTACTCGTTGCTGTGCGTAACGCAGACTAAAGACAATACGTCCCAATTAGGACGTTTTCAGGTCTTCACGATTACGCGTTCATAACATATCTGTTAAATAGAATATCATTGGGGTAGACCTACTAAACGTGCTGCGCAAATGAGACAGCGCCGCGCCGTTTGAAAGAAAGTAGAGACGAGAGGTAAGATTGTAATAGAGATATAAGGTCGTTGTCAACACTTTCTCGATCGCTAAACCCTGAATCCCAGAAACCACAAATCAAAACAAAAAAGTGATGATCTACCAACAATAAAGAATCATCAAAAATCATAATTTAACTGACCGAGCAATCGCTCAGATATACAAAAAATAAACAGTAAAGGCAGGTTTAAGGCCGCCCGTTGCTGTTGTAATTTCTCACGACCATAAGACCTCTAACTTGGCTTAACGACTACCAAATTATAGTGATAATCATAGCTGCTTCTAAAGAATGAAGACGCTGAAAATTAAATGACGCAAATGGTCACTCATCCAGGGCCACTTCGTTTCTAACAAAAAATGAATTTTGAAAATCACTTCGCACTTGTAGCATGGACATGTCAATGTCAGATAATTCGTCGCAAAAGACATCGACGTGTTGCTTTACACGTCTTCACTTCTTGCAAACGTTTTGTTACAAAATATTAAATTTAAGCCAAACTACTAAATCGTTCTTTATAAAAAAAACATGGGACCCCATTTCGGATAAACC